>OY986041.1:68052978-69252978 GCA_963920215.1 Nineta flava | reverse complement strand
TCAACCAATCAAAAACTAAATAATATATTTTATTGATATTTTCCTATGATTTTCGTTTTGTTTTATTCACTTCGAAATATAACATTCACAACAGTGATAAAATAATTAACGCATGACTTACAATGACATTAGATGACATACGAAAATAATCATGATTTCCAATCCAAAGTAATGTTTAATATTAAATGAATTCAAAAATAAATAATAGTTAAACATTTTTTTATAAATTATGTTGGCTGCACAAATTTGTTTGTGCCGAGTTTCCACTATTATCGCTTGCGATTTTTTATTAATTTCATTAACCCAATAAAATAAGACTTTAACCTCGAAATTAAATGTAAAATGCTGAAAATTTGAAGAGACTTTTCTTTTGACATTCTTAACAATCGCTAAAAAGTGTCAGATATTCAAGGAGAAAGATCACGAAAATCGTTGGCTAGTATCTCGTTTACTATGCGACAAATTATGTTTAAAGTGATTATGAAACTTGTAGAGCATAAAATTCTGTATAATTTATATTCTGGTTATTTTTTATCACTAACCGTTTGTTTTATCACGCCATCAATGAATGTGACGCAACATGTGCACTGTTTAAGAAACGGTTAACAAGTAATGCTTGAAAAACCTTTACCTTTGAAATCCCAAGTCGGGAGAAATTGTACGATTTCGGGAGTTTCCCGACGAAATCTGGAGAGGTGGCAACCCTAGTGCCAAATCTATTTGGTTTCTAAAAAATTGTTTAGAATAAAAGCTGTTAGTATTTTATAATGAATAACTTTTACTCCAAGCATTATTTGCCATATCATATCATTATTTGCTCAGAATATAATTCGGGACTACAAATTTAATAAATACGTTCAATTTGCTAAATTTTTTAATTAATTTGTTCTTCACACATTCGGGTTTTGCCAAAAATGCATCGGATAAAAGTTAATCATTATAAAATAATAACAAATTTCCCAAAAACCGAATGAATAAGGCACAAATCAACTATAAAATTTTGAAATATTAGCGAATTTTTTGTAGCTCATAATATATTTTTAATATCTCAATGACTAATCTTTAGGAGTCATCCTGTACAATAACAACATAGTATAGCTACATAGTACTATCAAATTGTATATATTTTTTCTATGCTAACAATCATTTTGTTTGGATTTGATAATATATAGAGCATCGATTATCCGAACTAATGTTGGCAGGGGTGGTTCGGATAATCGAAAATTCGGATAATCGAAATTCACTTTAAAAAATGGTTCTTTTAATGAAAAAACCACTCGTTTTCTTTTTGTTGACATGCTGTATGTAATTTAAAAAAAGGTCACAAATGCGATATGCACATCACAAAGAACGATTTAAACTGAAGGTGAGCTATCTATTACCAACCAAATGAATGAGAAGGGATTCAGAGAAACAAATGAAATGACCTAATTAGGTATACAATAATTTTAACAATGCAAATAAGTAATTAGATGATCAATTTAATTAAAATTACATTTGGAAAAAACAACCGGTTTCGTTAATTGAACGTTCGGGTAACTGACGTTCGGATAATCGAAGCTCTACTGTATATGACTGATTATTGGTTGATATTATGCATGGTTATCTTCAGTCTTGAATATCAAACAAGGAAATTGTAATTCAAAAGAATATGGGTCACAATAAGGTGACCAACTATTTTTTGTTCAAAAAGAGTACACTTTGCAAGTATTTCATAGGTGAAAAAAAAAGAAGAAAAAACGATAAAAACTTTATTTTCTTTTAAAAACCTATTTTTCTTCGGAGTGGATTTTTTTTGCTAAATGAGGATGTTCGTCTAATAATGAAGCCACATTCGAACAACTTTCATTTTGCATATTAAATTTGACTGTTAAGACGGCAGATAATGTTTTTACAGAAAGTTGCGACTTCTCACTACTCCAATAATCATTCCCTAGTGAAAATACCCTTTCAACAGCAGCATTAGTGCCTGGACAACATAAGGAAATTTCTATTTAAACTTTTAAATTTTCATGTGGGATATGTTCTACTCTAAAATGCCGAAAGATATTTACCCATCTTTTGTCAAGTTCTATTTTCTCATCGTTCCATTTCTTCAATTTTTCTTCATTTAAATATAAATTTACTCTTTACTATGTATCTATCTATCTCTCCAGGTACATAATACGGCCTCTCAATTGTGCCGGAAACGGCAGCCATATGTGCGCGCGAAATTCAAATCACTGTCAAACTCGTGTTTGGTGTTCGCCCTGTCCTCTGACGTGCCGGAAACGGCAAGCAATATGCACGCGTGAAATTCAAATCACTGTCAAAATAATTTTAAATATTTAATTAATAAAATTGAAATAAAATAATGTTATAGAAATACAAATGAGTATAAAATTATGCAAATGAGTACTTTCAGAGTACAGGATTTGAAAAGAGTACGGTTTGCGAAAAAAGAGTACAAAACTCAGTAAATGAGTATAGTTGGTCACCTTAGTAACAATATATTATTTAGTTCTCGCTACTTCTGACTTTAGTGTATGCCTCAATTCGGGAAACTTTTTTCTTTTAAAGAATTGCAGTCCATTTATATACAGAGGTCAGTAATTTAAATAGTCCATTTATATATAGAGGTCACTAATTTAAACAGTTGACGTCATATAGTAGTGCATTGAAAAAAGTCCTAAAAATTGTATGAACTAATTCATTGATGAACAATTTATATTATTACAATTCTAAATATAAAAACAAACAAAAAAACTTATGAATTATTAGGTATTTTTATCATTAATGATGTGAGGTTACTTTCTTAATATTATTTTATAAAAAAAAAATTAGTTCGTAGAATTTATTTCCATTTATAACAAATAATTTTGGACAAAACAATCGTTTGTAATAAATATATAGCATAACAAAATTATTCCATTTATATAGTCAATATTGAAAATAGAATTCATTAGAAATGTACTAAAACTAACTATTATTATCATAGTAATTTACTATTTACGCATAAGTTAAATATATAATAAAAGTCATATATATATATAACTTTTACTGAGAATTTTAATAAAAAAATATGGAAAATTGTTATAAAATACAGTGTATTTCAAAATTTTCTTAAATTTAACATACATTTATCAGTTTATATTTTCATCAGTTCAATTGCTAAATCATTTCATATTTAGTTACACTTATAGTCGTTTCCAATATTATGATGGAAAGTCCCTTGTGCGTCCAGTTTTGATGATGATTTCTATATGAATTCGACCAGGTCAACAAAAAATAAAGAATATAAATACTTATTACATTTCAAATTTTGCCCCAATTCCTAGAACATTTGTTTGTATTTTATAAATACGTATTTATAAATGTTCTAGGAATTGGGGCAAACTTTGAAATGTAATTTCAAAAAAACCTAGAGTTCTCTTTAATTATTTTAATAATCTTTATAAATACTTATGCAAATTCAAATTCGACGAGATAAAAAACAAATAATTAGTAAAAATATTCAAAACGTTGCTTCTCTACTGAAGTGTTGGAAACCAAAACCTATTTTTAAAGAATTACCAAAAATTATATACTGTGATTTGTGGAGTATAGCTCTCCGGCGGAGATGCCTTATGCATTTCCAGGCTTCCTAACAAATTAACTTTGAAATTCAGTATCATAACCATATAACTATGAGACTTTCATCACTTAACTTCCGGCGTCTCAAAATCAGTAAATGATAAATAACGAACTCTTTATCATTTGATAAAACAATATGAACAATTTTCATTTGACCACACCAATTTTCATTTAATCTTGTTTTTATTCTATTTTATCTAATTTTTCGTTTTTTTATCATAAGCAAAAAGTCTACTAATCTCTGCAAAAAGACATCGCTGTAATATATTTTCTCTGCTGGTACTGATTCTGTTTAATATGGGTGAGTTCTCTTTATATAGAGCACGGTTGTGCGCTGGCCGAGTTTAAGCAAAGAATACAATATACAGTTTAAGTCGTTCAATATAAGCTCTCTTTATCTTATCTGAGAACAGAACCTTAAGTAAATTTATTTGATTTAGTAGAAGTATGTTTATTAAACTTTAGGTGGTGTGTACAAAGTATTCCATCACTTTGTGTATAAAACATTTATAAGTTTATGTTTACGTTTCAAAACCAAATTAAACCTTAATAAACTAGGAATATTTCGCTATAAGGATAAAAATGAGCCTAAAAAGATTTTTGGAATGTATTCTTTTTGGACGCTTACATGCTTTCAGCGCTCACGCATATGCGCGTAATTTATTGGTATTCGTATTGGCTTATGATCGCTTGCGTTACTCTTGAAAATGCCGTTCGTTTCAGACATTATGGGTGCATTCGTCTTGAACGCTCACACGCTTTGAGCGCTTACGCTTATAAGCACAAATTATTGGTGTTCATGTTGCCCTACGAACGCTTAGAATCGATCAGAAAATATCGTTCGTTTTGGACGTTGTGAGCGTTAGTTTGTATGAACATGGCGACGTTTTATTTCGTCGGAAGTAACAGTAATAGGATACGTTTTACCAGATTCTGAATCATTTAAATCGATCGAAAATAATCTGGGTAAATAGTTAGCCAATTTTACTGATTTGTAAACAATTTTAAATTTAAGTACTTTAATAAATATGACAAAAGTTTGGTTAGCTTACGCTCACGTAGCATTCGTTTTGATAAATAGTAAGATTTGGCGCTCACGCTTTTGCTGCCCTACCTCTGTGGAGTAAGCGTCTGTGAGCGCGAGATCTACTTCATGAACTCAGCCGCAAGAGTCATTTTTTGACACTCACAGCACCAAGTCGAACGCTGAAAACGACGATTGAGCGCGCTGAAAGCGTGTGAGCGTCCAAAACGAATGCACCCTATAAGTGCGTGTAAGCGTCAATTGACATCAATATGCAATATGGCGGATGAAAACAGTTTAGCTGTTTTTAAGCAATAGAATGATTGTTTAAAATAGTTAATAATGATATTAACGGTAGTGATAATGAAGATTTTGAACTTTTTCTTCCTAAATTTAGAGGAAACCCCCTAAGTTGGTTACACTGTGCACATGACAGAAAAATAATGAAAAGCTTACACAGTATTCGTTTTGGGAGTTATTACGATTTGGCGTTCACGCTTTTGCTGTGATAGCGTCTTTGATCGTGTTGTCTATCGATTTAACTCAGCCATTAGTGCGCTTTGTCAGCATATAAAGCGTCAAGTTGAACACTAAAAACACCGCTTGGTAGCGCTGAAAGCGTGTAAGCGTCCAAAACGAATACACCCGTGACCTATAGGTTGCGTTAGTTGTGTCTACATATATTTTCAATTTTGTAATTTTTGTAGTTTTTTATCATATATTTTTCCAAATATTCTTAACGTGGAACAATTATGATTGTATCTTAATATTTTTATATGCATTCTCATACGAAAGAATAATTCACCAAAATATTAGTTTTGTTTCTCTATGTCTGAATGCTAAATAAAAATTGATAAAATTAGTCATGTAGTAGCTGATTAACAATATATAGATAACTTTGGATGACTAATATACACAGGTGTTGTTCCTCTGCGAGAGGTGAATGACTCAACTATTGTTAATAATGAATTATAAATCAAAATCTTACACTTAATTCAAACTTGACAATTATAATAACGTCACATAGATCACAAAATTATCGAAAAAATCGATATAATATATCGTTTCTGTAGGAAATAAAATTGCACAAATTTTCTGTCTGAAAAATTGTTTCGTACCGTTAAACGTATTATATTATACCTCAATAATATTTTTTTTAATAGTATAGTATTTAAATAGTATCTCCTTGCCGGTTGATTTTAACTTAATTAACCAGTTGTCTAATTTCGTTTCCGTAATAAACATTGTAAAAAATCAATTTTAGTATAATGCATTAAAGTTTACCACTTGCAAATATTGACTGTAGAGGAAAAATGTCAGAGGCCATTATTATTCAAAATTTGATTTATTGTAATTTTACTTTTGACAATTTTTGTCGAAAAATCCACCGACACGGAGATATTTTTGAAAAACCTCATTTTTAGGTTTACCATTTTGTCTATTTTTTGCTTGATGACCCTTCTTACAAAAGAAATATTTCCCGAAGGAAAGAAATATAAGCTATTCAAACAAAAAATGTTAAAATTTGTATTTCCTACAAGATACTTACACCAGTAAAAAATGCGACAGGTGGCGGATTAATACAAATTATATTTGTATTAATCCTTATTCTTCTAATAAAATGAATCGACTTTTTGAAAACTGGGTTAGTTAGATGCTTATGTAGGTATGTATTAACATTACAAGGTAGTGAATATGTCGTATCTTTTATACACATTTTTGTATTAATTTTTTTTACACAATGGTCCATATATAATGTCCACGATATTGTTGATAATTTTATTTTACAACTTGCGTCATCGATTCAATGATTTTTTTAGCTTATTGAAACTATTTTATTCTGCATTATTTTATTAGTAAAATGAAATAATTTGTTAGGAGTAAAGTTGTGGTAAATAAATTTTACAACAATTTATTACTTAAACATATTTTCTGTAACTCGAATTATTCCAGTAATATTTGAAATTTAAAAACAATACCCATAATAATGAATATTATAACTGCATCACCATGGTTACCTGGTATTTTTAATGAATTTAAATGAACTTTTCTAATGTTAAGAGGGATATTCCATTTTTTGTGTTTTCTTCTTTCTCTAAACGCTCATTATCTCCGACTCTATTCATTAACGAACTTGACCTTTGAAATATCAAAAGCATATCAGCTACGAAAACATATTTATTTATATATGTGTCTATAGCCATTTTAACGGTCACGGATCGCCATGAACATTTTTGGGTTATCGTGCTGACAGACGGGTATGTGGATACGCGGAAATGGGCTAATTAGGCCCATTTATGAACACCTATACCAAAAACTTTTTTCTTCTATCAATATTTTCAACCGTTACAAAGTTGGAACTAAACTAAATACTCCCTTGTATATATTACATATACCGGGTATAAAAGTGAGATACGAGTGAATTACCTGAACTTCTTTTTATACACCGGTGGACATTTTTTAATATTAAAAGAATAATTCAAGCATTCAGTTTTTACCAGTTTTTACATAAATTAATTTCTTAGAAATGATTAAAGGGAACTTTCTATAAATATAATTACTATTTAATTCTAGCACATGTATTTTAATGTTTAAGGACGCATGATTTTTTCAATACATCATTGACTGACTATATAATAATCATATAATATTTTTTATGATTATATTTACATTTAATTTTTTTTTTTCTGGAAAAAGAATATCGATATAGTTCAAGGTATACATACAAGTGGGGTGTATCAATTATATTTTATAAATGAGTTAAAAGTTTCTTCGAATTTATCGGTTTTTTTGTATACGTTACTCAAATAAGGTTTATTCTGATATATTTTATACGCAGAGAACGATATTACAATAATTGAATTGACGTATTATTTACACTAACATTTTCATTTTAAAAAATCACACTCGATAGATAGAGATAGATTGTAGAGGTTGTGCTAAACGGGCTACACTTCGACCATAAGGTCCATTGTGAAGCCTAAGGGTGTGAGGATATGAGTGGAAGGAATTTTTGTATGTAGACTAGGAATTTGTAGGATATTAAGCTGCAGCCGACTATGATAGGAACTATGCCGATATTCATCTCGTGAAGCAAACTGCAGAAAACCTTCTCAAGCAAAGCCGGTTACTTCGTTCTTGTCCGCCGACAGTTTAGTCAATTAACCACCCCCTTGTTTTTCTTAATATTTGACAAACTGCCGATGTCCGGATTCGAACCCATAACCTCCCAGTTTCCAAGTAGGCATACTGCACAGACATAACGCCTTAGACCGCTCGGCCACTTGACTTGGTAACTCCCACTCGATA
This sequence comes from Nineta flava, assembly GCA_963920215.1. Classification (NCBI taxonomy): domain Eukaryota; kingdom Metazoa; phylum Arthropoda; class Insecta; order Neuroptera; family Chrysopidae; genus Nineta; species Nineta flava. The sequence goes on along the minus strand of OY986041.1, from coordinate 69,245,033 downwards.
ATCTATATTCTATACATTGCTTACTTTTTTTTTCGTGGAAGATAGCGTACCTTATATTTTTAAAGAAAAAGGGTTGTTATTTTTGTAAGCTAGCGTCCATTTATCCTTTGTTAGTATGGTTCCCTTTCGGTTATATTATACCAACGGTAGTGACTAGTATTTACTTAATTTGACATTTAAGTAATATGTCTGAACATTGATAACATTCTTTGACATAAAATGCTTGATATGAAGAATCATAAACATCTAGAATGTGAATCAAAATCATGACGTCTGGCATTCTAGCCCATCGCTCTGCCTCTGAGCTACTTGAGATGTTATGGTCGTGGAATGTATATTATCTTCCACTATCTTTGACTTCGATGAATTATTAACTTGTTTATTTACTATTTACATATTTTGTAATTATTTTTTTTGCAAACTAGCTTCTATTTATCCATTGTTAGTATGATTGCCTTTCGGTTATATTATACCAACAGAAGTGACTAGCGTTTACTTACTTAGACTTTTAAGTAATATGTCTGAACATTGATAACGTTATTTGACATCTAATGCTTGATATAAAAAAATCATACACAAATTTAACAGTACTATTTAAATTTAATTTTCATACTTACATATTTATTTGTAATCATTTTTTGTCCTCCTTGAAAGTTTGATAGCCAGGAGTACAGTCCAAATCTAGATTTAATTAAATAACGCATTTTATTATTAAAGATATGGAAGCTCAATACGCTTTTTCTCTCCACATTAAATTCATCACCGAGAAAGTTCTTTCAGTTAAAGCTGTGGTAGCAAAGCTCTTTCAATTTGGTTAACTATCACACGCATAGTATACAGAATCTGAAATATAAGGTGTCCCAAAAGTGATCACTTTATTTGTATTGTTTTAACTTCTGTAATAATATATTTTATTCAGATAATTGAAGATTAACTCAAAAATTTTTCAAATGAACAATTCTACTCCACAACAACGTGCTGCAACGTGCTGCAATTGATATATGATAATAATTGAGTTATTTCGTGCATTCAAATTTAATTATTCTAACAATTTGCGGGGTAGAATCCCCCTTTTCCACAGACAATTCGGCGATTGGTGGTTCAATTCATAGAAGAGGAGCAACGTGAGATAATATACTGAAATAAAGGAATATTTTGTTCCGTAAATTGTCGCCGAAATTCGTTGTGGCTGCAACAATTTTATTGTTGTTTCGTGCATATATTAAGACTGTTGCAGCACGTTGTTGTGCAGTTTAATTGCTTATTTAAAAAAAATTTTACGTTAATCTTCAATTATCTTCAATTATAGAATTTATAATAAAAACTAACAAGGTAACGGTAACTTTTGCAAAAAATGTTTTATACACTTCTAAATTTTATTATTTTTTTCGTAATATAACGATATGACGAATGTAGAGTTATGCAAATATGAAATAAAAATGATATTTACTTTCGCCTACAACGGTATTTTGAATTATTCAATGATGTTCTTCTACGAATTGGATATAGATAGTTCGTTTGTTTTGAGTTGAATTCGTGGAATCCTGAATATAACAGGAGTGTTTCGATTCATCCATTATAGCAAAAAATCAAAATCAAAAGTTATATAAATGTATATGTTATATAAAGTAGCATAAGTTATAATAAAGTATGCTTGGCAATCCTAGGTGAGATATATGCAATCCTTCTCAAACACTTGAGGTCAAGATAAACCGGAAAAGGTAGAAAAAAAATCAAAGACAGAAAATGTCCGTTCCTTACAGGAAACAACTTGCAAAGTCACCTATTTTCTTTTACACCTCCACTTCGTCAGGGGTTGTGGAAATATTTAAAGCTGTAAGAGGTAGGAAAAAATGACCCTTCTTACAAAAGAAATATTTCCCGAAGAAAGGAAATATCCAAAAAACTCAATGAATAATTCACAACTCCACTATAAAATTTTCAAAAATGTTATGGTAAAGTTTATTATACTTTTTGCTTTGACTGTCAAAAACCTACTATACCATGATTCCATTTTGTTGGGTTTTTATACGCGGTATATAATGGGTGCATTCGTCTTGGACGCTCACACGCTTTCAGCGCGCTCAATCGTCATTTTCAGCGTTCGACTTGGCGCTATGAGTGTCAAAAAATCACACTTGCGGCTGAGTTCATGAGGTAGATATCGCGCTCACAGACGCTTACTCTACAGAGGTAGGGCTGTAAAAGCGTGAGCGCCAAATATTACTATTTATCAAAACGAATGCTACGTGAGCGTAAGCTAACCAAACTTTTGTCATATTTGTTAAAGTTCTTAAAATTAAAATCGTTGACAAATCAGTAAAAATGGCTAACTATTATTTTCGATCGATTTAAATGATTCAGAATCTGGTAAAACGTATACTATTTCTGTTACTTCCGACGAAATAAAACGTCGCCATGTTGATACAAACTAACGCTCACAACGTCCAACACGAACGATATTTTCTGATCAATTCTAAGTGTTCGTAGGCCAACATGAACACCAATTATTTGTGCTTATAAGCGTGAGCGCTCAAAGCGTGCGAGCGTCCAAGACGAATGCACCCAATATGTAAGAGATGGCGAGCTGAAATTGTGTATGTGTCTTCTAGAACTAAAGTAATGCCTAGTTCGTAAATGGGCAAAATCAGATCATGTTTTGGCAAAATGGGGAAAACTGTCTATCTTTGAAAACTGTCTATCTCCGTAGGAGATAGAACAAAAAGTGTTCCTTTTTTAAAAATAAACAACTTTTGCTTGAAACCTTTTTCATAAATTCAATATATACCGGTTATTTAAGCAATTAACTCAATTAGTTGTAATTTTCATTTGTTTTTAAATGGATTATAGTATTCGGGTACAATTTTTATTTGAAACCGAGTAATGTGATCCATGCGATTTTTCGTACATATTGTTACCATCTGTAGCATAAACGGCGATGACGATGGACAGCTAAACTAATACCCGATTTAGCGAAATGGATAGAATGTCAACACGCAGAAACAAGCTGCTATATGAAAATAAATTACGCTGCATTACATTTTAATTCACCTATAAATAATAGTATAAATGCATAGGAGTGCCGTCACAAAAAATCCAATAAAATGGATTTTATTCGTCATAGAGTTATACGAAAATAAATGATGTTTTTGGCAAGTATAAATATTAAATAAAAATTCGTTAAACACGCATAAATTCTTTCTAATGTAGTCCAAAACTTGTATATATGTACTATAAATGTAGTTGAAATTTCTTTGACCAATTAATTGCCAAAGAGCGATGTCCAGAAAAATTTTGTTTCATAGTTGACGAACACGCTCTTCAGTAGTAGTAGTAGTACAGGAAAGGAGGTCGAAGCCTGGCGAGAATGCCTGCCTAGGCCTTTTTTACCGACCCCTAAAGGACAAGGAATTTATATGTAGACTACAAATTAGAATCAGCCTAATAAAATCCAGCCGACTTTGATAGGAACTATACCGATATTCATCTGGAGTTTGTGGAAGAAAACCTTCACAAGCATAGTCGGTTACTTCGTTCTTGTCCATACGCCGACAGTTTAGTCAATTAATCACTCCATTAATTTTTTTTTATAATTAATCTAATTGATAAACTGCCGCCGGTGGGAATTGAACCAGCAACCTCCCAGTTCCGAGTAGAGTGCCTTAATCAATTGAACCACTCGAGCTGGTCACGCTCTTCAGTAATTTGTACCTTGGAAAACTGAAGACCTTTTGTTTTTCAAACATTTATTTTTTAATATAAGAAAAATTTGCCCGCCACATAAATAAATCTGATAGTTACATGTTTTCTTCGATAAGAAATTTAAACTAGATAAATTTATAATTATTCGTAATACTGCCTTATAGACTCGACAACTGGCAGCTCAGACGGCAAAACTTACACACAGGACGATGGACAGCTTAACTAACATTTGATTTAGCGAAATGGCTAGAATGTCAACACACGGAAACAAGCTTCTATATGGCACAATTTTTTACCGGCCACGGGCTCTGTTGCGTATTTGTATAGTATGGGGCTTGTCGAAAGCACAACCTACTCATACTGCCTAGACGAATCGAATGATGTGGAACATACGTTCTTTCAATGTCACAGATGGTTGACTGAGAGAAAAAGGCCTGGGACGTACTTGGGGACATTCCGAAAACCCAAGCAGCGTCTTTAACTTGATGGCTGAATCGAGGAGAAATTGGGCTGCAATGATGAACTACACTGACAGTGCGTTAGCAGCAAAGAAAACTGATGCGTTGATGACGGCGGTGAGACGGAGCATTTAAATGGGCATCTTGGGTCAGGCTGAAGTAATGCGCAAGCAGTTCCCGGCGTCATCCCTTTCTATTCAGAAAAGCAGAAAAGAGAAGGTTTTTTAGTGGGTAAAAATCCCACACTACCGACCTTCATCTTCAATAGGCAGTGTCTTATTGAAGATTTTTCCTCCCCGAACGAAAAAAAAAACTGCCTTATATAAAAACAAATATGATTTTAACCGTTATACGTGCGGATTTTAACCGTTATACGTTACTACAGCGAATTAAAATACGTGCGATAGCTCGTTGAACTCGTTATTTTCACATTTTTCCAGACGTCATAACGAGTTCAACGAGCTATCGCACGTATTTTAATTCACAGTAGCAAGAATTAACACGTTTTTCAACTTATTAACCAGACTATAGCCTCAGTTCGAAGAATTATAATATTTATTAAAAATTCATGCATAAGAAGATACTATATATAACATGTTTTAAAATAAAACTGTGTCAATGGAGTATATATATATATATATATTTATATACCGTACGTTTAGTTTACATCTTCGCATAGTAGTATCTCCCACGAGTATGAGAGAGTATGTATACATTAAGCAATGTGTATGAGAAGGAGGTCTTATAGGTTTGATAAACAAACATATTTTTCAAAACAGTGAATAATATTCATAACTGTTCGAGTGGTTGGTGATTGTCTCATACAACACAACAAAACACATAGGCACATAAGACCTCCTTCTCATATACATTGCTGAATGTATACATATGTACTCTCTCATACTCGTGGGAGATCTACTATGTGAAGATGTAAACTAAACGTACGGTACTGTATAAATATAAATATATATATGTATATATATATATATATATATATATATATATATATATATATATATATATATATATATATATATATATATATATATATACTAATTCTAATATGCATATATGCGGTAAGCTTACGTGATACTTTTTTACTTTTCGTTGAATAATTAATGTTGAATGATTAATAACGAAATATTATGTGGGTGTACAGAGTATTGCAGAGTATAAATGCTTAATATTTATCGGGCTTGCAGATTTTAATATTCGTTATGGTATCGCTTGGCTCAGTGAAAAAAATTATTTAATTATTTTAAGCGCTTATTGAAACAAACTGAAACTAGACATCTATCAAAAAATATCAAAATATCCACCAAGGTAGTTCACTCGTTCAGTCAAAACAAAACGTAAATAAAATATAATAAGATTAATTCACTTTTAAGATCTATTTCCAAAAGAGAAGTCATGTATTTAATCTGAGGAAATTGATAAATGTTAATTAAGATCTATTTCCAAAGGAGAAGTGATGTATTTATTCTGAGAAAATTCGCTAAATTGACACAGCTACTGCGGACCGAATTTTTTAAAATTAAGGGCTGAAACAAATGCTTAAATTTAAGTTTTCCGAATCTGGAACCTTTGACCGCTTGAAACCTTCTAAACCTTTCCGATGAATTCTATAAAAGTTGGACTGCCACGAATTATTTATTAAAAAACAATTTATTAACTATCCAGTAAAGTACTCGGTCCGAAAATCGAATATTTTCACAATATCTCCACCCTTTTTATTTCACCAAACCTGTGTACAGGCGTATACAGGTATTTTTTTTCGTGCACGAAATCTCCAGAACCAAAAATGATATCGAATTCGTTGAAGTTTAATCTCACTTAAAGTGCTTATTATTGGGGTAAATCGCATGCTTCAATGCATAGAATGTTACAAGTAATGATTAATTGTGACTCTTGAGAGTCGTTTTGTGGGTAATATTTTTCGGTTATGGTAGCCGTTTTCAAATTTCGTTTTTTCTCTGCACCGGTACACTAAGTAAATGTGTCTACATAATACGTATTAGAGGTACGTATTACTGAGGTAACACATATTTCCTATGGTCTAAGATCCGACAGTGAAAACCTTCCCTCATCCGTTAATTGATTGAAATATTATTGAAAACGCTTATTGCAATATAAACAATTTGGCAATGTAATGTCTGCCAGGGTTCTGCTGCAATTAACATTAATTAATTAATTAAAAATTGATTTTTTCATAATTAAATCCCTCACGTGTTAATTGAATTTTGCTTGTTAAATAACATAGTATACGATACGACAAATCTTGTAATAGCAGGCAGCGCTGCTTATTACTGCTACGGTTACCTGCAGCCAGGTGTTCAAACTTAAAGTAAACTTAGGTTACTTCCCTCATATGTTAATTGAAAATTTTTTAGCTAATTTAAAAGTTCAGAATAATTAGAATACATCCATAACTGGCAGACGTCTTAAAATCCATTCCAATCAAGTGCAGCCTATACAAGAAAATTAAAAAAAAATAGAAATTATAAAAAAATACCTTGTTGAGAGAGAGACTATTGCATTATTCAACGTAATAAACAAGGAAAGTATATGATCATGCATTTGTAAAGCCTACTCCATTTCTAAGTGTATTTATACAAATAGTACCCACTACTATATTTTATCTATGACTAATAGTGGATTGTGTAGAGTTATGATAAACGGAATACATAATTCACATTCATGATTCACATTCGCATGATCATATACGTTCCTTGTTTATTTCCTTGTTTAGTACACATTATACATATGTGTAATTTCACATCGCTTCATATTAAATCTAAAAATAATGGACAGACCTTTTTAACAGCTTATTTTTGAGAAATAACACAGAAAATAAAACTTAAGATAAAATCGAACTAAACTAGAATTATTAGCGAATTTCCTGAAAGGAAATCGACCGATTGGTCTCGTACCAAAGTAAAAATTTCGCAAAAATTTCTTCAAATGTTGTCCATCGATTTTATCTAGTAGATGTCGAAAATCACGTCTCTGAAATTGATATATACACAGGGTGAATCGACCCAGGTGCATAATAGTACACGCCTCCACTACCTTCCATGATCCTCCCATTTTTCAACACCATCCAATAGAACACCTCCTGTTAGGAGGAGTCTTTTCATAACACAAATACCCTCCTATATGCTATATGCTAGCTCAGGTGAACATGGCACTCTTATACTGATTTTTGGATTGTTCTAATATTAAGAGAGATATTATATATTTTTTGTTTTCTTCTTTCTCTATGCCCCCCTTTCCCCTTATACTTATGCCATTTATTAATAAAATTGGCCTTGCAAATACTAAAATAATATCAGATACGAAATTTTCATTTTGATCAGACTAAAATTGTGACTTCTAGAGAGTGATTTTTTATGTATTCTAAGGAAATTCGCTAAGTTGACGCAGCTCCTGCATAACGAATTTTTTATATATAAAGATGAATGTTTGTATGGTCTGTAACGTATGCGTTCGTAAATTATTCATCCGAATACGATGAAACTTTGGGAAGTTGTTGTGTGCACCCGGAATGGTTTACGCAAATGAAAGTTAAACTTACCGCCCCCCCCCACCCCCATGGGGGGAATAAAAAACTACCTCTCCAAAACAGTAAGAGATAGAAAAAAGATTAAAAACAAAAAATTTTCCTTTTCTAAAAAGAAACTATTTTTCATATTAATTTATAGATTTGTCATAATTTTAGTTCCAACATTAAAAAGAAGCGTTAGCGTTAGATACTGCGAAGCGTTGCTTAAAGTTCGTAGCGCGGCCCGTTGCAACGCTTACAGCTAGTATTTTATTAAAAAATCTTCGATTTTTATTATTATTTTTTTTAACGAATTATTGTAACAACTAAATTGTACAAGGATTATTTAATATAATTAGGATTTCTAGTTATTTTTGATTATAATAACATATCTAATTAATATTTGTAAATTTTGATTTCCAAAACCACACTTTGTATGTCAATTCTTGGAATAAATTTACGAAAGTCTAGTCGATCACTAGAGTGATAATAATTTTGAATATTTAATTCTAGCAAATATACAGAACCTGTGGTGGGAAAATTGAAAAAATGTTAACCTTGATAACCGTGATATATATAGAGTGAGTCGGGAAGAACGGACTAAACTTGAGGAGTGTATTAAACACGTGAAAGTAATGGGAAAAAAACTTCTACATTCTTATGCGATTTTCAATTACGCTACACCTTGAAAACACATGAAAATCGGATAAGAACATATGAGTTTCTTCCCATTATTTTCACATGTATAATACACTCCTGAAGTTTGGCTCGTTCTAGTTCGTTCTAGATTGTCAATTATTAAGAAAAAAAGAGGGGCGGTTAATTGACTAAACTGTCGGCGTATGGACAAGAACGATGTAACCGGCTATGCTTGAGAAGGTTTTCTGCAGTTTCCTTCACGAACTCCAGATGAATATCGGCATAGTTCCTATCATATTCGGCTGCAGCCGCATATACTACCAATTCCTAGTCAATGCACAAAAATTCCTTCCACTCCACTCACATCCTCACATCCTTAGGCATCACAATGGACCCCATGGTCGAAGGGCATGTGTATCTTGGTTCGTTCTTCCCGTTCTTCCCGAGGATGGGTCAGCTCCTTATATAAAGATCGTTTTCAACAGCTTGTCTAATAGGGAATTAATGTTAAATATATAAATTACACAGATACTAACCATATATTAAACACATACATGCTACTTGTGGAATCATGTTTTTTTTATGTCTTTTAAGAGTGGGGATTTATTGCTGCACACTCAATTGATAATATTATTATTCATTATGTATGTGAATGCATAGGAAATATTTGGTTGTTTTTTATTTAATGGTATAATCGTATTCCAACAATGGGTTATTACACAACAATAGAAAAAGTGCAAATTAATGCTATAGGAAAAGCTGTCCAACATACACGGTATATATATATATATATATATATATATATATATATATATATATATATATATGTATATATATATATGTATATATATATATATATATATATATATATATATATATATATATATATATATATATATATATATATATATAAGGAGCTGACCCATTCTTGTTACTAAACCTTAAACCGGAGTACAGCGATAGCGCTTTGATGTCAGTGTCAGTAGACTTTAGCTCAAAGAGATCATCAAAGAATGGTTGAACCAAAAGTGTGTGTCTTTCCATGCTTAAAGCTGGGCAGTTACAGAGTAGGTAATTCATTGTCTGTTTTCTTCTCCGAACTAGTCTAATTAATATTTAATTATATATCGTATAACAAAGGTTTATATAAGAACATAAAAGACAAAAGGTAATGCAATTTAAATAAGAAACAGCCATTATAGTTTGTTAGCTTATAAATAGATAGTATTATAATTTTATAAAATATATATTTTTACAACATGACGAATTATGAAATAATTTCCGTTGTAAAATGTTTATGAAGACAGACAATCCACACCATTTCGTGGTATATAATTATTTATTTTTGTACCACTCTTTTCTTTTTATATATTTTGCTTATATTATAAATTTTATTATACCTCAAACCAGTCATGCAGTCTACCAATAATAATCATGTTATAAAAGATTTTTAGCAAGGAAATAAATATTTTATATAAGTGATTGTGATGGCGGAGACACACTTTTCAGCAAAATAGCTTTGAGGTTTTTGTTTTCCCAAAATACTTTCGGTAAGATATATTTCGTCATATCTATGACTACATGACTATGACAAATATTGTACATACACTTATGAGTTAATGAATGATGACTTAATGAATGATGAGTTAATGAGTTAATGGGTGGTATAAAACGACTGCGGCGGGGCTATGTATCCGACCACTGGCATTTTATACAGGGTGTCCCGTAAGTCACGGACAGTACTGAAGGTATGGATAGAAAATTGAATTCTGAGACAAAAAGCCCTTTACCATTTTTTAATCAGACGCATAGGTAATTAGTTATTAATAAAAATAAGTAACCAATCAGAGGCGCCCAAAATCGTGTGTGAGTGAGTGTTTGTAAGGATGTTAGTGGGGAATGCATGTACGTGTGTCTGTCGTAACCCAGTGCGCGCCTCTAATTGGTTACTTATTTTAATTAATAACTAATTACCTATGCGTCTGATTAAAAAAAGGTAAAGGACTTTTCGTCTCAGAATTCAAATTTCTATCCAAACTTTCAGTTGTGTTCGTGACTTACGGGACACCCTGTATATTAGGGAAGTAATTATGAAAGTTTTTATTAGTCATACATTACAATCCACCAAAAATACTACAATTTTGCACATGCTTGACAGATAAAAACTTAATATCGTTTAATAGGCAATATGCATGAAAATTTTTTTTCACATTTATTTTCAGAATATGAAAATACTGTTAATACTGTAATAATATTATAAAACGAAATTAAAATCCGACAAATATCAAGGAAGCTATAAGCTTTTAAAGATTATTATCTGTCTCTTTCTTGCAAAAATACTAGAAAAAGGAGTTTTACGTGTATTTTAAATGGTGAAAGTGTAATATGACGTCACATAACATATCAAGAGGGCTATAACCTTCTTTGTCTAATCGGGAATTTCAATCATTCATATCTCGCTTATTTTTAAAGTTATTTATTTGTCAAGTAAAAATGCTTCAATTCAAGTGAAAAAAAATTTTCATGCATATTCCCTATTCATTTAACGAATTTAATGTTGCCATATAAAACTATTACATTGGAAAATTGTTTGCTTTTATAAACAAGACACGAGAACAATAATTCATGGTGGTAAGAGAAAAACTTTTAGGTAATCAAAACCCATTTAATTATAATTTTTGAAGTATTTTTAAAGATCTAAACTTCACTTATATATTAGAAGAAGGTACGGTACTACTGCCTCACATGTAAGCTTATAAAACACCTTAATACGTCCGAAATAAAATTAATTGATGAGTAAGATGTTCTTACAAAGGGGAACTTGCATGAATTTTTATTTGTAAACTATCCATTTTATTTTAAACAATTCTATATACTAGTGTTCGCTCAGTGGTCCAAATTCGACCATAACCATTATATTGAAAATTTGAGGAAAATCTAAAACCAACTGTTTCCAAATTTTTTTATTGATAACACTAAAGCCGTCAATTCTAATTAAACCAAAAAAAAAAAATCGGTTGAAAAAGCAGGGGAGTAAATAGTAGTGAACTATCTTTGCCTATTTATATATTGATTAAAATAATGCATTAAAACAAGAAATTTATCTAAATTTTTAAATCATTTTTAAATAAATTAAAATTTGTAATTTGTGATATCACAATATCACGCAGTGTACTTATATGATATCATTGGAAAGATACGCTTTGCAGACAAGCCAAACAAATGATAGCTGGGTACAATGCCACGAGGTCAACTTGGCTTATTTGCAAAAACCGGAAAGAGATAAACCTTCTGGTTAGGATGCTTACCGGTCACTGTTCAAGAGGCATCTATCTCTCATGAGGTTAGACCACAGTGTGATCTATCCGGACTGTAACGGGGCGAATGATACGCCCTTCCATCTGCTTATGTCCTTACTCAGCCAGAATGAGGTATCTAGCCTGCAACCAACCAAAATGGGGAAACAACTAAAGTGGTGCTTTGTTCTGGCATTCCCAGAGAAGACAGTGCAGTGGTAGAGGATAGGGATGGTTGAAGGGATGGGTTAGGGTTTGGTAAAAAAGGACGGGAAAGGCTTACTTGCTAGACTTCAGCCTTCACTCTACTGCTACTTCTATATGATATCATAGGACACTTATTTGTATCGCTTACGACAGATAGTATTGTGGGGCGGTTATTACGAGTGACATCACAAAAATCGTTCAAGATCATTGAACCATTTGGAAATTAACAATTTTTTTATTTGTTATTGTTTGAAATTTATCTGCATTGATTTGTACAATAATATTTAAATCTTCTATATTAATATTTTTAGCGAATTTCCTCCAAAGGAAATTCAGCTATTGTTTTTGTTTCCTCCAATGATGGAATATCGTAAAAGTTTCTTCAAATGTCCATCGATCCTACCTACTAGATGTTAAAAATAATTAAGAGGGAGGGAGAAACACAAAATTTGGCATATCTCCCTTAATATTCAAAAAATTGAAAAATTTATACGGAAAAAGTTGTAGGTACTTAGTTTTACTATAATTTTGTTTCTTATCATTTTTTATCTTAAAATGATATATTTCTCTAATTTTTACAGAAATATTTACAATTAAAGATTGAAAGTGAAAATTCTAAATATCTCTGTACACATTAGAGTTTGGAAAGAATGATAAGGTAATGAATTGTAGCAAATTTGATTTTTTACAACTTTACACCTTATACATTTTTTGATTGTTGTAATATTAAGAGAGATATTTTATATTTTGTGTTTTCTTCTATCTTTATGCCCCCCTTTCCCCATGACAGATTCTCTATGCCTCTTTCCCCTTGACCTATACCATTTATTAATAAAATAGGTCTTGCAAATATCAAAATCATATCAGATCCGACATTTTATTTTGATTAGACTATAATTGTGGCCGCTAGAGAGTAATTTATGTATTCTTAGGAAATTCGCTTAGTTGACGCGGCTTCTGCGTAACGCATTTTTGCATTTACTTTCATCTAAGAAAAAAAAATGCATGCAAGTTCGCCTATTATGTGGGTTAAAGCATGATACTATATTTTATGATGTGGCTGTAATTATATAATCCACTTCGAAAATTGTATGATTAGATCGTTGTTCCAAAAATGCAAATTTAATTTCGGAATTTGCTTATTGTGTTTATAGCAGAGTCGGATTCGTTTCCTCGTTCACACTGTATAAATTGTCAATATCATTGATAATTACAAGAAAATTTTCCTTTTTAAGATTTTTCATGGAATAAATTAAGGTTGTCCTTGAGGTTAATCAATTGTCAATAAAAAGTCAATTAATAATTAATTAAGTATTTGGAAATATAATAAACTATAAAGTAATAAGAATGTGGTGAAACAATTATAATATCAAAAAAATTAATTATCTCAAAAGTTGTAATACCAATTCCAGAACATGAACAAAACGATCATAAATCTTTCTGCAACGGCCAAAATATCCACTTAAGCATATATCAAGACCAACATTAAATTAATTAAAATTAGTATAAAAAAAAAGAAGTGAATATAACTACTAATTGAGTTAAATGAGTAAATGCTTTAATACCCGATGAGAGTAGTGATAAATGTTTGAGCTGAAATTGCGGCGAAACTAATCTGTTTAAGTTTCAAACAGATTTCAGTTTCAAACAGAGAGAATTTGTTATTATTTTTATAAAAGAAATTTTATAGAAGGATGGTTGTTATAATTATTGTTTAATTTTTCTTCTATCTCTTACGGTATTAAAGGTAGATATTCCCCTTGCGTGGAAAGGAGGGGGGGGGAATTTCTCTTGCTTTAGTTCTAGAATATGTACACATAATTTCAGATCGTTAGCTCTTTTCGTTTTTTAGTTATCGTGCCAAGGACGGACGGACAGACATGCAAAAATGGACTAATTAGGTCGTTTTATGAACACACATACCATTTTTTTTCCGCGATCAATATTTTCAACCGTTACAAAGTCGGAACTAAACTTGATATACCCTTGTATATATTTTATACCAAATATAATAGACTAGTACAAAAATTAAATTTTCAATATCCTAAAACCTATCTTGTTACCATACAAGCCTCAAGCTGTCTTTCTTATTACGTTTTGTTTCCTACTATTCTTTTCAAAAATTAGTATACCTACATTCTATCACGCATGCATTTTTTTAATTTCGATGGATTGTTATGTACAAAAAGAATATCATGTTGAATGATTAAAATAACCACGGACATTAAGTCATCAAAACTAAATAACCCATTTCACCGGCTCGTAAATATTCAATCTTTTGAATATTTGATTACGAGGCTCAGGTGAGAGGCGTCGCATTTTTAAATTTTTGAAGCGTTCTATGTGGCTCTTGAAACAACCAAGTGATAGACACGTATTGTAGTAACAAAACATTGATTGAGTCGAATCTATCGGCTGCATAAACCAGAACGTATGTACTCTTTCGGAAAGTCAAGCTGCTTTAAAAGCCTTGTCTGGAACTGAGTTCACCTGAAGGGTAGTCAAGGATTGTCTGGAGGGTAGTCAAGGGTAGTCAACTGCTGAAGCTGACAAAACGGAACAATGTTAAATTGATTGGGGTGCCGGGTCACAGTGGTTTCCATGGAAACGAAAAAGCAGATACCTTAGCAAAGAAGGGAGTTGGAATACTCTTCATTGGCTCAGAGCCTATTTTAGGAATTCCAAGGACTGCATGTAAACAGGTGATCAACGAGTGGTCAAATTCTAAACACCGTAATCACTGGGAAAAAGTACCGTGGCATGAGCTTGGGAAGGTACTGCTTCAGAATACAACAAAGAGGCTATCTCTCGATGCACTGAGGCTGTACAGGATGCAACTGCAGAGGGTTATCGGATTCATTACAGGGCATTATCCGCTGCGGAAACATCTGCACACAATTAGACTTCATAACGGGTCCATTATGTGTAGATTGTGTGGCGAGGAGGAAGAAACATCCAGCCACATAATCTTTGACTGCGAACCTCTGGGTTACAGCAGATACAGGATATTCGGTGCATCTCACCCCGAATATATGAGCCTTCGGGAGGAGATGATAAGTAAGCTCCTGGCTATTGCCAACATATGGGAGAAGCTAATCTCGTTGGACTGAGGTAGAAGGGGCAGCACAATGGACCATAATGTCGAAGTGCAATACTTTTTAGACCCCAAGATGTATCTATCTATCTAACATTGTGAATCGTTAAAAACAAATGAATAATTCATTGAGTGACATCAATATGGCGAAAAATTATATGCATTCCATGTATGATTTTTCAAATTAAGGATGGCAAAGAATGTTAGAAAATTCTAATTACTTATCAAATTAGATTCCGTTCGGTAATAATTTAAAAAAAAAATTGTGTATCATGAGCTCCATAAATTTTGAGTGTGTACTACCAGTATCTTAAAAATTCACACATCTGTTTAAAATCACATATTTAATTTATGCAGATACGTAAGTAAATCATTAGATATTGTATATTTTATGAATAAACACCACGTTACGATATTAATCTGACATCATATCTCATATCAAACCAAACAATTTTAATTGAATTAACATAAAATTTAATATTTAATAATGTGTAAACATAAATTATAAATAGATATTAGATAATCAATTCTTTATCTTATTTATAAATAGTTTATGAAATTTTGTGTTTGAAATTGCCCTATAAACTTTTACACTTATTTTTTATCATAAATATATTACCAAAGATTGATTTGTAAAAAATTAAATTTATATTATTAATTCATTAACAACATTATAATTCATTCAAAATTAATACACGTGTTATGAATGTTTTATTTAGTGTTTACTGTAGGTGAAAAGAGGATGGCTAGTTTTTCACCAAGAAGGTGGTTAGTTTTTCACTTACTCAAATTACTGTCATTCACATCTAAAATTACATAAAGCTTTTGGAAATTTGGCAGGTTCGCTTGAAAACAACACAAGATAATTAAAATTGTTTATCGTACAAAACCATTTTTATTTATCTCTGTAAAATGAAATTCACGTGAAAGTATCACGTGATGAAAAATGTGAAAGAAATATGTTTTCTCCAATTGTGAATTGAAATAGTAATGCCGATTATTTAAAGCGAAACGCTTATTTTTGCAAGTTCATGATTTACAACTTTATTATGAAATTTGAATGTTATATATGGAATATGTTATTTTTGAAATGCCATAAATGGCATTTTTGGCATCAACGTTATTTAAGTCAAATTTTCCATGTTGGATTTAATATGACGTCACAATAGGATATGCGGAACTCTGAAACGAAGCTAACGACAATAACATACATAAACTGGTAAATACATATCCCTCCGTAGTCGGGTAAAAAAGAGAAAATAAGTCAAACCCTTTAGATTTGCGGCGAAAATAGCATCTCACAATATCTTTCTGCGGAACTATATAATAATGTAGAAGTAACGGGTGGCGCATGAGTAACGTTGATTAATTTAATGAATAACTTTTTTCTTTTTGATTTTATTTAACGTTGGCATTTATTAAGATTTAGATTACAGTTTGGAAATATGTTCACATTATGTTTTGAAGATAATATCTTTCAAATGGTGCCCATTGTTTGCTTCGACCTGACGTGCTCCAGAGCATTTTCCATAACTTGTCTTAGAATTTCAGGTCCCAGTGCCCTCACTTCTTCTCGGATATTGGCCTTAAGCTCTTGGATTCGGTTCTTGGCTTATTGGCATACATCTTACCCTTTAGGTAGCCCCAAAGAAAAAAATCGGGAGCCGTTAAATCGGGCGAACCAGTCGTGTCCAGTTAAAATCAGAAAAACGCGATATTATTCGATCCCCAAAAATTTCGCGATCGAAGTTTGGTTTTAACTCGTGAACCAATTGAATCTTATATGGAAAAAGGTGTAACGTATATAAAATTCTTTGCAAAGACCGCCTAGACATCACCAACAGCTGAGAACGTCGCCTGGTGGAAGTTTCGGGGATTTCCTCAACACTTGCTTGCACCCGAGCAAGCAAGTGTTGAGCATGTTCACATCATTTCGAACTGCACGAGGTCTTCCAGTACGCGGAAGATTACAGACAGCCTCATGTTGCCGAAAACGCTGAACCAATCGGTAAATTGTTGGAGCGCTAGGTGCATTTCGAACATGAAAGAAATTTCGATATGATTTTTGTGTCTGAATAATCGAATGCTGACTTTGAACATAAAATTGAACTTTGGTTCTTTGTTCTGAGTCTTTCCATCATAAATTTCCCAAGTTTTTCAAAGTTAATTCTGAAAAAAAAATTTATTCACTAATTAAATCAGAACTTTACTTATGCGCCACCCTAAATAAATCATTTAAAAGAACGAAAACAAAACAATATCATGCTGTATAGCACACAACAACAACACAACCATGTTTTATTTTCATTTTAAATATGCAGTCACCTGATAAAAGTAACCCGTGACCTGATTGATAATAATATGAATTCAATACAAATTAAAAGAAGGCAACAACTATTAAATTTCTGAGAATTATAATTTTCCAATAAATATTTAAAAACCTGTCAAATAAATTCATATATAAAATATATAAATTACATATACACAAAAATATGATTATTTTTAGCATTTTGAACTCAATTTTATTTAAGTAATTTATTAAATTACTTTTTTGATTTGTATTCTATTAAAATCATACAAAAAAATATACTGGGTATAAAAACTATATCAAATGTGTCAATGTACTATTAATTATCATTTTTATATCCTGTATATAACGAGTGATCATAAATGATTGATGTATGTATGCTATATACAGACTGTGTTGGAATGCTTTTCCAATTGAGAATCAATGTTAAATATTATTTATTACTGGCAGGCCGTGTGGTTACTGTGCGGAATCAGTCAGTGCACATGTAATGAGTACACACTCACTCTTAAATGAGTCAGTACACACAGTCAATGAGTCAGTACACACTCTTAAATGACAAACAATCTAGCATACGTATATGACATGACTATATGTGTACTGACTCCGCACAGTAACCAGACGGCCTGCCAATAATAAATAATATTTTTATGAAATTTTGTTTTTGAAATTGCCCTATAAACTTTCACACTTATTTTTTATCATAAATATATTACCAAAGATTGATTTGTAAAAAATTAAATTTATATTATTAATTCATTAACAAATACAAAATTTCATTTAACATTGATTTTGTATTGGAAAAGCATTCCAACACAGTCTGTACATATATGAATAAACCGGTTTGGTTGGCGGGTGACAGTTATGACAGCTATTCCAAAAACTTTTGAATGATGTAAGATAGAGAAAACCTTTAAATACCAAAAACGTTTATTTCAAGAGAAGAAACTTTTTCCATTTTTTTTTTTAAATTTTATTTGGATACCAAGTTGAGTTCGAAGCGGGAACGGTCAGCTAGTAAATGTATATATTATTATAACCTTTAACATGTTTGAAATCTAACATTTACTTAATACTAAGCGAAATTTTCCATGGGATTATAGTTTATCATTCTTTCTATTTCAGTGTTATGCATTTCTATTACAGAGTCTGATAGATAAAAAAAATTTTTAACAGAAATTTCATTTAAATGAAAAACATCAGAGAAAAATTTAAAACATAAGCTGATCTCTAAAACGGTAACGTATTATGTGAGAGAATAAATTTTATAATCTTTTTTTGTTCCTTCTTTTATTAAAAACGATAAAGGTTGATTTGATATATAAAACCATAAACGAGTAAAAGACAAAAAAAGAGATTATCACCATTCTAGCAGCCATCTTGGAATTATGACATCATAAAAGTTCTCTGTCACAAAAGCGGACAAAACATTTAGTAGTATCTGACTATGTAACTCACGATGTTTCCATTGCATATAGTTGCGATGCCTTCATCCAAAAACTCAATTATTCAATGAAAACTCAGTTTCCAACAAAAGGAGGAAAATTGACCACGCAAAAGTATGATTCCCAAGCGAAATGAAGTGCATCATTTACTAGATAAATATTTTATACCTTTAAGGACGTTCATTTGCTACGCTAGAGTCAAATGAGTACTATCTTTAATAAAATTTATTTAGGATTTGAAAAATATTGTAAAGTATGTATATCAATAATCTTACAAAGATTTATAACCGTTGTTTATTTGTTCTAAATGTTTTTAAAGTGTTTTATGTAAAATATCTGTCATGATGTGACAGATCTCACAATAAACTATGTTGTACATTTGTGTTTATGTGTATATTTTTTACTGTGCGCTGTCGCCAGTTTTCAAAATATGGTGGCAGTTTTAGTTTTATTAAATAATTAATTCAAACATTCGTCAGCACCATTTTTTTAATGCAAATATATAAAATGCATATTTGAAAGAATATTTATTTATAAACATTATTTATTATGGTAGCTACTTTAATAATATAGTTATTATAATTTTAAGTACAAAAGAATTATGTTCTCCATAAGACGCTGTGTTAAAAGTGTGTTTTTCAATCGATAATTTTTTGAGGGAGGAGAAATACATAATTGAGCTATTCAATTCACTAAAAAAATTTATTATCTACTATCAAGCCTCATGCATGAACGTCCTTAATATACAAACTATTTATTTAGGTCAAATTCTTGGTATACATATATATGTATTTTGTTGTTACATATACAGAGGCGGTATTGTTTTCATAGTTATAGAGCAATTATTATCATTATAAAATTAAAACTCAACTATTTACATAGTGGAAATTTACACATTCTAATGTCATTAAATAAAATTACACAATGTTTGTTGCCTTTAAAACTATATGAAACAGTGGTACATCAGTCAATCAGTCTATCGATACTTTGAGCCAGTGATTCCATGCTAATAGTCTATGGCTAACCTTAAATAAGACCCAAGCAATTAAATTTGAAAATTAAGGGGATAAATTTGACAAACTGAAAATTAATAACAATTTGAACATAAAATTTGAGAATGCTATTAAACTCCTTAGACAATAATATAGACTGGAAGAAGCACATGGATATGATAAGTAAAAAAACGATAGACGTAACTTGATTCGAGTATTAAAGAAGAAGTAGATACACTGCTTAAGGTAGTTCCAGCACTGTGTTATATAATTAGGACAAAAAACCGGTTTGCTTTTATTATAGAACAAATACATATACACACATGCACAACACATATTCACTATTCACTATTCATATATACAAATTATTGTAATTTTGAAATAATAAATAATTTTAAACTTTTATATTTCGAAAACAAAACGGTAAAACGCGATTTAAAAAAAAATTTATTTAATGAATATTTATCTTTACTATACTCAATTTTTTTTAAAATTCTGTCGAATATTTATTTTAATACATCCGAAAATACTTGGGCGAGCATGAAGTTTTACATGCTTCTAATGAGAGAGACAGTGAGAGAGAATGATTACTTTGTTATTAATTATCTCGCGTTCTAAACGGTCAAAAATTCTGAAACTTCGGGATTAATGTGAAAAAAAAGGAGAAATTCTGTCGAAGAGTGGTTTGATGTTGGAACATCCTTAACGTTTATTATTGCCAAGTATACAGTACATTAAAGTATCCAATTATTTTTTAAGAAAATATTACGCATGAAAAAGGATATTGAAAATAAAATCGTTACTTTGCCGGGAATTTCAACATATTAGACTGTGCTTTATTTCTCAGAAGTAATCCTCAGCTGTTTATTAGAACCGAATGTGAAAAAAGTTATAACACATAAAATACAAAATTAATCAAACAAAATCAAATGTAATAAAAGATGGTCGGACCACTTAACAACATCATATGACTATTTAACACAATACCAATTCAAAAGAACCCTGAAGGACCTATTGATTGAGAGGGGGATGATTGCAAGACCACAGATTTTCTAAATGAGTAGTTGCATCACGAACGCCTGACACATTCCATGTAAAGCTGTATATTTATAAAGCTCTATATATGGCGGATAGATACAAAGGATTCTGTACACTACCGATTCAAATCCGCCTACTGTTCTAACAAAAGTTATAGAGAAAAAAATTCATTACGCAGGAGCTGCGTCAACTTAGCAAATTTCCTTAGAATACATAAAAAATCACTCTCTAACAGTCACAATTTTATTCCTCATATCTGATATTAATTTGGTATTTGCAAGGCCAATTTTATTAATAAATGGCATAGGTCTAAGGGGAAAGGAGGCATAGAGAAAGAAGAAAACACAAAAAATAAAATATCTCTCTTAATATTAGAACAATCGAAAAATATATAAGAAGCAAAATTGTGAAAAATCATATTTGCTACAATTCATTACCTTTTTTCTCAAATTCTAATGTGTACGAAGATATTTACAATTTTAACTTTCAATATTAATGTAACAGAAAAAGGGTTTTACCCATTAACGAACTTGACCTTTTGAATACCAAAAGCACCTCAAATAAGAAATTTCATTCCAATCGGAATAAAACTGTGACCGCTAGAGAGTCCACAGACGCATAAACTTATATATATATATATATAAGTTTATATAAATATTTGTATATATATATATATATATATATACATATATTTTTATACATATATACAAATTTTAACGATAGTGATTTTTAACATCTAGTAGGTAGGATCGATGGACTTTTGAAGAAATTTTTAGGAAATTCCATCATCGGTACAAAAACAATAGCTGCATTTCCTTTCAGGAAATTCGCTAAAAATCGGCTAAATATCGCTCGGAAAAAAAACATTTGTAGTGTGAATTAGCCCTTATACATATTATATTTTGTTGCGGTCAACACAAAAATGTAGGCTTGTATTTTGTGTGTAAAACTTCTCAAAGGCACCTTGGATTTGATGGTTGGTAATCAAAATGACCAAAAGCAAAAACAACAACTGTTTTTCCAAGAAATATACGTACCTACGTCACTACTATATATTTATTTTTAAAATATATATATCATACATGAAAGTTTTAGAAACACTGAATATATTATATACTTAATATAAATCCAATTTAAATTAATATTCATTGATTATTAATTCCTCGAATTTGTCGTCAGGAATAAATAACAATGATAATCTTAAATGAATATATAGAAAAGTAACTGTATGTTACTATACTGTGTATATAACTTATAATAGAAGGGTCTGTTTTCTAACTATGGTATCCTGCAGTGGTGGCCTTGAGATAGGGTCTCGCCTCGCCTCGGTCCTCGGTTACGAGGCACGAGGCGAGGCGAGGCGAGGTATAAAAATTTTAATCCTCGTTACTAACCAAGGCGAGGCGAGGTATATCGTCACAAAAACCTCGCATCGGCCGAGGCAAATTTACAAAAAAAAATTTTTTTAAATAAAATAATATAGTAACATAGCCCCGTAACCCCTCCCCCCCTGAAACTTTTATAATTGATTAATATGCACTTGTAAACTACTTGTAAAAAATTCGTTACGCAGGAGCTGCGTCAACTTAGCAAATTTCCTTAGAATACATAAATCATTCTCTAGCGGTCATAATTTTAGTGTGATCATAATGAAATATAATATCTGATATTACTTTAGTATTTGCAACAATAGCTGTATCTCCTTTGTAGGAAATTCGCTAAAAATTAAATTAATTAATAGCCAAAATAAATCGATGTATAACGATTATAGTTTATAGTTACTATGGAAACGTCAATCAAAATTTTTTACAATTAAATATATTTCATGTATTTGTGTCAAACAAACACAAAATATTTAATATCTCTCTTAATATTAAAATAATCGAAAAATGTATAAGGAGTAAAGTTGTAGAAAATTAAGTTTGCACAATTCATTACTTGATCATTTTTCTCAAACTTTAATGTGAACAGAGATATTTAGAATTTTAACTTTCAATTTTTAATTGTAAATATTTCTGTAAATATTAGTGTAACAGAAAAATGATAAGAAATTGCAGTAAAACTTAGTACCTACAACTTAACTCTTGATAAATTTTCGATTTTTCAAATATTAAGGGAGATAATCAAATTTTGTTTTTTACCCATTAACGAACTTGACCTTTAGAATTCCAAAAGCAACCCAAATACCCAATTTCATTCCAATCGGAATAAAACTGTGACCACTAGAGAGTCCACAGACATTTAAAGAAAGTACATACGTAGCGATTGTGATTTTTAACATCTAATAGGTAGGATCGATGGACATTTGAAGAAATTTTTACGAAATATTGGTACAAAAACAATAGCTGCATTTCCTTTGGAGGAAATTCGCTAAAAATCAAGCCTTAATCTCCAGTGCTAGTACATCCTTAAATAAAATGATTGTAATTGACTATAATATTCGCCCGTTAATTAGTTTACAATATCATAATATAAATAAATATTTCAGACGCATATTTAAATTTTAAATTAATATAATACGATAACATTGATACAGTGGTTTTTCTGAGAACTGTCATCAAAAAAAACTTAGTAATATTATCCTAAATATATAACCTTGAAATGGCGTACTGTATATTGGAAAGAAACGTGTTTTATTTATTATTGTATTGACAGTCACATTTCTCTGCAGAAAAATAAATTGAAAATTATTATTACGTTATTATTATACATTATTATTTGTGTTAAAATAATACAGAGCTGGGGACAGACGCTCTCCGGAGCCGAACGGCTCTCCATAAGCTGTGTGCGAGTAGGTAAAAAAGATATGTTTTCAAGTAAAACGGAATGATGTTTCCATACAGGTTGCCTACTGATTATTACCCAATAATTTATTCAATCAATTTAGAAATAGTTTTATTTCGGGGTCAAACAGTGTTCTAATATTTCCTTAAGTAATAGCACTATAGTGAAAAGTCCGAATGTGTCCCTTAAACTCGGCCTTGCGCACTACCGTGCTCTAGATAAGATATTTATTGTTTTAGAAATATTTTTTACAATATACATCAAAAAACATAATAATAATAATAATAATAATAATAATAATAACAATGATAATAATAATAATAATAACAGCAATAATGATGATAGCAATAACAATAATTACAACTACATGTATTCCCACTTTATGTAAAATTTAACCATTTAGAAATTAGTAACAAATTACCAACCAACCCCCCCCCCCCCCAGCTTTATCATTGGCATCTTTATTGTATCCAGTGTCATCAAATTCCCATGACACTATACCCCCTACTAAGAAAAAGTAATTAAATCAAGTAAATAATTGTATATTAGTTCTCCGATATGAATAGTTTAGACAAATTATTCGGAATTTCCAAAAATCTAATTCTAAAATCTATACTAAAGCTAAATCATCAAAAAAATTACAAGCGGTTTACAATTGTCAAGCGGTAAATGTAAAAAATCAAAAGATTTATATTTTATAATTTATATAACATTTATATTTTATTCATAGCCAAATATATTTAAAAGATACATTTTATGCCCTTTCCAGAGTATGTATTCAATGTATTGTCTGTATTGTATACTATGAATACTAGTGACCATAAAAAAAGTTGGTATTATTACATTTTTTTCAGAAAATGTTTTAGTTAAAAAAAGAAAATAAAAATAATTGGTAGGTACCCTGTATTTACTCTATCTCTCTTCTTACCTCTCACTCAGATCTGAGTAAAGTCAAAGTTTGCCCACCTATGTGTTAAATGTTTACAATATTTTAACATATGTGATCGGTTACAATGATTGATTTTTTGTTATTTTATTATTGTAATAAGAGTTCTCATTTTTCTCAGTATTGCAGAACAAAATATAATGATACGTTTCAATAACATGTCAGGATAATAGGAACGAGAAATAATGAACATTATCCATGACAAGATAAACAAATATTTTAAAATCATTTTTGTTCATTTTTAATTATGTAACTTTTTTTTTTTTTTTTGGTATTCGTTTTTTCCCATTGAAAAAGTTGATTTCTATTACTGTGAAAAACGTTGGACACTTTTTTTTGCCATTTTATATTTTTAGTTTATTAAAACCAAATCCGGGTATTCGACCTTGTCATAAACGCCTCGTGTATGTATGACAAGTACTATGGGACAAAAGAGTAGCGTTCTTTTTTCGAAATTTTATAGTTCATGTGTATGCCTTATTCATTGAGTTTTTTGGGAATATTTTTCGAATAAATTTCATAGTATATTTATAATGAACAACCTTTAACCGAAGCATTTTTGCAAAATCGCTACTTTTGTGGCCATGTGTACGTATCATAAGCACATTCAGAGAGATTTTGATACACTTTCCGTTGAGCTATCAAACTGAAATTTAATAAGTGTGTATATTTGACGACGGGACATACAAACAGCTAAAATCAAAGACTCCTTAAGAATCGATTTCAATTTAAAGCCACCGGTACGAAATGAAATCAAGTGTTAAAAAAAGCGTTATGTTTTTTTTACCAGCTAACACTTTATACTTACGGTGTAATTTTCAATTTGAATTTAGGATGTTTTACAATATGTTTTCAGATTGATTTTACATTAAATTTTCCTTTTTCGTAGGTCATTAATTTATTTTAAGAAAAAAAATAAAATAAGTTTTTATAAAAATTTAAATAATATTTTGAATTGTATATTAAATGTTAGCCTCTAAATAAAACTATAAGATTTTTTATTAAAATTTTGTTGATTGTCACTTCCACAGAAGCTATACTTCTAAAAAAAATAACTGTAAAATTATTTTATTAAAATTTTGTTTCAATTTTGAAATTTCAATTTTGATTGTCACTTCCATATAAATCGTTATATATAAGTTAGAAATATGCATATTTGTATTTTAACTATTCATTAATTTAAATTTTTTATAAATGAATTAATGTTAGCGCCATCTAAGCAGAATATTTCAAAATTAAATAACTTTTCGTAACTTAGTAATATATATTCGTAATAGAGTAAATAACTTATAAGAGTAAACTCTAGAACGCATCGGAGCTGACTGTAGTCCCGTGGTTCGATTTTGTCGAATTTTGGATATGTTTAAAAGCAACCTTTGTTGAATTGAACACCACTTCAATCGCTTCTGAAGCAATTTTTCCCAGGACTAGGGGTCATTTTTCTTAGTTTGGCTAGACTATAGAAATAGAAGAATCATCATCTTAATACCAAATAATTTCCCATTTGTAAAAACAAATTACTTTTTCATAGGGTCATAATTGAAAGTCATAATTGCAGCTCAAACATAGAACTATAACATACACTTAAACACAAAATGGACACAAGAATGTCTAATGTTGGACAGTCTCTACAACCTAACCTAAACTCATTCATTGACATCAAATGCTTGATATGAAAAATCATCTAGGATGGGAATCAAACCCAAGACTTCTAGCATTCTAGACCAATGCTCTACCGCTGAGCTTTCTGAGATGTAAGTGTAATGGAATGCATATTATCTTTCACTATCTCTGATGTCATTGTATTATTAATTTGTTTATTTACTATTTACATGTTTATTAATTGTTTTTGGAATTCTAACTTCTATTTATATGCATTGTTAGTTTATGGTTGACTTTCGGTTTAATTATATCAAGAGAAGTGACTAGCGTTTACTAAACTAATCTAACTAGGAACCAAGAAATGGCTTAGTTCTCAATTCGAAAACTGTAAAAATGATTTCAATTGCTTTTAAATTTTGTATTTCTGGCATATACATTTATTAATAACAAAAAAAATTATGCTTGATCCTGACATAATGGTAATTATTAAAATAACCGTTTGTTATGAGAATTCTAAATTATTCTTTTAAATCATTTAGTATCTGGTTTTCACAATTTTATGTGAAAACCAATAAAATCTGTGAATTGAATATTTTTTGTGTAATATTCATCCTAAATGGCATAGTAACAACATATGCTTGTCGAATGGTTTGTGTTTATTTCGTTTTATTTATTCTAGAAAACATTAATTTCAAAAATAATGTAATTTCCAAAGAATTGTTAATTAAATTTGTAGTTTGAAGTTTAATTCTAAATATATAATATTTTGATAAAAAATTATACATAGAAAGATATTTAAAAAAAAACCGAAATTGGTCAAATCATTGAAAAACTTTTGTTTTACAAAGCAAATTGTTTCTGATTTTTATTTTGAATTAAACTGTGTTATACTTTTCAGATTTTCTAGTATAAATGGTCTAATACACGAAAAAAAAGAATAAAGTAAAATAGAAAACTTATATACAGTGTATTAAACTTATATACAGTGTGTTTGGTATTATGAGCGCACTTGAGAATTGTTACCGTAAGACGAAGAATTAATGTTTATAGTCAACGCCATTTTATAAAACTAGAAATGTTTCTGAGTTTTTTCTGACTCCGAACCCAAGCAGCGTCTTTAACTTGATGGCTGAATCAAAGAGAAATTGGGCTGCAATGATGAACTACACTGGAAGTGTGTTAGCAGTAAAGAAATCTGATCCGCTGATGACGGCGACGAGGCGAAACACTTAAATGGGCAGCTAGGGCAAGGCTGAAGTAATGCGCAAGCAATTACCGGTCTGGTCCCTTTCTATTCAGAAATGCAGAAAAGAGGAGGTTTTGTAGGAGATAAAAATCCCAAACTACCGACCTTCATCTTCAATAGGCGGTGTCTCATTGAAGATATTTCCGCCTCGAACGAAAAAAACAATTCCTGACTTGCCAAGTAATGATAACTTACAAGCTGCAATTGGTCAAAAACCTAATAAATGTTGGGTATCACTCTCTCTAATCAACATGAACAAGAAAAGGTTATCTATCTAGTCACTGGTTAGTACTTGAGGGATTTCTTTTTGCCTTCAGTTTCCAAGGGTCTGGGCATGCTTCTGTTTAATGTTTGGTGTGTTGTTATGTTTGGGAATTATTTTCCGCTCTTTGGTTATCGTTGGCATTTTGGCAATCTCCAGCATTTTTTTCGATAGGAGTTCTGTCAGGATAATTATCAAATCAGGGTATAACTTTAATATTCTAGTCAACTAAAAACGCAGAAACCCTTCTAGTTTTAAGGTATGACACTAAATCATGCATAAATACGGATTATTCGTCATTCGGAAAGCATTCCCAAGCGCGTCCAAAATATGAGAACAAATTAATTTTATATATACGTTTTCAATATATGTCCTGGGAAAACTTTAAATTGCATACAGAAAAATTTTATTTTTAGTATCCTTGCAATATATTTCTTCCTGGAAAAGACAATTCTACTAATGAATCCAAAATGGATACTTCTTCACAATGGATTTCACTGCAGGTTTTCAGCCAGTTCATCCGATGAAACGCTCTAATTCATTCAAAATGAATTTCTTGTTTAGTACATTATAACATGTATTTAGCAATATTTCGGTTGTCGGTGTGTTCAACAATTTTTTGTTTGTTTGTAAATAACAAAGAATTTATAAAATTCCATTAAAATTGTATTAAAATTAATGATGAAGTAAGATTACTTGTGATACGTGTAAATAATTTTGAGTACCGGTTCACTTGTTTAAAAAAAACAACAATTTGTAAAAAAATATTTTCTACATATTGCAGACTTGCATCATCTGACCTAATGTAACATTAATATTGGAAAACGACCTTGTACTGTTATTCTTTGTGAGGAAACTTAATATGTAATCCACGACAACACATATTCGAAATTTTCAATGAACACGACCGTATTCTGGAATTTGCTTACAATACTCACAAGAAAAATAAATATATATTTGCTTACAAAGCCAACAATAACAATAGATATACTCGCATGTTGATGAGTGTTTTAAATGAATTTTGTTATACGGCCTATGGTAAAAAGCAAGGTACTATAGGCCACAAAAGTGGAAAAAATTTTAAAAAATTTTTAGTTGACTTATACCATCTTCATTCGGCTTTTGGGAAAATGTTTCGAATAAATGCTGTTTGTATATTTATAATGCACAACTTCTATCCAAAGCTTTTTTTTTGGAAAACCGAATGAATAAGGCACAATTTAATTGTACAATAAGCTCTACTTTTGTGGCTATATATGCGAGTATGGTCATACGCCTTTTTGATTACAGGACTATATCACGGTATTTTCTCTGTACCGAAATTTAATTTAATTATTATCCAAAT
The DNA here is from genome assembly GCA_963920215.1 of Nineta flava. Lineage (NCBI taxonomy): Eukaryota > Metazoa > Arthropoda > Insecta > Neuroptera > Chrysopidae > Nineta > Nineta flava. The sequence continues at coordinate 69,216,128 of OY986041.1, read as the reverse complement.
ACCTGCTACTTTTATTATTATTTATAATTAATGGACGCAATCATGCGTCCAAAATAATAAATATGTATAATTGTAAAACTAAAAAATTTGCGGGATTTGTAATTTTGTATTTTCTGTTTTTTTTTTTGGTGGTATTTCAATGAAATATTTTGCAAAAAGTTTAGTTGAAATGTCCCATCGTTAAAAGTTTACGAAGTATTCAGATTTTAAAAAAATGAACACTGGAAAGTTGATTGTATGTACTTATAGACCAGGAGATGGTGACATGTGACGTTCTCTCATTTTTTACCGCATGCCTTTTTAAGGATTGATAATTAACCCTAAAAAATGAACGAATGGCGGGTTCTTGGCCGCCGCACGCTTTACGGTCATAACGAAAAGCGCTTTTCTTTTTGTTGAGAATTTTTGTATTTCTCCGTGATATTATACTGCATGCCTTTGTAATATAAGGGAGTAAAAACAAATTCAAGCTCTAATTATTAATGACATGCAATCAGCAGCGGCCGAAAGAGCTCAAAAGGTTACGAAAAAATAAAAAAATTAAAGGGGATTTCCGTTTTCAAATTGCATTCCGATGTAAAGAATTCAAGTTTTAATCACAAAAACACTCGAGGAAAATTAGCATGCGCCCTTCGTATAACCAACGGTGAAAAATCCCGGGAAAACTCTGTAAACATTTTGTACAGGTTTTCCGTGATTTCAAACTAACTAACGTTGGTCGTGCCAAATTCTCCAGAGTGTTTTTGTGATTTAAACTTCAATTCTTTGCATCGGCATGCAATTTGAAAAAACGGAAGTCCCCTTTAATTTTTTTCATATATCGTAGCCCTTTGAGCCCTTTCGACCGCTGCTGATTGCATGCCATTAATAATTAGATCTTCAATTTGTTTGAACTACCTTATGTTACAAACGCAGGCATTATAATATCACGAAAAACACAAAAATTCTCCACAAAAAGACCTTATGACCAGAAAGCGTGCGGCGGCCAAGAATCTGTATATCTTTCATATTTTAGGGTTCATTTTCGGACGGTATAAAGGGAGAACGTCACCTATCACCATCTCCTGGTCTATTAGAAATGTAAAGCATGGAATAGACGCAGAACATTGTTGCAGCAACATTGAACACCGCCTACAAAATATTTTCTATACAGACGTGCAACCAAAATTATGGAACATTATATTATTATTTTATTATTTTATGATGCTAGTCATAAAAATTCAATCATTTCTCATCATGTCTCTATCTATTTCATTTAATTTGTATAGTTTATTTATATGTATGTATCTCTAGTAAAACTAGTGTTGGGATAATATCTTTATTCTATACAAATAATAAAGTATATTATATATATAATGTAAATTGTAACCAATATAGGTAACAAAATGTAATAAAATATTAGGAAAGCATAACATTTCAGATAATATGGCCAATTTGTATATGAACATTTAACTCCTCCTACAAAATATCAAATAATTTTGATTTTTACAGCAATCGTTCAAGGACATGTTTTTTGTTGCTGCAACAGCTATACACACACAGCAACATCCTAGGTTGCTGCACAATGTTGTTGTTCAATGTTCCCCGTTTGTAGACCCTATCACACTTTAGACACAAGTACACCATACGGTTTGTTTATATTTATACAGAATAGAAAAAGAAGGAAATATCTTGAGGAAACAGTATAAATAAATACATTATGTTGCCTTGGCATTCAATGTTAAATAAATATATTTGCATTTCTAGTAAAAGAAGTTGTTATTGTTTTCCAGTTAAGGAACAAAATATTAAATGAATAATATTATTCTGAAAAATAGATGATTTAATTAAATCAGGTAATAATTGTTCATTTATTGCGTTTTTACTAATTCGTAAGAATCCATTTTGTGTTTAGTTAAAAAAATGATTCTTTAAATTTGTGGTAAATTGGGTGTGTAATATTTAATTCCTTTTAAATTTGCGGTATATATTATTATTATTCTAAATACAATTTAACTGCGTCCAAACAACTCTTTCCTGAGTTTAATTATGAGAGATTTTAATGTATTTGAAATAATTTACTCCCAAGAATTACGAGTATGGTTCATATTTAGATATATGTGTCGGTAATGAATTAGTATGTGAGTCGATATTGTTAATTTTTCAGGACAACGATTTAAAGTTTCGCTTCCTTAGAATTTGTTGACTAAAAACGATAGTTGGTGTTTATAAATTATTGCTGAACATTCTGGCAATAGGGAATATGCATGAAATTTTTTTTTCACATTTATTTTAAGAATTTGAAAATACTGTTAATACTGTAATAATATTTAAAAACGGAATTAAAATCTGACAAATATCAAGGAAGCTATACGCTTTTAAAGATTATTATCTGTCTCTTTCTTGCAAAAATACTAAAAACGGAGTTTTACGTGTATTTTAAATGGTGAAAGTATAATATGACATCACATAACATATCAAGAGGGCTATCACCCTCTTTGTCTAATTGGGAATTTCAATCATTCATATCTCGCTTATTTTTAAAGTTATTTAAAAAGTAATTTTACCTTGATATTTGTCAAGTAAACATGCTTCAATTCAAGTGAAAAAAAATTTTCATGCATATTCCCTATTTTGACTTACCTTCTTATTCACTACCACAACAGATTTATTCCTTCTGTCAGAAATGAAATCAAATCTTAGTCTACTTTTGCTTACAAATCGATACGGATTGCTATCATATATTTAAAGCTAGTAGAATTATATGTGTACAGTTGTCGAAACTAGCGACAATGTGGTAAACATGCACTATACTTCGGGAGAGTTTTGTATACCAGACGGAAAATTTTAAACGGTTTAAGTCTCCGCTATTGTTCCGCTATTGCTCCGTCATCTGTCAATTATGTGGCATAAATCGTTCAAATTTTTCATCTGGTGTATAAATCACTCCCGAAGTATTGTGCATTTTTTTAACACATTGTCGCTAGTCTCCACAACTACCCGAGCAGAAAATGCCAGATGTTTGCCGGACACTATATCTAGTCCGCATCAGTTACGAGTATGGCATGCCAGATCGGGCATACCGGACTGGTACCCGATCAGTTCCTAAACAGGTATCCATATGGCAAGCCCAATGTTAAAGTGTTCATATTATATTGGGTTTGCCTGACATGGGCCAGACTAGGAACGGATTAGGTTAACCTTAGCTCACAATTGTAGGATTTTTCTAAACTTTGTAAAATGAAATTTTTTCAACTTTATTAATATTAAATAAATTTTAATTATTATATTTCTTTAACAAAATAGTAAAATTATTTCAAAAGATTTTAAATCATGCCGGACTGGTACCCGATCAGTTCCTGAACAGGTATCCATCTGGCAAGCCCAATTTTAAAGTGTTCATATTATATTGGGTTTGCCTGACATGGGCCAGACTAGGAACGGATTAGGTTAACCTTAGCTCACAATTGTAGGATTTTTCTAAACTTTGTAAAATGAAATTTTTTCAACTTTATTAATATTAAATAAATTTTAATTATTATATTTCTTTAACAAAATAGTAAAATTATTTCAAAAGATTTTAAATCATGCCGGACTGGTACCCGATCAGTTCCTGAGCAGGTATCCATTTGGCAAGCCCAATTTTAAAGTGTTCATATTATATTGGGTTTGCCTGACATGGGCCAGACTAGGAATGGATTAGGTTAACCTTAGCTCACAATTGTAGGATTTTTTTAAACTTTGTAAAATGAAATTTTTTCAACTTTATTAATATTAAATAAATTTTAATTATTATATTTCTTTAACAAAGTAGTAAAATTATTTCCAAAGTTTTTAAATCATGCCGGACTGGTACCCGATCAGTTCCTGAACATGTATCCATCTGGCAAGCCCAATGTTAAAGTATTCATATTATATAGGGTTTGCCTGACATGGACCAGACTAGGAACGGATTTGGATATTTCTTTTTTTTGGAGTTGGTTAAAATTTGTGTTGATTTTCTAACTTCCACGGAAACTCTACTTCAATAAGATAACTATAAAATTATTTTATTTAAGTTTTGTTTTAATTTTGAAATGTCAATTTTGATTGTCGTTTCCATAGTCACGTTAAGTCAGGACAACGTCTGTCGGGTCAGTAATATATTGAAACAAATATCGAAAGGGATTATATCGATAATACCTCAAAAGGAAATTATTGTTCCAACGTCAAGGATAGTTTGGAATGAAAAATTGAATCATATGTCAGACATATATGTCAGAGCCGTTTACAAATAAAATAAAGTGCCAAAAACGTCATGAAATGGTAAAAAATTGTCACAATATCATGTTGAAATTCATGGAAGCGCTTGTAAGTGATTTATTTTAGTTTTTTTAGAATTATATTTATGAATAAAGTATAGTATGATGACTTTACATTAAAATTATTAATTAATGCAAATTTTTGTAGGTTCTTACGAGCAAGCTGAAATTCGTCTTAAAAAATAAAGGTATACGTCAGCAATTAAAACGACGGAAATTGGGACGATCATCGATTATTACGCTTAGAAGAAAGAGAAAAAAATTTATATTATTGTAAACTAAATTTTGTAATTAATCAATAAAAGATTTAAATTTAATTGAATTAAACTTGTTTTATTTTTAAATCTGTAGAACAACTTATGATACAGATCCGTTTACAAGCTGGCATGCCAGACCTGGACCCTATAAGACATTCCTGATCTGGATCTTATCAGGCATGCCAGATCCGTTTCCAAGCTGGCATGCCTGATCTGGATCTTATCAGGCATGCCAGATCCGTTTCTAAGCTCGCAAGCCTGATCTGGAGCCTATTAGGCATGCCAGATCCGATTCGAGCCAAGCAGCCAGATATGTTCCGGATCGGGCATGCCAGATTGGGCCCAGATTAATCGTCTGCGTTACATGACGGATCAGGTACGGATCAGTGGACCAGATCCGGTCCTTGTCAGTTTTAGGTAAAAATTTCTAGTCGGGTATGCACATAGCTAATATAAGATAAAACACTTCTACCAATGACCTTTCAGCGACTCGATAACTAAAAGCAAAAATTTACCTTGTTTTTCTTTAACTTAACCAAGTGTTTGATGCTAGAAGAGTTTATCAAAACAGTAAGCGCTTTTTTATATTGCCACAATCTTTGGCCACAGAAAATCAGCTTTACAAAACTTATTGTTGAGTCAATTTTTACTAACTCAATTTTTAGTATACTTCGAATGTTGGTTTGAGAATTTTACAACACACTAATTTTTGAACAATCTCTTTCGAGAAAACAACTAGAACATTAACAAGTTAAAATCACAATTAACTGAGTTAAGTGTTTAAGTACCGGGTAGAATATACTTAATTTATGAAAAAAACAAAAGTTATTTATTATTAAATTTTTGTTCGATGTCTTACGGTTTCAAAGATGGACAGTTTTTCCCATTTTGCGCAAACATGGTCCGATTTTCCCCATTCCCCACGAATGTAACCTTGCTTTTCAGCTCTAAAATACACATACGAAATTTCGTCCCGCTATCTCTTTTCGTTTTTGAGTTATCCTGTTTACAGACGGACGGACGTACGGATTTGCGGTATTTGCGGAAATGGACTAATTAGGTAATTTTATGAAAATATACCAAAATGTTTTTTCTACGATCCATATTTCCAGCCATACAAAGTCGGAACTAAACTTAATATACTCTGATGTATATTATATATCGGGTATAAAAACAGAATACAGTTTTTTATCAAAATATTCTAATCGAAAACAGTAACTCGGTGCACTAATTCAATCTGCTTCCACGTATTAAGAGTAACATAATAAAACCTATTTTGACAAAATGGAAACCCGACTTCAAAAATCAAATATTCTATAACAACAAATGCACTAAAAAGTAAAAAAATAATTGCATATTCTTGTGTCAATTTTAGTTCACCGAAGCAAAAAATTTTAAATATATTTGTACAATTATTGTTATTTTTGGAGGCGGTGTCAGCATAGAGAAATTCACATAACTTTTGGACACCGCCTCCAAAAATAACAATAATTGTACATATATATTTAAAATTTTTTGCTTAGGTGAATTAAAATTGGCACAAGAATATGCAATTATTTTTTTACTTTTTAGTGCATTTGTTGTTATAGAATATTTGATTTTTGAAGTCGGGTTTCCATTTTGTCAAAATAGGTTTTATTTCTCGCTTTTTAGTGACTTTTAGTGCATTTTTTTATAACACTTTTTTTTTATCCGTTTTTATTTTATTTTAATTTTTAGTGCATTTTTTTATAACAGATTTTCAGTTTTTTTTACAAGCATTTGGTTTTTTTTTTTTGTAAAAATATTTTTTTTGGGGGTCGGTTTTTTTTTGTAAAAAATTTTTTTGAAGTCGGTTTTTAAAAAAGTTTTCTTACTTTCCCATTATGAATGAGCATACCCGTTCAAAAAAAAAAAAAAAAAAATTTCGCAGAAATCGGTTATCACATATAAAATGAGGATTTTCCTCGATTTCCCGGGGATTTCCTCATCAGAATGCGATTTGGTCACAATGGGAAGCCAAACCCTTTAAAACAAAAAAAAAATTCAAAATCGGTTCATAAATGACGGAGTTCTGAGGTGACACACATTAAAAAAAAAAATACAGACTAATTGAGAACCATCCTCCTTTTTGAAGTCGGGTTAATAAATAGTTGCCAGTCGTCAAATTTAAATATGACGTTGTTATACTCGAAATAGCGGGTCTGTTTAATTTGTATTCAGACATTTTATGATCACTAGAAAATATTTCATGAAATACAAATATACTACATACTATGTTGTAGTCTATAGTTGTAGTAGAAATATTAGTTTTCAAAAAATTCATATTATGCTGAAGTAATTAAAGTTTCATTAATATATAATAAAAATGCTATTGTTATGAATATTAATTAGAGATTATAACTTTTATCTTTTTCGTTCAAAGGCAATAATCCTTGGTTCTAGGAAAATGAGATTAAATACAAATTTATACAAGCAAAGTACTTCACTCATATCCCCACATACTCATACATACACGTTCCACATAAACATATGATTGACGTATTATATGAATATTTTGTTCGTAAATCTTTCAAATCAACATTTAAGTATACTAAGTATACTATAGGTATACTAATATTAAGTGTACTAATAAGTATACTAAACTCAAGCTACGGAATCCATCATTTCAATTATTTGCTGTTTTTTTTTTTTTTTAATATTTTTTATTGGTATAAAATATTGGAAACGATAAAAGTAAACTGATCTGTTTTAATATAACATTCAGTGACTCGTTTTGGGCATAGATTTCTGTTTAAATGTTGAAATTTTGAAACATTTATTTCTACAATGTATATTTTAATAAATATTCAATTGCTAGTAATAGGGAATATGCATGAAATTTTTTTTTCACATTTACTTTCAGAATATGAAAATACTGTTAATACTGTAATAATATTTAAATACGAAATTAAAATCCGATAAATATCAAGGAAGCTATAAGCTTTTAAATATTATTATATGTCTCTTTCTTGCAAAAATACTAAAAACGGAGTTTTACGTGTATTTTAAATGGTGAAAGTGTAATATGACGTCACAAAACATATCAAGAGGGCTATAACCTTCTTTGTCTAATCGGGAATTTCAATCATTCATATCTCGCTTATTTTTAAAGTTATTTAAAAAGTAATTTTACCTTGATATTTGTCAAGTAAACATGCTTCAATTCAAGTGAAAAAAAATTTTCATGCATATTCCCTATTGCTAGTTTCACGAACTGAGGTGTGTCTGTAGCCACACTAATGACAAGATTAAAATAAAATTTTGTTTTTGAGTTACTTTTCGTATTTGAAATGCCAAGTTCGTTTATGGGAAAAATCGTTCAAGGAGAAAGGAGGATTTAGAGGGAGAAGGAAAATTTTGTATATCTGTCTTAATACTGGAAAAATAGAAAAATGTATAAGAAGCATATATATATATATATATATATATATATAAATTATACTACAATTTCGTTTCTTATCAATCTAATATTCACAGAAATATTTACGATTTATGAAAATGTAAAAGGGGAAAATTTTTCGCATACAAATAGTAGTGATATGTTGTTAAACAAAAGTGAGAAAATGATTAGTATAAATGTATGGTGCAAGTTTGTCAAGTGCAGGGTATTTCATATTTTACTTGTCAAGTTGTCAGATTTTATTGCACTTAATATACAAAAAAAAAAACTTGCCAAGTAAAAAGTGAAATACCCTGCACCTGACAACCAGGCTTTATAAATCAATTTATACCAATCATTTTCTCACTACCAAGGCGAACATTTTTGATTTTGGTGGGGTATCACTACTATTTGTATGTGAAAACTGTAACTCTATCATATTTTTCTTTTTAGTGCGATAAGTCATACACGAGCCCTTTCCGTTTTTAATAGACTACAATCTATTTACATATAGATTGCATGGTAAGTTCGCATCAAAAATTTATTGGCCTTCCCACATATTTCAATATCAAGATTATGATGCTTATACTGAATGGTGGGGATTTACCTTACCCCCTTTCGATAGAGGGTAAAATAAGTTCACACTGAACCACTGGATCACTAGAGCAATTCTAAAGAAATACTTAATAAGTCCTTTAGAGTTTTCCGAATTTTGAAAAACTCAACAAGAGGAAAAATGGGATTGGTTTTTTATGAATATGACAGTTATTGAAAATGAATTTTTGATTACGATTTCGGTCACGAAAATAGTTAATAATTGGGAAAATTCATTCCTTTCATTAGTGAAAAATAAGATATAGCCTATAGGAATTAAGCATAACAATCGATTATTATTGAGTATCAAAAAGATATCCTAATTCTAGCGGTTCACAAAAACTTTCAATTTGCCATTGATACAAACGTTCAAATGTACGAATAAATCATGTTCTAAAATTATCAAAATGTTCAATCAATTAATTTCATAATTTTATAGTTTTTCAATGTCATAGGTAAATATTTTTAAACAAATCTTACAGGAGTTATGTAGGCATTTTTCATTTACGTTTCAAGTATCACAATGCACGATAAAAATAATATTTACCCAAATGAAGTAGCTTTGGAAAGTCCCAAGAGTTTTCTTTAGAAATTTTTAATATTATCTTGACGTCTTATCAGCGTAAACTACGTTTAAAATTTGTATTTTCATGTAAATCAAAACAAAATATTTATAGAACATGCAAGTAATTCTCATTAAATTGTTTATGTTTTTGATGTATATTTTTTACTTCAAATTAAATTAAAAGAAATATTTTCCTGAATATACGTCAAAGTTATTATCTGTGTTTAATAGATCAGAGTGCTTGCAGTCTATTGAAAGCAAATTGTCAGACACTCAACGCTAAACCATAACGATTGCAGAGCACCAATATTCTGTCGGGTTAGCTGAAACTTGACGGAAATCATAACCAAACATCATTGTAGACATATAGAATGTAGAGGCTGCACTGGACGGGCTACACTTCGACCATAAGGTCCATTGTGATGCCTAAGGATGTGAGGATGTGAGTGGAGTGGAAGGAATTTTTGTGTATAGACTAGGAATTGGTAGGATATGCGGCTGCAGCCGACTATGATAGGAACTATGCCGATATTCATCTGGAGTTCGTGAAGGAAACTGCAGAAAACCTTCTCAAGCATAGCCGGTTACTTCGTTCTTATCCATACGCCGACAGTTTAGTCAATTAACCGCCTCTTTTCTTCTTCTTAATAATTGACAAAATGCCGAAGTCAGGATAAGAACCCATAACCTCCCAGTTTCCAAGTAGGCATACTGGGCAGACATAACGCCTTAGACCGCTCGGGCACCTGGACTGGTGCCCTGATTGAAGTGTAACAAAAAAATTAACTCAAAATATTAAACATTCAACATTTTTTCGTTTTTTTTGCTTATAAAAAATAACCTTGCATTTCGGTATATATGGGACGATCAATCCATTCAATAAGAAGGGTTAACACAAGCTTAATAGGAACCCGGAAGGGGGCAAGAAGCAGTCATGAACCCAATCTTGGCTTTCATGATTTTAATTTTTTCAATTGCCGTATATTACCCATCACATAAAAATCTATTTTTTAAACATATTTAGAGAAAAATTAAAGCTTGGTTACGATAAACTGTGACAGATAACAGACTTAATTCATTAATCATGATGTATGAAGAAAGCACTCACAGAAACTCTCAATAGTGTATTGACCGATAATTCACTTGGCCCCAGAAAGCTCTTTCGACCGTTGGCAGCCGTTTTCATCCGCTAAACGCATCCATTATTATTACTTGACGGTAAATTGAAAAAAATGAAAACTAAATCGTATTCCAAAAGGTAATTTTAATTTACTACTTATTTATAAATAAGGAAAAAAATCCCAGTATGTTTTATTGAAAGACCTTGATTGAATAAAATAGTAACTATGTAGATAGGTAGATTGTAGAGGCTGCCCTGAACGGGTTACAATTCGACCATAAGGTCCCTTGTGATGCCTAAGGATGTGAGGATGTGACTGGAGTGGAAAGAATTTTTGTGTATAGACTAGGAATTGGTAGGATATGCGGCTGCAGCCGACTATGATAGGAACTATGCCGATATTCATCTGGAGTTCGTGAAGGAAACTCCACAAAACCTTCTCAAGCATAGGCCGACAGTTTAGTCAATTAACCGCCCCTTTTTTTTCTTAATAATTGACAAACAGCCGATGTCGGGATTCGAACCCATAACCTCTCAGTTTCCAAGTAGGCATACTGCGCAGACATAACGCCTTAGGCCGCTCGGCCACTTGGACTGGTAGTAACTATGTAATATCAAATATTTAGATATGCTTGTGTATAAAAGAAAAATAATTTTAGCTGATATTGATGACGAACCGAATTTTTTGTAAATATAATTGCAGTTTCCCTATACCAAATAGAACAAACTATTGGGAATTCAATAATGTTAATGGAACAATAATTTGGTTATTTTTAAATATACGTATGTTTCACACTAAGGGTTTCTGGTTTAGTCCTATCGCACCTGATTTATCATTTCTCCCATTCTCATGAAATGTAAAAATTTACTTAATTTTCCTGTTATACAGATTATTTTGTAATCTGTATCAGAATATCATTTTAATATAATTCCATTCCTTGTATTCAATAGCAAAAAATTCAGTCCGACTACTCTGTTTCTAATTATTTCGACCATATGACATAGTCCTAAGAATATCGATAAGGTATATCCAAATTGATTACAATTTAAATTCCCGTTTAATTATAAAGGGTTGGTCGGGAGGAACGAACCAAACTCCAGGAGTGTATTATACACGTGAAAGTAAATAAAAAAAATTTGCATTTGTTCTCAAGTTAAAGCGTAATTAAAACATTTTATCTTGTGTTCTACTTGTATTCAAATAGGTGATTTAAAACACTTCTAATCAGAGATAGCATACTTATTCGAGACTCAAAAACAATTGATAACTTTGTTATTACTGATAATGCGTCAATGCATTGTGACAGTTATTAATGTCTATGAAAAAAAAAAGAAAGAGAAAGAAATGGACAACAAAATTCGGAAGCCAGTAACTTTTTATTTGTTAACCGATTTCCAAAAAACATCGATGTAATTTTTATACTTATTTTGGAATACATGTAAAATATATTATTTTTCAGAAGTAGTAAACTACCCTATTATGCTTGCCAGGTATATAAAATGAGCTAGTCGCTATGCACCAAATTCCACTTAAAACTAAAAAATCAATTGATGTTATCCGATTTTTTATTTTTTTCAAACTATAATAATATAACAATTTTAAATTTTTATCGTATACTCTTTATAATTCAGAATAAGGGCATATTTTCATGATGCTTCATTTATCAAAATCAATTGAGTGAAATCAATGACGTCACACCATGGCGAACTAAAATGCTTCATTTCAGTTATCATATAATACCTTATGAATATTTAATAGAAAATTTTTGGTCCAAAGTAGTAAATATCCTATTGTCCCGACTTGAGAAGGATCAATTATTGTTGAACCTAGTATATATTATGTATAATATAATAATTCAGCTAATATTTGTTTTTTTCTTTTTGTTCCAGGTTTAATAATGTTATTCGGCTTAATAATGTATATATCGGTATTTAAGGCAGAAGTTGGTAGTAAATTGCGACCTCGATCACAATTAGTGCCAGCAATGTTCACGTATCAATATGGTTATAGTTTTTTATTATACGTAAGTGGTTTTATAACAACCGAATTAGCTGGTACGAGTGCAATATTTTTATATATATATTCACATCAATGTGAATGGCGGCGAAAATTTATCAAAGATTATCTACATCCAAGCGGACATCATAATGCACGTGGTGGACATCATCATCATTTACATCATAATCATCATCATACATCATCTGGATCATCGAATAGAAAATATTTAAATCGTCCAATACCAGCACCAAGTGCCACATCAGCATTTTATCATTTAGATCATGTAATGATGTATCATCCAGCATGTCAGCGACATCCTGGTGCATATATTAATTCAAATAGTGCTATACAACATTTTTATCCAACACAAATACCACAAAGACGTTATTTTTTTAATAAAGAAACGGCAACAAATAATTCGGGTGGTCAATCATCACAAATGACATCACCCTGTAGTATACATCGTACGAATTCATTAAAAGATCTATCATACGATTTACCTCCTCCTCCACCGCCATTACCTACAATCAGTTATCAAGGATTTGATTCAAATGATTTTTTACATTTACAATCCTCACCATTTAGTGGTGGTGGTGGTGGTGGTCCAGGAGGTGGTGTGAGTAGTGTTCCAGGCGGGAATGGCAGTACTACTTTGTTACATCACTTAAAATTACAACATCATCGTACAATACCACGTGATATCACCACAACAATTGCTGCAGACATAACAAGTGACAATGAACAGTTTTTATTAAATAATTGTGATGATTATTCACCAAGTATACAACATGAATTTGTTACATTTGATTTAGATGCACCCCCGCCAGCACCCCCTCCACCACAACAACAACATCAACGTAGTAACAGTGTCGGTGTACTTCCACCATTATCTCCACCAACATCATTACCGTTAATGACGACAACAAGTCAACAAACAGACAATAGTAACTCTATTAATAATAATAATAATAATAATTTAAATAATACAACAAATATTGTACAAATACGACCTCAAATAATACGTAGTGAATATTCGATTGATACTTTACGTCGTACAACACCTGTGTAGTATTTAATTCGATTTAAATATAAAACGATATTATTATATTATATACGAATATTATTGTTTTTGTTATTAATTAAATAATTAATTAATTAATTCATAGTTAATACGTATATTGTTCATGTTATTATTGTTGTTATTTATTTGGTTTTATTATTAACTGTTTTTTTATCAATGTATTTTTTTATTTACCGAAAAATAATAATTGGAGTTGATAACATTGATTTCTGAAAATGGATAGCTTGCTTACTGTCTGTAGCCCGCGATAGTCCAAAATTGAAAAGTAATCAGTGCCCTACAGAAAGATTATCTTGTAACTACTTAAATTGCCCATACACTATCGCCAAAAGAATGACAATCTTGAAAAAACAAGCTAAATATTTGGATTTTTCGCGGTTATTTCAAAATATCTTCTTGTCTGACAAAAGTATTGGTTTGACAAAAAAAAAACTTTGAAGCTTCTTGAAATTAAAGTAAATTATCTACAGCTATCTATTAGCGATTTTTAACACTTATACTTCCGGAGAGTTCTTTGAATTTTGAGAATTTTGTCACAAATGTGAAAAGTACAGACTTTTAGTCGGTTTTAGTTCGATAGAATATAAATGGTAAATCCTATGCCAAAGTTTGATATAATAACATTTGTAGTAGGAAAAAGTAGCTAAAACTTAAGATCAAACTTGTGAATGCAACTTTTGTAGCTCAATGTAAGTACAATCAAATAAATACCCTCTCATTCATAAATATCAATCTGCTTCAATGTCATGAAAAAACCAAACCTGCTTGAAATTTATTAATCGAAACAGCTAATTCAGGGGCGGACTGGCCATATGGGAGTTTGGGAGAATTCCCGGTGGGCCGACGGTTAAAAAACGAGAAATTGATCCGGTCGGTTCAAAATGTCCGATTATTGAGTTTTCAATTATAAATATGTTTTACACTTTTAGAAGATCCAAGTAATTTAATTTAATTACTATTTTCTCAAGCTTTTTTCACATTTGAAATCTGCTGAAAAAACATGTCAAGAAGATTTTTTACGGTTTTTAGGGGTTTTTACATTTTCGTGATAATATTTTATAATCGCGTTGTGAATTTAGATTTCTTGATGAATTTAGTTGACATGATTAATCAAAAAAATTCATGATATGAGAAACAAATGCATTTCGAGTTAAATAATTGAAACCTGTCCTATAGAGCAGAAAAAGTAGCCAATTCAAGTAGAGTTGCGTATAAAAGCTCATTTCAGAGTCAGGCTGTCCTATTCTTTGCTAGACGAATCCGTTTACCTTTTTTGCACTTTAGGTCGAACCTTGTATGAGCTCCCGGTGGGCCGTTTCCTGCCAGTCCGCCCCTGATCAATATATCAATACACAATCAATTTAATGTGAATCTAAGATATTATCATACAGTATTTCTAAGGCGTATGGTAGACTTTAATTATAGTTCTTGGGTGGCGTTGACTAGCACATCAAATTGTTCCATTTTTCTGAATTTTTTTCGTAAGCATCAGCTATCCTTAAATAGGGATCAGTGGTAGATACGTATATCGAAAACTCCAATTAAATTGTCAAATACATATTTTAGGTTTCTGTAGTCAAAAAATAAATTCGACAATTTTTTCATCTCTCCCCCAGGGGTGGTTTCTTCGAAAACAGGTATTGCATAGGTAGAGAGGATACTGGATAAAAATCATTTTTAATAATATACAGCTTCATCGATTTGATCAAAAAAGCCAACATGATTGTTTAACCAACGTCTATATATAAAAAAATTGCGGTTCCGAGCAACCTGCCTGAAACCCCGTTTTTGAAACTAATTTGACTCTACCATAAAGTGGTTTTATATATGTGAAAATACCTCTTACAATCGATCTCAAAACTGTGTTGAGGGGAAAAGACCTTGGATGGCTGCTTAGTTGACAGTATTGAGTATTCATATTTGCAATTAATGACAATTATATTTGATAATTTTCATTACAAATTTTATTTGTATTTTCTTAAAATGTTTAATGTTTCAATTTGACTACGGAATCCTATTTTATTCCTAATACACTTTTGACAATTATTTAATAACACAAATTCTAAATATATTACGTTTTGAAAAAATGATACTATTATTTACCTAAAGAAACAAATTTAAGGTATAATGATCGAAAATATTCAAAGGCAGGCAGGTTTTTATTTCGAAACGAGATCTTTGAACTGGAAAAATTTAAACATTTTTGAAAGAAGTTCTTAAATATATTTAAATTATTCAAGCAGAAACATTTTGTAAAATATAAATTAAAATTGATACCGTTCATTACCTTTAAATATATTCATAAATTTGTCTGACATATTTTAAATTAGTTTTCATGATGAAATGAGAATTCTGTTTATACACAGATAGATATATTGAATTGCAAAGCAAAATTAATATTTGATGGCCGATCTGTAATGCAAACATATTGTAGAAGATATTGTATTTTTCTAAATATTCCTATTTTTATCCTAATAAACAGTGTAAATAGTTTGATGGAAACCTTTTTTGTCTCTTAAATTGTAATAACTTTTTGAAAAATTTATTTTATACCTCCTGCACGTTATAGTCCGGGAGACCAAAGGGTGTTTTCAGGATGATGAGCATCAAGCTGGTAATTTATAAGTGTATTCTGGAAGCCGTTAAATATTGAGGATAGGAGACTCAGAGTCCATTCCATTGAATTGAAAATTTTTCCTCGTTTCCTCTACACTTGATTATCTTACAATTAAACTTAAAAATAACTTGATGCAATTTTGCATAAACGGAGCTACTTATAAGTACCAGCTAGATGCTCATGATCTTGAAAAAACCCTTTGGTCTCCCGGACTATTATCAATATTGTTGATTAATAATATTAATTTAATACCCATGTAGTTCTGTACACTTGGCCACAAAAGTTGACATAATTTTTCAAAATTTTATAGTTGATTTATACAAACGTTAGTCATTCGGTTTTCGAAAAAAAATTTCGTCTGGTTTTTGTTTGTACTTTACTGGTCAACAAATTGGCGTACAGGTTTGGAAGGGATGACTTTCTCTTATTTAAAGTATGCCATTAGCGCAAAATGCAAATAGTAAATTTATTTCATTTTCTTCTATTTTTATTTCCTTATTACTTGTTTAAATCAGTTCACATCGCCTTAATCCTTCCTCTTCATTTATTGACCTTCAAATGACCCATCAAATTACAGATATATTTTTGATTAGATTAAAATCTATTTTTAAATATTTAATAATTTATTTATGTAAAGAATTTTTACCAATCTCAAGTTTTAAATTTTTATCAAAAAGTTTTCTTAAGTACGGTAAAACCCATCACTGATAATAATTATGTGTAATCAGGATTTTAATTCATGATGTCATCATATATGATATAGGTAAATAAAAATAAATATTCGTATACTGGAAAATATTTTATTTTTTACAAAAACATTTGTATTGAATTACGAGTCTAAAGGCCCCCTATACACGATCAATCAATTTGCGAAACAACAATATTTGTGCAACATTATGTTTGGTCCATACACCTACCAATAAGTTATCATGTTTGTGAAACCTGATTTAATTTTGTGATTTTTGGTCAAATACTGCCACACACGCTCAAATAGCTTGTCAAGCGCCGAAATGTTGCGCAATAATAATCGATCCCGATCGTATTTTGTGAAACCGTGTGCAGCAACTCAATCTATGGCATACACCATCATATTATCACAATTAAATTTTGTCAAAAAACGGTTCTTGCGCAAATGCTTGATCGTTTATGCATGTAATTCCCATGAATAAAAAACACTAATATGATAATATAAGTATATATTACTTTTGTATTCGTATAGCAATCAAATCTGATAATATTCGCATTTAAAAATTTAAATATTACATTTAAAAGGAGAGTGGTTTGAAGTTCGCGTTATTATGTATGTTAAAAGGTGTTATTCATTTAATAAGAGAAGTGAAAGAGTATGAACATAGGAACTAACTATCATCCTCATTATTCATATCACTCACTTCATTATTCTTATCAAATTCACCGAAATGATAATGACGTCTCAAAATCTAGACCCCTCAATTAAATGGTTATTTTGATAATATTATTAATAATTAATTGTATTTTAAATCATTCAATAAATCAAAAAGGCAATGCTTATTGGTAAGCAGCGTGTAAAAAACCGTGTTTTGCATCATACTTCAATTGTGGTGTCAGGCAGAATCACAGTTAGTTCGCACTTTACGAACGATAGCGTCATGACTTGAACCGGCATCAACATGTGACAAGTGGAACGGCATCGGCGCTTATTTGCCGTTGTATGTAAAAATAAACTTTGAACGACGTTGGTGCATCTGATTTTGTTATCTTAATCGAGATATTTGATTCAATATTTTTGGTCATGTCGTTTGTTATCAAATCTGTTACAATGTTCTTGCTCCTTATATAAATACTCGCTTGCCCAAAACATTCTTAAGGAAATTTACCGTATATAGCAGAAAATATTATAATTTAAATCAACTGGTCATATCTTAGTACTAATGTTTTTGTAATTTGAATATAATAATATAATCAAAGTGTACCAACTATGCCACTCCTTTGTACTGTAGTTTATCTCTTGAATTCCCTGCTACCACAATTTTCTAATGAATAAATTTATCTTATCAAATTCTGAAAATATTAAATCTATTGAAATTATGAACTTTAAATTATGCAATTTTCAATATATTTAATTTAACTGACATTGAAAATTTTTGATCAAAACATGAATTACGACGAATTTTATGAAAATAATACAACTTATTTATCAAACTTAAACAACATTATTATTTTTGTACTTTTTTCAAATAACTATTTTTTTTTTAGCAATACAAATTTTTTATATGACCCGTGTAACTCGGCCATCAAATACTTTAATACACATTGTAGCTAAACAAACGGATATAATTTAAATAACATAAGTTAAATAAACTTATAAATGGGTTCGCCACAATGTTTAATCCACAAAAAATCATTCGCCAATTCTTAAGAATTAGGCACAATGTATAAACAAATTTAATCACAGTAGAACCTCGATAACTTAAAGACCAGGGGAAATGTTAAATAATTTGAGTTATCGAGTTTTTAACTTACTAAAGATTTGAGTTAGAAAGGTTTTAATGGTTCATAATTTTACATATTGAGGTTTTTTGCAGAAGCCATTTTATCTATTTTTATAAGCCATTTTTTAAAAAGTTCTGCATAGTCATTCATGCTTTTTTATTGGCTACAGAGGTCCAATACCCAACTTGTTCGTTTAAGTTATAGAGGCTTCGTATTTTAAGTAGAAGTGGCTTTGGGTTCTGAAGAAAGGGAATTAAAAAAATTTTTAATTTGTAGAGGTTTTTACGTTTTCGAGGTTTAAGTTATCGAGGTTCTACTGTATAAACATTCTAAACATTGAAAAAAGAAATCGAAAAAAAAAAGAATTTAATGAATATATTATGTAGAAACTAAAAAAAAGGTATTTTGAAACATATTTCTAAACATTGTCCCCGAACAGGAATTATATTTTGAAAATTTCAAAGTATGTATATCATAGACGACTTCAATTCTTACTTAAGACTAATCATTTCACATTAGACAGATTCAGTATACACAAATTTTGATGTCAATCATTGGTAGGGTGTGATCTTTTACCTTTACATAAATCCAATTTGGTTTTCTACACTACAAACTAAAATACCCAAAGTTGCCCGGGCTTAAGTATTGGGAAAGACAGATGGTTTATTTACACATTTCTTCTTTATCGAAAAAAAATGTTATCAAAGATACCACACACATCTAGTTTGGGACACAATTTGTTCGCCCCCTCTCTAACACGTGACTCTAACAGCACCAATATCGATAAAAAGTATCAAATATTACCCGAGGTATAAGGCAATAAGCTACCACTTGTTACATATTCTATCATGTACTCTTAGTATCCCTTGTTGTTGTACTTATTTGTTTTTATAAGATAAATGTTTTTTATTTTTCACATTTTTTCACATTTATAATATTATTAGGAGTATAATAACACCAAATACTTAATTCCTAGATCAGATGTGTGTAGTGTCAAACAGTAACGCTGCAGTGATTTTCATTGTGTGGGTACGTACAGAGTCTGAACGTATACACAGACACACATATAATAGGACTTTTGTACTACAGAAACACATATAACAGGATATAATTTAAAAAAAATTCGTTACGCAGGAGCTGCGTCAACTTAGCGAATTTCCTTAGAATACATAAACTTTCTCTAGCGGTCATAATTTTAGTGTGATCAAAATGAAATATAATATCTGATATGACTTTAGTATTTGCAAAAATTAAATTTATTAATAGCCCAAAAAAAAACGGTATAACGATTATAGTTTATAGTTACTATAGAAACGACTAGAAGTGAGTTGAACTAGGTGGATAATAGCACACACCTCCACTTCCTTCCACAGTTCTCTCATTCTTCAACAACATCCAAAAAGTTTTGACTGCTTTGATGGTTTGCATGTCTGTGAGTTAACCACGAGTGGTTATCATTTTGTTTCAGTATATCGATTTCTATTGGATGTTGTTGAAGAATGGAAGAATCGGGGAGGGAAGGGCATATATATATGTATATATATATATATATATATATATATATATATATATATATATATATATATATATATATATATATATATATATATATCGCAAAGTAGTGCTGTAAATTCTGAGTGAGACAAACAACATAGTAAAAAAAATACGGTAAAAAATAAGGTAAATTCTGAAACATTCTGTATAAAGTATCACACCTACAATCGCCAAACTCTATATTTATATGAAATACAATTTTTATTTGAAATAATAATAAATAATAAACATTTTAGAAATGACGTCAAGTGTCTTAGTTAGTTATGATATATCCCCAGGTTTAAAATAAGATGAGTAATTCAAACCATATGGCAATAATACAACATAAACTCTTTATTATTTGTTTATGTTTACACAAAATTTTTTAAATAATATTTTGTAATGACGTCATCAATGACGTTTTATTTGGTGATGGTTACCACAAACATGTCTATAAAAGTACTGAATAAATTAACTGAAATAAAACCAAACAAAACTGAAGGAAAATGTAAAATTAATAAAAAAACAATTATTTGTGTCATTTATTGTCTGTCAAGTGTAAGATGGCACTGTCTGCCGTATTGGAAACTTGTTCGCAAAAAATCAATGCTTTTTTAAGCATAATTTATTGCATAAACCGGTTGGATTAAACAAGTTAATCAGAAAATGAAATAATTTTTTTTAAATATGTTGTAAACAAGGAATATCAATAAAAAATACCTGAAAAAAGTGGAGAATGAACACAATTTTGATTTAATCAATGTTTCCAAAAATTATTTACTGAAAAATGTTTGTTAGAACTTTTTTTTCATCTAATACAGTTTTGTTTTTGCATTCTTCACTTTTCACAGAAAAATAAACGTTTTTTCTTACGTTGAAATACAGTGAGGCTCTGACACAGAAGATCGATACAACAGATTCTATTCTTTGTTAATAATGAATTTTGCTATAAAAAAAATCGGTATTTAAAAACATGAAATTTTGGAGCGAGCCCACAAGACAGCGAATAGGTTAAATTAACTTCGATTACCACAAATGAATTAATTCGATACGCCATAGCACTATCTCGCACTGGTCGAACTATTAATAAAAGTTTATTAATTTTGTATAAAAATAAAAGTATAGTTAAATGTTAATCAATATTAAATAAATCATTTTGTATATTAATTTAATAAATAAAATAATTATGTATATTATATTAATTATATCCAATTCATAATAAATATATTATTGAAAATAAATTAAAAATGTTATGTAAAAAATGATAACAATCTAATTGTGTATTTATTTGATCCTGTCTGAATAACTCAATAATCCATCAACTTGATTGTGTTTCATTCAAAATAAAGTACAGTTTTAGGGTTTACTAGTCAAAGCTGGAACCCTTATAGTTTTGCCATGCCCGCCTGTATGCCACAACAGTTTTATTCGCAACCTATTTGTACTGAAATTTGGTATAATTATACATATTTATAATGAATACATACAAAGCTAAAATATAGACTGAAAATAAAGTCTTTTTAGAATACCTTACCTGATTCCCTAACGTTACGCCCGCCGACGTTAAATCCGCGACATTAAATCCTCAACATTAAATCGACAGACATCAAATCAGCAGACATTATATCTTTCGACAATCAATCCGCATATTTATAAATGATTCGAAACAAAACGATGTAAATTGACCATAATATATAGAATTTACCACAATATCTGAATATAAAGAACGCCGTTTAGTGCGGCAAACAAAAAACACGAAGCCCGACCAACTCGGGGTATAACCGATAATGATAGATTGTACTACTCGGTTGAAATAGTTACCTTTTTTAATTTCAATAGTTTTTGCCACAATATCTGAAATATATAAATTGGCTTTTAGTGCGGTCGCCCAAAAACACGCAAACTCGACCAACACGGGGTATCACCGATGAAGTGAAAGATTTTAGTACTCACTTGGTTGTAATTTGTTTAGGACGTATACCTAGCATCATATAATAATACAAACTTTTCCCTGCCGCACGTTGCTGTGGCTAAATATTAAGGAATAAAAACATCCCCCTCCCCCATTTCTCATCCTTTAAACTTGAATTTTCAGAAATCCTTTCTTAGCTAACGTTTACTATCTATAAACTATCTACCTCCCAAATTTCAGCTTCATGAAGACAATTTCTCCATATTATCTTTACAACCCCATTTCACCCCCTTTTAGGTGTAGTTTAAAAAAAACAAATATGCAAACTTTAAATTATTTGTTATTCTATAAACAATATTTCTGCAAAGTTTGAAAGACATAGTAAGTTTTATACAATATTCACCCCTCCACCTCCTTTTAGGCGTAGTGTTTTTTTTTACTTTTTATACAACGTTGTGTAAAAATTTCAAAACGATCGGTAAAGAACTTTAGGAGATTTGCGATTTTGAACAAACGAACATTAAATTTTTGTTTATATAGATTATTGTTGATTTTGTCATTTCCACAGAAACTATACTTCTAACAAATAACTATAAAATTATTTTATTGAAACTTTGTTTCAATTTTGCAATGTTAACTTTGATGGTCGTTTCCATATAGTAATTATAAACTACAATAGCACACGAACGGTATGAATCGTTATATAATGGGGACGAAGTCGCGGTGGATAAAATTCAACCCCGCTCCAGCCTCTTTTAGGGGTAGTGTTTTTTTAATAAAAAAATCCTTCCCCTATATGAATACAACGTTGTGTAAAAATTTCAAAACAATCGGTAAAGAATTTTAGGAGTAATAAACGAACATTAAATTTATATATATATATAGATTATAGATAATCCTTACATAGTATAAAATAAAGTCCCCCAGCCGCGTCTGCCTGTCTGTCTGTCTGTCTGTTCGCGATAAACTCAAAAACTACTGCACCGATTTTCATGCTGTTTTCACCAATGGATAGAGTGGTTCGCGAGGAAGGTTTAGTGTATAATTTGTCAAGTTTTTGTATACATTGGTCCTTACATATTATAAAAATGATTCATGAGGAAGGTATAGTTGTATAATTTATTGATGTATAGGTGTATAATTTATCAGTCCTTGACGGGAGAAAATATTTTTACTTGATTAAAAGGGCGTTACAAAATTTTTGCGGGCAAAGCCGCGACGGGTAATGTTAGTATATGATATAATAAAGTAATATATTTTTTTAATATTTTTATTTTTTATAATGTCCACGTATTATTATCAATATTAAATAAATATTTCCTTTCATATAAATAAAACTGTCACTTCAGTAAATAATCAATAATTATATATATAAATAAATATATAAAAACTGTAGGAATAACATATTTTTATTCGTCCGGTTATTTGCATAATAAAAGGTTTGCCAACCTAAAATTCTTCTATTAAGTTGGAATTTGTAAGCATTTCTAAACAATAGAGTTTATATTTACGGAGGAATTAAATAAGGGAACTTTTCCAACCGAGTACTAAAATTTTCTACTTCATCGGTCATACACCGAGTTGTTCGGGTTTGCGTATTTTTGGGCCCCCGTACTATAAGGCGTTCTATATATTTCAGATAACGTGCCTAAATATATTGATATAATTAGGATTTGAAACAAAAAAAGATTAAATGTAACCTTTGAGGTTATGCTGCATTCACACAGAATTGGACAAATGGAGGAATATTATTTGGTCTTATTTCATAATATTCATTATAATGAGCAATAAATGAGTCTTTGGCTTCGACTTCCATAGTAAGAACGTGTAATTGTATAGATGGAAATAATCCGTCAATTTTTCAAATATGATGGGGTTTACACGAAATGGCTAGACACTACATGTGACTTCACGTGTTTATGCAATACGCAGACATTTCATGAAATGGATCTTCGTGAAAAAACAGATTTCTAATGAGACCACGACATACGAGTATATATGAAGTAATTTCAGTTTGTATAATTTTAATTTCATGGAAATTTTTATTTGTGTATGTAAATTTTATTGAATAAATTTTCCAGGATATACACTGAGAGGACTTATAATTAATGATCAATAAACAAATCTTGGAAATCAATTTTCACCTACTTCAAATTTTTATACAGAAATGTGGTACCCATGTACGTAATGAAATGGTGCCATCCAGATTATCTTAAGATGGAATTCAAACATTGAAAATGTGTACGCAGTAAAAATAATATTTGCTGTTCTTAATTTACATTTCAAATTTTGCCCCAATTCCAAGAACATTTGTTTGTATTATATAAATACGTATTTCGACTACAATGTAGTCATCATCAGTATGAATTAGCTAATCGTAACTATCTCTGAATCCATATCCCAGAGATAGTTACGATTAGCTAATTCATACTGATGATGACTACATCGTAGCCGAAGTATTTACAAAATACAAACAAATGTTCTAGGAATTGGGGCGAAATTTGAAATGTAATTTCAAAAAAAAAAAAACCTAGAGTTCTCTTTGATTATTTAAATAATCTTTATTGTTCTTAATTTATTTATATTTTCAAGAAAACTAACAAGGTTTTGATATCAGCGTGTTAAAAACCAAAAAGAATTAAATAGCTAATTGAAAAAGCATGAGATCTTTTGTGTTGAAAATTTTTTGTCTCTGGCATCATGGAAAGAAACGAAATAGTTGGAGCGAAAATTGCGAACAGCCAGATTTCTACAAATACGCCACATTTATTCATACAAATAAATAAAATTGAAGTGTCTGTTTGTAATGTCAAAATAACAGCTTTTTACTAAATACATATGAAAGAATTTATAAGCAAAAAACCATTTTTAAAATTTTTGTCTGTCTGTCTGTTTATTCCGGCTAAACTCCGAAACGGCATCACCGATTTGAACAGGACTTTCACTGGCAGATAGCTGATATTATAAGGAGTAACTTAGACTATTTTTTTACGCGCAAAAAAATTACAACCAATGAAATTGTTAATAAATCCGAATCTCCCGATTCTTCTGGCTGTATTTAATGCACGTACATCGGATCAGACAGCCCACACATAATAAATCTTTTATTTTCAATCATCGCAAAAGTGTCATAAGTTACAAAATGGTCGAATATCTTTCTTCTTACTTCTTGAATACATTATATAGTTATATGTTTTTTGTTTATATATGGAGACTAATGGGTAATTCCGCGAAGGAACGCCCAAGTGTGCGGCACCCTAATTTAATGAATTCATAGTTTATTAAGCTTTTAATATTGAAATGCTTATTGCTGCATTCATTGTAAAAATCTAGAATTGACAAATATTTCAATATTCTAAAAATAATTATTCCAAATGGTTTTTGCAACCATATAGGTAATTTGAAACCAACATTTACTTATCATTGTTCATACTATTAGATGAGTTAGTTGAGAACTAACTTCTTACATGTAATACTTAGTATAAAATTAATTAACTTTTTAAGTATGGTATATTAAAAATTTACCTAATTTTATTTCTAAGAAAAGATTATTTCATTAAATAAAATTACTTATTATAATTATTATATTACAAATGCTCGATGATCAAAATTGTATATAATTATCATTTTCTGTACAATTTTATTTTTGCTTACATCAGTTTTTATTTTTTCTTTTTCTTTTGGTAATCGTATAGGGGAACCCGAGGCAGGACGGGGTACGAGTGTTGAAAATATGGTTTAAAAATACAAAAGGGTTTATTAAGAGAGTTGCAAATTTTGCAAAAATTTGCAAAAATTTTTATATGAACACGTTATTTTACACAGTGTGTAAAATTTTTACACGCTGCAAAAATTGTTATGTGAACACGTTATAATGTTATAATCACAAAAATATAATAATATTGTAAGAAAATAAAGAACAATATTTTTTTTTTTCAAAAACAGAAAATTATGTCATTTTCCCCGTTCTGCCCCGGTCATGTGGCACATATAAACATATACAAACATTACATTTCAAATTTTGCCCCTATTCCTCGAACATTTGTTTGTATTTTATAAATACATATTTCGACTACAATGTAGTCATCATCAGTATGAATTAGCTAATCGTAACTATCTCTGGGATATGGATTCAGAGATATGTTGCTTGTTGCTAATTTGGTGTGTGTCTCACAATGACAATTAAAAAAGTTCTGTCCTTTTATACGATTTGACTGAGGGTATAATCAGACTTGAGGATTATTTGAGTTGCCTAACTACTGGATTAGGTGTGTGGAAAGTCCCACCTATTTCTTGGCGGTATTCTTTGGTGACTATGCGGCGTTTGTTTTGTCACTAAAGTGAGTGTATCTACGTTAACCTTGACATTCAGGTATTAGATTTTTATTTTTGAAAATGGTTTAATTTTATTAAAGCAGAATTTGGAATAAGGCCATTATACCCACCGTCAAATCATATAAAAGGACAGAACTTTTTTAAGGTCATTGTGAAACACGCACCAAATTAGCAACAAGCAACATATCTCTGAATCCATATCCCAGAGATAGTAACGATTAGCTAATTCATACTGATGATACATTGTAGTCGAAATGCGTATTTATAAAATACAAACAAATGTTCTAGGAATAGGGGCAAAATTTGAAAAGTAATTTCAAAAAACCTAGAGTTCTCTTTGAATATTTTAATGATCTTTATATATAAACATACTAAAGGAAATGCAGAAAAAATAAGTTTATGCACAAAATGCATACACTAGGACAGCTTCATCATCTCCGCTACTATTCCAGTAGGTGAAAAATGAAATGACGAGACTCTGTCATGGAATGAAGAGAAGTTGTCAGTTGTCATCCAAGAGCAGGGGTAGTAAAATTAGCCTCTTCACTTGAAGGCCTACCAAGTTTGATGTCAGTTGTGTCTACTGGAAGATATTGTGAAACATTGCATACACAGCAAACATTGCTCAGAGACACGATTAGGAGCATAAGTTTACTTTAAAAACATACGTACACAAACATTTAACTACACCAAACTAAAGACAATTAAACGTACTTCAAGCATGTGCTAACTGTAGTTGTAATGTAAACAAGTATGTATATCTTATCTTGCTTACAAGATCATCATAAGTTACAATAAAGGAGCCAATGGCCAAGAAAACTAGACTAACATGAATGCCGTAGTTGAACAGCCACAGGTTCAGACTTCATTCCCCCCCTGTACCCCGTTGAGTCCTGGGTTCCCCTACTTCTTTTATGTTCCCTCAAGCAAATTTGCATCTTGTATTACTTTTTTTTTTATAAACTTTGTATATGAAAAAATTGTTGAAGTTAATTTTTTATGAGATTTCCTTCATGTAAAAAAAAAGAACATAAAAACATGTAGGTGTATGTACTAAGAGCAACGTTTTTATCACCAATGCGCAATTTACCTGAACATGTATTTATGTTCTATTTTAATAGTTAATTGGGCAACAGTTTGGTCACTTACATATTTTTTTTGGTTTCTCTACTATTGTGCGGGTTTACATAACCAATAATTAGTGTACTAGTGTGAACGGGCTCTAAAGAACTGAATTGTGTCAATATTACATTTATTATAAATATAATCTCGGTAGACTATTTAGCATAACAAATTGAAACCTACATATATTAATATTATCAATATCTATATCCTTTCTTAATTTATAAAGAGTGTCTCGATATCTTGGCTTTCTTTAGCTTTCAAAAGAAGGGCTGTAGAACTACAACAGATTCCGATACTCTACCAAAAAAAAAACACAAAATATTAGTAAAAGTCTACTAAATATGTATCAATGGGACAACACGCACTTTTGGAAAAAAATTAAATAAAACAATAACTTTATGAAATACAAACCTCAAGTTTATTGGGTTTGAAAAAAAAAAGAATTTGAATTTATTTATTGTTTTTTATTTCCACAATTAATTGGGGTCTCTTTCTCGTTTTAATACAACAATGTGCCACTGACTTTACTTGAACAATTCTTAATATCAAACCGACGGTTAATCCAACAATAGTTTACTTTAAACTTTGATATTAAACGAACAATGCCAATTTTAAAACTGGTGATAATCGAACAAATGTCGAATTTAAACTTTGATCTTAATCCATCAAATAGTAATTTTAAACTAATTTAATCGAACAATAGTTTACTTTAAACTCATTAAATGTCAAATTTAAACTGATGATTTTAATCCAACAAAGAGTAATTTTAAACTGATTCTGAACTAGCGATTGCCGCTGCTTTTATACCCATCATAAATACTTCTAGAAACATGGTTTTTGATATTTTAGAAAATATTATTTTTGAAAACAAATTTTTCTAAAGATTTCTCTAGAACAAATTTCTCAAATTTCTCAACAACCATGGACGCATTCAGAGGGACTAATTAAAAATTATAATTATTCGCCTGGGATGCAAACCAGCACAACACCCCTCTGGTGATGCCATAGAGCGCGCGGCTATTTGCTAATTCAGAAATCATATACAATTTACAGTACAACATAGCAACTGTTTGTTTATGTAAGCCTACTAATACTTTTTTTTTGTAAATAAATTATATCTGATTTTATAATTTTTTTCATTCGATTTAAAAAAAAAACTTTCTTTGAAAAAAAAAAAGTTAAACTAAGATTTGATTGTTTTACAGGTAATGGTAATACTAGTCAAAAATAATCAAAGAGAACTGTATGGTTTTTACTATCTCCGGTATATGGAATCGAAGATAGTTACGATTAGCTAATGCATACTGATAATGTCTACTTTGTATTCGAAATACGTATTTATAAAAATACAAAATATTGTTCTAGAAACTGGGGAAATTTTGAAATTTAATTTGAACACCTAAGTTCTTTTTGATTATCTGTGATAATCTTTATATATGTATGTTTGAATTTGTTATGCTCAATAATCTACCGATATTATATTTATAACTAGCCGTAACCCGCCTGCTTCGGGAGTATCGGGAGATTCGGATTCTGTTCATCAATATCATTGGTTTTAATTTTTTGCGCGGAACCCTAATTTTCTTTCTAAAATAAAATTAGCCTAAGTTAGTCCTTATAATACAGCTATCTGCAAGTGAAAGTTCCGTTAAAATTGGTCCAGCCGTTTCGGAGATTAGCAGGAACAAACTGATAGACAAAAATTTTAAAATTATTTTTTTGTTAAGTAACATATATACTTTCATATGCATTTAGTAAAAAGCTGTTATTTTGACATTACAAACAAACACTTCAATTTTATTTATTTGTGTGTATATAAATTATGGAGGAATGGAATATTATTGGTTAAGACCGCACAATAGTGGAAACAACAACAAAAATTATGTAAGTGACCAAACTGTTGCCCAATAAAATATAAAAATAGAATATTCATGTTCAGGTAATATTTCGCACATTTTTGTCATAAATTTCACATTTTACTTTCTCCGCAAAAGTGTGAAATATTGCGATAGGCACTGAACGTGAAAACCGAGATTCTACATAGAAAGTTCATTTATTTATCGTTGAAATATATACCGCATAAAAATAATATCATACATAAGTTTATGATGATTGTATGGACGCATTATTATTTATACAGAACGAACTTAAATGCACGAAAAATTTTGAAAGGGTGTTTCTATTGCAAGTACTAAAAAAATTCGTTACGTAGGAGCTGCGTCAACTTCCTTAGAATACAAAAATTACTCTCTAGTGGCCACAATTATAGTCTAAACAAAATGAAATGTCGTATCTGATATTATTTTGGTATTTGAAAAGCCAATTTTATTAATAAATGGCATAGATCAAGGGGAAAGGGGATATATGATTTAATCTAAATAATTTTAAAAAATTTGTAAAAATTTGTTCTCCAAAATTGCGAAAATCGTGATGATCAATCAATGGAATAGAATTGTATTCGAATACCTAATTTTGATATTTTTGTTAAATTAATTTTTAAAATGATTTGATTTAGAAAATTTTTTAATTTTGCAATTTTATTTCAACCCAAATTTGGCATACATTTCCTACTCCTCTTTTACGATTAGCTAATTCAATTTTTGGGATCATCATTTTGTCTAGACACAACAAATAAATGTTTAATAATATTTTCAGACACACGGTGATATATCTCTCAGAATGTGTTTTTCATATAAGATGATGTTTTGAAAGTTTTTTCTTGGAATCTAGAAGTAGTAAATATACTATTTACTTTAGATTCGATATCTACATTCCTACATTCATAGTTTCAATAGAATATTCATCCAGCTTATTTAACATATACCTTTATATTAAAATTCTTAGAAATTTTTTCTTACAGTGTTGACATTTAAATGTCTACTTAGAGAAAAATCTTAAAGTTTTCTTTTTAGAATATAATATTTTCACCTCCATATACACACCACAATATAGTCTGTAACATGGAGGTATTGTTTTCACTATAATTATTAATTTAAAAAATCTATGTTTTTCACCGGATTTTTACATTTTCATTGATGCCAAAAACCCAGTCTTAAGTGATTGATCTGTATGTTTTTCGCATTAATATACGTTAGAAAATTTAAGTAATTCACATATTTAATACATCCAAATTAAACCAAATGCATAGTCTTTAAATACAGGTCTACGTTGCTTTAGATCGAGGTGTGAATTTCACACACACCTCATAATATCATTCTAATCTGTGTATTTACGTTCCGTGGAGTTCACACCAATTTTTGTTTAGATCAAATTATATTGAATCATCAATTTATTTATAAAGATTATTAAAATAATCAAAAAGAGAACTCTTTTTTGAAATTACATTTCAAGTTTTGCCCCGATTCCTAGAACATTTATTTTTACTTTATAAATACGTATTTCGAATACAATGTAGTCTCATCTTTGACTCCATATCCCAGAGATAGTTACGATTAGCTAATTCAAACTGATGATGACTGCATTGTAGTCGAAATACGTATTTATAAAATACAAATAAATGTTCTAGGAATTGGGGCAAAACTTGAAATGTAATTTCAATTTATTTATTTATTTGATTACGTAAATTATTTAGTAATCGAGTTTTTTTCCCTCCATATTAAAGTATTCAAATCGAAGAAACGACAGTTAAGAGTTTTCAATTACACTTGTATATAGAGGTCGATTGAATATTTTGTAATTATTTCAAATATAAGAATATTTACGTTAAAATTCGTTGACGGAAATAGTTTTTTATATCCACGAAATTAAGGTAATAATCCTCAACACTCAAAAAACATCCGTTTTTTTATATAGAGTTTTTTTATGTGTTGTGGAGCAGTTAAAATAATAGGTACATAAGAAGTTGACTAGCCTTTTTTTTTCATGAAAAATATGGCAACGCTTCACCAAATATCATACATTATAGACAGATTACTGTATAACCATCAAAACTTTAGCTTTATGTCATCAAGCTGCGCTTCAGTTTCTTTTAAAATACTCAATTCAAAATGATAATATACAGGATGTTATGAAATCCATGCAAGAAAACTATACCACGGTGAAGAGCTGCAAAAACCAAACACAAAAGTTTAATCAAGTTTTTCGATTTAACGCTTATTTTTTAAGATATCAATTAAACACAATCAATTAAACATTGATAAATTCAGTCAATCACACAGAGCGCATATTGTAAGGAGGCGTACACAAAATAAAATAATAATCAGTTTTTAAAATTTCCATCTGGGATTTTTCATTTTTACATTTATTGAAAACTGCAATCACTATTGTCATTCCCTGTCCATCACATGTTCAAATACCAGAGTAATTTTATAATTTTGTATGTAAAAACTAGACCTCAGAAAAATTTGCTAAAAACCCAATTTGATAAACTTATGAAAATTTAGTATAATGCAAAATAATATCTAATGCATTCAAATCGGGTTTTTAGCATTGGGTTTTTAATTTTTCTGAGGTCTAGTTTTTACATACAAAATTATAAAATTACTCTGACATTAGATTTTATTTTACATTATACTAAATTTTCATAAGTTTATCTTGATTGGTCTCATAAAAATATTCTGAAAGCATCACGACCATATGTTTATTGTGCTACTCATGAAGAATAGATAAATAGGAGATCGAACGACATAGGCAATTAGTCTGTTTTTCGTCCTCAAAAACGTGTAGAGATCATAGTTATTATTTTCGCCACTAGCTGCAGTGCGAATCTACCCGTACGGAATTATTATTATTATT
Organism: Nineta flava; assembly: GCA_963920215.1. NCBI lineage: Eukaryota > Metazoa > Arthropoda > Insecta > Neuroptera > Chrysopidae > Nineta > Nineta flava. The sequence continues at coordinate 69,184,083 of OY986041.1, read as the reverse complement.
ACATATTAAAATCAACGGTTATCACATCTTAATACAAATAAAAATGTTGTACAGTGAAAGCATGATGTACTCTTACATATCTATGAGTGAAAGGTTGTTTAAGGTTAGGAATGCGTGTCTGCATTTACGAAAGGAATATGGTCTGTAATTACCGGTTTTGTCATCTTCTTTCTTTATCTAATATATATCAGTTATTGTAAACATATATTTGTATATTATTATTATTAATTGCAAAATTATCACTATGATTCTTCATCTTTTAATTTATTGCAGATTATTAAGAATTCTCTATTATTAATATTTATTTAATTATTACCTGATAATCGAAAACAATTTTTTATTATCTATAAGGCCCAGTTTTTTTAAGGATAAACCTAGTTAGTTAACTTGCGTGGTTTAAGTTAAGTACCCCCACCTAGATCCAGAAAATAGTAGCGTTGATCAGAAGAATAATAATATATATTATATTAATATCATAGACATAGTATAATACTAGACTGCGCATTCGATGAAATTCATGTTCCAATTTTAGAAAGAGATACAAACACGGTTACAGTAGAGCTATCTCTGCCATTCATTCACAGTGGAACAAAGATAGAAACACTGCAGATCAGAAGCTGTCTGTTTCTAAAGTTGGCAGAACTTTTCTATACAGAAAGTATATGAATCGCGCAGTCTAGTAATGCTATGTCTATGATTAATATATTATTATATTTTATTATTACCATATATATTATTATAAGATCTGAATAATAATTTATTATATATTATCATATATATTATTTATCATAATGGCAAATGGCAAACAGTTACCGCAAACAAGCAAAGAGAAATAAAAAATGACACATCATTCTGGAAAACCAGCATCCAACCCAACAGAAAATTCGAAATTGCGCTGACACGATTACGAATAGGTCATACGAAAATAACCCACAGTCATCTAATGACCAGAACTGAACCACCACAATGCTCAACATGCCATACACCATTAACAGTCCACCATATATTAATAACATGCAAAAAATATAATACCCACAGAAAAAACATCAAATTATCCAACAACATGATCGAGCTTCTAGCGGACAAAAAGGAGAACATCGACAAACTATTCCAGTTCTTAAAAATGACGAATCTCATAAAAGAAATTTAAAAAAAAAAATCAATAAAATTAAAATAAATAAAAAACTAGTGAATCACAATACAATCATCACTACAGTGAATACGATTACCTACAAATCTACACATCACATATAAAACATTACAAAACATTAATACACTGTACATATGACCGTAGATGTTAAAAGTGCAGTATAAATAAAAAAAAAAAAAATTTATCATAACCTCAAATATTTCAATTCAAAGTGTTAAATATTTTATGCAGTAATATCAAGTTATTAAGAAAGAGTGATTTTTGTGTAAGTGTCTCTAAAATTGTGAAGATTGCAACGTTATTGACACGTGTACAGTCTATCATCAGGGGAAGGGACTCGAAGTGGGGGAACTTAACTTAAACCACGTGAGTTAACTAACTAGGCTAATCCTTAAAAAAACTGGGTCTAAAACTATGATTTCTTATAAACTGAATGTGAAAGTTATTTCTTGGCGCCTACATTTAAACCAGGGATGTCAAAGATACGGCCCGCGATCGCAATGAGTGACTGACAGAAGAATCATGACTTCACTCGAGTCCTCTACGGGAAATTTAAAATGCGCACACTACAACATTTATAAGTAATTCCAAGGGCAGCGCGTGCCTAGACAAGCGAGAGAGATAGACAGTAACGCCATCTCTTAGCAACAAGCGGAAATACCACGAAGACTAGAATCTTCCACGCGCTTCGAGTCTAGACTAGAAACTTCCTTATTGATATAAAAGGAGTGCGTTGGCACGACGTTAGTCAGTTGAGTCGAGTAATCCAAGCGATACAGTCGGAGAAAGAAAATTTAAAGAAGTTAACGCTCTTACATTTTATAAACAATATTTCAAGAGTTTGGATAACTACCCGCAATTAAAAAAGCATGCAGCACGCATTCTGTGCATGTTTAGTAGCACCTATTTATGTGAGCAAATGTTTTCCGTCATGAAAATAAATAAGAACAAACATCGCACAAGACTTACGAATGAACATCTCCAATCAATTCTTAAAATAATTACAACGAATATATCTGGATCCTCGAGCTCAAAATGATTACCCTCTTTTATAACTTTGATATGATTTTTAACAACCGTATATTATATACTATATAATTGAGTAAATAAAATGTTATAATAATTCAGTAAATTTTTTTTTATTTGAATCTGGCCCGCCTACACATTCTAAATTTAATATATGGCCCTCTGCAAAATTGAGTTTGACACCCCTGATTTAAACATTTAAATTCCGTACACCACTGACACCAGTGACCCCTACTGATAAAAGATAGTTACACCAATTCATGGACGTTTATTTAACATTGCGTTCGATCTCCTAATATATCTATTCGTCATGGTGCTACTCCTGAGTTGTTCATTCTCCGCTCCTTCAAGCAGCGTGTTGTCTCGAGGAATATTCATAGAGGTCGTTCTAATAACTGTCATTTGAATCTAACGGAGAATCAGAACAGCTCCTTCTCTTTATCATGAAATGGCTTTCAGCTGGCAATGTGTTAGATTTCTTATCCAAAACCTAGTGTATTAGGCTATGTACACCAAGGGCTTGTTACTCTTTTCTCAATGAGTGAGTATCTTATTAAAGGATCTAGTACATATACGCGAGATTCTGCAAACCTTCCAGTGCTGGTGCTCAACATACCGAATAGTTTTCTATAGAATATCGATATTATGTTGATACATCGCAACTTTCAATATCTATATTTTTCTAAAAATATCAATTTATCATTCCCTATTTTCTAATCAATTTACTGTAGGGAGTCTTTAGAATATTATTAAAGGATAGTTAAATTTTGATAATGTACAGCCATCTTCTTAATGTACAATCATAATGTACAGCCAGTATTAAACTTTTATTTATTTTTTATTTGTTTCGATATGCATTCAAGTCATCAAACTGTTATTAATCAATTGGCTATAGAATGATCGGAAAATATTATAGAATTTGAGGGGTTAAGTTCACAGTTAGAAGTATATTAATTTGTAAAGAAGCCTCGAATATCGTCACAGTTTGAGTGGATCAGGCTATTTTCAAAATGACGGGGAGAAAACATATATTTAATACTAAGTATTAAATATATGATTAAAATATGGTTTAAATTCCCTTCTAATTTAAATAAGTTCCCCTTACGCGCATATAATAGTCAAAACAAATTAATTCAGCTCTATCTTTAAGTATAAATTTCTCTATATAGCCAAAAATTACTTTTTTAATAAAGAAATTTCTACGAAATCTACTTTTGAAAGTTCTTATTTTACATGTACAGTCTGTAGCAATAAAATTGAGCCAAAATGAATAAAAAAGTGTCCCAAATATTTTTGAGTTTTAAAAAATTACGTTTGAAAATGCTAGTGTAAATAACATTTACGTTTCTTACCTGTACATACAAACTACATTGTAGTACGTAATGTAGAAGTTTGTTTTGAATGTCCGAATTCAATCTTGAATTTCCACCAGATAACCGTTTTATACGTTCTGAGTTTCCTAATGTCAAAAAAACTATTATAGGTCATTGGTTGGTCTAACTGTGTAGATGTGTGAATGGATGTGGACGAATCATTTAATGAAAACCGCATAAAAAGAAGATGTTTTAACGTGATGCAACGACAATCATTCAAATTTATAATATTAGGATTGATATTTTTGAGAGAAATGAGTTACTTTTTTAATGGCCCAAATAGACGCAGAACATGGTTGCAGCAACATTGAACAGCAACTAGCTTGTTGCTCTGTGTGTAGAGTGGTTGCAGCAACAAAAAACAATGCTGCAACCACTCTACACACAGAACAACAAGCTAGTTGCTGTTCAATGTTGCTGCAACCATGTTCTGCGTCTATTTGGGCCATAACTGTTACTAATTCTGCATTTATCATTTTATTGGATGCGGCTACGTCATATTAATACAAAAAATTAAACAATTTATAAATCAAGTTTTAAATGTTTTGTAAGCAGAACAATAGCGATTTCTAAAAAATAAAAAAATAACAATTATATATGAACTGATATTAAATCGGTGTGAACAAAGAAATTCGTTCTTTGTCATTTATATGGCCTTATAATATCAATTTTTTAAAAGTTCAATGATCTCATTTTTTGACATCAAATGCTTGATATGAAAAATCATACACATCTAGGGATGGGGATCAATGATCTCTTTGTAAAGATACGTACCAAAACCAGCCTTTAAAAAATAACAAAAAGATTATTAAAATTATAATTTTCGTTTATTACTAATTCTAATTGAAAAATGAGCTTGGCTTGTTTAAAAAATTCTGCTAACCTATAACGATGTATGTAATTCAGAGAATAATAAACATGGTTTTCGATTTGTGTGTCATAAGTATTATGTTTAACCTAAAATTATTATTACATGAGGAATAATATTTTGGCGAGTTTATTACGTTTTTTAAAATTGGAAGATGAAAGAATTCTGATTTCTATGATTATGAATTTCAATCGCGATTCAATTTTTTATGCTTTTGATTATACAATTCCTACTTTTTATGTTGGAAATATAAAATAAATTGAAAAAAACAACGTCAAAAACTGAAAACTAAATACGTTATCCTGGAGGGAATAATATTTATAGATACTAGCATTATCATCCGTTGCTATGTTTATTATCAATAGGGAATATGCATGAAAATTTTTTTTCACTTGAATTGAAGCATGTTTACTTGACAAATATCAAGGTAAAATTACTTTATAAATAACTTTAAAAATAAGCGAGATATGAATGATTGAAATTCCCGATTAGACAAAGTGGGTGATAGCCCTCTTGATATGTTATGTGACGTCATGTTATACTTTCACCATTTAAAATACACGTAAAACTCCGTTTTTAGTATTTTTGCAAGAGACAGATAATAATCTTTAAAAGCTTATAGCTTCCTTGATATTTGTCGGATTTGAATTTCGTTTTTAAATATTATTACAGTATTAACAGTATTTTCATATTCTGAAAATAAATGTGAAAAAAAATGTTTATGCATATTCCCTATTCGTCCTCGAAAATTGTGTAACTGAGTAACATAATATTTCTCCCCGTAAAGGACTGATTTTCTTAAAACGCTGTTACATGTAATCATTTGTTTATTTATAATTTTTGTGGGCTAAACAGGCCCCGACTTGCAGACCCAGGGCCCCTAGATACTTGGCATTTGGGACCCCCTCATCTCGAAGCTATTTTGGAAATTTAGCGAATTAAATTCTGATGTTTATTTATAATAATTAAAGTCGATTGAAAAAGATTGATTGACAATTGATTTTTCTGTCAGCGAGCGTTGTCAGACATTGCAAACTGAAATCGCCAAAGATTAAACTAAACTTCATATGTTTCATAAATTTTGAACTTTTACGTGTCATGTCGCTAAATTGACTTTACGAAATCTCATAAATTATGATTTCATATAAAATTTTAAAGAATTTTCGATTTTAAGTGCCACTCAAAACTGTTTTTGCAACCTCGGTAGCGAAAAATTTGTTATCCTGGCAACACTACCGGAGGCGTATTCATATAAGACCAATTTCACGAGTTCATATATCAGACAGAGAGATATGTACTCAACTCTTTGTGAACCGTATCTCAACTCTTTGTTATGGCAGAACGGTCGGCCTGCGTTTAGGTAGAATGTAGATGAGCTATTTTTGTTTGACATTTTAGTTGACAAGTGCAAAACTAAGACTGTCAACTTTAAAATAGCTCGAATAATATCGTTTCAAGACTTTTAAGTTAATATTTTCTATAAAGATTTTTGATAAGGCAAGCCAGGCTTTTGAGCTTATATGAAGGTTCCACCACTGGGGCCCCTAGGCTGGCTGGGCATCTAGTCCGGGGCCATGTAGGCCTAGACAGAAATCCGTTGCGTTGATGCTAAATATCAATTTTTATTTTTCTAATTTAAAAGTGAACTCCATTTCAGTAGTCACATTTTTCATTTGATCGGAATGAATTTTGGTAATTGACGTGCTTTTGGTAGAAAAGGCAAAGTTCGTTAATGGGTCAAATTGACAAGGGAAAAAGCATGTTTAGAGGGATATCTCCCTTAATATTGGAAAGATCGAAAAATGAAGTTATAGAAAATTAGGTTTACCATAATTTTGCTACTTATCATTTTTTTCTGTTACACTAATTACACTAATATTTACAGAAATATTTACAATTTAAGATTAAAAATTAAAATCCTAAATATCTCTGTAGGTACACCCCTGTTGATTTAATCATTTCCATAGAAACTATGCTTCTAAAAAATTACTATAAAATTATTTTATTAAAATTTTCTTTCAATTTTATATTAATAGCACACTATAAATCGTTGTGTATCAATATACATACACAGAAGAGTCTCATTAATCCGGCACTATAAAAAACTGTAGGGTGCCGGATTATTGGACGTGCCGAATTATTGAAGTGCCGGATTAGTGAGACTCCATTCGCTATTGTACATATTGAAAAATAAATATAAATAAAATATATATAAAATTGGAGGAAAAATTTTATGTTCCCAATTTTGATAAAAACTTGGTTTTAAGCTAATTTGGACCTAGCGAAAACGATGGCCTTGGTTAAAGTACGATACGATTAACGGTTTTCAAGTTATCAGACCCATAGTGCTAAAATTCCAAACTGTAAGAATGGAGAAGGCAAAATTTCGCAATGTGTTGGTCGGACGTTAAAATGAACCTGATTTTCGTACTGTTTGGGTCAAAATTAGCCTAGAAAATGATTATTATTAAAATCGAGAACAAAAATTTTCTCACATTTTTTCGAAGGGAAACATATATATATATATAAAAATTTATATATATATATATAAAAATTTATATATATATATATATATATATATATATATTTATATATATAGGAACATATATATATATATATATATGTTCCTCTTCGAAAAAATGTGAGAAAATTTTTGTTCTCGATTTTAATAATAATCATTTTCTAGGCTAATTTTGACCCAAACAGTACGAAAATCAGGTTCATTTTAACGTCCGACCAACACATTGCGAAATTTTGCCTTCTCCATTCTTACAGTTTGGAATTTTAGCACTATGGGTCGGATACCTTGAAAACCGTTAATCGTATCGTATTTTAAATAAATAAATAAAGAAATAAATGAATATATATATATATATATATATATATATATATATATATATATGTACATACATATATATATATATATATATATATATATACAAAAATCACTCTCTGGTGGTCACAATTTTAGTCTGATCAAAATGAAATGTTGTATCTGACATGATTTTGGTATTTGCAAATCCAATTTTATTAATAAATGGCATGAAATAGGGGCCAGTGTTGCCAGAAGGTTATATTTCTTACATTTTACGTAACTTTTCATCTACCCATGTAACTTGTATGTAAGAAAATTTTTTAGATACTTTTGTGTAAATTGTCGAAAAATTACTTTTTCTCTTTATAATAAGTTTGCCATAATTTCGATATTGACAAATCTTCGATTAAAAACTCACGCTTTTATAAAATTTAAAAATTTTATATAAAATAAATAAATGAAAATGGATTGAAAAATAAATGTGTGGGTACTTACTATTTTTATTTTAATTATTTCATTTTTATTAAATACTAGCTGTTTCCCGCTTTTATATATATATATATATATATATATATATATATATATATATATATATATATATTTCTTACATTTTACGTAACTTTTCATCTACCCATGTAACTTGTATGTAAGAAAATTTTTTAGATACTTTTGTGTAAATTGTCGAAAAATTACTTTTTCTCTTTATAATAAGTTTGCCATAATTTCGATATTGACAAATCTTCGATTAAAAACTCTAATATATATATATATATATATATATATATATATATATATATATATATATATATATATATATATATATATATATATATAAAAGCGGGAAACAGCTAGTATTTAATAAAAATGAAATAATTAAAATAAAAATAGTAAGTACCCACACATTTATTTTTCAATCCATTTTCATTTATTTATTTTATATAAAATTTTTAAATTTTATAAAAGCGTGAGTTTTTAATCGAAGATTTGTCAATATCGAAATTATGGCAAACTTATTATAAAGAGAAAAAGTAATTTTTCGACAATTTACACAAAAGTATCTAAAAAATTTTCTTACATACAAGTTACATGGGTAGATGAAAAGTTACGTAAAATGTAAGAAATATATATATATATATATATATATATATATATATATATATATATATATATAAAAGCGGGAAACAGCTAGTATTTAATAAAAATGAAATAATTAAAATAAAAATAGTAAGTACCCACACATTTATTTTTCAATCCATTTTCATTTATTTATTTTATATAAAATTTTTAAATTTTATAAAAGCGTGAGTTTTTAATCGAAGATTTGTCAATATCGAAATTATGGCAAACTTATTATAAAGAGAAAAAGTAATTTTTCGACAATTTACACAAAAGTATCTAAAAAATTTTCTTACATACAAGTTACATGGGTAGATGAAAAGTTACGTAAAATGTAAGAAATATAACCTTCTGGCAACACTGGCCCCTATTTCATGCCATTTATTAATAAAATTGGATTTGCAAATACCAAAATCATGTCAGATACAACATTTCATTTTGATCAGACTAAAATTGTGACCACCAGAGAGTGATTTTTGTATTTTAACTACTTTTTAGCGATTACTAAATATACTGGGAATTAATTAAACCATAAACAACAGGCATTTAGAAGTGAAATCAATGCCTCGCACTACAATCAAATAGTATGTTATCTCAAATGATAACTCCAATTATATATATGGTCGGTGGGCTATGATGTGTTCTTCCCTCACATCAAACAAGCCGCTTTGTAGATTGGTGTATAGTAAACAATGAGTGTTTTTGAACAATTTACCGCAACCATTAGTTGCATACATCTATCTGCAGTCATGTTATGTAGTTTGATATTATGTATAAACTTTTTGATTCAACTAATAGAGTTTTGATCTAGTCAATATAAATTATATATTATTGAGTGTTTCAAAACTTTGAAACAAAATGGATTTTTTGGGTGGAAAAATAGAACACATTCATTCCTATTATATACTGTAGTGACTCACACTCGTATAGCAGATACACATATCTAGCCCATATAGCAAATATCAACATTGCAATTAAACCTGCGATATAGTACAGAACGATACATTTACGTATACACGCATATCTTTGCCTCTTTTTATATGCTTACGTACGCATATATGTAGGAGTATTCCATATATGCACGTATGGGATTGGATCGACTTTATAAATATATTCTGGTAGTGTAAAGAATATTCGATGCGATTCTCTCACCTTCTTAAAACTCATGCATTTCAGATATATAAAGCAGGACAACAACACGACAGTACCAATTTATCACCAGTACAGTAACAACTTAACATTAGTTCAGTAACAATTTAACATTCGTTGAAATCAAATAGTTAATACAATTCAAAAGTACATACAATCTAAAAGTTGTAATTGTTATCCAAATAGTAGTAAAATAAAATTTACAAAATATACATTTCAAGTATTTTCTTTATTACACGCACCCTTTCGCTACAATACCTATACATTATTTTACCATTATTCTATATACGTCCTATTATTCCTATAATAAGTCCTATTTTTATTAACTGAATTTGACTTTTGATTTTTTGGTGGTTCTTACAGATTTTCTCAACAACAATTTTTTTTTTTAATTTTTCTCCTTAATTTTATGTTTTTGATACCATTTCGATGTACACAAATGTCTAAGCCCTCTAAGTAATTATTACGATTTCAACCGGTACTAAATGTTGTTAATTAATGTGTTCTTCGAATCTTAACTAGAAAAAAAGTAACTAAGTAAATACAATAATCTATTGTTATTCATTGATTCTATCCAACAGCTTTTTCCATTATTCTGTGGCTGGTTTCGTATTAATTTCTATCATCTAATTTATCTAAATAATTTATTGGAGAATAGAGCTGAAATGAATTTTTCTACTCAATCTAACAGAAAGTATGATGAGAATTAGTCCCTATAAAGTGTAAAATGTGGTCTTATAGAATATTCATTGAACCATCATTATTAATCAATCTAGAACACAGAATCTTAATCGAATACATAGAATATGGTTAATGCAGTAGGTAAATTTCCGAGATACATACATGTTTTTGACTAGCAATATAAACTTCATCAAGAGTAATTTAATGGCTGTATTTTAATCAATACACCAATATCCACCTAGTTATCCCCTTTCTGCTCGCATACAATTCATATTATATAGACAAATATTATTACAGAGCGTTCAAAAATATTGTTGGTGATATTACCTTAAAGTATTATTTAACCGTTTAAACACTTATTTTAATAATTTATAATTATTAGTACGATGAGTAGATTAATTGTAAGCCAACTTTCATTAATCTTCCTTTCATTAATCTATTTTTTTTTTCATTCTACATTAAATCATGATTACATGTATTCAATTATTTCCGAAACGATTTAATTAATGTTCCCCATTTTAACTTGCATCAAAAATATCAAAGCACCCACAAATATTAAAAAAAAAGACGGTCAAGTGCGAGGGTTCCTTCAAGATAATCTGTAATAGGCCCTACAAACGAGGAACATTGAACAGCAACATTGTGCAGCAACCTAGGATGTTGCTGTGTGTGTATAGCTGTTGCAGCAACAAAGAACATGTCCTTGAAAGGTTGCTGTAAAAATAAAAAAATATTAGATATTTTGTAGGAGGAGTTAAATGTTCATATAAAAATTGGTCATATTATCTGAAATGTTATGCTTTCCTAATATTTTATTATGTTTTATTACCTAGATTGGTTAAAATTTACATTATATACTTTTATTAGTATAGAAGATATTATCCAACAACTAGTTAAAGGTCTTTTAACTAGAGATGCATACATATAAATAAACTATACAAATTAAATGAGATAGATAGAGACAAGATGAGAAATGATTGAATTTTTATGACTAGCGTCATAAAATAATAAAATTAAATTTTATGTTCGCAAACTTTGGTGCAACGTCTGTACTGAAAATATTTTATAGGCGGAGTTCAATGTTGCTGCAACAATGTTCTGCGTCTATTCCATACTTAATTAGACAGATGCAGGTAAGCAAGTACTGCAATTGTACCAAACTAATAAGATAAAATTATATAGTTGCGTAAATATGTAGCTGTGAAGTTTTATTTTACCATGAAGCCCTTTTTTTAATAGTGTTAAAAATTCACTTTCAATATTTTACAAACATTGTATATCTTCTAAACCAAGGGTTTCCAATCTTTTTCTCTGATGGAGCACCAAGTCCTATCTTTCTACCGAAAATCAAGTTATCCTTTCTAGGATAACTGCGAGTCAAAAGGTCGATTATGAGTCAAAAAGGTCGATTTTTTTGCTAAAATATCTTGGAAACTATTAGTAATTAGATGGTGGATTTCACGCTACGTTTTCAATTTGAGCTTCATAGGTTTTTTGGTCCCTGAGATACAGAGGCCTAAAAAGCGTCCCTTCGTGTAAAACATAGTACGCTAGGAGCCTATGGTTAAACTTTGTCTGACGCACAACCATGCTATGTAATTCTCGCCGGCTTGATTACTCCAGAATCTAGACGAGTTTTTTGTAACCAGATCTTTAAAGAATGTATCAGCAGTGTTGTTTACCATATAGCGTTATTTCATAAGAACATAAACTGGTATGAAAACGAAATGTTATCGGTGGGTTCTGAAACTTACATCCGGAAAATTAGTATTGTCAAAATTATAAATAAAAAGCTTTGTTATTGACATATTTTCCTGCGTAACACTGGTGCTCCACAGAACACAATTTGGGAAACCCCGTTCTAATGAACATAATAATATAATAAATTAGTTCATTGAATAGTTTGTGGTTTTCTGTTTCTACAAAATACATTACCAATTTTGTGAGCACAGCAGTAGCAATGTGTATTTAAATTTTAAATTACAAAATATTTTACTGATAATTGCAATGATTAAATACGATTACGCAATCTAAATTTAAATTGATATGAAGTCTTTTTATTTATAACGTCAATAACAATAATAATATTTTACATCCTAATTAATTACCTTAATTTCTATTTAATACATGTTAATAATTGTTTAGGTCATTTTCTACGAAATAGTATAATTTTTTTTAATTGTTTCATTAAAAAAAATTTTTTTTTAGTTAAAAACTTTAATCACGACATATTGTTACAACCTTGAATTTATTTATTATTATTAATTAATGGATTGGGACGGACATACAACATAATTGCGCATCCGGGGGAAATTTTTGTTGTTTTGTAAAATGAACACCTATCTCGTTAAACGAATTAGCATATTATTAATGAATATATTTTTACTTTCACTTTGTCGTTAACATAAAAACCTTTTTTGATCTCTAAAAGCTTCATAATTTGATTATTTCAACGTGGGTTTATTTAATAGTCGTTCAATATCCAGACAGCTAGCTACACGTCACACCTTTAGTTCAAGAGCCGTTCATTTTTTCGTTTATCTAAAATACATTTTAAAGTTATTTTTAGGAACATTGAAGTAAATATTTTTTTCTTTATTTTCGGGTATTTGGAATGATTTACGGGCGGAGACCTACTGGGTGTTTGTGACTTTGATCAATTCCTATACTGACTTTGAGTGTTTTACAATGAACAAATCCAACGCTTAAATTTCTTGTGTATTTTCAAACTTTCAACCTTGAACCTTTTGGTTCTAAATTTCTTTGAATGAAATATCTGCCAATATCAAGAAAATAAATCAAGTCTCTGTAAGTCTTTTTCTACAAAATTTTTAGCGAATTTCCTCCAAAGGAAATGCAGATATTGTTTTTGCACCAATGTTGGAATTTCGTAAAAATTTCTCGAATGTACATCGATCCTACATATTAGATGTTAAAAATCACTATCGCTAAAATTTTTATATATGTATATACATATATATATATATATATATATATATATATATATATGTATATACATATGTACTTTTTTTAAATGTCTGTGGACTCTCTAGCGGTCACAGTTTTATTCCAATTGGAATGAAATTAGGTATTTAAGTTACTTTTGGTATTCTAAAGGTCAATTTCGTTAATGGGTAAAATCGGACTAGGGGAAAGGGGATTTGAGGGAGGGGAAAACACAAAATTTGACTATCTCCCATAATATTTGAAAAATCGAAAAATTTATCAGAAGTTAAGTTGTAGGTACTAAGTTTTACTGTAATTTTGTTTCTTATCATTTTTCTGTTCCACTAATATTTACAGAAATATTTACAATTAAAGATTGAAAGTTAAAATTCTAAATATCTCTGTTCACATTAGAGTTTGAGAAAAATGATCAAGTAATGAATTGTAGCAAACTTGATTTTCTACAACTTTACTCATTGCACATTTTTCGATTATTCTAATATTAAGAGAGATATTTAATATTATGTGTTTGTTTGACATGAATACATAAAATATATTTTATTGTAAAAAATTGTGAATGTCGTTTCCATAGTAACTATAAACTATAATCGTTATACCGTTTTTTTTGGGCTATTAATAAATTTAATTTTTGCAAATACACTAAAATTATGACCGCTAGAGAGTGATTTATGTATTCTAAGGAAATTCGCTAAGTTGACGCAGCTCCTGCGTAACGAATTTTTTTTAATATATGCTCACCCCAGAAAATAAATTGGGGTAATCATACTGGTTTTGGTAGAGTTTTGTAGGCTGGTTTTGGTATAGTATTCGCACCCCTTATGCTAAAAGAAAGCCGTTATTAGATCATTAAAATATTGGATTTTAAAATTTTAACATAGAGAGAAGAAATCTTAAATTAAAAGTTAATTTAACATAGAGAGAAGAAAAGTAATTCCATATATGTAGTTGCATTTTATGTAATTGTGCTATCCGATTGAGAATGGTTTTATAGTTGTCTCAAATCTGAGTGCCAGTTTTACGGTTTCCATTCTAGAAGGAATGTTACCGGAATATGTTACCGGAATACTAAATTATTCAACCTTAAATCCTAAATATATATTTACACTTATATTTTTCCATGGCTACTTCTGTATCCCCACTGTAACTTTAGCCTTCTGTCAATTATCAATGATGTTCAATTGACGACTCGGAAGAACTTATTTGACGTACTTGAAATATTCATTGATTTAAACGTTAAGGCTTTTAAATAATAGAGTGGCCCTGGCACAAATAAACATTGATGTCATTTCATACATAATATTATTTAATTAAAAAATCTCTCACACCAACATCAAAATTACAGAAGTTGCAATTATATTTTTATTAGCAATAATGGATCCAATTGTTCAAAGTACTAGGAAATTTGACGTAAGATCTATCAAATTAGTGAGCACAACAGTAACAACAAGGATTTCAATTATAAACTAGAAAAGTTATTAACTGATAATTGCAATTACTGCAGATTATAATATAATATGTATAGTATTATATACACGATCTCATTCGATTGATAACATCGTAATATATTGTCGCAAACAATATCAAACGAAAAAACAAACATTAATTTCACATTGAGTACACTCATGTATTAAAGTTATAGATGTTGATGATATTCCTAGAAACTAAACGAAATTATCTTCATGGAAATATTATTTATTATACATTTACTAATACAGAGTGTAGCAAAAATGATGTTTAACATTTACGGAGAACATGATTCTCACTCAATTTAAACTAGCATTTACTCAAAAAGTGATGTTTTCTTGTAAAAACATGTTTAAAAATCTAAAAATTTAATGCAAAATTATAGTCTAGGGTGGATGATTTTTATGTTTTTGAAGCTATAACATACCCTGAAAAAAATAAAAAAAATTAAAGTCGATTCATTTTTTAAAAAAATTTCTTTATTTTTTATTCCGGACTGTTAAGTGTTGCCTTAAACGGCTTAGAGCGATTGTATCCATTAATAATAACAAAGAAACAAAAAATATCCTATGAAAACAGAGAAGTAGTCGGTTAATTGGTTAATATACCTTCCCATAAGTATATAGATTACCCCAATAAAAGAATCATAAAAATCGGTCGTGTAGTTTCCGGAAAAAATGGCGCACATACAAACATACTAGAGAAACAGAGAATCTTCCTTTTTTGAAGTCGGTTAGTATACTAAAACCTTCCCATACGTAAATAGATTACCTCAGTGAAAAAATCGTAAAAATCGGGCGTGTAGTTTCTGAAAAAATCTATTTCATTCAAACATACAAGGGAAACACAGAACCTTCCTTTGTTTTAAAGTCGGTTAAAAATAGAAATAAATGTTATTAAAGAAATTGTGCATATGTAAAGCCACGTTAATACCGGAGTTAATAACACGTGTTTCTAACATTTGTTGATAACATTTAAAAAACAGTCCTGAATTTTTTAGTAACATTTGATGTTATCAACAAAAATCCCTTGTTAATAACACGAATTTTGTTACCCACCAAAAGTCGGTAACATTCTTTGATCTTCCCAGAATGTTGACAATATTTGTTATTAACAAATGTTACTGCACATTTTGGATGTTGGTAACATTCCTCCCTCCACGCCGCGCTCCGCAACAGTTCCTGCCATTTCAGTTGAGCTAGGCGAATAGACTAGTTTGTTTTTATATTTTGAATACAAACAGTATTTGATCTGGTTGTTTGTGTTTACTGTACTGTGCTCACAAATCATAATGGAAAATTTACAAACTCAAACTTTTGAACAAGTAGCTCAAACTTGTGTAAGAGCCTCCTGTCGCTAAAAAACGCAACGTCACTGCTAACTTTTCCTGCACTGGCATTGCTTTCCGGTTATTTGTGTCCTGTTTGGCAATTATCTAACATTTGAATCAAATATTCAAAGTCACAACTGCTCATTCGTAGAAAGTTTTTGAAGCTCCCATCACACCTTAATTCACCCGACAAAGGATCGACGTCATCATCTTGAAAGTCTTTTAGCATGTCACTTCCACTATATCTAGCTCTTGCCATCAGAGAAGCCTTAACCCAGAATCTTCTAGGTGTCCTCTGGTTCGCCAAAATGACACAGGCAGACATTCTCATACATTCTCGCGGAAACTGACGTGACGAAATGTTGGTAACAAAGCTTAAAGTAAAAACCAAATGTTAATAACATTTTGTTAATAACTTTTGTTATTAACCTGTGTTTCCAACAAAAAGTTGATAACATTTGTTTTTAACTCCGGTGTAAACGCGGCTTAAGATTTTTTGATCTACTTGTTCCGGTTCTTAATGGTTTAAAGCTGCCTACAGTAGAAGATACAGTGTCAAAGTATTTTCCTGAGACAAGATACTTTACAAGTATTTAAGGCTTACTTTACAAATATCAATATTTAAGGCTAACTAAGAAGTTTAACGTAATGCCAGATAGCTTATAGCTTTTCTCATGAATGTGGCTATCCAACGCAAAAAAAATTTTTTAATCGGACTGTCAGTTCCAGAGATTAGCGCGTTCAAACAAACAAACAAACTCTTCAGCTTTATTATATTAATATAGATATACGGTTGATTAAAACATTACTTGTGTTTTATATATCAAGAACTAGTATATTTATGTTTCAATCAAAAAGTTATTATAAATATTTGAGCTGAAAGTGTGGCAAAATTACTGAGTTTTCGAAGAGAGTTTCAAACAAAAATTATTTGTTTTAAAAAAAGAAATATTATTTGCATTTAAATTTTCTTTTTCTGTCTCTCTTTCGGTTTAAAAGTGTTTTGCTTTTTAGTTCATGTTGACGCACAGACGGACCATTACCAAAATTTGTTTTACGATCAATATTTCCACCTGCTACAAACATGTGATTAAACTAATATATTATGTATATTTTATTTGTATTACACATCCTTGTATGTTTGTCTCATAATTATTACAGACTATTATGCATTATTCCTGTTTTATCCTGTACTACAAATGTACTATGTAATTTTCAATATATTCTGTATATTATATAGCAGCAATCAATCAATATTACATTCAATGAAATGTGTAAAGTATTAAATGATAGATTTGGATGTCTACTGGATGTATTGTATAACTGAATGTCTGGATGTATTCTATATTGAATGTCTGGATGTATTCTATACTGAAAAATTTGCTATTTCAATAATAGCTGAGCGACTATCACCATGAATTTCCCACTTTTAAAGAAAAAACTGCTAGACCGATTTTATTAATATTTCTTTCAGATCATATTGACGTTAGCAGACAACGATTAGTGTTTTCCGTTCTGAGACAATAATTCCACGAACTTACGTATACACACATGCAACTCGGGTGACCTTGAAAAAAATTGTGTGATTAAAATATTAGAAAATTCCTCTGTTCCCATCTTGTCTAATGACAAATGCTCCACAGCTACAAAGATATATATTTCCGCATTTCAAGTCGTCCGTCTGTCTGTCTGTCCGTCCGTCAACACGACAAATCAAAAACGAAAAAAGATACGACCTGAAATTATTTGTGTGTGTTCAAGATACCGCGACAATGGTATATATTTTAATACTACTGCCTTCGTCAATTTTAAATCAAGTCCAATAAGGCAGACGTGCCCACCAAGGACGTCTCTTTATTATATTTAAAAGTAGCGCTCATTTTATAATTCAAAATTTTAAAATTTATTTGTACAAAAACTCAAATATTTTCATTTAATACAAGTTTTCACCTTTCCAAACGTTAACAACTATTTTTGCAACATAAAAATAAATAAACGAAATAAATTAAATAAATTCGTGAAATTAGTAAAACGATGATAACAATTGTTTTTTTTTTAAAGTATGAATGAACATACATACATTAGATTCACACCAAAAAAAAATCTAGTTGTTCGTATATGAAAAATAAGAACCATCTTTTTGTTGGTCGTTTTAGAAAAAAAACTGAAACTGTCTCAAATATGTGTTGGGCTACTGATAAGATAAAAATAGGTGACCATATTTTAAGAATATACAACCGATTGACACTAAAAACGAATTAAGTTAGTCACATGCTACACAGTGTTGCCAGCGTGGCTTGATCGAAAGATACGTAGGTATGCCTGAAGAGTTACATTTTCAAACTTAAAGATACATTGTGATGATTTTGTTATTGATATACAATAAATTATTAATTTTGTGTATTATAGCTTTGTGATTTTCAAAATTAGCTTATCCATACTACTATATAAATGTGAAAGTAATTCTGTGTGTTTGCTACCACTTCACGACTAAACGGGTAAACGGATCGTAATGAAGTTTGGCAAGGAGATAGATTATATCCTGGGGAAGGACATAGGCTATCTTTCTTTTATCAAAATACAATCTTGAAGGGGGTGAACATTTAAAAAAATACATACAGTCGAACATAGAATCTCCTAATTTTTTTTGGAGTCGGTTAAAATTTTTGTTGATTTAATCATTTCCATAGAAACTATGCTTCTAAAAAATAACTATAAAATTATTTTATTAAAATTATGTTTCAATTTTATATTAATAGCACACTATAAATCGTTGTGTATCGATATACATACACAGAAGAGTCTCATTAATCCGGCACTATAAAAAACTATAGGGTGCCGGATTATTGGACGTGCCGAATTATTGAAGTGCCGGATTAGTGAGACTCTATTCACTATTGTACATATAGAAAAAAAAAATAATATATATATATATATATATATATATATATATATATATATATATATATAAATATATATATATATAAATAAATATATATATATATATATATATATATATATATATATATATATATATAAATATATAAATATATATATATATATAAATGTGTGGGTACTTACCCACACATTTATTTTTCAATCCATTTTCATTTATTTATTTTATATAAAATTTTTAAATTTTATAAAAGCGTGAGTTTTTAATCGAAGATTTGTGAATATCGAAATTTTGGCAAACTTATTATAACGAGAAAAAGTAATTTTTCAAAAATGTACACAAAAGTATCTAAAATTTTTTCTTACATACAAGTTACATGGGTAGATGAAAAGTTACGTAAAATGTAAGAAATGTAACCTTCTGGCAACACTGATGCTACACAACATCTGTATCCATTGATAGGGTTAAACCTGCGTACGTTCTTCAATGTTGAATTTTCTTTATGTTCTATTTTTGTTCATTATATTACAAAATTATTTTATTTTCATATATTTCATTTTATTTAATTTATTTATTTTATTTTCTATTTCTGTTGGTTACCAGAATGTTTTTTTCCTGAGAACGAGATTGTTTTGTCCGATTTTTCTTTCATTACTTGGCAGGGGGAGGTATGTAATGTACTCGATTCTAGATCTTATTTGTCTTTCATATTTAGATACCTTTGCGTGCATCGCATATTTGCCTAGTTACCTCGGTAACTACTAACAAACTTATATTCAATATTTATTAAGCAAAATAAACGTTTGGTGTAAATTCCAAAATACTGTCTATATAATTATTTGTAGAGTAGGTTTTAGTTTTTCTTGAAACCTTCATTCTTTACACCACTTTAAGCCGGGTATGTTTACGAATTCACATACTGATTTGAAAATACCTATCCAACAAAAACCCACTCGAGGAGTGTAAAAATGTTATAAGCGGGATCTTATTTTGAAAAACTGAACTAGAAACCACAGCATGATTTTATAATAACATACCATTCAACAGGAGTCAATTTTCTTATATATTTTCTCTAAAAACTTTTAAGAAAAATGAAAAATCTTCTTTAGCGAAATAATGAATTTCAAAAATCCAATAAAATTATAAAACTTTAATAAATAGAATATGATTAAGAACCCAATACACAGAGTTGAGGTTTTACCATGCGGCCCTTGATGAGATGGCTGTAGTAACCAAAAAGCTCCATATTTGTCATAATATTGCTCTTCAGGAATTTTAAATTAAAACATAATCATTTTATATATTTTGTAGTCATTTCCAGGCCTTGTTATCTCACATATCGTTTGCTAAAACAAAATTAGAATTTTCAGAACCATATTATTGTTAATTACTTCATGTTTTACTAACAATTTTGTTCATATTTTCGTGTTTTTAGCGAATTTCCTCCAAAGGAAATGCAGCTATTAATTTTGCACTAATGTTGGAATTTCGTTATATATATATATATATATATATATACATATGTACTTTTTTTAAATGTCTGTGGACTCTCTAGCGGTCACAGTTTAATTCCGATTGGAATGAAATTTGGTATTTGAGTCGCTTTTGGTATTCTAAAGGTCAAGTTCGTTAATGGGTAAAATCGGACGAGGGGAAAAGGGGGATTTGAAGGAGGGGAAAATACAAAATTTGACTATCTCCCTTAATATTTGAAAAATCGAAAAATTTATCAGGAGTTAAGTTGTAGGTACTAAGTTTTACTGCAATTTTGTTTCTTATCATTTTTCTGTTACACTAATATTTACAGAAATATTTACAATTAAAGATTGAAAGTTAAAATTCTAAATATCTCTATTCACATTAGAGTTTGAGAAAAATGATCAAGTAATGAATTGTAGCAAACTTGATTTTCTAAAACTTGACTCCTGATACATTTTTCGATTTTTCTAATATTAAGATAGATATTTAATATTTTGTGTTTGTCGGACACAAATACATGAAATATATTTTATTGTAAAAAATTTTGATTGTCGTTTCCATATACATCGTTCTATTTTGGCTATTAATAAATTTAATTTTTGCAAATAGTAAAGTCATATCAGATATTATATTTCATTTTGATCACACTAAAATTATGACCACTAAAGAGTGATTTATGTAATCTTAGAAAATTCGCTAAGTTGACGCAGCTCCTGCGTAACGAATTTTTTATGAATAAAACAGAATATTATATTTTATGTTAAAATATACAGTATGTTAAGTTAAGACTTAAGTTAAAAAGATTATATATTGATTATTTAAGATTATATATTAGTGGCTGTACCCGTGACTTCGTTTGCGTCGAATCTATACATTTTCTAATTCTATAGTTGATATATCAAAAATTCCCTAGCTTTGCACACGATGAAATTCACTTCAAAACTATCATTCGCATGTTTGTTAACAGCTATAACTCTCGTCTTGGTCAATATTTCTATCTTTGTCAACCGCTTCAGTCACATAGTTAAAGTATACCAATCACAAGAAGGACGTATCAACACATAACGTACTTACATATAAAGTTACATATAACATTGCGTGAAAAATTTCAAAATATAATTCTTCTCTATTTCATCAAACTAAAAACTTTCATCAAAAAAATTTTCATGTGTAAAAACACTCTATGATTCTATGCAATTGGACATGGTATGGATGAAAATTTCTTTATATTCTTTGTCATACACTGACTGAATATTAATTTTTGTCAAATAATTATTGTTTTAAGTTCATGAAAATTTTTACAATCGATTTGTACCGAATACATTCAGTTTTCGAAAATATGTTTGAACAAAAGTTGTTAATATTTTAACATGCTTTTATTAGCTTGACCTGTATGTATTAACCTGTTATTGACCTGTTAATATTTTAGCATGCTTTTATTAGCTTGACCTGTATCTATGCATGAATGTAATCGAATTTCATCAGAGAATTTTCACCCACTTCCGAACGTCTGAACAATTTGAAATTTTGCAGAAGTATTAAGAACCGGTGACAATACAACAATAATATACAAATCACAAATAATATACAAAAATTATTCTATTCTATTTTAGCTTGTTTTGCATGTTTTAGTTCATATTGATAAAAGCATGTTTTTTTAGTTTTTTTAAACTCTAAATTTTATTTTTATAACGAACAAATAGACCGCAAAAATTTGAAAGACCATATCATAATATTATTACAATATATTTAAATTAACACACTGTATTTAAAAAAAAAAAAAACTACTATAAAATAAAATTGAAATTATGTTAAAAAAATAATTATCTGCAAAGTCACTGTGTATACTGTATATACAGACTGTGTTAGAGTGCTTTTCCAACAGAGAATAAATGTTAAATATTATTTATTACTGGCAGGCCGTCTGGTTACTGTGTGGAGTCAGTCAGTACACATGTAATTAGTACACACTCTTAAATGAGTCAGTACACACAATACACACAGTCAATGAGTCAGTACACACTCTTAAATGACAAACAAGCTACCATACGCATATGAGATGATTCTCATTACATATGTACTTACTGACTTCGCACAGTAACCAGACGGCCTACCAGTAATAAATAATATTTAACATTGATTCCCTATTGGAAAAGCACTCCAACACAGTCTGTATAGTATGTAAACAAACTACATTTATACAAAATACGTAAAAGTACTTTTTAATGAGCTATACACAAACAAAATACATAATAATAATAATAATAATAAAGGATGCATCACGTGATGACAATAATTAGTTACATTTCAGAGAATCTAACGAGAATTTTGTGCCAATTAAAATGTTTTAAAACTATTTCATATTTTAAAAAAACTACCTCCGCGTAGTATTTACAAACAAACTAAGAACGTACATTGTAGTTGTTGCTACTTATGTATAAATACGTAATGAATATATTCGAGTAATTACGCACTAAGATAATGGATATTTTACGAGGACAAAATTGTCATAATAATAATAATGTAAAAAAAATGCAAGGTATTTAACTAGATGTACAATAACAATTTTAATATAATATGATGAAATAATAATTATTACGTTATTATTCCCGGTATATCGGCTGTTATCGTCCATACTAGCCTTTATATAAAATAAACTTTTATTTGAAACTTTTTTTCATGAAATTAATGGTATTGCCAAAAATTCGTCGTTTGTAATTATTTTTGATTACAAACGTAGAGCTGAATTAATTTGTTTTGACTATTATATGCGCGTAAGGGGAACTTATTTAAAAGTAGAAGGGCAACTTATTTAAAGTTTTTAAACCATATTTTAATATTGACCATTTCTTCGAGGGGAAATATTATAGAAATTAAGGTGATCCTCGTACCACCGTAATAAAAACAATGATCTATGATGGGTATAAAAGCAGCGGCATTCGCTAGTTCAGAATAAGTTTAAATTTGACATTTGTTCGATTATTATCATCAGTTTGAAATTAACTATTATTCGATTATCATCAGTTCTAAATGAACAGTTGAGTGTATAAAGTAAAATTTTCCAAGTAAAGTCAGTGGTACATTGTTGTATTAAAAAGAGATGGAGACTCAGTTAAAATTGAGGAAATAAATAAAAAAATATTAAATTAAACTTCTTTTTTTCAAATCAAATAAATTCAGGTTTGAATTTCAAAAGCTTTTGTATTATTTAATTTTTTTCTAAATTACGTGTTGTCCAACTGACATAGATTTAGTAAACTTTTACTAATATTTTGTGTTTTTTTTGTGTGTGTGTCGTGTATCGGAATCTGGTTCTAAAGCGCTCCTTTGAAAATTAAAGAGAGCCAAGATACCGAGACATAATATGTAATACAACATTGATTAAAACTCTAGCTATAACGATGAATCGTAGGGTGTGTAGTCAAATTGGTTCCAGTACTGAAGAATTTTGACCATTGTTGTACTAGATGCAGTACGATAAATCGTTTAACCGTATGAACTCTTATGAATGTAAAATATTTACATTCAATTTGAAATACATACTCGTATGTGTAATTTCACACTAG
The DNA here is from genome assembly GCA_963920215.1 of Nineta flava. Taxonomy (NCBI): domain Eukaryota; kingdom Metazoa; phylum Arthropoda; class Insecta; order Neuroptera; family Chrysopidae; genus Nineta; species Nineta flava. The sequence continues at coordinate 69,160,203 of OY986041.1, read as the reverse complement.
AAATTGATGATGAATAAACACAACCATAAATTTATGAAACAAAAGAATTAACTGGAAACTCATATATTCTCAATAAACAACACTTTTATGAGTACCTACTATTTTCAAGAATTGTTTTGTTTGTTTATAAAAATAAAACATCAAAATTCCATTTGGATTAAACAAAAAATAATCAGAATATAAAAATGGGTGCATAAGAAATCGAATTATTTAAATATAATGATACAATGATTCTAACAAAAATCTAGTAATTCTTTTTAGTATAATTTGAGAGGCCTATCAGAAGCTGATAATAGCCCAGTACTTATGTACAATAATTTCCCTTAAATCCTGACGAAGATGGCAGCCAGAATTTTTATTATCAAAATCATAAAGGGGTGATTTTAAATTCAACCTTAAAATAGTAATCGAATGAGTGTTTTATGACCACAGAGCTATAAACCAGCAAGGTTTATTATTGATTTTTGGAAATGTGACCATTTCTTACTGGTTTATTGTTCTGTGTTCATGAAATTCTCATTCTATTACTAATTTAAATTTGATACGTACCAATCCCTCTTATGATCATAATCATACAAATCTTGACCGGTATCTTCTTCAAGATTTAATGTAAATATTTGTACACTTAACCACTTACATGGCTGTTTTTTTTTAAATTTTGCATTCGATTTGTTTGTTCTGTTTTCGAAAAAATGCTTGTAACAAAATGTTGGTTTTAGAGGTTTGGTCTAGTTATTTTGACTATTAAAGGGGACAAAATTAGGAACAAATTAAATATTTCAATTTATCTCTAAGCTCAAAAAGAAGGGCATTCAAAAAATCTTCTGCATCATCATCTCCACTGATGACACATATTTTTTGATAGTGCTATTTGACTTCTCTTATATAGTCACTTTTTACAACAAAAGACGAAGATAATAATTTAAGTCGATACGATATTACTTCTGTGTAGTTTGTAATTTGTAGTTGAATTCTGTGTCATTATGTTTGTTATTTGTGCGATTTTCGAAATAAAATACCATTTTCCTGCAGCCCACTTATTTTTATTAAATAATGTTTATACAAATAATGTAAAATTTGATTAAAATCTTTTTTAAATTTGTAGCTACCAAAGCTATAAAAACAACCAATGCCACGATATTATTAAAAACAATCTAAAACAAGTAATATAAAACTAACTGAGTTAATTGTTTGAATACCCAGTATATACTGAGATATATATTAATGATAGAATTGTTAACAATTCTGCGTATTCGAATTGTTAACAATTCGCTTTCCGAGGAACATCACAAATTATGAGAAAACTATTGAGTTAATGAAACAATTTTTGAAACAAAAGTTGTTTATTTTAAAAAGTAGAAGATTTTTTGTTAACAAATTTTTTTTTTATCTCTTACGATTTCAAAAATATATATTTTCCCCCCTGGCGGGAGGAAACACGTTCCACTTTTGCCCATTAACGAACTTGACCTTAAATTTTTGCTCTAGAACACATATACAAAATTTCAGCTCATTATCTCTTTCACAGACAGGCGGATTAGCCTAAATGGCCGAATTAGGCCATTTTATGAACACCCATTCCAAGCATTTATGTCAAGGATTAATATTTTCAAGCGTCACAAAGTCGTGATCAAATGTACTGGGTATAAACATTCAACTGACTGACATCCAAACTGGCACTTTGCAAATCAATAACTTACCACTTTTTATACATCTCAGTGTATTCTATGACGTCTAAAAGTAAATTCGATTCCGATGAAAAAGAAATCTAAGTAGAATATTTAAACTGAATTAAATCTTATTTTTATAGATCATTCAATTTGATAAAACAATACGTAATCAGATAAAATACAAAAATATAAAATTTAACGGCAGGTATTTAATATTTGAATGTTAGGTATTTAACTCAGATTTGAATGTTAAAACACTTTCTTATTTACTAAGAAATAAAAATACACTATATGTAAAGAGTGTTCGTTAAATATTTCAATACCGGATGCTCTTATGACTAAAACTTTACTTCAGCTTTAAGACTGAAGTAATTTTCAATTATAAAGCATTGTAAAAGTTGTGCTACACTGATAAATGATTGTATTAATTTAATGGATCATCGGTCGACACGAAATAAAAAAATTAACTATCATTATTATTATTTTATAATTTTTTTTATTAATTTGCCATACAAAAAGCAAATCAATACAATAAACGATTACAATGTGGTTACAAGCTTCTAGGACTTGTATTTGCTAACAATTTTAGATAATAGTTAGACACAAAAATTATCTATTCTTAAAAGGAACTAACAAGAGAAAAAAGACAAAAAACAAAAGCAAGAATGCATGGTCATCAAAATATCAGGCATTTTCTTTTCTTCAGAATAAATCCAATATATGTATACAACCACTGCCTCTATTTCAACCACATCCGCCACATTCAAAATATCAGCTACGTTATCATTGGTTTATTATTTAATAATCCAATCATGTTCATTATTGAAAGCTTGTGTAAAATGAAGGATAGTTACCTTTTTTAACCCGGCTTCAAAAAGGAGGATGGTTCTCAATTCGTCTGTATTTTTTTTTTATAACTTCAGTTGATAGTTGTATTCCTGGATAATGTCATTTTTTCAGGAAAATTGAAGATCAAGTGACTCATTTATAAATTTGTATAGCGCTTATCGATTTCGATATCAATACAAGACCCATACACAGATAATAGGGAATATGCATGAAAATTTTTTTTCACTTGAATTGAAGCATGTTTACTTGACAAATATCAAGGTAAAATTACTTTTTAAATAACTTTAAAAATAAGCGAGATATGAATGATTGAAATTCCCGATTAGACAAAGAGGGTGATAGCCCTCTTGATATGTTATGTGACGTCATATTACACTTTCACCATTTAAAATACACGTAAAATTCCGTTTTTAGTACTTTTGCAAGAAAGAGACAGATAATAATCTTTAAAAGCTTATAGCTTCATTGATATTTGTCGGATTTTAATTTCGTTTTTAAATATTATTACAGTATTAACAGTATTTTCATATTCTGAAAATAAATTTGAAAAAAAATTTTCATGCATATTCCCTATTATATTAAAAATGATTAAAATTTAGTTGATTTGAAAAGCAATTTCATTCATAAGGGTCAATCCATACTACCGATCACAGTTCGCCGATCACAGTTCGTTCTCGGTCCGATATCGGTCTGGTAAAGTCCAATAATATTCACATTATAATGACGATCACGGTTCGTTCTCGGTCCGATCTCGGTCTGAAAATTATCTCAGTTCAGTCATTTTCTTCTTATAAATATTATCACTATAATGAGGTGATTGCAAATTGTATAAATCTGTGTTACTTTTAACCAGTTCAATAAGCATCTGAAAAAAATTTATAATATTTTCCCTTATAAAAATAATAATTTATTAAATTAATATGATTCACAACTGTAATAAATATCAGGTAAGTACTACTATTATGTTATTTCTTCCATAATAGTCCAAGAAAATAGACCTTTAAATACGAATTTTGAGATAAATTCCGGAAATTTTGATATAAGTTACATTGAAGAATCTAAAAACGAATTATGAAAGTCTTTTTTAAAAATACCCCCGAGAAGGGATGAAAAAAAATAGACAAAGTGTTTTTTTTTTTTAAATTTAGGAATAAGATTTCTCTAGATTTCTTAAATATATAGATTTTTCTACCAAAATTGAATTCTTTCACTGAAATTTAGTGGATTTGAACAAAACTATTATTTAAAATTTTAGCCTCTCAATACGATCCGTTTATCCGCAGTTATAACACTTTGTTATAACTGCTGACTACATAACTGTATTTTTCATATCATCATATGACGAATAAAAAAATTTTCAATCAAATATTAAACTCATTTAAACTATTTTTTAATTATAATTATTTCTGAAAAAAATACATTTGTGTAATTCTATGCAAAGTTATTATATTTTCAATGTTTAATGAATTCGAAATTTACAGTTGAATGTATTGTATTAAAAAAAAACCATATAGGCTTATCAAATCAATTCGATATAGTCAAACCAAATAACTGGAATAATTTCTATACAATTTTGATAGTTTTTGATATTAAAACTTTACTCAATACATCATTTTTAAGATAATTTAAAAAGTAGAGAATATACTCTCCGTTCAACGTTCTTTTTAACCCGACTTCAAAAAGGAGGATGGTTTTCAATTCGTCTGTATTTTTTTTTTATGTTTGTTACATTTATTAACGTTTTTTACATTTATTAACCGATTTTAAGGAGTTTGATTTCCAATTGGTCCCATTCACACCAAATCACATTCTGATGAAGGGATCCCCTGGAAATCGAGGAAAACTCTCATTTTATATGTGATAACCGATTTCTGTGAAATTTTTGTTTTTTGAAAGGATATACTCATTCATAATGGGAAAATAAGAAAATTTTTTTAAAAACCGACTTCAAAAAAATTTTTTACAAAAAAAAAACCGACCCCAAAAAAAAAATTTTTACAAAAAAAAACAAAATGCTTGTAAAAAAAATTAAAAATCTGTTATGAAAAAATACACTAAAAATTAAAAAAAAAATGTGTTATAAAAAAATGCACTAAAAATTAGTTGGTGGTTTAGTAGGTCTACCCATATTTAGACATATAAAATCAGTTACAGAACTTCAAAGTCACTAAAAAGCGAGAAATAAAACCTATTTTGACAAAATGGAAACCCGACTTCAAAAATCAAATATTCTATAACAAAAAAATGCACTAAAAAGTAAAAAAATAATTGCATATTCTTGTGCCAATTTTAGTTCACTTAAGCAAAAATTTTTAAATATATATATATACAATTATTGTTATTTTTGGAGTCGGTGTCAGCATAGAGAAATTCACATGGACACCGCCTCCAAAAATAACAATAATTGTACATATATATTTAAAAATTTTTGCTTAGGTGAACTAAAATTGGCACAAGAATATGCCATTATTTTTTTACTTTTTAGTGCATTTTTTATTTTAGAATATTTGATTTTTGAAGTCGGGTTTCCATTTTTCAAAATAGGTTTTATATACACACCGTGTTGTAACAATTAGACGAAAACCGTTGAACATTTAATTACTCTCCATAAAAAATTTACGTCAATGCTATCATTGAATATGTGCGGGACACAATTAGTAAAGCCTCGAGAGACGAGTCATGATTTTCGATTGATATTCGAGAGACAAACGGTAGTCTCTCTTTCAATCTCTAGATAGATTTTTAATCTGTAAAAATGTACTAATGACAAAACAGCAAATGATTTTGGGTGGTATGAGGAAAAATAATATTTCTTCATTGAATTGAGATATTAGGGCCGTTTACACACGGAGTTTTTCCGACAACTTTAGAGCGGACGCTCCAGTTGTGCGCTCCATTCCTGTGTATGTGAACCCTGGCCGCCGAGATGCCAGAAGTGTGGAGTTGGAGCGACATGCAGGAGTGAAAGCTTGGACCTGCACCGTCATGTAAACACATACACGCTCCAATCTAACGTTCCAGACCTCTCAGTGCACCTCAGACACCTGTTGAGGTTAGCTCTGTGTATTAATTTGTTTGGTTACCCGCAGAGCTTGGAGCGCCGCGTGGAGTTTCCTCCTTGATGGAAACTTCACGTGCTTAAGCTCCAAACTCACGCTCCCGGCGCGTGGTCCAGATGTAAACCGGCGTATTAAGGTAATTTATTTGCGATCATTGAGGACCAGAATTTAAAGGCTCTAAGACTATAGCCTTTTTAGCCTTGTGGTTAATCCAGCCCTGCATACAGAATAAACCACAAGCATTTTGTATTTTTGATTTTGGCAAAATTCCAATGATTTAAATTTTTATGCTCTTTGTTTTTCTCGCAGCAATTTATGTCAGGTTAATATTTTAATTTGAATTATAAACATCACGAACCTTCATTTAACACAAATTGCCAACAAGTATTATACCAAGTGTTCTTATGAATAGATAGCACGTTTGTTAAATGAAAAATGACAATGCGTGAATAAAGAAATCATATCGATTCCACGTATTTGATCAACTCAAATTATAATTAAAATAGATATACATTTATTTCATTGACATCGTATTTCTTCAAAACAGCTATAAAAATTATTTTTTGGAAAAATACTTGCATGTCGCATTTTTTTATTTATTTAAATTAATTCATGAAAAAAATGAGGCGTGAACTGTTATACACATTTGTAACATGAAATTTTATTAGGCTAAATAGACTGTATAAAACTTTCGTCCTCTTACCTGTTTAATCAATTCATAAACAATATCCAATCACGAGCAGATGGACATTTCGATTGCAGATGGACAGAGCGATCCTATCTACTAGATAGGATTGATGGACATTTAAAAAATGCTTGCAAAATTTTGACTTTGGTACCAATACCTCTATTTCCTTTCCGGAAATTCGCTAAAATAAAATAGAATATACAAATTAGAGAGAGAGAGTTGAATAAAAGAGGGCTGCGCTTTTTGGCGTGACAAAAATACACTAATATAATCAATATTATAAATCTACATATTAAATCACGTTTAGAATTGACAAAATAACGTAAAGAACTTCGTTCCCGACTTTTCTCTATAAAAATTGCAAACTGGCGATGAACAAATTTATGATTATTATTATAAAAAGTACCCATGGCATAAAATTCCTTTTGCCTTTAAAATGCATCTAATCTATCTATAACTTCATGTTTTTTGTAAACATACATGTTACTATATTATTTTATAAAAACCACCTCGTAGCCTGGGTGAAACACTAAATTTATATAGATTCTCGGCATATAATTTACCAAAACAATTTATGGCCCTTATAAAATTATCTTAATTCTAAATAGTGGGCCAGAAAACTTAATAACCGATGATTTTCGCCTTTTCTATAGTAGAAGCAGTTGTAGTAGTGGAGGGGAGGCTGATATCTTGTAAGTAAGCCTTGCTAGGCCTTTATTCCGACCCCTAAGGAACCCATTCCCTTGACCTATATCTTCCATCTCATTTGGTTCGTTTCCTCTAGCCCTATAGTCGTTATTGAACCTACCCGTTCACTATACGGATGACAGAGTTCCAGTTTCATTGTTTTATCTCGGCTTGTACTATTTCGGGTGAGCCGAAGGTGGCTAGGCACCTCATCCATTGTGCCAGAAGATGAAAGGGCAAATCATCTTCCCTGTAATATCCTGGTCATGCCGCAGTAAGTACCCTTACCAGAAGGGTGATGTCTTTGCGGTTCTTACCAATAAGGCAGGTTGACTTTTCGACATTATACCCATCATTTGCTAGGCTTGTCTCCAGCCTACTGGAACTTTCCATCTCTTGTTCATACACTTATACAACCAGTCGTTAAGGACAGAGATAGTCTTTCTCCTTGTTATTTCTAGATATGCTTTCGGTCGCTGACATGGGAGTGTCCTCGATGCCCTCGACTCCATATTGTCCTGGCACACTGTCAATGTGACCTGCTGCGTCCTTGCCAGGTTCTCAAGCGCTTCTACGTCTTTTTAGTAGAAAAATAAACTCATTTTTTAAGGACCTTATGGAATAAAAACGTTGCCGAAAATCCGTGTTTCATAGTTAGTTAAATACTTTCATCGTTATAATATGTGTACAAATTTCTTAGATATTTGCAAAATTTCTTAGATATTTGAAAGTTGTAATATTTAACTCAAAAGATCTACTCGCGATATTTTATATTTTTATTATATATTGGGACGGAACTTACATCCCATCATACTTATTAAATGGTATATAATTTTTAATTATATATATGTGAATACATGGTATTTTCGCGAATATCGACATATGCGTTTTTCATACACACAAAAAAAGAATAAAATTATGTACACACTGCCATAAAAGTAGCGCTCATTTTTCATTATTGAATTGTGCTTTTTCTATTCGGTTTTGGAAAAAATTTTTCGGATAAAAGTTGTTCATTATAAACATACTTTTCACTCGAAATATTTTCCTTAAACCGAATGAATAAGTCAAATCAACAACAAAATTTTCAAAAATGAGCGGCCACTTTTGTGGCCGATAGTACATATATGTATAGTATATTAGGTGAATTTGAAATGCATAATGTAAATATGATGGTGGCTAGTCTATCATTTCTTAAGAAATATTATATGAATGATTGAGTTCCACGAAATGTCACTAAATATACAATGAACTTTACCACAAATGCTCAAAACAGTGTTATACTTTATACTTACAGTGTTATATACGTTATTGATAGCTTTATACGTTAAAGTAATTTCATTTTATAAATTTCACGTCATAACCATACTATTTACAACATGGTCTTACGACTTTCGAAACTTCATTATAATGTGAACTGTTCTATGTATAAAATCATTTACCGGCGTAAAGATATATACCGATCGTAATTAGTAAAAACCGATTTGAATAGGGAGAGATGAATGACAATATCTGAATGACAGAAATAAGGGATTGATAAGTGTGGATGCGCATTTCGGGTATCTGACGAACTTCACATGGTGAAAATTTGCTTAAAAATAGTTTTTGGTTCTATGGGCCACAAAAGTAGTTCTTTCTTTCAGAATTGTATAGTTGATTTGTGTCTTATTCATTCAGTTTTTGGGAAAATGTTCCGAATAAAAGTTGTTAGTACATTTATAATGTACAACTTTTATCCGAAGCATTTTTTCGAAAACCAAATGAATAAGGCACAAATTCATTATAAATAAATAATTATTAAAAGAAAATAATTTTTAAATTAATTTCATTGTAAAAAAGGGTGGGGTGGTTTTTACTATAATTTGATATAAAGAATATTGATTTGATATTATAATTTGATGTTAGCACCCCACGCTTTTTTACAATCAAATTAATTTAAAAATTATTTTCTACTTTTTAGTTCGACTAGCTATAAAAGCGTGTTTTTTTTTTTTTTAAACTATTATTTATTTTTCAATTTTTAATCTTACTTTACAACTCGAATGTGTACAGAGATATTTAGGATTTAAATTTTCAATCTTAAACCGTCAATATCTCTGTAAATATTAGAGGAACAGAAAAAATGATTAGAAGCTGAATTATAGTAAAACTAATTTTCTACAACTTTACTTCTTAAGTGTTTTTCGATTTTTCCAATATTAAGAGAGAGATACGCAATTTTGTTATTTTGTGTTTCCCGCTACCTCTAAGCCCCTTTTCCCCTTGTCGATTCTAGCCATGCTTTTCAAAAAAATGCATTGTCATCCGAACTACATATACATACAAAGTTTCATTTCGATACTACAATTAGAAGTAGGCTAAAACTGACTTCAAAGATTCCGTTACATACATACATACATACATACATACATTGATTGTAGCGGCTGCCCTGGACGGGCTACACTTCGACCATAAGGTTCATTGTGATGCCTAAGTATGTGAGGATGTGAGTGGAGTGGAAGAACTTTTTTACATACATATATACTAAGTTAATAAAAGCATGTTAAAAAGGACGCTACTTTTGTGGTGAAGTGTACAGCCAAATAAAGATTTTGAACATAAAAATATACAGTGTGTGTTGGACAGCTTTTCCTATAGAGAATCAATGTTAAATATTATTTATTACTGCCTGGCCGTGTGGTACTGTATGAAGTCAGTCAGTACATACTAAAGTGCATTCTTATTACATGTGTACTGACTGACAGCATACAGTACCACACGGCCAGGCAGTAATAAATAATATTTAACATTGATTCTCTATAGGAAAAACTGTCCAACACACACTGTATATTTGTATGTTCAAAATAAACTTAAATTTAATGTTATCTTTATTTGGCAGAACACTTGACCACAAAAGTAGCGTCCTTTTTAAAGATTGCTAACAGTAATAAGAATTGCATCTGTTGTTCATGTTTAAGATTTACCTAAGTAATTGATCATAGTCCAAGTAGCGGTCTAAGGCGTTATGTCAACTAGGAACCGGGAGGTTATGGGTTCGGATCCCGACATCGGCACTTTGTCAATTATTAAGAAAAAAAGAGACGGTTAATTGATTAAACTGTCGGCGTATGGACAAGAACGAAGTAACCGGCTATGCTTGTGAAGGTTTCCTGCAGTTTCCTTCACGAACTCTAGATACTACTAGTCTACTATTCTGTGAATCTAAGCAACACGTAGGAGTTGCCGCAGCATTTGCTTAAAAATAATATGCAACTCTGATCCGCTATTCACTGAAAACATTATTCTCTGTATTCGCTGATTACACATCTAAGCTGTTGATTTTACCATAATATTTCATTTACAGTAAATTAAACTAGATACAACGTTGTTCAAATGTTATGAAAATGTGTATAAAAATGAATATAATAATGTATAACGCAATTTTAGAAATTCATTTGAATTGTGAAACTAATCTGTGGGTGAAGTTTATTGACACATTTCATTCATATTGGTTCATTCATTTTTTAGAAACCAACAATATCGTTAATTTATGAATATTGTATAAATTAAATTTGCTTTGTTGTGCACTTAAAATACACTATACACGCATATATATATATATATATATATATATATATATATATATATATATATATATATATATATATATATATATATATTTATATATATATGTATATATATATATATTTATATATATATATGTATATATATATATATATGTATATATATATATATACTGTGTGTTTTGGACAGCTTTTACAATAGAGATTCAATGTTAAATATTATTTATTACTGCCTGGCCGTGTGGTACTGTATCAAGTCAGTCAGTACACATGTGATGAGAGTACACTTTAGTAGTTTAGTATGTGCATCATGACAGACAAAAAACCATACGCATACAGTATAGCTACTATGAGACGACTGACTGACTTTATTTACATGTGTACTGACTGACTTGATACAGTACCACACGGCCAGGCAGTAATAAATAATATTTAACATTGATTCACTACAGGAAAAGCAGTCCAACACACACTGTATTTATATATATATATATATATATATAATTATATATGCGTGTATAGAATACCTCCTACAGAGTACCCCCACTATTTTGACTAGGAATTGATAAGGTGCGACGGCAGCCGATTTTGATATTGTGAAAGGATATTCATCTGGATATTGTGAAAGGAAACTTCGGAAACAGAGGCGGTTCCTTTTGTTCTTTTCCATACGCCGACAATTTAATCAATTAAACGCCCAATTATTTTTTAAATTAATTTAATTGACAAACTTCTGCCGTTAGGAACGAACCAGCAACTTCCCAGTTCCAAGCAGACTGCTTTTAACAGCTCGACCACTCGGAAGTTCACTTAGAATGTGACCTATTATTTCAAATTTATATTTCATTCGAGTATAAACTCGGTTGGTTAAAAATTTATCAAATTAATTTTCATTAGTCGAAATTACTTTACTGAAAGTCAAGATCTTGATGCGCTATTGATGAACTCAGAGATAGTCAGTCAAATACAATTTATATCTTCAAGTTATTCAAAGTGCTTTTCGACGCTATTGACGACCTAAAATTTACAATAAAGGCAACAATAGAACGACAAAAGTATCAAGTTTTATAGTTTATTTGAAGCCTTTGAATTTCTATTGAAGTCTTAACATAAATTTAATGCATAAATAGTGCAAGATCATCATTTCAATAATAAAAATAATAATAAAAACACTTCACAAATACACATCCATGCAATTACAAAAGTCAGTGCTTTTTAATATTATTATGCCGCATAAAAAGTACTCTACAAATACATCGCAACAACAACGCTGAAACTTATCACAACTTGAAATAACTACAATAGCACAAATACACGCAACAGGACCATCTAATCAACACCAAAGTCAATACACTGCACTGTAACAGTTTTACATCTAACATGACGAAATAGCACACTTTTCATCATGCACAAGCCAAAACGCAATGTCGCAAAACACAATAAACACATACAGCTGCTTTTGTAATGAACAGTATTTACAGTTATTTGATACTCGAAATATTTTTTTCAAAACTAAACGAATTTGGTACTAATCGGCTGAAAAAACATATTTATAATTACTCATAGATAACTACAGATTGTAAAATCATTTTAACATACAAATGTAATGAATGTGTTTTAATTAATTGTGATTGAATCAGCAAGATTGTTACAACTGTATAATGGCATTCAAACAGTTCGTACTTCAATTTCATTTATTTGCCTATAGCTATAAAGTATTTGTAATATAGTCGAATGTGAATAAATGAGAGCTGGGTAAGTGAGAAAACTGTTTAGGTATACATAATTAATATACTCCGTCATTTTTACCGTCAAAATCCTCAATGAGTGAAAAAGTTGAAACGTCTATACGAGAGAGTTCGTCTGAACATCTACAACTGAGAACGCCTATTTCGTGAGACTTCTTTAAGAAACAAACCGAGGTTTTATAATTTCGAAGAAAGGCCCACGTATATACCGGGTATTTAAGCAATTAACTCAGCTTAATTGTTATTTTCACTTTTGTTATGGATGATATTGTGGCGAAAAGCAATTCTACTTGGTGATAGTTACACCTCAGCCTCATGTTCTTCTAAATCAAACTTTTTTATGTGAATTGTGAGCAAAACCTAAACGGCAATCTCATTAAAAAATGTATTCACTTCAATTTATGCTGGCAAAATGTCATGGCAGCAAGCAAAAAATAACTACGTGTTAAATCGTTGGTTTTTTATCTCCTTACAGAAAAGCAGTAGTCAAGACATTTCTTGTGTTTTAACTTTTCTTCTATCCCTTACGGTTTTAAAGGTAGAGATTTTCCTCGCTTGTGGATGAAAACATGGTCCGATTTAGCCTATACATGAGTTTCAAGTCACATTTTAACATACAGACAGTCAGGCAGACAAATGGATATGCGAAATGGATTATAAGGTCATTTTATGAACACCTAAACCATCTGTTTCAATATCTAATCTTTATTAAAGCAAAAATTTTCAGAAATTTTAAAAATTAGCCTATTCTTTTATATTAGATTACAAAAAAACAAGAAATGAAAGTTTCGAATAATAATTGCACGACATAATAATTGCTCACGCTACGCCACTGTTTTGATATAAGCAAACAAAAATAAATAAATAAACAATTATAAAACTAAATATACGTCATTCACGTCATATAAATGACAAATACAATTTGCTGTAATAAGAAAACATATATTATGCATTTGACGTAAATCATGTAAATGATAATATTTTACATTTTTTTAATTGTGATTATTAGTAGGTCGTATAACTTTATCACATCATTAGATTTTTTTAAACTAACCCAATCAAACTAGATGAAAAAAGGGTCAATCTTGGAACGAAAGTCAGCAAGCTGAATAGGGAATATACATGAACATTTTTTTTCACATTTATTTTCAGAATATGAAAATACTGTAATAATATTTAAAAACGAAATTAAAATCCGACAAATATCAAGGAAGCTATAAGCTTTTAAAGATTATTATCTGTCTCTTTCTTGCAAAATTACTAAAAACGGAGTTTTACGTGTATTTTAAATGGTGAAAGTGTAATATGACGTCACATAACATATCAAGAGGGCTATCACCCTCTTTGTCTAATCGGGAATTTCAATCATTCATATCTCGCTTATTTTCAAAGTTATTTAAAAAGTAATTTTACCTTGACATTTGTCAAGTAAACATGCTTCAAATCAAGTGAAAAAAAATTTTCATGCATATTCCCTATTTTGGCATTAAACGTTTATTTTGGAATTAAAAATACAATGTTTGTTTTGACATTCAAAAGGAAAAATATCCAATCTCATATCTGTATATAGGATAATTCAGCTTGCTAACTTTCATTCCCAGGTTGAATTCTTATTTGATTGGGACATAACCTTTTAAAACGAACTTCTATTATCAATAGAAATCAATCTAAAATTTAATTATTCACTGAAGTCTTATCATGTAATTGAAATTTAAAAATATCGTTGTTCAATTAAATGTAGATCTGAATTATTTACGTATTTCTACCACCTCCATTCATACCCCTACAGTTTAAGTTATCCAAATAAAGCAACTTATACAAATTACAAAGTTATTGTTTATATAAATAATACTAACAACTTTTGGAATTATTGGAGAAAATGTTTTGGAAGTATAGTTCGGTACAAACACAAACCGACTATAAAAACATAATACCCTATAGTTACTTGTCTAAAGTAAATTGTCTATACCGATTTACGCTAAAGTTGCATGTTATCTGCTGATATAAAAATTCAATATTATGTGTTAGGTTCTCCAATGAGAACGTCGTGGATTTGAATCTCATTACCGTCAAATAATTTTTTAAATGTGTAAGTTTATTTGAGATTTAATTTTTAATTGATATTTAAATGCGTTTCGGTAAAGAATGTCAAATACAGATATATAACCTCAATATAAAAATTTTATAGCCTGTATATATTATTTACGGGCTTTTAGTATAGCGGGGATGCTCATAAAATGTTCTATTTACTCCGTCCGTCTGACCGTCAACACGATTGATTGTAGAGACGGCCTTAGACAGGCTACACTTCGACCATAAGGTCCATTGTGATGCCTAAGGATGTGAGGATGTGAGTGGAGTGGAAGGAATTTTTTTGTATAGACTAGGATATGCGGCTGTAGCCGACTATGATAGGAAATATGCCGATATTCGTCTGGAGTTCGTGAAAGAAACTGCAGAAAACCTTCTCAAGCATAGCCGGTTTTTCTTCGTATCTTTGATACTCTTGTCCATACGCTGACAGTTTAGTCAATTAACCGCTCCTTTTTTTTTCTTAATAATTGACAAACTGCCGATGTCAGGATTCGAACACATAACCTCCCAGTTTCCAAGTAGGCATACTGCGCAGATATAACGCCTTAGACCGCTCGGCCACTTGGACTGGTGTCAACACGATAACTAAAATCCGAAAAAGGTACTCTGCTGCAATTTCTTTAGCCTTATTCTAAAACAAAAAAATGGATTTTGATCTTGTGAATGGGCAAAAATAATCGATACATCAACCCACAAAATTTTATCCTTTAAACCGTAAAAAATGTAGGAAAAAAATATATATAGAGGAAACATTCAAGAAAAAAAAAATATTCCAAAAAACTATTGTTTGAAACGTTTTTTCAAGCTTAATAGTTTTGCTACAAATTCAAAACATGTGTAATTATACTTACAGATTACAGAATCAATTGTATTATACGTAAATATACAGTACACTGTATCGTGGTGTATAAAAGACAAGTTACGTTTGAATACATCCATACGCATCTCGAAGTAAAATAAACAATGCACACACTGATAAAATAATTAAGTATATACCATGTATTTGAACAATTAATCAGTCAATTGTTACGTTTCTTGTTAAAAATACAATTTATCAAATAAAATTAATTGATTCCGTAAAGCATGTTTGTTTTATGACCATCGAGCACTTGAAATCACTCGCCAACAATAATTATATAACAGCTAATAAATAACATATTTATTTATATCGTCTTATTTTATGTACTATGGGTGACAAAAGTAGCGTTCTTCCTTCAAATTTTTTTAGTTGATTTGTGTCGTATGCATTCGGTATTTGGGAAAATGTTTCGGTTAAGTGTTGTTAGAGTACTTACGTGGAACAACTTTTATGCGAAGCATTTTTTCAAAAACCGTATGAAAAAGGAAAGCACAAATCAATTATAAAATTTGAAAATAAGAACGCTACTTTTGTGGCCATGTATACACTATTAAATAAATCTTAATATTCATTCATATTCTCACTAAAGACGTAACCTCATAACCTATTTTTTTTTCTATAAGAAATAGTATAAGTATATATATCATAATAAAAATAAATTAATAATTGTGCGACACAACTTCTTCAATATCATCGTAATCAATAATATTAATTATCCTATGTATTACATTTATTAGTAGGTTTTTTACCTTTTTTATAGCGGGCAACCTCTGCGCCGTCTCGTGTTTTTTATTTTAAATTATGGTTCTGTCAAAACTCGTAAACATACGGATAGACATATAAAAAGTCAACTTTAATTTTAACTATAAAGAAATAATTACATACAATGCCAGTGAAAGTATTTCTAAAGGTACAAAGTTATGTACTAGTTTTCATATTTCTATTGTGTATGAAGAGATTGATGTCAATGATTCTCAGTGAATTTTTGGTACCTTTAGAAATACTTTCTTGCTAAAAAATCTAATTGCACTTCTTGGAAGCTGCTCATCAATTTTTTCACTGGCATTGTATGTAATTATTTCTTTATAGTTAAAATTAAAGTTGACTTTTTGCATGTCTATCTGTATGTTTACGAGTTTTGACCATAATTTAAAATAAAAAAACACGAGACAACGCAGAGGTCGCCCGCCAAAAATACTTTACATTATGCATATTACAGATCCGAGATGTTGCAGTTATTCGCATCCGCATCCGCAATTTCCGGAACTTCTGCATTAATTTTAGCATCTGCAACCGCAACAACCAATGCTTTTTATGGAGTTTTACGAACGTTGCTTGTTTTGATTAGCATTTCTGATTGTAAATAAATCAAAACGTGTTTAGACGTGTTATCATATGGATGTTTTTTTTATTTATTTCAACAATTTACATTATTGTTTGAGTATGTCGCCTTGGATGATCTATTTGACAAGTGAATCAAAATTGCCACCGTCGACGCAAAGTGTGATTTGATCCTATTTTAAACTAGATGAGCTTGTCCGAGGTAAATCTCAGTGTAAAATATGCAATAAAAAAACTCTCATGAGGGCAGTACAACCACGTCTTCGAGGAATCGTCTTAAATCGATGCAGCCGGAGCACCTTTGCCTGTTTAGCGCGAGATTAATCTTTGAACCTTCGCGAAACAGGTTCCCTGAAAAGGTAGCGACATTGCTTTTTATTAAATATTATGCACCAATTTTTAAATTTTCATAATAAAAATTTGATTTTAATATAAGTATAATTAATAATTATTACAATCTTTTTCATTTATTCATGTACCTAAATTAAGTAGCTCTGTAATAAAACCTAAATCTACCTCCGCATACGCGCATGTGAGCCTTAAAATATCCGTCAAAAATTTTGCATGCACTAATCCCTGCTACAGACTACAATTGACCCTACATACAATAGGAGACAGTTATGAGATCGAATTCGATTAGTGTTACAAAATTTTTTTTAACAATGTTTTAATGAACTTAATAAATATATATTATAATA
Organism: Nineta flava; assembly: GCA_963920215.1. NCBI lineage: Eukaryota > Metazoa > Arthropoda > Insecta > Neuroptera > Chrysopidae > Nineta > Nineta flava. The sequence goes on along the minus strand of OY986041.1, from coordinate 69,142,947 downwards.
ATATTTTTGTAAATAAATCCAAATAAAGTAATTTGAGTAGGCTTGGGTAATTACAAACGCCAGTTTGTACACAGTGGCTGTTTATTTATATATTAGCGAATATATATATATATATATATATATATATATATATATATATATATATTCGCTATATATATATATATATATATAATATATATATATATATATATATATATATATATATATATATATATATATATATATATATATATATATATATATATATATATATATATTTATATTGACTCTAGAATCAATCATTATGTATTTTATATCCCAACTAAAACATAAAATTTTATCAAAACTGAAACATTACATAACATATTTAAACTAAACAAAGCAATACTTGATTGAGCCTAATAGAGCGAAAAACAAATGAATGGGGCACCATAAAGCGACGACACTTCGTTTATAACACTTCTTTGAAATTTTATATTAATGACTTCTTACAAATAAAATGTGATGATTTTTTCCAGTTTTATGAACTCAGTTATTTATTTTTGTTTATTACGCAATCACCACCATAGCATCTCGTAGGACAGAGGAAGAGGGTTGGTTTACGATGCCAGAGGTCGCTCAGAGGTAGAATCGTGGGTTCGATTCAATGTGTGTAAGATTTTTCAAGCATTTGATGTCAAAGAATGTTACCAATATTCAAACATATTATTTAAATGTCAAATTATATAAACGCTAGTCATTTTCGTTGGTATAATATAACTGAAAAGCAACCATACTAACAATGAATAAATAAACGCTAGTACACAAAAAAATCAGTAAGTAGTAATTAAACTAAAATTAATAATACAACGACAACAAGTTAGTGAAAAATCATATGCACTCCACAACCATAGCATCTCGTAGCTCAGAGGCATTGGTGTCAAAGAATGTTATAAATTGTAGACGTAATATCAATATGAACATAGTTTATTATTATTGTATTAAATATATAATAACAAACCATTGTAATCTAGTTAGAAAGAAAAATTTTAGCTTCCCTTCATAATTATAAAATTGAATAAACGAAATCCGTTCGTACGGTGTCTTTTATAAGATGTTGATCGTTTTTCTTGAAAATTAGAGACTCGATCAATTTCTTTAAAGGAGGTGCAAATAAGGGGCGAATTGCCACCCTCTTAAAATTATTTAATCGATTCATGAAGCAAGTAAAATCCTCTTATCTCTAACCACAATCTGTTTACAGATTTTCATTGAATTCAATTGAATATCATTTTCGTGTATAATAATAATAATAATTAGAAAGAGGGGTACTGCAAATGGATCCCTAGCACCTAGACCAAGAGGCCGTCTATGCCCTTTGCGTGTATAAAGGACATAAGCATTATAACTCAATATGATTTTAGAACTTTAAAACGCTGTCCTTAAACTTCCTTAAAATTTTTACCCAAACCGGATCGATAGATTTTGATATATATGACCGACGACATTAAAGATGGCAAAAAAATTATCTCATTAAAATTTTTTACAGCTAGGAATAGTGTATTTAGGCGTGGAAAATATAGTAACAAACTCTTGTGTAAGTTATTTGCTGAGTTTTTCATTATAATTTCATTCTTTATCCCTACTTTATCGTAATACAAAGTAAAGTTGCAATATATTTTCAAGTGGAAACATTATTTATTAATATATAAAACCAATCGACGTATATAACATAACGGTGATTAATTAAAATTTAATAATAAAAATATAAAATAAAATTTTTTGTAAGTGAATGAAATATCCATTTCATTTCTATTACAATTATTATCTGGTATTTTATCTGAAATAGTTTCTAAAAAATACGACGAGATGAGCACCTATTTATTAAAATGTGGTTATTATTATTAGGTTCATTATCTATTTTGTAATGAATGGGTCGTTACTTGACGAAAATCCATTATAATTATTAAATAAAACAAATATTTGAAATTTTCGAAAATTTACGAAAATTTCAAATATTTGTTTTATTTAATAATTCATTTTGAAATTTCGTTTTATCTAAAAACTATATTTAAAAATTTGAAATACGCCAACTTTCATTCTAAGCCCGTTTTTACACGTGAAAGTTTTGATGAAAGTTTTCAATCGCAATAAATGTATTTGATATATATACATGATGTTAATTTTTATTGAATTGGTTTTGTACCGCGATTTCAGAAAAAATTCTTCAATATCCATCAAATCTACTTACAAGTAGATGTTGAAAATGACCAGATATTGCAAATATATCTGTTAATATTAAAGCTGCAGAAGTATTATGATCAGAAGTTAAATTGTTGTAATATTTATTTTCTACAACTTATCATAAATATTTCCTATTTAACTGATATTAGAAAATACTACGGATACTTTCAATTTACCCAATTTTTTTTACTGTGTACTTAATTCAAAGGGGTGCGGCAAGAGAATCTTTGTGTTGACGAAGCTTATTTACTGATTTTTCATGTCTTAAATTTCCATGATCAACCAACAGATGATAAATAAATTTGTATTTTAAGAAATGGTCATAAAAAGATTGTTTTCTTTTTGCATGAGAGAACGAAACATAATAAAACTGTGTTCGTTCGAATACAGAATACAGTTGTTTTTTTTTTCAGAAAAGAAGTATGATGATGTACGGTAAATAATCCGATTATAAGATTATATTGAATTCATATCTTTCCCATTTCATCTACAGAAAAAGTGAAAATAAACTGATATGGATTGAATGTAGTTCACTTGTAATTTAATTTAAAATCATTTATTTTGACCCAATTACCCATTAACCTATTTTTTTAATAAAATTGGAAAACTTTTCTATACATTTCGTTCATAATCAACAATCTTATAAAGTTGAACAAAGTAATTAAAAAATAAACTGATTCGAAAAATCACCACTGTTGCTCTTTTCGTTCAAAAGTTATATCGGAGTGAAATATCGTCTAAAAGAACGATAAGTAATGGCACAGTAAGCACGATGGCTAAAAACTCTTTAAACTCGGCCCGTCGCACTACCGTATCTAGATATAATTTTATCTGAAACATACTGAAAGGTGATATATAATTGGCAACTGCGGTACCAAAATTAATAAATAATCACTGTGAACAAAAGTTTTGCATAGTACCACCATTGTATTATAAATGTTAAAACATTATATATGCTATATGGCTTCAATTGGCATAGCTGTTTCTTATACTGTATTTCATACTATTTGCTATGACTGTCACGAGTGAATATGCATATCTGTAAAATTTATTTTTTATATTTAACACATTTATACAAAAAAGTTATGAAATATAATATCCGACAAAAAACTTAAATGTGAGAGGGATTAAGTTTTCGCACACAAAAAGTATTGATATCCCAGAAAAACAAAATGTTTTAACAAAAATGAGAAAATGATTTGTATATATTTATTATGTAAGTTTCTCAGAAGCAGGGTTTTAATATTACATTTCAAATTTTTGCCCCAATTCCTAGAACATTTGTTTGTATTTTATAAATACGTATTTCGACTACAATGTAGTCATCATCAGTATGAATTAGCTAATCGTAACTATCTCTGGGATATGGATCCAGAGATATGTTGTTTGTTGCTAATTTGGTGCGTGTCTCACAATGACATTAAAAATTTCTGCCCTTTTATACGATTTGACTGAGGGTATAATCTGACCAGAGGATTATTCGAGTTGACTGACTAACGGATTAGGTGTTTGGAGAGCCCCACCTATTTATTGGCGGTATTCTTTGGTGACTATGCGACGTTTGTTTTGTCACTAAAGTGAGTATATCTACGTTAACCTTGACATTCAGGTATTAGATTTTTATTTTTATTTCGAAAATGGTTTAATTTTATTAAATTGGAGATTGGAATTGGGCCATTGTCTAAATTCATTATCTGTTTTCTCAATTTGTATATGTAGATACTTTCTTATGCATCTAATTCTGTGGGGCTTTGTACCGATATCAGTAGTTTTAGATTTGGTTTATCAATTACTGAAACGCGAGAGCCAAGAAGCAATCAAATTGTTAATAATTTCTTCCGACGTGATAGTTTTGATTGGAATAGCTTCGACCCAACGTGAAAAACGATCAATGATAGTGAAGATATACCGATATCCTTCACTAGGAGGAATAGGTCCAACAATATCTATATGTAAGAAAGAAAATTGATACGTGGTTCTTCAATTGGCATAAAATCACTTTTAGTGTGACGAGTGATTTTATTTAACTGGCAGATCGGACATGATCTTGTCAAAATTTTGATTCGTGAAATAAGATTAGGATTAAAAAAGAGTGTGCGTACTTTTTTCAAGGTTTGTCTAATTGATGGATGACCAAGATTATGGACAGTCTTCCATACATCTTCTATATCAATGTCAGGTACGAAGATTCTGGGAATTTTCAAAGAAGTCTCCACATAAACCTTAAAAAGAGAATTCGGAGGAGTACGTATTTCTAAAGAATATTTTGGATTTTTTAACAAATTAATAAGAAGAGGATCTCACTTCTGGTGATCAGAAATCTATTTAAATAATAATAATTTAATATAACAAACATCTACTTTACACAATTAACAAAACATGCGATTGATATATTTCTGCATGTATATAGAGAAGTAAGTCTAGTTATATCAAATACATTTATTGCGATTGAAAACTTTCATCAAAACTTTCACGTGTAAAAACGGGCTTAGAATGAAAGTTGGCGTATTTCAAATTTTTAAATATAGTTTTTAGATAAAACGAAATTTCAAAATGAATTATTAAATAAAACAAATATTTGAAATTTTCGAAAATTTACGAAAATTTCAAATATTTGTTTTATTTAATAATTCATTTTGAAATTTCGTTTTATCTAAAAACTATATTTAAAAATTTGAAATACGCCAACTTTCATTCTAAGCCCGTTTTTACACGTGAAAGTTTTGATGAAAGTTTTCAATCGCAATAAATGTATTTGATATAACTAGACTTACTTCTCTATATACATGCAGAAATATATCAATCGCATGTTTTGTTAATTGTGTAAAGTAGATGTTTGTTATATTAAATTATTATTATTTAAATAGATTTCTGATCACCAGAAGTGAGATCCTCTTCTTATTAATTTGTTAAAAAATCCAAAATATTCTTTAGAAATACGTACTCCTCCGAATTCTCTTTTTAAGGTTTATGTGGAGACTTCTTTGAAAATTCCCAGAATCTTCGTACCTGACATTGATATAGAAGATGTATGGAAGACTGTCCATAATCTTGGTCATCCATCAATTAGACAAACCTTGAAAAAAGTACGCACACTCTTTTTTAATCCTAATCTTATTTCACGAATCAAAATTTTGACAAGATCATGTCCGATCTGCCAGTTAAATAAAATCACTCGTCACACTAAAAGTGATTTTATGCCAATTGAAGAACCACGTATCAATTTTCTTTCTTACATATAGATATTGTTGGACCTATTCCTCCTAGTGAAGGATATCGGTATATCTTCACTATCATTGATCGTTTTTCACGTTGGGTCGAAGCTATTCCAATCAAAACTATCACGTCGGAAGAAATTATTAACAATTTGATTGCTTCTTGGCTCTCGCGTTTCAGTAATTGATAAACCAAATCTAAAACTACTGATATCGGTACAAAGCCCCACAGAATTAGATGCATAAGAAAGTATCTACATATACAAATTGAGAAAACAGATAATGAATTTAGACAATGGCCCAATTCCAATCTCCAATTTAATAAAATTAAACCATTTTCGAAATAAAAATAAAAATCTAATACCTGAATGTCAAGGTTAACGTAGATATACTCACTTTAGTGACAAAACAAACGTCGCATAGTCACCAAAGAATACCGCCAATAAATAGGTGGGGCTCTCCAAACACCTAATCCGTTAGTCAGTCAACTCGAATAATCCTCTGGTCAGATTATACCCTCAGTCAAATCGTATAAAAGGGCAGAAATTTTTAATGTCATTGTGAGACACGCACCAAATTAGCAACAAACAACATATCTCTGGATCCATATCCCAGAGATAGTTACGATTAGCTAATTCATACTGATGATGACTACATTGTAGTCGAAATACGTATTTATAAAATACAAACAAATGTTCTAGGAATTGGGGCAAAAATTTGAAATGTAATATTAAAACCCTGCTTCTGAGAAACTTACATAATAAATATATACAAATCATTTTCTCATTTTTGTTAAAACATTTTGTTTTTCTGGGATATCAATACTTTTTGTGTGCGAAAACTTAATCCCTCTCACATTTAAGTTTTTTGTCGGATATTATATTTCATAACTTTTTTGTATAAATGTGTTAAATATAAAAAATAAATTTTACAGATATGCATATTCACTCGTGACAGTCATAGCAAATAGTATGAAATACAGTATAAGAAACAGCTATGCCAATTGAAGCCATATAGCATATATAATGTTTTAACATTTATAATACAATGGTGGTACTATGCAAAACTTTTGTTCACAGTGATTATTTATTAATTTTGGTACCGCAGTTGCCAATTATATATCACCTTTCAGTATGTTTCAGATAAAATTATATCTAGATACGGTAGTGCGACGGGCCGAGTTTAAAGAGTTTTTAGCCATCGTGCTTACTGTGCCATTACTTATCGTTCTTTTAGACGATATTTCACTCCGATATAACTTTTGAACGAAAAGAGCAACAGTGGTGATTTTTCGAATCAGTTTATTTTTTAATTACTTTGTTCAACTTTATAAGATTGTTGATTATGAACGAAATGTATAGAAAAGTTTTCCAATTTTATTAAAAAAATAGGTTAATGGGTAATTGGGTCAAAATAAATGATTTTAAATTAAATTACAAGTGAACTACATTCAATCCATATCAGTTTATTTTCACTTTTTCTGTAGATGAAATGGGAAAGATATGAATTCAATATAATCTTATAATCGGATTATTTACCGTACATCATCATACTTCTTTTCTGAAAAAAAAAACAACTGTATTCTGTATTCGAACGAACACAGTTTTATTATGTTTCGTTCTCTCATGCAAAAAGAAAACAATCTTTTTATGACCATTTCTTAAAATACAAATTTATTTATCATCTGTTGGTTGATCATGGAAATTTAAGACATGAAAAATCAGTAAATAAGCTTCGTCAACACAAAGATTCTCTTGCCGCACCCCTTTGAATTAAGTACACAGTAAAAAAAATTGGGTAAATTGAAAGTATCCGTAGTATTTTCTAATATCAGTTAAATAGGAAATATTTATGATAAGTTGTAGAAAATAAATATTACAACAATTTAACTTCTGATCATAATACTTCTGCAGCTTTAATATTAACAGATATATTTGCAATATCTGGTCATTTTCAACATCTACTTGTAAGTAGATTTGATGGATATTGAAGAATTTTTTCTGAAATCGCGGTACAAAACCAATTCAATAAAAATTAACATCATGGTACAAAAATTTATGTTATTATAAAATAGCTGGATGTTATCTACGACTACGAAGCAGCGTTATGTGATTCGTTCATATCAATCTATGTGGAATTATTTATCCTCTCGTAGCATTCAAACAACTGTATGAATTTTAATTTTTCTTGTTATTGTTAGATTTTCATGACAATCCAGTTGGAACCGGACAGGAGACTTCACAAACAAGTAAACTTGGCGACTGTAAGACGCCATTTTGTAAAAATGAAGAAAAAATTTTGTTCAAGCACTATAATATTCATGTCATACGAAGAAAGATAGGTAGATAAATCTTGGTCCATTGTGCTCCCCCTTCTACTTCAGTCCGACGAGGTTCGTTTCTCCCATATGTTGGCAATAGCCAGGAGCTTGCCTATCAGGTCTTCCTGAAGGTTCATATATTCGGGGCGAGATGCACCGAATATCCTGTATCTGCTGTAATCTAGAGGTTCGCAGTCAAAGATAATGTGGCTGGATGTTTCTTCCTCCTCGCCACACAATCTACTCATAATGGACCCGTTATGGAGTCCCATTGTGTGCAGATGCTTCCACAGGGGATAATGCCCGGTAATGAATCCGGTAACCCTCCGCAGTTGCATCCTGTTCAGCCTCTGTGCATCGAGAGATAGCCTCTTGGTTGCACGCTGAAGTATTATCTTCCCGAGTTCCTGCTGCGGTACTTTTTCCCAGTGATCATGGTGTTTAGCATTTGACCACTCGTTGATCACCTGTTTACATGCAGTCCTTGAAAATCCTAAAATAGGCTTTGAGTCAATGAAGGGTTTTCCGACTCCCTTCTTTGCTAAGGAATCTGCTTTTTCGTTTCCTTCGAAACCACTGTGACCCGGCACCTAGATCAATTTAACATCGTTCCGTTTTGCCAGCTCCAGCAGTTCCTCCAGACAATCCTTGACTACCCTTAAGGTGACTTCAGTCATACCATGTCATACGAAAGGGTTCATCATGAGGACTCCGAAAAAATAAGGGACGTTCCATGTAAACGGGGGCTACGTTTTCTCCAAAAATCAACGCATTGGAAAAATAATTCCAAGATCTCAAAATGTTCGTGTACTCAAAAGCTTTCGAATATAATTTGACCTTTGTATAAAAATTACTGTTATTCATTTTTTAACCCCTTTTGGAGTTTGGAACTCCGAAATTCAGATTCAGCTATTCAAAAAACATTGATCTTTCTTCGTAAAATGTTCATCGGATAGAATTATTTATGGACGCCGTATTTAATTTACAAAAAGTCGTTATCAATTTCCATATATTCCGAGACTTGGTTCCGAGCTCCAGATCGGACTGATTCTGGTGTCGGTAGTTTGACGATAACTGACGCAAACAGCAGGGCCCTAAACCAGGCACCACCTGACACTACTGTATGCATCGAGACTATACACCCGTTGAAAGAGCAACTCCTGTTGAATTGGTTCAATTTAAACTGGCTAGGTAAGGGTGGGCTCCTGTACTAACCGATGGCCTAGGTATGTCATTCCTAGTATCTTTTGTAGTTACCACTTCAATACTACTTCTTCCAGAACCCAATCTTGATGGTGGGAAACGGGACCCAAGAAGCAGACCCAGTTCATACATAATGTGTCTTTGTTGTTTTAAATAATGAAACAATTACTTAAAAATATCGATTACGAAATACTATTTTTGATATCAGGACACTTAAAAACGTTAAAGTTTGTTAGTCTGTTTATCGATTCCGAGAGTCTGCTGTTAAAAAAGGCAATATTGTACCGTTGTATTTTAATTTTCAACGGTTAATTTTGTATTATTATTCATACAATAAAAGTATGCGTCAGACCATGAAAATAGAATATTAGATATAAATTAAATTAATATTTAAAAGTGAAAACAATATACTCCAAAATTTACTGATATTGAGTCATAAATTTAAATTTTGCCAATCCCTTATATTAAATAAATATAAGTATTCTAAAATCTAACAAAGAAATTTATAAAAATTCTATTTGATGTCTGTAATAATATTTAAAAACAGAACCAAAACCAAAATGTCTATTTAGTTATTAGTAAGATACAATCGGGGTTTAAAAAACTGAACTCATCTAATATAAAACAATATTATAATATAATATTATAATATAATATAATATTGAGTTACAATAATGATTATGGCATCAAATGTAACTATTAAAGTCGTTCTACATAGTTGGTTTATGTTAGACATTTAAATTACATAAATAAGTTGCTGAGGAAGTCATAAATAAATGACGAAACATCCAATTTATTTAAATTAATTAATTCACTTTTCCTAATCCTATTTCCTACGAATTGAGTATTACTAATATAAAACCTTTTGATATATAACATTTTTTAATTTTATTAAAATGTTTATTTTTACACACACAAAAACAAGTGTAATTAACAACTGAGTTAATTGTTTAAATACGGGACTAAACTTAATATACACTTATACAGAGTGTTCATTTCAAAAGTATCCACCCTTAATGACTCTTGACCTGATGTGATTATTGTTTTGAATGAAAACACGTCGATTTAGATATCGAGGGGGAAGTTCAAAAATGGTACCTAGAGAATTTTAGGTTTCATCCCTCCGCCCACAGCCATCCCACTTTGAAATTTCAAATGGTACCCCTTACCTTGTTTTACATCATTTTAAAGAGGAACAAATTCTCTATTCAACCATGATTAAAAAAATTAAATCGATCGATTGGTTCTTAAGATAGGCTACTCAGAAGATGGAAGGTATGAAATCAATCATTATTAGCAAAACATTGCGAATTGGATACACTGTTGAATTAAATTACAGTCATAAGAAATTATTTTATGACATGTTCGAAATGGATGGCCACTATTATTTGATAGACAAAAATACAATTTGTTTTCGAACTCTTCGCGAACTTTGAATGATTCGCGGGTGATTTGTCTACATTCGATACTGGCGGGAGGAGTTTTGTAAACTTTAGTCTTCAAGTGACCCCAGAGAAAAAAGTGCCCTAGCACCCCTCCTACCAATCCATTTCCCACCAAATCTTTGGTCCAGCCAATTTTGAACAGGTACAGCGTAATGTGGAGGAGCTCCATCTTGTTGAAAATGCAAATATTCTTCACTGAGTATCATGTTTCCAACTTCATCCACTTGATTCTCCAAAGATTCTGTTATTATTAGATCTATTACATTTTTTATCCAATCCACAATGTTTTGCTAATTATAATTGATTTCATTTAATCATGGTTGAATTGAGAATTGTATCTTCTTTCAAATGATGTATCACAAGGTAGGAGGTGTCATTTGAAATTTCAAAGTGGGATTGGCTGGGGGCGAAGGGATGAAACCTAAAATTCTCTAGGTACCATTTTTTAACTCCCCCCTCGTTATCTAAATCGACGTGTTTTCACTCAAAACAATAATCACATCAGGTCAAGAGTTATTAAGGGTGGATACTTTTGAAATGAACACACTGTATATATTATATATACTTAAGTTTTACAAATTTATAATATATATTATAAAATTTTTCTAATTTTATTTTTCTCAAATAAATCAATCTTATGTTTGAATATATATTTTTTAAATCGGGTTTTAAATGATTATTTATCAAAATAGACTCAGTTTTTATGTGTTTTTCCTCAGCTATCCGATTCTGTTCAAAAAATATGTGTTCTTATTTGAAAAACACAAGTTGACAGTCAAAAACCTTCAAGTCAAAGAAACAATTCTTTATTTAGGTCATTTTTTCCTCAGTTACGCTTTCTTGAAGAAATGTTTAGGTTCATGGTTTAAAATGGGACTGTATAAGTGATTATTTATCAAAATAGACTCAGTTTTTATGTGTTTTTCCTCAGCTATCCGATTCTGTTCAAAAAATATGTGTTCTTATTTGAAAAACACAAGTTGACAGTCAAAAACCTTCAAGTCAAAGAAACAATTCTTTATTTAGGTCATTTTTTCCTCAGTTACGCTTTCTTGAAGAAATGTTTAGGTTCATGGTTTAAAATGGGACTGTATAAGTAAAATGATAGTAATATACATTTTTAACTCATTCATTGATGTGTTCCTTTTTATTGATCGGTATAGTATGCATCCTAATAACTAATAGGTTGATTCATAAACTATTTTGGTATTTGGAGACCATCATCTTCTGTTGCATATTCAGGAATTATAATTACATATTATTAATTCCGTGAATCGAAATATTTTTAAAATATAAAATAAAGTAAAAATAAAAACAAATTGACCCTTCCTGGCTAAAATATATATATATTACATATGTGACGGTAAAAGTGAATAATGTGGTAATTATTAATGATAACTTATCATTTATTGTAGAGAGCTTTATTTTGTAGAACTCCATGGTTATATACAACTAGCTGACTCGACAGACGTTGTCCAAAAATCACCTATAAAAAGTTCTTTCAATTTTTTCTGAATTTTCCGGACAACTTTTCCAATTTTCTTTCCTTTTAAACCTTATTCGTACTATTACGAACATTTTAGAAAAAAATTAGCCAAATCGGTCCAGTTGTTCTCAAGAGATGCGGTTACCAACGAACAGCATTTAATTCTTATTATATAGAATTCAAAATTTTATTTTGCAAAGTCCACTTATATTAATATTTACAATATATTTATATTACAATGTATGTGACATGTTTCGGCGTTTAAACCATCTTCAAAGCTGTGACGATTTTACGATAAGCGTGCTCTATTTATACTAGAAAATGGCGTCAAAACATAAAAAAAAACATTATACGAGTACATAATAAGTTAAGTAAATTATAAAAAAAGTGGACTTTGCAAATAAAATTTTGAAATTAAAAATAATAACTTATCATTATTAATCATTCGCATGTTTTGGTAAATATGAATAATAATTTGTAATAATTATATATACCGGCAAGTAATTATAATTCCCTATAAGTAGCTTGGTACATTGAATGAAAACATTTGTTTATTGCTATTTACGAACAATTCCTAGTTAAATTTTTTATCGATCTATACAGATAGAATTTTTATTAAAATAACATTTATTGGTTATAGTATCTGGGACGAGCCAAAAATTCTAAATATTCTAAATTCTAAAGGGTGGGGGTCAAATGTCCATCTTTGAAACCGTAAGAGATAGAAAAAAATGGTCTGTTTATAAAAATATAAAGGTTTTGTTGGAAATTTTTTTTCATAAACTCAGTATATACCGGGTATTTATCTGATTTTTCTGAAAACAATTTGTGATAATTTAACATTTGACCTTAACAGATATTCATTTGAATAATAGCATAGTATTAAACATCTCTGAATATAATAAGGATTATTAAAATAAATATGACTACATTGTAGTCGAAATACGTATTTATAAAATACAAACAAATGTTCTAGGAATAGGGGCAAAATTTGAAATATAATCTCTGAATATATTTATCTATGTTAATTTATTTATCTATTATTAATATGCAAGTATTCTTCGTTTCCTTGCATTTACCACAAAAAATTGTGCATTATTAGTAATAATATAAGCCAATTATTCACTTTTACCGCAACATATGTTTATATACATAAATATATACATATATATATATATATATATATATATATATATATATATATATATATATATATATATAAATATATATATATGTATATATATATATATATATATATATATATATATATATAAATATATAAATAAATATATATATATATATATATATATATATATATGTTAATATATATATTTATATATATATATATATATATATATTAGTACAGAGTATATAATGCAATTTAAGTCAACTAAAAAATTCTTAATTTGCGGGATCATAAAATGGATCTCTCTCAGTTTATTGAAAAAGTTTATTAGGAGAAATTTTATAGGAAATAAAAATCCCTAAATTTTTCGTTGGATCAATTATTTCGTAGCATCAATAGTGTACCCAGAAACAGCAAAAATTAAGATGAATAAGACACCTCAAAATCAGGTCAATTTGTGGTGCCCTATTCATTTTGTTTTTCACTATTTCTGTCTAAACCATTGATAATACAAAAAATTGATCAAACAATAAATGTGAGGATTTTTATTTCCTACAAAATTTCTCCCAACAACTTTTTCAATAATCTGACAGATTGGGAAGATGTCAAGGATACAAAGATTCTTACGCCTGCAAAAAAAAAGCGGAGGTAGGCAGTAGCCCCAAAGTGCTTTTCACAATTGAGGATTCACCCCTCTAACGATCCCACAAGGTCCGATCAACGTTAAAACTATTTTAAAGTTAAACTCCAACTGTCCTGAAGTATATATATATATATATATATATATATATATATATATATATATATATATATATATATATATATATATATATATATATATATATATATATATTTATATTTATATATATATATATATATATATATATATATATTTAACTCTCCAAGTAAATTGTATAATTCTGAGAAAAAAACATTGAACTGAAGATGTGTTGTTTGTTCGTTGCTGTTGCGATTATAGTTAAGCGCTAATAGCGTTGTTGTGCACATTAAAAATATCCGCGAAGCGCGCGTTAATACACTTCTTCTCTTTTGTATTGTGTTTATACAAAATTATTGTGTTTGTAGTGTGTATACATACGTGTACTATTGTATTATGTTACTAAAGAATTGTTTACATACAGGTTGTTATCTATCTTGTTGACTAGCTATTGGGATATTTAAAGTGCAACACTGTATACAATATGTCTATCAACATAGACCCAATAGGAACATTTTTTAGTGTACCATGATACGGTGCGCTCTTACGCCCAAATTCACAAACACTTGTAGAGTGCAGTTTCGGTAGAACAAAGCTGTCCACATCATCGCTCACTGTGCACAGACGGTGATGTACATATCCGAACGATTAAGACAGGTTAAATAGTTGTCAGGAAGGTTCATTACGGTTGACTGAAAAGAATTGGACAAGAGATGTATGAGCCAAAGAGTAAATATTCAGTGGCTATAAATTTCCCATCATCTTTTAAGTCGAAATTCTATTGATAAATACTCCAAAATAGTCATTCAAATATTCAAACACTAACTTCTTACATTATCAGCTCGAAAATAGATTAGGAATGCCTAGTCAGGTATCAAAAACCGAACAAGAATAATAAAGTCATCTTCCTCTAAGTATCATGGTATCTGAAGCCACATGAAATATGAGGCTGGCAAGAAAAGAGACATCAACATCCCTCTTAACACCAGGTTTACACTTTATTTATTATTCATACATTATAAATTCTGTGCAAACGCGTGTGAAACTCCCAAACATAGCATCAAGATATGCAGTGACCTTATTTAAAAAGGTATCCGATGCTTGGAGTAGTACCAGGCGGCGTAGTTCACACAATAGGCCCTTTAAGACGCAATGCACTAAAGTCTAAACCCATCTTGCTCTGTCAATTACTCGCTACATGGGGCATCTTATACCTGTCAAACCCCTTAAATCTTAAACATCTATTCGTTTCTTATTTTATAACTCTGCATCGAGAGAGTGACACATTATCTTCAACAAGCATTTTAATTCGGAAGGATCGGAAGTTTAATTACCGCACCAGATCCAGTTATTTTATGTAGGTTAGGTTGTGGTGGTTGCCCGAGAATCTAGGGCTTAAGCTTTCAATATCATAACTCATTTCATCAATACGTCTTTCAACAGTATTGTTGCTTAAGGGAATTCTTTTAATGATATCAGATGCAGGTTTGTGTAAAACAGTTTTTAAAACCTCTTCAACGGCTGGCAAAATTAACTTCTCTCCGATAGTATGCGGTTTTCCGGATTTTGCTATAAGTAACGAGATATTGTAAGACGCCCGCAAACCATCATCATTTCTTTGTGACGTCGAAGCGAACATTCTGTCCAGTGTAAGTCTCTTCTGAAGTTTATCTTTGAGTGTTTGAAAGTATTTCAAATCTTTCTCTGTTTTATCAGGGTGGCATCTTCTCAGATGATCTTGCAGTTTAGATGGTTTCATAGCGTCATTGCCCAAAACTTTGTTGCATAAAAGGCACATAGGCAATTGTTTGTCCGGCAATGATGGAATGAAGCCAAATTTCAAATAATCAACACTGTACTGTCTACATTTCTTTTTAGATTCGGACATGGCATCAGTCATCTGTGGGCAAAATTAAATTATTTAAATAAGACAGAAAATCCAGCAGCTGTATATTAAAAAAATTTTTTAGATTTTTCCGAAAACATTCCATAATCCGAACATCTTCTTGCAACAATTAGCTCGAATTACGGAGATTGCACTGTAATTATAATACCGATTGCTAAAACTTTTAAAAAGAAACCATTGAGGAGTACTCGTGTAATTTTGCATGCTTGAATATTAAACTACTAATAACTAAAGTCATGATTGGCGTAATTTATCTATCTTTGCTAACTACGAGTACAAAACTAAAATTTAATAAAAAATAATGTACTTACTTTTCTCCAGCACTCTCAAACAAAATAACACTGACTCACTATAATTTGTGTGATATACTATCTGTTTATATTTTTTTAAATATTTTCTTAGCACTTTCCTTTTCAAGATTCAGGAAACGAATAAACGTATTTGTCCCACATTCGTATTTATAGAGTGACGAATTGAACAAGTCAGTGCAAGGTAGCGAAGCTCTGAGACTGCGACTACGACTGCGACTCTCAGGTTTTTACAAGTTCAAAATGTATTGCGACCACAAAGCGAATACCAACATCCTACAACTTACACAATTTTATAAACATATATAATAAATTTTTTACTTCATAGGCACTTTTATAAATAATGTATATGTCTTGATATTATAAGATAGTATGATGTAAGTAAATAGGTACTATCAGTGTATGTGTTGAGATCCACTATCGTGGACCCCAATTTTCATTTCATGGACCCCCAAATTTTTTTTCGCTGACGTAGACCCCTTGCAGGTTGTCATAGACCCCTAAGGGTCGATATAGACCACTTTGGGAATCACTGCCCTAGATGGAAAACACTTTATACACCACAAGATCCATTGTAATACCGAAAGAGGCTGACACGTCCTTATTACTACTCTTTAAACCATTTGTAGCTATTCAAGTACAGCAATAAAGCTTTGATGCCATTAGACTTTAGCACAGATAGGTCATAAAAGATTGGTTGGTACAAAATTGAGCGTTTTTTCATGATAAGAGCTGGACAGTGACAGAGTACGTGAGTCAGACGTTCCGCGTATCTGCCGCCCATTCAGTGTCTTGTAAACATTTTAAATACATAAATTCATATTTAAGATTGTTATGAAACTGGAAGGGATATGTTAGGGTGGGGAGTTTGTCCTATGCTAAATGCATTGATATCTCATCCATTACCAACTCTAAATAAGTAAAAAATTTTGCAATAAAGTCGTTTCAAATAATTTAATTTTTGTAAAAAAAATATATTGTTTAAAAATTAAATCCTAAATTTTATTTTTTCGAAAAGTTTTAATAATTAAAAATATGTTTTTATGTATTTAAAAAAAGTTGCATTTTGACGTATAAAGTACGGCAACATTATAAATAAAATAAAACTAAATAAAACTAAAATAAAACTAGACAAAACTAAATAAAACTCAAAATAAAACTGTATTTAGAACATTTTTCGATCTACAAATTTAATTATCTCAGAAATCAAAAACAGGATTAATTTGAAATTTGATCCTGGTATTTATAAGACTTTGATAATTATTATGGCAGTTTTTCATAAAACTGGCATTTCTGGTTGTCGAGATACAGATTTTTATATCACTGTGATTACCACCAAGTCATTTAACGTTATGTATAACCTTACTTCAAAACTGTAACTTTTTTTACTCAAAAACTAAAAACAGGATTAAGTTCAAACTTTGACAAGATAATATTTATTATTGAAATAATAAGCTGTCAAATTTTGAAGAACCTGTCATTAAATCGAATTTTCTTATTAATGTTTCTATATCAAGAAATTTCAATAATGTTTTAAAGTATTTAAAAGAATATGAAAGAAAAATTACTAAAAGTATAGATAATTAACGGCCATTTTCAAAATAATGAAACCTTTATGTGGAATTATTTCCACCGTTCGTTTTGGTTAGTACATTCTGTAGGACGTTATTAAAAATGTTTTGTCTGACACGACGTTTAACATTGCATTCGATAGTCGGTTGCTGTTGCAACTATGGTTCCAATAGTGAATCTGTGACTGAATAAGGTGAATAAGCATGCTTGTTTCACCGTCATAACAATTCTCTTCTTTTTTTCAAAATATGGTTCGGCAACAACATTTTTATCCCTGCTCATAGTCCAGGTGTTCATATCACACAAAATACACTTTGAAGATGGTATAATACTCTCACTGTGTACAATAAAAGGTACACACACACACTCGCATACACACGCTATGTTAAAATCAACGAACGAAAAAGTACAGTTCGATTCATATAGTATTCTTATAAATTATTTTTGCAACGTGCACTTTTGTCAGTCTTATTTGTTTTGGCGAAAGTATATTAAGGTAACATATTAATTTTTACACATTTAGTTGAATATTTATTTTACAAATACTGGAATTTATTTTTTTTTTAATTTTTGTTGATATATTATGATTATAACATAAATCTTACCACTGGCGATAGCTTGGGAAAATTTTGATCAATCATACTATCCGAAATTATTGTTCCAGTTGCAACACCAATCAGTCAGTATACATCATGGTGTTTAATCATACAGGGGTTTGTAAAAAAAGGGACATGCAAGTGTGCTAATTTTGGCTGCCATATTTTTTATAATTTTCAAATGTCCATCGATCCTACCTACTAGATGCCGAAAATCACTATCGTTAAAATTTTTATATATGTATATTATATACATAAACTTATATGTACATATATATATATGTTGATATACAGAATGTTTTGGAATGCTTTTCCAATAGAGAATCAATGTTAAATATTATTTATTACAGGCAGGCCGTCTGGTTACTGTACGGAGTCAGTCAGTACATATGTAATGAGAGTCAATCAGTACACATCTCATATGCGTATGGTAGTTTGTTTGTCATTTAAGAGTGTGTACTGATTCATTGACTGTGTGTATTGTGTGTACTGACTCATTTAAGAGTGTGTACTCATTAAATGTGTACTGACAGACTCCGCACAGTAACCAGACGGCTTGCCAGTAATAAATAATGTGACTGAAGTGACTGAATAGTGATATAGTGATAGTGACTTAAGAGTGATTTATGTATTCTAAGGAAATTCGCTAAGATGACGCAGCTCCTGCGTAACGCCTTTTTTTAATTTAAAATCGTGAAGGTACTTTTGCGCCACCTTGTACAAACATAAAAGTCTGATGTGAAAGGCACACAATCTCTATGTACTGTGAGTCACAAAAGTAGCGCTCATATTTTAGAATTTATTAGTTGAATTGTACCTTATTCATTTTGGGAAAATGTTTCGAATAAAAGTTATTAGTATATTTTAAATGAAAAACTTTCATCCGAATCAATTTTTCGAAAACCAAATAAATAAAGCATACAAAAATTATAAATTTTGATAAATGAGCGCTACTTTTGTGGCATGTGTACAAGCTAAAGTCAGTTGTTGGATGTTTCAGATTTTTTCATATACATTTAAAAACAATCCATTAAATTTAAAACTAAAAGTATAAATAAACTAAAACTAAAATTTTGATGTGAACTACAATCGACAGTATAAAAATGTTTCTCGTTCATGTTTTTCTCCTTTTTAATGAAATCGGTTTAAAATTTAAAAACTAAAGATTAGAGTTTAGATGGTTCAGATTTCTTGGCGATTCGATTAATTTAGAGAGAAAATCACAGACCAGATTGAAATTGTTTGAAAATTAGATTTTTGGAACATTAATTTAGATAGGACGGATAGTTTTCGAGGAAAACGAAGGATGACGGAGATAAGATTTTTTAAATTCGATTTCTAGGTTTTTGAAACGAAACTGACTTTTGCATCATTTGGTAGTACACAATTTAAAAGCATTAACGCATTTGGTTTTTGAGAAACCATGTTCACCCCCCCCCCCCCCACACACACATAGACGACCAAATTGGTATTTTTTGCAAATTGTACAAACACAAAGTTGATTTTTGACATCTAACATCATGCACAACCTCTATTTAGAATCTCTACGTTGCGGTGTGTATATAGAAGTAAAACATATTCCTCAGAAATGTTCGTCGAAAATAATATAAAGTCAAAGTACGTTTTAGTAATATACACTAATTCGAAGAACTTAAATTTATCATTAACAACAATAAAAAAACATCTGCGTTGTTGACTGTTGAATCTGAACTCTTTAATAATATTTTTGCCCTTTTATTTCTAGTAACTGATTGAATTATTATGAAATTTTTATTATTTTAAAATGACACATAAATAAAACATACAACAATATGATTATTATATTCTTTGTAAACCGATCCATTTTTTTCTATGCTATTATGAATAATAATAATTCTATTTTCTATTAAAATGGATAAACAAAAAAGATAGATAAAATTATTTCTTATTCAATTAAATGTTTGTTGAATAGAAATTCCTTATTATATAAACCGGCAGCTCCCGATAAAAAATTATGATTACATATTGTAGCTGTGTGCCAAAATACATTCAAAAAGAATGGAATAGCTTAAATAGGGCTGTAGTCGTCAATGCTAGTCATTGAGATACGATTTGCAACAGCGTATAAATTATTAAAAGAAAGATCAGTGTTGCCAGAAGGTTACATTTCTTACATTTTACGTAACTTTTCATCAACCCATGTAACTTGTATGTAAGAAAAATTTTTAAATACTTTTGTGTAAATTTTTTTAAAATTACTTTTCTCGTTATAATAAGTTTGCCATAATTTCGGTGTTCACAAATCTTCGATTAAAAACTCACGCTTTTATAAAATTTTATATAAAATAAATAAATGAAAATGGATTGAAAAATAAATGTATGGGTACTTACTATTTTTATTTTAATTATTTCATTTTTATTAAATAATAGCTGTTTCCCGCTTATATATATATATATATATGTATATATATATATATATATATATATATATATATATATATATATATATATATATATATATATATATATATACATATATATATATATAT
The DNA here is from genome assembly GCA_963920215.1 of Nineta flava. NCBI lineage: Eukaryota > Metazoa > Arthropoda > Insecta > Neuroptera > Chrysopidae > Nineta > Nineta flava. Next base: position 69,122,322 of record OY986041.1, on the reverse strand, counting down.
ATATATATATATATATATTTATATATATATATATATATTCATTTATTTCTTTATTTATTTAAAATACGATACGATTAACGGTTTCAAGGTATCCGATCCATAGTGCTACAATTCCAAACTGTACCCCTTAAAAAATCGCTAAAATTGGAGGAAAATATTATGTGCCCGATTTTGATAAAAACTTCATTATCAGCTAATTTGGACCTAGCGAAAACGATGGCGTTGGTTAAAGTACGATACGATTAACGGTTTTCAAGGTATCAGACCTGTAGTGCTAAAATTCCAAACTGTATGAATTGAGAAGGCAAAATTTTGAAATGTGTTGGTCGGACGGTAAAATGAACCTGATTTTCGTACTGTTAGGATCGAAATTAGCCTAGAAAATTATTATTATTAAAATCGAGAACAAAAATTTTCTTCCCTTTTTTTACATTTTTTCCAAGGGGTACCCCTTAAAAAAATCGCTAAAATTAGAGGAAAATTTTATGTCTCCGATTTTGATAAAAACTTGGTTTTAAGCTAATTTGGACCTAGCGAAAACGATGGCGTTGGTTAAAATATGATACGAATCACGGTTTTCAAGGTATCAGACCAATAGCGCTAATATTCCAAACTGTATGGATTGAGAAAGCAAAATTTTGAAATGTGTTGGTTGGACGTTAAAATGAACCTGATTTTCGTACTGTTTGGATCGAAATTAGCCTAGAAAATGATTATTATTAAAATCGAGAACAAAAATTTTCTTCCTTTTTTTCACATTTTTTCCAAGGGGTACCCCTTAAAAAAATCGCTAAAATTGGAGAAAAATATTATGTGCCCGATTTTGATAAAAACTTCGTTTTCAGCTAATTTGGACCTAGCGAAAACGATGGCGTTGGTTAAAGTACGATACGATTAACGGTTTTCAAGGTATCAGACCTATAGTGTTAATATTCCAAACTGTATGGATTGAGAAGGCAAAATTTTGAAATGAGTTGGTCGGACGTTAAAATGAACCTGATTTTCGTATTGTTTGGGTCAAAATTAGCCTAGAAAATGATTATTATCAAAATCGAGAACACAAATTTTCTAACATATTTTCGAAGGGGAACATATATATATATATAAATATATAAATATATATATATATATATATATATATATATATATATATATATATATATATATATATATATATATATATATTTATTTATTTATATTTATTTTTCAATATGTACAATAGTGAATAGAGTCTCACTAATCCGGCACTTCAATAATTCGGTACGTCCAATAATCCGGCACCCTATAGTTTTTTATAGTGCCGGATTAATGAGACTCTTCTGTATATGTATATCGATACACAACGATTTATAGTGTGCTATTAATATAAAATTGAAACATAATTTTAATAAAATAATTTTATAGTTATTTTTTAGAAGCATAGTTTCTATGGAAATGATTAAATCAACAAAAATTTTAACCGACTCCAAAAAAAATGAGGAGATTCTATGTTCGACTGTATGTATTTTTTTTAATGTTCACCCCCTTCAAGATTGTTTTTTAATATAAAAAAAAAGGATAGCCTATGTCCTTCCCCAGGATATAATCTATCTCCTTGCCAAATTTCATTACGATCCGTTTACCCGTTTAGTCGTGAAGAGGTAGCGAACACACAGAATTACTTTCACATTTATATAGTAGTATGGATAAGCTAATTTTGAAAATCACAAAGCTATAAAACACAAAATTAATAATTTATCGTATATCAATAACAAAATCATCACAATGTATCTTTAAGTTTGAAAATGTAACTTTTCAGGCATACCAACGTATCTTTCGATCAAGCCACGCTGGCAACACTGAGAAAGATATACATTTATTTGTAACGAGAGAAGGAAACGGACATATTATTATATTGTTTACTTTCTAGCAATCAAAAGTTATTTCTTTACAAATAATAATCTTCCTTATACTAATTTAATTAAACACTGTTGCAAATTTCTTATCTAAATGGCTATTCTTGACGATTACAGCTTGTATGCGATTACTAAGAGAAGGTTTTTTTAAACTTTGGATATTATTAGATTCCCTTTAAAAATTTTTACAATCTTGCTACCTCCTAATGACTTCCAGGAGCCTGTTTGAAAGTTCATCCATGAAATCTTTAATATCCGATTGAGGGATATTTTGCCGTTCCTCTAATACAACTGCACTGAGCTCTCCTATGGTTGTTGGCACATGTACCCCAACTTGAACCCGACATTGAATATATTGAAGATATATTGAAGATATTGATTGATGCATCTGGTGACATGGTAACTTCTTCTACGTATCTCTGAGCAGTCACGTTGCTTCTATCGAAGACAAGTCGACACGAGATTCATAAGTGATATCTCCCCATATCATTATTGACCTTCCTTGATAACTCACTATTTCTACTATGGCGAGTGGAACAAACCTCCTGTTTGGTCATCTAGACCAGAGGTGGGCAAGAGTTGACTCGGCCAAGCTCTGAGTGAGAGGTAGGGAAGAGAGATAGAGTTAATACAGGGTAACCTACCATTTATTAATATTTTCTTTTTTTAATTAAAACATTTTCTGAAAAAATATAATAATACCAAATCTTTTTTATGGTCACTATTATACAAAGTAAATAATACATACAATCATTCAATACATACTCTGGAATTTTGGGCTGGTAATTTGGGTCATAAAATGTACCTTTTTAGTATATATCATATTTGTGTATGTATAAAATAAAAATATATAAAAAATATATATATATAAATCTTTTGAACCTTTAAATTTACCGCTGGACCATTGTAATAAAAGAGGGAAATTTTTGGAAAGGATAATTTAAATAGAATTATAGTTTTGGAAATTCCAAATGATTTGTCTAAATATTTTACTATTCATATCCGAGAACTAATAAAGAATTATTTACCTGATTTAATTATTTTTTCTTCGTATGGAGTATGCTCAGTATAGTGTCATGGGAATTTGATGAATTAAGTTAAATTTTACATAAAGTGGGAATTTGAGTTCTTCGAGTTAGTCTTCTTTGAATTGAAAAAGTGAAAAGTACTTTTTGTAGTAGTGGAAATTATTTTTCGCATAATTTGTTTTTCAAAAAAAATAAAATATGGACTATACTATAGACGATACTATATAATTATTGGGCAATAATCGGTAGGACAACCTGTATTGAAACATCGTTCCGTCTTGCTTCAAAACATACCTTCTTTACTTACTCTCACCCAGCTTATGGAGAGCCCGTAAGGCTCAGACGAGCTGTCTGTGCCCACCTCTGATCTAGACCTCTTAAGACTACTGCTCTCATCTGAGAACAGTACATCCTTCTTAATAATTCCATCTTGCGTAACACGAAATCTAATTCAATGGTACTGTGGGTAAAGTTCGGAAGTATGGGCTGGGCGAAATGCTTTAGGACTCTGTCAGCCTTTTTATTATCGTACGTTCACTCAACCAGCATTTCTCACCTCGAAGATACGAATACGAGCTTCAGTGGCCCTACAAAATCGATTCTTTAGCATATTGTTGACATCAGTGGTCTCGAGGTGAAATTCGTCGATTACAATTGACAAACAGACGGGCAGATTTGCGGAAATTGTCTAATTAGGCCATTTGATGAACCTATAAAAAAAAATTTCTCAATATTTTCCACTATTACAAAGTCGGGACTAAACTTGATGGTGTGAACATAACGGCTTGTTTATTAAAGGTTTTACAATGCTACATTTTTTTTGAGTAATTTTACAAATAGCTTTTACCCTTATATGATGAGGTATTACAGGTTTTTTAAAGTTTTGCGGATTTCTAAAAGATGAAAAACAAACGACGCCCACCTTCAGGTGAATATAATTAATATAAACTCTTATAAAAATCATTTTCAGCGTCTTTGTATTGGCATAGTCAAATGTTAATCCCGGAATGAACAGAACAAATACGGTACAAGAAAAAAATTACTATTCACTAATTAAATCATATGCACCAGCCTTGTATATTATGATTGAATACAACATATTTGAAAATCTAGAGCACGGAAGTGCGTAAGGTCGAGTTTAAGGGGGTTTTTTGCCTTACGTGCTTACAACTATATCTACACCTTAATTTAGACGATTTTTAATCCCGATATAACTTTTGAACGAAAAGAGCTACAGTGGTGAGTTTTCGAATATAGGCATTTTACGGAATTATAAGAGACTGTTTTTTCAATCATCATTAAGGAATAAACAGTTAAAAAGTTATTTTAATTCAAAAATCGTAAAATAGCGGACACGCCCACAATTTACCGTGTATGACCCATCAATATTTTACCCAACTTCTCGATATGCTTAAAAGTTGATATTTGGCATACAGTAAGATCTGGTACACAAACCGACAGGAAAGTTATGAAAACCAGAAATTTCTATCCCAAAATTGAAAATTTTTGCATATTTTGTTTTGATAAATTTAACATTGTGAAACATAGAGTACTTTCTGATTGGTTGATAGTACTTTCTGATTGGTTGACACATAAATCTCGTAGCATTTAAAAAGGTGTATATTTAAGCAGCTTTATTTGAAAACCAAACCTTATCCGTATTCCAATGGGGAAACACTAATTTTTATAATTTAACAAAGTAACTTTTTCAAAACTTGTTGAAAAAATCTAACCCACTTCTAGACATGCTAGAAGGGTGCAGTTCTTGCATTCAACGTGGAATAAATTATAACTTATAAGAAAAATCGGATATATCTCCCCGAAAACTCGGCCCTTTTTTACATTTATAGTTTTTGATCGGATTGATTATTAATGTATTGTTTTCATGAAATACATAAATACATATTATTTGTAAATAAATACACATTATACATTATATCCTATCAATAAAATAAGTTAAATAAACGAATTACGTGATTGTACATTTTATCGAGGTATTGATTTTATTTATATAAAGTATAGTCGAAAAGTTACGCAACGATATGTCTCGAAAAACAGAAACCGCCGAATTAAATCATGCCTTAAAACCGTTGAAAGAATAGCAAATTTTTATAAATTAAAAAAATAATAAAACTAGAAAGGGGCTAAAAAAATTACGTATGTGTTTCAAAAAGTTTAAGACATTTTAATTAATAAATTATAAGCTATCAGTTTACTGTCAAAAGTAAAAATAATCATATTTTAAAAAATGTTTAAAGCTTAATTTACTAAAAATGGTATTTGTATTTTTTTTTAATGTTGAGTGCTTAACTGCTAAATAGTGCTTTAATATCTAAAATATAATGAAGGAAATATGTTAAATATAGTTAATAAACTTGGAACGTCTTAAAACATGGTTTAATTTTTTACAAAACACCATTCAGGTCTAATAAATGTCTCAGCTAGGGATGCAAACATCGTAAAGAAAAACATCGATGGTTCGATGTATCGATTATTCATTTAAAAGAGTTATCGCACGTTTCGCAAAACAAGTATTCAATATCCATTCAAACAAAAGAAAGTTTTATTGTAAAAGAAAATTCGATTACATAAATTTAAGATATTTAATTCCAATAATTTTCAAAATATGCATATAAACTGTATTTAACTGTATTTAATTCTTGGAATTAAAACAATAATACATATTCATAACCATCAATGTGCAGCAAACCATGGCCACTAATTCACTACTACCAATGTAATAAAGTAAATCAAAGTAATCATAGAACCTATTGGAATAGAGAATAGAATATTTGCATTACAGTTTATTAAATATAAAAGTAAAATTTATTATTTATAATCGATTTTTTAATTATTATTATTTTTATTATTATTGATTATTGAGAACAGATAACAGAAAATGAGAATAGACATGCCATACTATATAGTTATTAAACAAAATCATATTTTAATATGGTTTATTATTTTTAGACTTAAAAATTGTTTGTTATCGCTGGCATCTCTATTCGAGTATCTAATATTATGTGTATTTTATAGATAATCCAATCTGTGAAAAAAAAAGCTCGCCGTTTATTTTCCAAAGTTATTCAAATTGAAATGTGTATTATTGATTTTGATAATGATTATGAAATATATATTATTATTATATTAAAAATAAATTAAAATAAATTAAATTCCAAAAATTGTAAAATTTGAGATAATCAAAGAGTTACTACGATAATCCACTATTTAATTAAACAAATATTTGAGACAATATTGTCATGAAAATCTCAAATATTTGTTTAATTTTATTATCAAAGTGGGTTTAATGAATGTTGACTGCTGCTGATTTTGAAAATTTGTAATACTAAGTTGACAATCAGGTTAAGGAAACCCGATCTCTTTTCTAAATGAAAAGCGACAAATTTTTTTATCTCGGAAAATTATGAGTTCATTTGGAATAATTTGTTAACGAATTAACAACTAAATCACTTAGTTGTTAATCAATTTAGCGGTACACTCTCATTTGAATGAATGTGTAGCGGTACGCTCCTAAAATCAATTATGCTTTCTTTTAGAAACCATTGCTGCTCAACTATATCTTCCCCAAGTTACCACGGTAATTGGTATTCTGTAAATTACCTTGGTAATTATCAACAAACATAATTGACATTCATTCTATATTTTCAATAAAGATAATTTATATCTTTCAACTTGATATAATGATTCAGATATAACCATTTATCATCTTACAAATGCTATGTGACAATTTTTTCAATTCGATTTGAATCGTTTCGCTAAGTTGACATACACCACTTTCAGTTGTCACTAAACATCGCTATTGCGATATTCCCCATCAACGATCGATGAAATGGCTGAAAATTACCAACAAACTTCACACGCATGATTCTAGATACAATAGAGAGATATTTCTACTCAATGTAATGTACAAAAATTTTATCAAACCAAGAGCATTTTAGAGCTCTAACCCTGTTTGCCTGCATTCTAAAAACCATAAATAAAGCTCTCAATTTTTTCGTCGTAATACTTTTTATGAAACGAAATTATTATTACGTTTAAATATATATTTATACATAAATATTTTCCACAAACACATAACATACTAGGAAATGAATGTTCCAGGAAAGACAACAATAATAGAAATAATATAATTCAAATAACTCAACAAAGAAATAAAATAATACGATGTTGTATGTTTTCGTACGATACTAGTCAATAGGTTATGTTTGTTACATGTGTTGTAGTATTGTATGTTGTTGAGTACCGAGTATTATTCTATAATATGCGTTACAATATTAAATGTACACTCATAATACGAAATTATATTAAAATAAATTAAAAATGAAATTACAGTCAAAACTAACCCGGGGGAGCGAGAACTAGATTTGCGAGAAAACCTCCATTCCACCCTCGAAAACCCTCACCTACAAGTTAGAAACAAAAACTTCTGTATAAGAGAGTCGTTTTTCTCGCCTGGACCTCTATAACTGAGACTGCCACTTATAGGGGTGGATTAACGCTTAGGCCCATAAGGCCCGGGACTAGGGCGGCAAAATTTTAGGGACCCAAAATTTTATGGATGCTAAAATTTTACAGCTGAAAAAATTTAATAAACAAATTTCGGTAAAGTATTCCAAATAATGTTGAAGTATGCAATGAAAAAATAATAATTACTAAAGTGTTGAATAAAAATCTTACGAAATTATTTATTACCGCATTTTGGATATTCTGAGCATACAATTTGCCGGGCGTTCAAACGTATATAAACAGCTTCACGTAAACTTTAACTTTTTTGATAAGTTGTCTGAAATTGATACAAATGAGTTAACAAATCAAGCAAATAAGCTTATCAATAAGTATCCCAACGATTTGGAAGAGACATTAGGTAATGAATGTATTCGCTTACATTATCAACTCAAAGATTTACCAAAGCATAATGAAAATATGCACTAAATTTATGCAATATTTTACATTCACGTAATCTTTGCGATGTTTAGCCTAACGTAGATATTGCTTTATGCATTTATTTAAGTATTCCAGCAGCAAATTGTTTAGACGAAAGAACTTTTAAAAGAGTGAAAAGCTATCTACGAGTAAGTATGGGTGAGGGCCAACTTAATGCACGGTTGTCTATTGAAGCAAAATTAGTGCAGGAAATTGATTATGAGAATATAATCGATGTTTTCACGTGAGCTAAAGAAAGAAAAAAGGAGTTAATGTGATATGCGATACGTCATAAAAAATGTATTTATTGTTTAATCTTAAGAAATTTATTATTACGGTTAAATAAATAAACCACAAAATATAATATTTTTAATAATTATAAATTAAATGTTTTATTATAATAATCACTACAGGAAATAAAAAAGAGTGCCATATCCGGCGGGTCCTAGTGCGGCATCGAACCTAAAACCCGCCACTGGCCACTTACTCTATACCTCTATAAGGCATAAGCGAGAGTCAAGTGTATTTATAATCTGTTATTTATGACACTTTCTAAATTTCGTAGAATAAACACAAATTCAAATACAAAATATATTTACATATATATATCATTGTTTCCTGTATTTGTTTATACCTCTGTAAGTGAGAAAAACCGCTCCTGCGCTTCTTTAAGTGAGAAACTTGGTTCAGCGGAAAAAAAAGATTCCGTACCGTTGAACTCTCGCTCATTCAGGTTTGACTGTATATTTATTATAATGAAAAAAAAAAATCAAATATTCGACCATTTTTATTATAATTCAACTGTACGTAAAGTGGAATAAAATTCTTTTTAACAACATTTTATATTCATCAATTACCGAATCAATGATCAAGTCTTTACTTCAATTATGATGTTTTTTTAATTATTATACTTCACTGCTTTTTGCGTATCTACTTCTCTTTTTGAGTTATTTTTAAAAATATAATCTTTTTTTAAGAAAATTCAGAAATTTAAGAGAAACTAAATCGAACTTCATTTTAAAACTATTTGCATTCTAAATCGTTCATAAGCATATGGTAACTATTAATGTCCATTTTCACCAACAAAGCTCAAAATTTGAACTAAGTCTCATGCGATCTCAATGTACGAAGGGTGCCTATGATGACAGCCTTCCGCATGGAGGTGATAAGGTGACGAAGATGAGACCTGCAAACCGGAATGATGGATAGATTAGACTCTAGACTGGGGCGTATACCGCCAAGGCAACCGATAATGAGAACAACCATTTTGACTGAGTAGCCAAGGTGTAGTTGTCGTAGTTCTTGGAGAAGATCAAGGTATTTAGTTCGTTTTTGCTCCTCTTTCAGGACTATATTCGCTTCTGCAGGTGCAGAGAACTCGATGACGAAAATAGTCTTAGCTGAAATATCCTGAAGCACTATATCAGGCTTAGTAGCAGAGAGCTGCCTGGTAGTTGGGAACGAGAAATTCCAAAATAATAATTATTATTATTATATTATCGTTTTATTTTGCTTTTATATTTAATTATCGGTATTATATAACATTTAGGTTATGTTTTATAACTTATGTTCTAAAAGTACGAATCACTTAAGTATATTGCCTATCGTCCAAACTGGGTTCAATATTTGAACGAGTTCACGTGAGCTATGAATTGAACCGTGTTGATGGGAATAGGCATAAACAAATTTATTTGAAAATGGATTTTAATCACTTGCAATTTTTACGAAAATGTCAATAGCTTTAATTGGAGTTTTTTCTGCAAACGTAGGAGTAACTAATTTTGTTTTTGTTGTATCTTTTGAAGGTCAAAACAGCAATAATTGAAGGACAACAACAACTATAAGTAACTAAAAAAGTATTTACTTTGCAGAAAAACTGTATAGAATTAATTTTGCTTAAAATTGATTACTCTGCCAATTTGGGGGGATATTTTGAATGCCAATATTTTCACCACCAGGAAGGGGTGACTTTCACCCCCAAGGCTACCCCCCTCCTCCAAAATGTTTATGATTTAAAATAATATTAAAAACAAACATTTTTAAAAAAATTATCAAAATTGGATCTCTTTCTGAGGATAAAGAATTAAGGATTAAGATTCATTCATCACGGATGTATATAAGGGAGGGGTTTTTGGGGGTTTCGTACCACTGCCTTAGTCTACGACAAAACGCATCTTTTTTACATACTTAAAAGATTCAAAAAGGCAGTTTTTTTACTGTACTGGCCGATGAAACACAAGACATATTACAGTGAGAACAATTAGCGTTATGTTTACGACATGTTTACTGCTCATCTGGAAAATTTGTTACTCTGGAGGATTTTCTAGAATTTATGTACGTAAAAGAGGTATCAGACCAAAGGGTTTTTTTCAGGATGATGAGCATCACGCTGGTACTTTGTAAGTAGCTTCGTTTTGACAAGACGCCCAACTTTTATAATTATAAAATTCTGGAAAACGGTATCGAAATTTTCTGGAACCCGTTGAACATTGAGGATGGGAGACTCGGAGTCCATTCCATTGAATTTAGAGGACGAGAATTTTTCATTGTTCTTCACTTGATTATCTTACAATTAAACTTGATGCTCGTAAACTTTGGATGAACATGTCGATTTGACCGTTCATCAATCAGTGCTGCAGGCATAGGGTTGGGGACCCCTGCCCTACACGATGTCCTTGAATAAAAATTTGTTAAACATCATATCCGTATTTGTGTGACTACATATTACAACTATGACAAATTTTATTCATTTGTGTGTTGTAATAATACCTGAGAAACAAAATGCAATGACAGACAGCCAGACACCAAGATCAATCCATAACTGTTCCGTTCTTCGAGGCTGAGACTATAAAAAAATAAAGTTTTGTAACCAATTGTGAAGCGAAATACTCACAATCGAAATTGAGAATTTTAACAAGCTTACGGTATACACTATACGGCAGCAATTAAAATATTGTTCTGTTATGTTTGGTTGGTTATAAGACTTCTTTCTCGGTACTAAAACTAGACTTGTAATGAAGAGGTTTCAAATTTATTTCATATTTTCATATTTCCAAGAAATTTTCATTTATTGAAATTCTAAGAAGGTTTGCTCGCAAAATATTACTCCAAACAACAACAATCGATAATATCCAACGGCATTGTTACCAGATGGGCCTATTTAATGCCAATGGGGCTATTTTGTAACATTGACTATAAAATTTTATTCATCGGCTATAGGTAGCAAAATAGGCTACTTTTTTTCGTCAAAAAAGTGCAATTTATAAAAATTAACTTTATAATAGAATTTCAGTGTTTAAAAATGTTTTCCCCTTATTGAATAATAAATTATTGTTGTTATTTTTAATATAAATTTTTAGTAGGTATATTAAATGAAATTAACTTTTAAATTCATTTAAAATGTCCGGCCTTAAGCTATTCTATAACTTTACTATAAGTTTACACAATCAAATAACTTTGTTACTTCTATAATTTCTTATTTAGTGAGTAAAATAATTAGTTGTTTTATCTAAAAGATTTAGCGATACACGAAGCGAATCAATTGCAGAGCCAATCTGCCTGAACTTTCCTTCCTGAGTGTACATAGAAACCAGTATTGGAAAAAAAAAATTTTGTTCCTAATAAATAATTGCTGTATTATTTGACTAAATTGCTTTGTCACTTCTGGGAGTAAATAACGTTGTTAACACACCCAATTAGCGTTATGATTAAATATTTTCTTCATGAAGTTTGCTTATTCCAATGACCGAGAATTAGAAAGCAATTTACATAGTCGGTATTTGTGAAAAATAAATAAAAGGAAAAGTATGCAACAATTTTTAGTTGAAGCGGGAGGGCCGTACAAAGCCATTTTGTTCAAATAGAAAACCTATTGCCGCATTTACTTAAGCATTTACTAAAATATTAAATAATGGCAACAAGGGCGTTGCCAAAAGAGGCAGGTGAGGGCAGTTACCCCCTTCTCTCTCAATCCTATAGCTTCATCTGCTTAAAATAGCACCTCTCACCCGGAGGCGTTTCGCCTTCGGGTGACAGGTTGTTCTCAAAGAGGGCACAGAGGACCCCTTGGTCTAGGTGCTAGGGACCCGTATGCGGTACCCCTCTTTCTTATTATTATTATTACCCCCTTCTCTAGAAATACAAAAAATTTAGTCAAATATAGCCAATCATAGGAAAAACTAGAAAGACTATGAAAAAACCAGTATAGGAAAAATTACCGTGCAATTAATAGCCCATAATTTTAATTAATTAATTAAACTTGCATTAATTTCCAAGACTGACAAGCACTATAGTAGAACGTCGGCTCAATGGTCTAGCAATGATTAATGTCCGCAGAAAGCTTATTTTCGAAACTGTATAGCATTTTAATAATAAAGTTATCGCGAACATCGCTAAGAAAACACGAAGATTGAATTTTAATTAAATATTTTTTGTAAATTTCTTGTATCAAAAAGCTATCTTCATAAATATTAAAATGTTCCAACAATTCATATTCTAAGAATGCAATTTTCCTGGAAATTCTCTTAGTAAACGCTCGCCGAGCACATAGTACGCCATCTGGAAACACGTTGTTGCCACATATCAAATTTGAATGAAAATAAATACACCACCAAAAATAATATGTGCTATAAAGTGTTTTTAATTTGCTTCTGTAATCTTCATTTGTAAAAGCATAGGATAGAACAGATGAGATGACATTGCGAGTGCAATGAAACTTTGCTATATCATTAATATATGTACCATTTCATTAATATATAATATCTGGGCTACAGATATGCAGTCAGAGGGTATGAAGTTTTATATTTTTTTACTCAAATTTGAGCTTATTATTCATTTTGTATGGAGTTTTTCTGATCCAGTAATTGATAGAATTTTGATAGAATTATTCATTTTGATTTATGATCACAAAAAATCATTCGATTATTAAAATGATTAATTGACTAAAATTTGAAAAATGTACCATTTGGCACTCAATTCCAGAATTATTAATGTAATTTATTATTGGAGTGTTGGGCGTGATTTGTAACATATATTTATCCTTTTTTTGTTTTAAATATAAATTATACATCAGTCATAAAAAAGATTGTAATAGATCGTAGCTGTGAACAAAATCATATTTCGTAAGTGGTTATATTATTTTCAAAAGTTATATTATCTAGAGAACGGTAGTGCGACAGGCGAGTTTTTGACTTGTGTTTTTAAACTTAGTCGTTAAAGGAGAATTCTTTGGTACTTCTGTATTTAGTCTACAATTCAGAAATAAAAATTACTATAGCAGATGGTAAAAATAAAAATGTGCCAATAGTAAATCGATCAAAACTAGTTTGTTTACCTTTGTACAATTTTTGAATCCCTCCCATGTTAAAGCTATATAGCTACACCCGTGCTTAATTGAATGCATTACATGGGTTTTGCATTGCTTGGGTTTTGTCAATGTGTATGAAAGCACATTTAGATATCTATTCGTTCAAAAGTTATATCGAGGTGAAAAACCGTCTAGTTTAAGGGGTTGTTTTCCCATTTTTTAGGGAGTGGTGAGGAAAAATTTTTAATTTTTCTAATTACCTTCTTAATTTGTGGCTATTAAGCGTCGATTGCAAAAAACCACATCTTTCTAGTATGTATTGAAGAAAAAGGGTGGTTTTAGGGGTGTTTTTTGCATTTGCGAATGGTTGCGATGGGAAAATTTACTATTATAAAATAATCCTGTTAATTTAATCCTGTTCCACGTTGAAGAAAAAAAAACCGATCTTTCTATCATGAATAGAAATGAAAAGGTCAGTTTTAGGGATGTTTTTCCCATTTTCGGTGAGGTTGCGATGTAGGTAATGAAATTTTTCAAAATATTCTGTTAAATTGACGTTATTTCGGGTCGACTAGTGAAAATCCCATCTTCCTAGCATGTATAGAACAGAAAAACGTAATTTTGGAGGATGTTTTTCCAATTTTCCGGAAGATTGCAATCAAAAAATTGCAGTTTACCGATTTTTCTCGCCGGTTAGGCAATTTCGCGTCGAATGCAAAAAACCGCATCATTCTAGCATGAATAGAAGTGAAAAGGGCACTTTTAGGGGTGTTTTTCCCATTTTGGGGTGGGTTGCAATGAAGGTTATGAAGTTTTCTGTTAATTTGACTTTATTTCGGGTCGATTGGTGAAAATTCCATCTTTCTAGCATGCATAGAACAGAAAAACGTAATTTTGGGGGATGTTTTTCCTATTTTTCGGGGAGTTGCAATAAAAAAAATTGAAGTTTTCCGATTTTTCTCGTCGGTTTGAAGCAATTTCGCGTCGAATGCAAAAAACCGCATCTTTCTGGCATGTCTGGAAGTGGGTTAGGTTTTATATAGATGAGTGAGTGTGTCAGCTTCACTTTCAGTTTTATAGTATATTAGATATTAGATAACAAAAAACAATTTTTAAAATTTTTGTCTATCTATCTGTTTGTTCCGGCTAATCTCCGAAACGGTTGGGCCGATTTTGACGGGACTTTCACTGGAAGATAGCTGATGTTATAAGGAGTAACTTAGGCTACTTTTATTTTAGAAAAAGAATAAGGGTTCCGCGCAAAAAATTAAAAACCATGAAAATACGAACAAAATCCGAATCTTCAGCGTCAGCGAAGCGGGCAGGGTACGGCTAGTCTTCAATAAAATATTTAATTATTTTTGTAATAATTTAAGTTATAAAAATAATAATTGAACTACAAAACTTGGTATTCCCCCACAATATGCTGTTGTTTTTTTTTTTGAAGTGGGATATAGTAAATGATTTTAGATTATTTAAATTGTGTAAAATTTTCTAATAAAAAAATTCCTAGATACAAATAACGATTAATAAAATAACATTATTGTTAAAAGAAATCATTATGATTCATTGACATTTTTAATATTGCAAAGTAGTTTTTAAAAATCTGTTGAAAACTGGAAAGAAAAATAATTATAAGAAAATAGCAATAATTTAAGAAAATCAAGAGAGAGAAAAAATAGCGTCATAAATTTCACTTTTCAATTTCGTACGTCAAAAAAAAAATAGCAGAGAAATTCAACAAGTATTAAATTAATTACAACCAGTTACACTACAAATGTTTTTACAAAAATTATCACATGTTGATTTATTTTATTATACTTTGTAATTTGTATATACAACGCTTATGCCGACAGTACACTCTCAGCTAGACGTAACGAATGCGAGAGTGAACTCGCAGCGCTCGATTTAGAAATAGAAAAAATTTTTTATTATTAATCAGCATACAAAAATGAGTAATGACGTTGCTTAACGTTGCTGTCAATAAGAAAATCAAAACACAAAATGAGAAAGTTATAGGTATCAAAAAGACCTGTCGATTGACGTGTCTTGAATTGAAATTGGATCGGTAGTTTTTGAGTCAAAAAATCGCGATTTCTTGTTTTTGCTTCAAAAATTCGAGTTTTTGCTAAAGCAAGCCAAAAAAGATACTTTTTGAACAATTAAAAAAATTAATTTTTTACCGAGTTATGACGTTGCTGTCAATGAGAAAATCAAAACATTTGAACCACCCTCCCCTCAGTGGGAGGGGCAACCTCTGGTGGAGTTTTTTTTATATCTTCGGAGGAAAAAGGCTAAATTAACTATTTAGATCGTGCCCGATCCCAACTAATCCGGATAATTGAAATTCTACTGTATTTCGTAAAATGTGTTTTATTGAGAAATTCAATGAAATAAAGTATATAATAAAAAAAAACGAGTTGATTGCAATATTAAACTTGTCATAAACATCATTATTTAAAAAAATTTTAGGTGAAGTACATTTTTTTGTCTTGAGACAAAATGACGCTACGATTAATATTGGTCGCTTAATAGACGCCCAAATCTGGTAAAATCGATAAGAAATTTTGAAGCTAATTCACGTTTTATGGAAATAACTCACACAAAAAAAAACATTTTAATTTGAGTAAAATTTACACAATATTTTATCTAAAAATTCGAAGAAGGCAAAATCAATTCAAAAAATTAACACATCTGTCCATTTAAAAAAGTTGTACTTCATTGGGTCCTACAATTATTTGTTACGATGCATAATTAGATAATTTAAATTTGGCAAAAACTGAAAAATGAATATTGCCACGTCAGAATTTATTTTTATGGAAGTTTAACTTTTTCTAGCACAGTCGATTTCGAAAGACCCACCTTTTTAAATAGGTTTAGAGCCACTACTTTTATTAACTGATGTATAAAATTCGAATTGGTTTGTATATAGAGTCAGTGCAATTGAAAATAATTTAAAATCAGCATTGGGTACAGCATTGGTCTAGAATGCCAGAGGTCGTGGGTTCGATCGCCATCCCTAGATGTGTATGATTTTTCATATCAAGCATTTGATGTCAAAAAATGTTATCAATGTTCAGACATATTACTTAAATATCAAAGTAAACGCTAGTCGCTTCCGTTGGTATAATATAACCGAAAGGCAACCATACTAACAATGGAAATAAATAGACGCTAGTTTACAAAAAACAATTTGAAAAATATGTTAATTTTAAATCGATTACTTGTAAAAATTAATAAAAAAAGATTAGTAAACTAAATCTCCGGTTTTCAATTTTTAGTTTGTTTGTACACAGACATGTAGTAAAGTTTACCAATTCAGTAACCCGTACCACCAGAAAAAAAAAACACGGTCAAGTGAATGTAAAAAACAAACTTCCATCAGAAGTGTATTCCGTATTGATTTGAAAAATTGTTATCAGATTATCCTGTTTTATTTTAACAAATAATATACATTCGTAATATTTATATTCATTGGCACCCCACACACCTTCAAAGGTTATTGATAAATGATAATGATAATTGATAGATGATATAATAAAACTACTTTGTCTTCTATAAATTTCAATAAAAAATGTAAAAGAAACAAAATTTGCAATTTAAGGATAAAAATTTCATCCAAATTTTTTTATATTTTAATAAAAATAAAATATTCAGAAATATTTTATATAAATACACAATACATTCAAATAATTATTACCCATTGTTTGTGCACACAAAAATATCTATTGTATGACAAAATTATGAAAATTTTTATTACCACTGTTTCTGTAGATTGAGGGTCTAGCTGTAGGCTATAGAACCTTCCACGAATCAGTGATTCCCTGAAATGAGCCTAACCACTCTATGCCCCTCTACAAGTCTGCCTACTTACAGTTTTAACATGAAATAAAAACAAGTTTCAAAGGGACTTCTACGAATTTTATATTTCATACATTTCATCTATCTTATTCTATCATATATACAATTCGGCTATATATCTCACTTGTATGTTTCATAACATTTCTAGTCATCTATATATGTCTAGTTCACTTTAACAAATAATACATGTGTGTAGAGTTTTCTCACTTTTGAATACAATAAGTATCGTTCTTACTTTGTTTGTTAGTATATTTATTGTTCGTATATACTTGCTTGTATCTTTGTTTCACATCGTGATTTTACTATGATGTACCTTTTTTATTCTAATACGGCATACGAAGGCTAGTAGCAATTTTAGTTGATATTTTATCCATTAATTCAGTTTGTAGTTGTATGTTGTTTAATGTAGACTTCATTCAGAAAATGTTTATGTTTTAACCTCAAATTATTCATAGTTAAATTTAGTTTTTTTTAATTTAAAATAATTGTGTTCTGTCAATTTGTAATAAAGTGTGTCGTTTTGATTTGTTTTTCTTTTTTTGGAAATGTTCAATTGTATCTAATATTTAGAGAAAGTTTAGTTTTTTACAAGTTGGGAAGTTATTCCAAGAAATTTATATACTTGGTAAGTTATTTTTTATGACGTTTTTTTATTCAAGTAGGAAGTTTATTTTTTATAATAAAATCAAGGTTCCCACGAATCAATTTTAGTAAATAAACTCTTATATCCAACCTTAGTAATTTTATTTAATGTGATTAATGATAATTACTTCTTAGAAGAAATAAGTTGTATAACTATGTAACTACTTTTTTTGAACATCATTTTCATGTGTGTGATTAAGTTAAGAGAAAGTTTTAATAATACTTTCAAATAAAGTAAAGAAAAATGGTATTCAGTTATCAAGAATTAGTTTTTAAGTATTTAAAAAGTAATTTTATGCCAAAAAACGTGTCGAATTCATCCATTCATGAAAATTTAAGGTCTAATTTATAGCTTGTAAAATATTAAAATAAAGTTTAATTATTTATTCATTTTTTAATGTATGCATCATCTTCTCGCAGACATTTCATTCATGAGCTAATTGTGTAAAAGTTTTATATTTAAATTTCCCAGCATAATAAAATGTTTCTTTAAAAAGTTTGCTTAATTTTTTAAATACTTAAAAAAGTATAGAAAAATAACTTATAAAAGTATATCAATTAACTAATGAATTATTTTGAAGTTCAAACTGAAAAATTGCCAAAAATTGTTCTATTCGTAAGACATATTAAGCCACTTGCTATTTAATTGTTATGACGCTTTTTTTCGTAGACATATAACATGTGATTAATAAAAATGTGAGTAGCCAATGACCAATAGTCTCATGCATACACATGACGTTTAATTCTCAAAAATTGCGTTTCAATGTTTTGCCAAATCTGCGTACAAAGAAAACAATATGACGTTAAAACATTTAAAATAAATATTTCATATAAAATTATTTTTTTAATTCCTAAAAACTATAACAACGTCATATAAAAGTATTTTTCTAATTTTGATTATGCATGAAAATTTTATCTCAACATTTTTCTTTTTAAAATGATGTTAATTACTTATTAAAACAAAAAATGTATTTTGAAATATTCTAAGTTAATCACAATACTTCAAAAAATTTTATATGATAAAAGGAAATTCAATTCCTTTTAAGCAGCGGTCACCAAACTACGACCCGCGGGCCAAATTAAAATATCATCCGGCCTCCCCCGTCTTCTATTTATAAATATTGCATAGATTAGAAATATTAATTTTATAAAATTTTACGATTTGGTTGTAAATTCGCGGCAACGATTCATTTATTGTTATATTGTGATATGGTGTAAGACTTGAGATAAAGGTAGCTTCAATGTATTGTTTGAGGAAACTAGATGTTAATCGGAAATTTTAATTTGTTGAGTCCAATATTGAAAATATAAAACAGTAATACACTTACATTTTACAGATGTGCCATTGTAAATAGCAATATTAACTATAATCAATAAATATTGGTATGAAAAAATTAACTCATCCATGAGGTATCAAAGCTTGGTCCACTGGATTTCCAGCCTATTGTGCTACCGTTACACCACTATGAATCTGTACCGTCCTCCGTCATCTGTAGTGAAACGGTAGCACACTGGGCTGGAAATCCAGAAGTCTTGGGTTCGATACCTGGTAGATTAGTTAATATTTTGATCACAATATTAATTAAAAATTGCATGACATGTTTGTCATATAGTATACGCTAGTTCTTTCTTATTATGCCTTCGTAACCTTAATGGAAATTGACATTATATTATTGTATTGTGACGCTTAAAGTATACACAAATATTATGTGTAAACTATAATTGTTAACACATACGCACCCCTCTCCCGCATATTTTTAAAATATTCAGCCCGACCCGCTTTTCAAAACGTTTGGTGATCCCTGTTTTAAAGGTATATAATTCAAATTGTATTGAAAATAAAAAACCATCTTAAAATTAGCTTTTGTGAATGTCACAAAACATTAAGGGACTAGCGATAGTCAATTGCTAGACGATTATATCTTTTTGTTTTAGATTAACTTTTCGTTAGTCATTTTTAAGATAAAAAGTGTGAAAAAAAACTTGTAGTCGTTATTTTGATGACGTTTGGCACATGTTAACTCAATTTTGTTACGTTCTTATTAGTAAATCAATCATACAAGAAGATGATTATTTATTTCTTCGGCTCTTTTGTAGTTAAGTCTATGTTAATAAAATTAGTAGTACAGTCTGGTAAACCTTTTCGATTGTGTGTTACAAAAGTATTTATTTCTGTCAATTTTTTTAAATAAACAACCAACCTCCTTAACATTTAACTTGTAAACAAGTTTTAATCACTACTTATTTAATTGTAATTAAAAGTTTTGCTATGCTTGTTATTATATTAGTTTTATTTCATTCATAGTTGTTAGTGTTCGTTAGTTTAACATTCAAAACAAGCTTCAATCGTCGTTATTATAGTATTAAAATGTATCTTTTGTCTGTGAAATTCAAAGAACTTGCAGAGTGAATTTATTTCCTTGAACTGAAGTTTTGATATTGTATTGAATTCCAAGTAAAATCTTTGTGCAAAAAAAAAAAAATAATTTGACGGATGCACAAAGAGCAAATGTTGGGCTAAGGAACTCAATTTGTAATCTATAAATATTAATTTATGCTTATAATATATAAAATTGTATACAAGGTTATTTATGCCATGGAAAATATTTTCAAAATAGTACTAAATTTAATTAACAGATGCCAAAAATCCTAAAAAAATACGTTTTCATCGAATGATAGCTAATTTTACGCGGGATAAGTTGTAGGTCATAAAAATTGTTTATTTTATGCAAACGTGGCATCGATGCCCAAAAAATAACTTTTAAACGATGCGAGAGAGATTATTTAAATACAAAATATGTGTCATGAAAACAAACAACTTTTGTTGGAAACATTTTTTCACACAACCAATTATTTCAACACAACTTCAGTGCGACCGGTGTACGTCAATTGGTATTTTATATAAAATAGTGAAAATAAATAGCATAAGTGGGATGTACACTCCCGTTAATAAAAATTGAACCAGTTGAAACATTCTAAGTGTTATATATATATATATATATATATATATATATATATACTAGTATTTAAGCTTAGCATGTGACTTATTAAAGTTTAGAATTTTTCAGATTTTTTGCAAGGCAGTGTACAAAAGATGATAGCAAAGAGTGGTTTATTTAATATTTTCATAACAACTTTTATTCTCAGAATTTTCTCGAAAACTAAATCGAAAAGGCACAAATTAACTATAAAATTTTGAAAAAATAACCGGAATAGTACCTACTATTGAAAATTGACGAAAGGGTGGGGCTGAAAAAACATGGCTGTTTATTTTGTGCAACTAAAAGAGTAAACCATTATGTGTGTTTTATTTACGTCAAATAATTTTTTTTCTTCTAAATTTGTAAAGTTTGAAATGACAATTTTTTTATATTTTAAATTTATTCACAAATCATTTATTTCCAAAATTTTATTAATGTTCGTATTTCTATAGAAACTACGAACTATATTAGAGATCTGGACCGATTATAACTTTTAATCGGTCACAAAACAGCTATAATTTTGGAACGGTTTGGAATTTTGTACTGCTGATAGTTTATATTGGAGTCGTAAAGAAAATTAACCTAAGGTATTCTATCATAATTATTTTGGTATCTCCTATAGTTTTCTCCAGACTATAGAAGATGATAATACATACTAAATTTGGTTCCCTTTTCTGTCACCAGATGCCGTGACCAGAATGGTCAGTTATCAATTCCGCTTAATGTTATTCTTTTTACGAGCAAAGTAAGATGTTCGCAGTTTTTTTTTAACTATAAAATAGATTCGATTTTTTTAATCTTTTTTATTAGAAATAGATTGGTGAGAAATAGATTAATTCGATTGGTGTTTTCTAAAATCTATTACCCAAAAACACTAAAGAAACTTATTTTTAAAATGTGGAAGTTACATTTATTTTAATTTAATAATAATTTATTATTCCATCTTGTATATAGAGCTAAATGTAATAAAATTATACTCATAAGTATATATTTAATTTTCGTGGAAAATATAAATGACTAAAAAATCAATTAGGTAAATATCGTCTTTAGAAAATATATTATACATAAACTGAAGAGACTCTTTCCTTTCCCTAGAAAATAAACTCGAAGGTTAGTTTCTTGTTTAATTAAAATTATATATTTTTACTTCTATATACAGAGAGTGCACACTAATTATAAAATAACCTACAGCTTGTATTTTAAAATACACCCAATCTGCAAACAATTTATAGTGTATCTATCGCAGTCTATATGCAGTGTACTATGTGATGGTGTCTTTGTTACCTATACATGTAGACAAATTCACATGACGGATGACGGACAACAACGACGACACTGACAACACGACTGACGATGTGCACATGCACGAGTAAGATGCAACTATATATAAAAGATTGTAGTTAGAGAGTGATAAGTATACATAGTTATCATACTATAGTTATATGTTATACAATACTGATTTAAATGCAACAATGACACCTGAACATAGTACACAGCATATAGACAGCGATAGACATACGCTATACATTGTTTGCATATTGGGTGTTACAATCAGTATATGTATAGATTATAGAAACTAACAAGCCTTTACCAGTAACGCACTAAAATTAAAAAAATTAAATAGCTTATTGTTTTAGAAGTGTAGGACACTTACTTTGTGTTGAAATGTTTTAAAATGGATGTTTATTTTCGGTGAACTTTTACATTTGTTTCCCCTCATGCAAAACATAATGATGTGATATAATAAGTTTTATAATCCTTCTATGAATAGTAAAGCTTTTAATTTTTTTGCTTCAGTTGCTCCACGATTTTTTACGATATTCTCAAAAATATAAAACAATTAAAACACAAATTGCCTAAATATCCGGTCCATACTGAATTTATGAAAAAAGTTTCTAACAAAAGTTTTTTCTTTTTAAAAAAGGAACATTTTTTGTTTTTACATATTTGTTCTACCTCTACTTTTTAGCTCTAGAACACACATCCATTTCCAGGTCGCTATCTCTTATCGTGTTGACGGACGAACGGACAGGCACATTTGCTGAAATGGACTAATTAGGTCATTTTATGAACACCAGTACAAATATTATATACCGGGTATAACAATATGTTCTACAGTTTAATTGATGCTATTATAATCCTTTTTGATTGTTGTGAGCATTCACTTGTGGAATTCCGTAGTAATAATAAAAACAAGTATTTAGCATAAACCATACTTGTTAAAATAAAAAACACATTGAAACGCGTTAAGTTTTATTATAAATAAATAATTTTAACAAGTGGTTTTTGCTAAATAATTGTTTTTATAATCCTTTTTATCATAACTATAATATATGGAGGTCATGTGAGTATTTTACGTCAGTTAATGTTTATAATCCAACATATAATTGTATTATATTTCAATATATCTGAATCAATTGCAGAATATAGGAATATATATCCTATATTCTGCAATTGATGTAGATCTATTGAAATATAATTCAATTATATGTTGAAGTAAAAATATAAATTGATTTATTCTTTTTTTTCTCTTTTCAAATGTAGGTTTATAAAATATAAATAAAAAATTATAGTTTTCAAAAAGTATTTTTACATCCCTTGTGCAATTACATCAAACGAACCGAATGCAATTATATTTTTTTTTACAAAAATAATCAATTATTTATTAAAATGTGAAAAATGGTCCTTAAATAACATTTTGGCGCTCTCTTTTTAAGTTTTTTACATAGTTTATCATCATGTCTAGTTTACGTCGTAGTACCCTAAGAATAGCAAGCCTGTTTCATAATTAAAATATTTTTTATCATCAGATTTTCATTTCCGATACACCTTTGGGAAAACAACGTGCGAGCCGTGCTTTCCAAATTAATAAAAAAAATATTGTAATATTTATAACAATTTTCTACGAAAAATACTATATAAACGCGTGGAAGAAGTTATACTTTTTTAGCGTGACTAAAAAATTTTTATTACGTATGTAAATAAACGATAAAATGAT
The DNA here is from genome assembly GCA_963920215.1 of Nineta flava. Lineage (NCBI taxonomy): Eukaryota > Metazoa > Arthropoda > Insecta > Neuroptera > Chrysopidae > Nineta > Nineta flava. The sequence continues at coordinate 69,098,668 of OY986041.1, read as the reverse complement.
CGAAGAAAAAAATATATTAAAAATAATTAATGTTTGATTCAATAAAAATATTTAAAAAAAAAAAGATTATTCACTGATAAATAGAGTTTGAAAATTAATGATAATTTTATACCGAGTTTTATATGTATTTATAAACAATAAATATGTAAATGTTGTTGCACAATATATAAACCCTGTGCTTAATCACGGCCAAAATAGTCGGTGTATGACAAAGATAGCAATATCTTCTTTATTTTAAATATACATTGTAATGGAAATATTAATTATTTCCATTTTATTTTATTTTGAAGACTGTTAACAAAATCGATCATTTTGACAAGTCGGTCATTCTAAAAAGTTTTGTCGACTAATAACTTAAAATTGACTATTTTTAAGTTCCTAAATTGAGTAAAAAACTTGCAACGTGTAAATGAACGTATTATCGTCTATGATACAATTGAACAATCTGCACTATATGGACATTGATTTATGGTATATAAATCAATACCATAAAGGTTGTTGTATCATAACGCTGTTAATTAAGCGGATAATATTGCAAAGGCTGATATATTTAAATTTTTAGAATCATATATATTCGATTGAATGAGTGGGTAGTTCATTCAACTTTCAAACACTTTGATTGTCTTTTTATTGAGAAACAAAATATTGTGTTTTTTTTTTAAATTTATTTTTCGTTTTTATATACACAATCATTAAATTTAAAATATCGTCATTAATTTTGAATTGATAATTGGAATCATTATTTAGATTTCAGAAGAAAAATGTATAAATCTTATATATAAATAAAAATAAAAAAACCATTTTCCATTTTACAATTGTATTGCAATGTTACCAATGGTATTTAGTATTTAATATTTGAAGCGACTATAGTAGAGACGTTGAGTCATATATGTAATACTTCTATACGACCAGTTGGTATAGGAAAGAATGTTGCAACATTAGGGTGCCGATTATATTGGCGCAGCATGGACAAGGTGTCTCGGAGGATGGAGAGAATCAATATATGGAGATGATGGAAAGAATCAATATAATCAGCACCCTAATGTTGGGACAGCTTCCACTTATAGAAACAGTCCATATAGGTGTATTACATATATGCGTTGAGTTTGTACGACCATGTTCATTACATTACAACCGTTTCAGTTTTGTTAATTTGGTATCCGTATATTCTAGTCTATGAATGTTTCGAGGAGCTGAACCACCTGGCACTAAGTAACACAGTCAGACTGAGCTGGGTACCGGGTCACTTTGGCGTTAAGGGGAACGAAGTAGCGGACTCGTTGGCACGAGAGGGGTCATCTCAAACGCCCCTTTCACCTAAGCCTATCATTCCCATAGCAAGATGCTCCGTAATTTACTGAATCAAGGGGTGGCTGCGACAAGCTCATCTCGATTACTGGGACTTTGCACAGGGAATGTGACAGGCCAAGTTGTGCATAAGCACAGCTAAGCCGTTCGACTGTGCTCGGTTGAAACTCAATAGAATACAGTTGAGAAGGGTGGTGGGGCTCTTGACAGGACACTGTCGATTGAACTACCACCTTCATAACTTAGGGATCTCTGATGATACCACTTGTAGGACCTGTATGGAGGACGATGGAACCTCCATACATGTTGTATGCACCTGCAGGGTGTCAGATATAGAATGTTTGGGTCCGAAACTTTGGATCCATCAATCCTGGTCGCAATACCGGCGGAGAAGTTGTGGGCCGTCTGTGAGGCGTCTGTTTGGATCCATCAATCCTGGTCGCAATACCGGCGGAGAAGTTGTGGGCCTTCTGTGTGGCGCCTGGCATCGACAGTATCCTATAGCTTCATCTGCTTAAAATAGCACCCCTTACCCGGAGACGTCTCGCCTTCGGGTAACAGGTTGTTCTCAAGGAGCGCACAGAGGACCCCTTGGTCTAGGTGCTAGGGATCCGTTTGCAGTACCCCTCTTTCTAATTATTATTATTATTATCCGTGTATTCAATATATTTGCAAATACATTCCTTTTTTAAGTTGTAATGAAAAAACTAAGTTGTTTTGTTCAGAGGGGGCATCGTACCAACTCCCAAAACGAATACTGTTTAAGCGTTTGTTTAATTAAACGCAGCATTTATTTAAACAGTATTCGTTTTGGGAGTTGGTACGATTTGGTGCTCTCACTTTTTCGCCTCGTTGGATAAAGGGTCTGTGTGCGTGGTGTTTATCGTGGAACTTAGCCATTAGCGCGCTTTGCCAGCATTCACAGCGTCAAATTGGACATTAGAAACAACGTTTGATGGTGCTGAAAGCGTGTGAGCGCACAAAACGAATACACTCGTGAGAACATTAAAACACCTGTACCAAATGTTTTTTTCGATCACTTATCTCTACGCGTCACTTCTGACTCTCTTATATATTAAGCATATATCTAAGTATAATTACTATTTGTGGTTTATATACACAGTGTATTATCAATATTTCGAACATTATCAACCCACGTAAGTGAACCATTAAAAATTAAATTTTGTGTCTTCATTTCCAGTAAAGGATATATCTACGCCGTAGATTCTACGTTATAATAATTATTTGTGGTTTATATACACACACTTTATACAAATATCAATATTTCAAACATTATTAACCTACGTAATAGAACCATTATAATTGAAATTTTATATGTATTCATTTCCATGAAAAAGTAAATAACTATATGATTGAATTTTATATAAAAAATTTTATATACAATCAATGTTTTACTTTCAAAGTAAATATATTTAAAAGAGAATTTTCTCAACAATATATATATTGATGAGAACAGTGATTCAAAGAATGTTTGAATCACTGTTCAAATTTTCAGTAAAATGTTATAATATTTCTATAAAAAAATTATGAAAAGTACTTCTGAACGCGCGAAAGATAATATATTTATTTGGCGTGATAAAAAAAAATTTGGTTACACATGCAAATAACTTTTGTAAATCGGAAAAACGATATAATGATCAAAGAAAGATATTAAATATAAAACCTATTTTGACAAAATGGAAACCCGACTTCAAAAATCAAATATTCTATAACAAGAAATGCACTAAAAGGTAAAAAAATAATTGCATATTCTTGTGCCAATTTTAGTTCACCTAAGCAAAAATTTTTGTGTCCAAAAGTTCTGTGAATTTCTCTATGCTGACACCGACTCCAAAAATAACAATAATTGTACATATATATTTAAAAAATTTTTGCTTAGGTGAACTAAAATTGGCACAAGAATATGCAATTATTTTTTTACTTTTTAGTGCATTTCTTGTTATAGAATATTTGATTCTTAAAGTCGGGTTTCCATTTTGTCAAAATAGGTTTTATTTCTCGCTTTTTAGTGACTTTGAAGTTTTATAACTGATTTTATTTGTCTAAATATGGGTAGACCTACTAAACGACCAGCTAATTTTTAGTGCATTTTTATAACACTTTTTTTTTTACCCGTTTTTTTTTTTTATTATAATTTTTAGTGCATTTTTTTATAACAGATTTTCATTTTTTTTACAAGCATTTTTTTTTTTTTTGTAAAAATTTTTTTTTTTGGGGTCGGTTTTTTTTTGTAAACAATTTTTTTGAATGAGTATGAGTATGTTTTTAGTATGAGTTATGAATGAGTATACCCTTTAAAAAAAAAAAAATTCCCAGAAATCGGTTATCACATATAAAATGAGGATTTTCCTCGATTTCCCGGGGATCCCCTCATCAGAATTGGATTTGGTGACAATGGGACCAATGGGAAACCAAACCCTTTAAAACAAAAAAAAAAAATTCAAAATCGGTTCATAAATGACGGAGTTCTGAGGGGACACACATTAAAAAATAAAAAATAAAAAAAAAATACAGACGAATTGAGACCCATCCTCCTTTTTTGAAGTCAGGTTAAAAATTAAAGAAGGTTTGATTAATAATATGTTTAATTATTCAAAATTTTAATTTTTATTTATTTATTCATTGACTTTGATGTTTTAATTAAAATCAATAATTTTGATTTGTGAAAATTTTATACGGAGTGTTAAATGTTGTATATGTACTACTTAATCACGGCGAAAATAATCTCTGTATGACAAAGATAGGCGAAGATCTTTTTTAACACGCTTATATTAGCTTGACTATGTATACATGCATTTAAGTATGTATGAATGATGCATTTATGCGCTTAAAGAAGAATAACTTCAAAATTCATATATACACACAATGGACCACACTGTGTGATATAATTATTGTTACCTGTAAGAAGTATAAGAAAATATGTCCATTCGGTAGAAAATATATGTCTAAACATAGTAGGTGTAGTCAATCAAAGTCAGTCGTGAAAATCTTGCTATAAACAACTCGAGGCGTCGAGAGTATACTTAATTATTAATAATGACTTTTGGAATCCTAAATTTAATATTGACGTCTATAGGGAATAAACATTCACTATAAAAATATTATTAATATATGATTCAAAATTATTTTGCTTATCATTTAGTTATAATTAAAACATTGCAATGGAGTAATGAATCCCAATATTCCAATCTATTGATGTCAAATTAATATAGATACTAATTTGACATCATTAGATTGTAATATTGGAATACATTACTCTACAGTAGTAGATCAACCTTAATAATTGCTATCATGTAATTTATTACATCAGAGAGCGAGATAAGTCTATATATATTGATTGCTGTGTTTAACAGAAATGTTTTTATTCTCCAAACAACATACACTATACAGTATTTGTAAAGTCACCCAGTTTAGCCAACTGTTTAAACCAATCGTCAAGTTCAGCTGTCATGTTTTATATTATATTTTTTAAGCCTTTTGTTTTCATTTGTTTAATTAATGTACATATTAATAATCATTTTGTGCAATTGTTGCATTAAATCGCCTCCATTGAACTTTATCAAACAGCTTGAGCCATAAAATAAAAGCTTTTAAGATTTACTATAAATAATCGAGTCTCTTTAATATATGCTTGTAAAACGAACTATGTTTATATAAAAAAAAATGAAGCTTTTGCTCAGCTCTCACTGAGTACTTTATGATGGTTGATAAATTGATACTTAGCTTAGAATCTTAGATGGTCGGGACGTGTTGAGTTAATTGTTTATTTAAATTAAGGCCCGGTACACACGTTCCAGTATACCGGAGAGGTTTACCTGTACAGGTAAACCGGAGCGTGTGTGCCAGCTACTGCAGGCCAAACTGCACAGGCGACGGGAGAAGAATCGAAATTCAGTATTTACTACCTGCGCAGGCATGTAGACCTGAACGTGCGTGTGATTCACTCCGGCATATCTGTACAGCTTTTATGTAAGTTGTGTCTAATTCCTTGAGTAGAGAGCGTCAGTCACCCATCTCTCGACTGAGTTAAAATCTTCCGGTTTATCGTAACGTTTGGGTGCTCTAGCCTGCACAGGTATACCTTTCCGGTTTACCAGTCCAGGTATACCGTAACGTGTGTGCCGGGCCTTACACGTATTTAGGTAGTATCAGCATTGTCTTGTATAATCAGGATAAAAAACCGGTTTGCTTTTATTAATACATATAAACACATACACAACACATATATATATTTATACACAAATTAATGTAATTTTGAAAGAGAAAAAAATTTTAAATTATTATATTTAGAAAACAAAACGGTAAAACGAGATTTAAAAAAAAATTTATTTAAGAAATACTAGAAAACGTTATTTTTAGCCTGTGAAAAAATAAACAAAATCTGTCGAAAAGTGGTTTCATGCTGAAACTCCTTTAAGCTACTGTAAATTGTTAAATGAATGAATGATAATGGGGGGAATTTGGTGCACTGTGACCTATAAGATCTATTGTGCTCCCTGTCTAGTGCCTGACGAGGATAGGTCTCGATTTAAAGCACCTCATCCAGTCCTGTTTCTTTCAGAAAATACAGGATCTGGATTGGGCCTAGGGATGTTAGCTCCATATAATTATTACTAAATATATGTTAGCTCCCCTGAACGTATCTGGCAGACTCCCAGACATTTTATAATTTTCTGTATGAGTGTGTCGCAATCTATTAGGAGGTGTTCCCAAGCCTAGCTTTCGCAGTCTATTTTTGATCAGGCCTAGAAGGTTTGTTTAAGAACGAAAAAAGTACTGATTTTAAAAACAATGTGAAAAGAAACCGTGTCGACGAACATTATTTAATAAAACTTATTAAATCTCTTCGACCGTCAGTAACTTTTTTAGCGCATTTCCTTGAATATAATTTATTTTCTATTAATGCAATTAATATGAGACTACTTTCATGATCGTGAAAATGAACCTTAAACATTGTTTTTAAATAATATATTTATGATAATTAAATTATTACAAGGTTAGTGAAAAAGGGTCAAAACTATTAATTACTTAATCTTATCACATACACATGTTATTTTATTTGGTTTATTCTATTTAGTATTTGAAAAATGTATTTTTTTTAAAATTTTATTATTTACATAATACATATTTCCTTGAAAATATTAAGTGTACTTATAATAAAGAAAAAAAAAATTATTGTATTTAAGTATTTTTAATTTAATGGTTTCTAAGAAAAAATTGATTAAAAATGTATTTCGTATATATAATACAAATAATAATAAATTGAGTACCCATGTACGAACTAACCATATAATATAGTTTTTTTTTTTTGTTTGTTACTTGTTCAGTGAACCAAATCAAGTTGGTATTAATAAAAAAGTGCGCATGATGGTATTATTTTTAAAGTAAAACTGTTTGTTTCTTTTTTTGATGGGAAACATGTGGACATAGATCGAGTTCAGTTATTTTAGTAATTATTTCCTTAATTATATAGGTATTACTTTGGAATTATTTTCGAATTGACTATTTTGTATTGGTTCTTACTTAAATTAATGCAATTAGTCTTAGAATACTGATGCTTAACAAGCTACCATTGACAAAAGAAGACAAGAAATCTCTAATCGTATGGAAATTGGGTTTCGGTCAAGTTTGTTTATATTGCAAGATTTAGTAAATTCTGGCATCCTGTTTAAAAGTCGCCTTGGACTCAAAACTCTAAATGCTTTAGTTTAAGAGCTAGATCTATTTGAATGTCAGAAATCTGTGGATGTAACTATTTTTAGAAACTCATTGTTATCACCTACGGAGTCAAGGTTTGACTGAAAGAAGACTTCAGGGATTACATAAGTGAAAACTTGCAACAAACATTTTGTAAAAAGAGGTAGAATCATTCTGTGCCAACAAGAGCATAATCCAAAGTTTATGTTTATTAGTATCTCGATATTTAGTAAATTCGATAATAATAACTGTAATTTTTTCGACATTATTGCTCAACGATGGAATTGTTCAATAAATCCTTTCCTTTTATTCAGGTAGCAGAATTTGTATCCTGATTGAAGCTGCTGAATTAATAAAGACAGTGATAATAAAACTTGGATATTAGGTCAATAAATCAGTTTTAAAATTATTTTAAAAAAAATTACCCCAGAAACAATGATCTCATCACATTATCTTCATATTTATCGTGAGAATAGAAATGAAGGCAGGTATTATGTTTGTTTTGCTCGATTCATTCTGTTGAAATATTGTACATTTCTTGTATACATTCTTTTGAAGAATAAGTTCTCTGAATGAATAAAACAAAAAAAAGGACTAAAATATTGTTAAATCCTTTTTATAACTTGTTTTGGAGATGAAACACTTGGAATATTTTATGTAAATTATTAAAATTGTTTTCATACTAAAGGTTAGTTTTTTTAATCTCTAAAAAGATTTAAGTGTGGTGTATGGATAAGAGAGATAATTATAATTGTAAAGCAAAGTTTGAAAATTCAGAAAACATAATCCAATTATAATACGAAGAAATTCATTACAAGTTTAGGGATGAGTTTTATTGTTACTGCAAATGACGTTTTTATTTTGTTGAAGCAGAATAATACAAAATATTAACAGCTTTAACTAGAAACTCTGATTCTAAAGCAAATACTATTAAAAATATGTAAGGATTTTACATTTCAAATGGAAATTATTATACTAGATTCATAGAACTAATATACATATTATTATGTGTACTATGGACCACAAAAGTTGATGTAATCTTTTTAAATTTTATAATTGAATTGTGCCTTATTGATTCGGTTTTCGAAAAACGGCTTCCGATTAAAGTTGTTTATTAGAAATATAGTAACAACTTTTATTCGAAATTTTTTTTCGAAAACAGTATGAATAAGGCACGAATCAACTATAAAATTTAAAAAATCACATCAATTTTTGTGGCCAAGTGTACACAGCAATACATTTTGTGTGATGATATTCATTAAATTTATTATAACACAGTTTTCAGTTTGATGTAAATAGATAGAACAAAATAAAATAAAAGGTGTCCCATAATTCACACAATAGGGAATATGCATGAAAATTTTTTTTCACTTGAATGGAAGCATGTTTACTTGAAAAATATCAAGGTAAAATTATTTTTTAAATAACTTTAAAAATAAGCGAGATATGAATGATTGAAATTCCCGATTAGACAAAGAGGGTGATAGTCCTCTTGATATGTTATGTGACGTCATATTACACTTTCACCATTTAAAATACACGTAAAACTCCGTTTTTAGTATTTTTGCAAGAAAGAGACAGATAATAATCTTTAAAAGCTTATAGCTTCTTTGATATTTGTCGGATTTTAATTTCGTTTTTAAATATTATTACAGTATTAACAGTATTTTCATATTCTGAAAATAAATGTGAAAAAAAATTTTCATGCATATTCCCTATTGTATTTTTTTTTTATTGAAACACAGTACATAGGATAGGGTTATGTATGGGATAGCAATTTGGGCAAATCACCCCCACGGTTTTGCTGGCATATACGCACTTTTTGTCGAAATTTGCATGACCATTTTGCATAAATGTGGCTGAATCCCTTAGATGCAGCGTTTAATTTCCTTCAATGCACAAGTGGATGTGGGCTTGTTCACATAGACCTTTGACTTCAAATAACTCCATAGGAAGAAATCCACTGGTGTTAAATCAATGTAATAATGAAATTTTTTTTATTTTATCTGGTTACATTTGCGAACAGTAGCAGAGCCAAACTTTCATTATTTTTGAAATATTGATCAACAATGAAAACGCGTTGTTCTTTCGTGTAGTGCTCCATTTTGACTAACCTTTAACTGTCAGCTGTCAAATTGTTTTCTTTTTTTGGTTGGCAACACTTTACCGCACAAATGGCGGCAAATTCAAATCTTGCGTGAGTTATGGGACACCCTATAGTAAGCGTGGAAAGAATGCATAAATATACCCAAACTCCATTTGATGACGGCACAAACGATTTTTTTTCTTGACCAAACAAATATTCAATACGTAAACCCATCAAAATAATAATTAAACTTATGACTGAAATTCTTTGTTTTCGAGATCGGACTTCAATAAATACTATGTGAGCTTCATATTATAAGACACAAATCAATTATAAAATTTAAAAAAATGGCATTTATTTGTGTGGTCTATAGTACCTAATAATATTCAATCATTTTCTCACACATATTTATAATTAATATTATAAAATACGATTGTAATTTTTGTATGATTCATACATACTTCGATAAAATAAATAATTAACACTTACAATTAATTGATTGATATAAAACAGTTATCAGAAAATTTTCTAATCAATATAAATATATAGGTGAATTCCATGAAATATGAGGGATTTAATTTATATTGTGTAAAGTTATTTCATTCGTATGAAACGAGACATTTTGATAAAACTATTATTAAAATAATAAAATCTGGCGCCAAACTACTTATATTATGTACTATAGCGATTATTATAAATATTTAATAGTTTTAAGTCACGTTAAATTTTAATTGTAACGTGTGAAAATTTATATTTTTAAACATTTAGTTTTTGGCGAGAGTATTCTAGACAAGTTTCAATGTCGGTCTGGTTTGTGACACTAATTTCTGATAAAACATTTTGAAAGTAGACCAAATGACGGCTGAAAAAAGTTCGTCAATTAAATTATTTATTTAATTTTTAATTTTAAATATTTACTTTCATTTATACAAATAAATTTGTTTGGCAAAAAAAAAAAAATTGAAACAGTATATTACTTTCTAACATTATGTATATTTATGTAATATTACATACATCACTACTTAGAACGTTTCAACTGGTTCAAATGTTTTTAATGTACATCGTCGTTATTATTTTTCGACCTCTCATATAAGGGTATAATAATATAAAAAAAAAGTTGAAATACTTTATTTATTTTAACAACTTGGGGATGAACGCCCCACAATCTGTATACATGATATAATAGGTCGCTCTGATCGAACAGTTTATACCTGTTCAGAAAGCCTAGCTGCGTGCGCTCACAATCTGCTCCACTAAAATAATATCTCCTCTGGTTCTCGAATGTGTGGATTCACTGGAGAGTCTGGCAAAGATGAAAAAGGTCACCTTGATATAGGTATCATGGCACTGCGGATTTGAGGGCAATGAAACGGTCAATGCACTCACCCGTAAGGAGTTGCACTCCTATTTTATGGATCAGAATCATATCTAAGAATAACTAGGCTACAGACTACCTCTGCTTTTAACGAATGGGTGGATAAGTCTATGAATAGAAAATGGAGAGATACAGCAGGCTGCAGACAAGCACCCAAAAAAATGATAGATGGGTTCAATGCCGCTATATTAACCTGACTTATTGGCAAAAACCGGAAAGATATAAACCTTCTGATTGGGGTGCTTACCGGTCACTGCAGGCTCAAAGGCATCTATCTCTCATGAGGTTGGAGGGCATTACGATCTACCCGAACTCTAACGGGTGGATGATGCGCCCTTCCACTTTCTTGCAAAATGTCCATACAGAACCAGAATGAAGTACCTAGCTTTTTTTTGAATGGATGGGTCCTTAAGGGGTAGAAAAAAAGGCTCCACTCCTCTCTACAAAAAAAAAAAGTGAATAAAAATAGTTTATAAGGTAAATGGGACCAAAAATATTCATCGTGTAGGAGCTACGTTGACTCCTAGGTAGGATCGATGAACATTTCAAAACAATTTTCCGAAATCTTTTTGTTACAAAACCAATAGATGAATGCTCTTAAGAAAATTCGTTAAAAATAGGAATGAATGGACATAAACCCAGTTGGTTAGTAGACATAATTTCGATGTGACGGTTAAAACTAAAAACTCATTTTAACATTCTCTACCAATTTGGGGTGAAAAATTTGAGGTTAAAATTATTGTCTTCTCGAGATAATAACATTTACATATTTAGAAATAAATTCCTGTATCTTTACAATTTACGTCCTATGTAGGTCGTGTTAAAAAGAATGTTTCAATTTAGTTCTCATATAAATTGAATGTCTGAATTTAAAGTGAAAGTAATATACTATACGTTCATGGCACTAACACACATATGCATACCCTTTCAACTGATGCTATTCTATACATAATCCATTGAATACACACACAATAGGTACTTTTCTGCAAATAAATAGAGTGGATGGGCGAGTGACTAACTGTTTCGTTGATAGTATACGATAGGTAAGTACTACACCTACACATAATTTTCAATAAGAATAGAGAGAATGGAAGAATAAAATATGGTAAAACTCGAGATGTTTAAGGTAGTGATGTTTTGATGAAATTGAAATCTAGAGCACGGTAGTGCGCAAGGCCGAGTTTAAGGGGCATTTGGTCTTCTCACTTACAGTGCTATTTCTTATCGAAAAATCAGAGGTGATCTGATCATGAAATATCTTCTGAACGAAAAGAGCTACAGTGTTGATATTTCGAATATCGATATTTTACGGAATTAAAAGAAACTGTTTTTTCAATTATAAAATTTCATATTATAATTAAAGACTTAATTATAAGTGATCATAATTCTACGTTACTTCCAGATATCCTGTAAAGTTGATATTTGGCATACAGGTAGATCTAGTACCCAAATCGACGGGAACATTCCGAAAACTGGAAATTTGTATAGGAAAAAAAGGAAATTTTTACAATTTTCTTTTGAATTAATTTAACATTAGAAAGCATATATCCATCTGATTCGTTGATATGTATGCGAGTCCTTTCTGATTGGATGAAAAATATTATATTAAGACCATATTAAAGTAAAATGCCATGTAGAAAATATAAAAAGTTAAATAATATCATCTTAATCTTAAACTACTGTCATGTAAAATAATACGAAACATGAATATTTTTTCACTTTTTTGAGGGGTTTCTGTTTTTCGGAAATCGAAAAAAATATTCTAAAGAGCAGGAAATTTTCTAAAAAAAAGTCCCATCTCCCGGAACTGTACCACAAGTATTTATAATTTTGATTGAGAGATGAAAATAGGCCTTAAAACGAGTAACTCGGCTCCGCTTGATTCCAACACTTAAACAAAAAAATTTTTTTAACCCATTAAATATGAATATTAAGGAAAGAAAAAATTCAGGTAATTACTGGATACTTAAACAACAATAATTCGTCGCTAAAAAATTTTACTTCAATTTATCCCTTAACTTTAATTAAAAGATTTTCCAAATCTGAATTACCCCTATAATTTTTAAAATAAAAGTCCAAAATTTTTCTTTACTTTTGGGAGCTATTCTTTGAAGTATTTAAAAAAGATCTCCGTTGGAAAATTTAAAAAGTTTTGATTTTCCATTTTTTTATTAACAAAGATACGGAAAAGTTCAAAACATAAAGTATTGCGACTTTAAAACTTAAATATCTTTTAAACTATCAAAGATACGACAAGACCACTTACAAGTATTTTTTGTTTTCCATTAACTAATGAACAAATTGAACTTTTCAACGAAACTCTAACTCAAATTTTTAATAAATTATTAATGAAAATAATGGATCATTATTTGATTTATGTTTTGAATTTTTCCGTATCTATGTTTGTTAATAAAAAAATGGAAAATCAAAATTGGTCATGGTCATGGAAAAATTTAGCCAAATAAAAAGAAGAGAAAATGTTATTTGTTTAGATGAAAAATATCAACAAAAAGTAAAATGCGAGCGTATTATATTATTCCTATTCAGGCACCTATGACGAATATCTTAATTCATATATGTACAAATTAACTGTCAAAGTAAAAAAATTGATAGTGTTTGCTCAAATTTGGGCGTATTTGATCCGATTTCTACTAAATTTCATTCAAGGAATCCAATTTTGATAGAAAAACAACTATATCTTTATTAGTTTTTGAGACAGTCTGTATACGGACTCGATAGTCTGTACTCGTTAAGTACAAATGTACTATGTCTATTGTTCGTTCACTCACAGATGTTTATTTCTTTTGTTTTTGATGTTTATTGGTGTTTGTCCATTCATTCCTAAAATGAATCAAAAGAATAGGTCATTTTGATGAATTCAATGAAGTGAATCTGAATTGCTCAGTGGAACACTACTCTGTAAAGATAGCAGATGCGTTGATATGCTTAACACCATCTTTGTCTTCAATTTTTACTTATATTTCATGACACAGCATATATTTTTATTTTATTCTGTTCAAAATTGATTTTGTTCTTTTCTTCATCATGCATATTTTTGATAGTTTGATTTTTTTTCTGCGTATAATAATTTTACGCTCCAATGGTACATCTTATAATATATTTTAATAAAAATATATTTTAAGAAATATAAAAAGGTTGAAGGTTTTTTTTTTAGAGCTAAATTATTTTTTTTTATAACTATACAAGTATAAATAAAATATAATCGTGTTCAAATTCTAGGAATGTTGCCGAAGTAATAAACGTAATTTTGAATATTTAAGTACATAATTTGTTAATTAAAAACTACTAAATATTTTCAGTTGTGAATTTATTTATTACCTCTATATACAGGGTGGGCCATTTTAATCGTCCCCACCTAAATTTCTCGAAAACATAGTAGGATCAAGAAAAATGTTTCAGACAAAAGTTTTATGGTCTCGAAGGGGTCAAATATTGGTGACCTTAAATTTTAACTTGCGATCAATTTTCAAGGTCAAATTTGATTTTTTTTAAATGGAAGCCCATATTTTTTTATAACATTCGAATTCTACGGAAAAAACTATGAAAGTTTTGTACAAAACATTTTTTCTGAAAATGTCCATTTCGTATGCCTCATATATCCTAAGAGTACAACAGTTCAGTCTGACGATTCGATATTTTGGTTTGTGTACACAATTTTGGAATCCAATCATATTTATAATAGTAGCGCATTACCGCTAATTGATGGAACGACACGGGGAGAGAGTATTACATATCCTCATTTTCTTGGCATCAGCGGTCCTCCAAACGTAAAAAGTAGTTGAAAACTTATTGTCGTTTGTGTATATAGATGGAGGTAATAAAAAATTACCTACATACTCAGAGTTACGTTTATTACTTCGGTAACATTCCTAGAATTTGAACACGATATTTTATACTTGTATAGCCCCATATGTGCAGGTTATAAAAAAATAATAGTTTAGCTCGAAAAAAAAAAACCTTCAACTTTTTTATATTTCACAGAAAATTTTTTATTTGAACACTTTCAAGTTTTTATTTTAGCAAAATTCCTTTAATATTTTCATCTTATAAAAATATATTATTGATTTTCAAGTATTTTATTTAATGTAATTTTTCTTCAAAAAAAATTTATTTATTTTAAAATAAACTTTACTAAATCAAAACGGTTTATACAATAAATTACACTTTAAAAGTGTCAAAATTAAGTGCGAATCTAAAAAACTCTCACGTAAAATTTGAGACTTTTGCATCAGTCAACGATGGTATATAAACCAAATGGATTGGGCACAAGTCGACTGTAGAAATTTAAGTTCAAGCATACGTACAGACAGACCAATGGACAACGGTGTTGAACTGTATTTTTTCAATAAATAAGTTTCAAAACCAAAACCCGACTACGAAAAAAGCACGAGACAAGTTTGAAGAGCCTCGAAAATATTTCTCGTAGTCGAAGGATTCAATGAACAAAGCTTAACTGTAACAATTCTCGTCCTTCTACTACGATAAATATTTACAAGGCTCTTCGAATTTATTTCGTGTTTTATTTTCGCAGTCGGGTTTTAGTTTTTGAAACTTATTTATTAAAGACTTTTTATTTATGAACCATACATTTTTGGAATCTGTGAATTAAAACTATTCATTTGATATCAAACTCGATACATTTGTGATACAGATAATAACATACAAATACTGCTAAAAATATAACTCTCCGTAGTCGGGTAAAAACCAATTCAAATCATAATAAATATTTTTAAAATAAATGTTATTGTCGTTTAATGGAAAATGCAGGTCTCTTGACAAAACACTATATTGAAAGTTAGTTACTGGTGATATTACCCGAGTTGTGATTACTTCTATTATTAAAACTCGAGACTGACGCGTTTGTCAATAACAAAGCACACACCCGTAGGGTATGTTATATGAATTCCAAGAAAACTGATTTGAGGAAAATGTAATCTACCTATAACGAACAATCTCTTTATCTTTCAAATCTCTTTTACATAACATTTTACATGTATAAATGTTGTCAATTTAAAATGAGTGAGGTATTATTATATAGCTACGCAAGTAATACGTACTAGATGAATAATTTTATAATGATACTATTGTTTTCAAAAGAATATGCGATGGTGGTGTATTATTTGAATTTGCAGACTTCAAAATTCGTAGAATTTTAGTTTAACACGTTAATGTAATAATATTCATTGGGGTATGTTGTACCCCATCAGCCGCAGCTACCTATAGATACACCTACCTACGTGTACTATGGGCCACAAAAGTTGCGTTCATTTTTTCAAAATTTGTTCGTTGATTTATACCTTATTCAGTCGGTTTTTGTATATATTTATAAGGAACGTCTTTTCTCCGAAGCGTTTTTGTCGCAAACCGAATGAAGAATATACAAATCAATTGTAAAATTTTGAAAAATGAGTGCTAAATAACTACATTTAATATGTCACATTAGAGTTATAAACTATATAATAGACCATATAATGTATACTTCGTGAATAATTTCATCCCCTTATTTATATGAATTTCAATATTTATTAATATAAATTGAAACAGGATTCTGGATTTTGCACATCTTCTTCATATTTATCCACTAATGGCTGGAAGCGAAACAATAAAGAAAAGAAAGTTTGGTTGGATAGGCCAAACCTTAAGAAGGTCATTTAATACCATCAGCAGACAAGCCCTAGGCTGGAACCCTCAAGGAAGCAGAAAACGTGGAAGACCCAAGATAACCTGGAAGAGGTCAGCCAAGAAAGAGATAGAAGAAGAAGAAAAAACCTTGAGAGAAATAAAGCAAATGGCCCAGAATCGAGTACGGTAGAAAGCATTTGTTGCGGCCCTACGTCCCCCAAGGGAATACAGGAATTAATATATATATATATATTAATAAGATAGGGAATTTACAATAAATCAATTCTAATTAATACCGATTGGCGTCAAGGGAAGAAGTTGATTGGCGTTTTTGGCGATGAAGGCAAAATAAGCCACGTGACCAATCACGTGGCCCATTTCGGCGCCAGCATGAAAATGCACGTTAAAGGGACCGGGCGGCTTAATCTGTGCCCGCTTATTTATTATTTGTAGTAATTATTTTGTGCTCTTCCAGCCGTTATATATATATATATATATATATATATATATATATATAAGCCACGTGACCAATCACGTGGCCCATTTCGGCGCCAGCATGAAAATGCACGTTAAAGGGACCGCGCGGCTTAATCTGTGCCCGCTTATTTATTATTTGTAGTAATTATATATATATATATATATAACGTTATATATATATATATATATATATATATATATATATATATATATAACGGCTGGAAGAGCACAAAATAATTACTACAAATAATAAATAAGCGGGCACAGATTAAGCCGCCCGGTCCCTTTAACGTGCATTTTCATGCTGGCGCCGAAATGGGCCACGTGATTGGTCACGTGGCTTATATATATATATATATATATATATATATATAACGGCTGGAAGAGCACAAAATAATTACTACAAATAATAAATAAGCGGGCACAGATTAAGCCGCCCGGTCCCTTTAACGTGCATTTTCATGCTGGCGCCGAAATGGGCCACGTGATTGGTCACGTGGCTTATATATATATATATATATATATATATAACGGCTGGAAGAGCACAAAATAATTACTACAAATAATAAATAAGCGGGCACAGATTAAGCCGCCCGGTCCCTTTAACGTGCATTTTCATGCTGGCGCCGAAATGGGCCACGTGATTGGTCACGTGGCTTATTTTGCCTTCATCGCCAAAAACGCCAATCAACTTCTTCCCTTGACGCCAATCGGTATTAATTACAATTGATTTATTGTAAATTCCCTATTTTTGTTCTATATTGTCATTCACGTGGAAACTACAATGAGATAATTTCACTGTCAAATTAGCTCGACGCTGTATGTTTGACGTCCAAAACAAGCACTGACGCCAAAAAACGGCATTCATGCTTGGGCGTCATCGGATCACGTAACCTCCATAGCCGCTCGACGCTTTCGTGAAGTGTATATTAGATTGAAGATAAATAAAAAGATAAAATGCACAATTTCTTTATTTATTTTTTCAAAATCTTGAAATTATAACAGAGATTCTTTAATTACTTTATGTCAAGACACGCGAGCGATCGACCAAAATTTGCTTCACGATCGACTTGTCTGCCACCCCTGTTTATGTATGACAAAATTGTTTCGAATTAGATAATTCGTTATAATTAAAATCGATTAGGCAAATTCCCACAGTGTATGATGATGATTCTCGAAACTGAAACATATCAACATAATTAAAAGTGGATTCGCATATGCTAATTATATTAATTCATAATTTCCAGAACATTCATTGCACATAAAATTATAATACCAATATTAAAAGAAGAAAATAATAATTAACAGATGTGTGGTTAACGATAAACTAAATAGTAATTACAAATGATGTTTATAATAATCATTCGGAAATCATACATTATCCATAGAGTAAATATTCCAACATATATAACAACAGAAACCACTGATAACATTATTATAGACTGGCAGCTGACAATCATGAAGAAAATTACTCGATATATTGTGAAGTATAGATAGATAGATTGTAGAGGCTGCCCTGGACAGGCTACACTTCGACTTTAAGGTCCATTGTGATGCGTAGGGATGTGAGTGGAGTGGAAGGAATTTTGTGTGTAGATTAAGAATTGGTACGATATGCGGCTGCAGCCGACTCTGATAGAAACTATGCCGATATTCATCTGGAGTTCGTGAAGGAAACTGCTGAAAACCTTCTCAAGCATAGCCGGTTACTTCGTTCTTGTCCATACACCGACAGTTTAGTCAATTAACCGTCCCTTTTTTTTCTCTTAATAATTGACAAACAGCCGATGTCGGGATTCGAACCCATAACCTCTCAGTTCCAAGTAAGCATACTGCGCAGGCATAACGCCTTAGACCGCTCGGCCACTTGGTCTGGTGATTGTGAAGTATACGCATATACGAAGATAGATATCCGTTCTATATTTGGTTTTATTCTTGTTGAAAAAATAACAAAAATTTACGAAATCACTTTGAAACAGATTTTACCCGAGAAATTTATCAATATTGTTATACTCTGTATATATAAAATATACAAGGTATCTTAAGTTTAGTCCCGACTTTGTAACGGTTCTAAATATTTATCGCAAAAAAGTTTTTTTGCTATAGAAGTTCATAAATTGACCTAATTCGTTTTTTCCACATGTCCGTCTACCTGTCCGTGGGCACGATGTGTGTTCCGGACCAATAATAACACATTGAACAATAAGTTCAAGTTCGCGAGAGGGAAAAATCGTGCCGAGCTTCTCCCGCCAGAGCAGAAAATATCCACCTTTAAAATCGTAAGAGATAGAACAAAAACTTAAAAACAAAAATGTTTCTTTTTTATAAATAAACAACTTTTGTTTGAAACACTTTTTTTTGTAAACTTTGACGCCAATGCTAATGTTGAAGTTTGTCTAGTTAACAAAAGCACCCTGCAAACCGCCGGGTGTTTCGTTAGCATACTGAAACAGTATTTTCTTTCGCCTATACTATGATATATGTTAAACAGTAGTTTTTCATACAGTTTAATTAAAAGCTATATATATATATATATTAAGCTTTTAATTAAACTATATGAAAAACTACTGTTTAACATATTATATATATATATATATATATATATATATATATATATATATATATATATATATATATATATATATATAGCTTTTAATTAAACTGTATGAAAAACTACTGTTTAACATATTTACTTTATAGCTTGTATTTTAAAATAGACCCAATCTGGAAACAATGTATAGTGTATCTATCGCTGTCTAAATGCAGTGTACTATGATATGGTGTGCTTTTGTTACACTTAAACTGCACTAAAATCGGTGGCGAGGTTGATACGTGCTCACCACAGACATTTGTCCATATAGTTCTCAGTACATATTTGTACATGTAGAGAAGATGTTGCGTTGCATTATGTCCATTGTCTATTATAAAGGTTTTGGATTATTTACAACAATTGAAAATTATTTCGAATGCTTTAAAATTAATGATAGTATTCTATTAACAGTATAACATAAAGCAACAAACCACACAAATTAAAAGAAAAAGAATACCCTCATAAAAACCTAGAATTTTCATACAAACTAAATTGTTAAACCAACTATTCGAATTATTTCTTCATTATTTGCTAAAAAATATCCTAGTCGATTCTAAAATTCTACCCGGGTATTTTCTAGCACTTGAGAAATATTCGCACAATTGTCAACAATTTTTTGCCTAAATTTTCATGTCTATTCCGCGAATAAATTTCTGTTTTGAGAAAACAAACAAAGTGTACTGTGTATTGCTATGCAATGCGCTGTCTTAGATCAGTCTTTGGTGGTGACGTATTAGCTCCACTGCCTGTAGAATGCAGTTTGGGTGTAACAAAGTACATTATATCATGGTATACTGTGCATAGACAGTGATAGATGCACTGTACATTGTTTCTAGATTGGGTCTATTTTAAAATACAAACTCTATATAAACTAGTTTCGCTTGGTTATAGCTTGTAAATTATAGTAATAAGAGAAATAAAATGATTAATTTGAATGGACGAAATAACGGATTTTTTTTTTGCGAAATAAAATACTACCAATAGTTTCAAAAATAATAAATAATAGCAATAAAATATAGCAATGGTATTTCATACAATGTAGTGATAATCAGTTCAGCTAAAATCGCCAAGAGATAGTCGTTCGAAATCGCTGTATAAGACCGTATCTTACTATTATGAAAGTAATATTACCTGCAAAGTAAACAAATTGAACTCATTTAGTTTCAGCAATATGAGCTAGTCGGACGATTAGACTAAATTATAATATGTGATGTAAACATACTATATTTTATACTACATGCTAACCTACAACATACTACAAGTTAATTTCATTATTTCCATGAATTTAATACAACAATAAGTACTAAGTTATAGACCATGAACGACGTGTATTGAATACTTAAAAAATACAATAATATATAACAGGGGTGTTTTCGATATGTTTTCTTGGTAAATATTATACGAATGTTTATTACTGACCCCACGATTATTATTCATCAAAAAAGTAACAAAATCATATATTTTTAAGAAGTTAAGTAATAATTGTAAATCCCAGAATATTATAATAAAATTGCATTTTTAGGGCTCCGTACCAAAGGTTCTGGTTCTTTTTTTAGTTTTGAACAGATCCCAAATGCAAGCGCGGATCCACCGTTGTGGGCACGATGGGCATGCCCACAACCCTAATAGACTTGTGACGTCACACTTTCACAGTCTATTGAGGTCGATAGGCTGATGATATTATATCCAATGCCTTAATAAGATATATAAAAAAAACAATGAATCGTGCGTGATTCGGAACGCAGCGACGTACTTAGTCATCATAGTCGATATGCTGACATGTTATGTCACATTTTTGACAACATATTATCTGTTTCTTTTTGGCACATGAATACTTGTATTGGAAAAAGAGATGACTATTCGCTGGGCGCGCATAGTCATCTACTAATTTAAAAGTACATAGTCGAAACGTAAGCTTGAATTTGTAAATTACGTAAGCACCTTAATAAAATTATTTAATGTAAAATGTATACTAGCGTTTAATGTAATTTGATATCCTTTGAAGTTGTAAAAATTTTATCAAAATCGGTTCAATAGTTTAGAGTCTAAATTTGACACTTTGATGTGCAAACAAACACACATTTACTTTTGCAATTTTCGTGAGCGAACAAACTTACATTTTACAGGTTTATTAATTTACTAGTGTTCGCCCCACAGCTTTTCCCGCGTGGAACTATACACTGTACAAAATCTTGGTCATACTCCGACTCGCACTTGGCCGATTTTCGGGTGACTGTGCCCACAACCTTTTTGAGGACTGGATCCGCGCCTGCCCAAATGTTTTCTTTATCAACATAAAATGCAAAGATGTGAGAAATTATATTCTTAGCAATTGTGATCTCTAGAAATGATCGAGCACAGTAAGTATTCTATGGATGAACAATAAAATATTTCAGGTTCATCATACACTTGTAGTATCTGAAGGCCAGAAGTAAGGTAGTGGGACTACAAAAGTTGGGCTCATTTTTCAAAAATTTTTAAGTGATTTGTGTCTTATTCATTCGGTTTTTAGGGAAAAGTTACGAATAAAAGTATATTTAGAATAAAACAACTTTTATCCGAAGCACTTTTATCGAAAACCGGATGAATAAGGCACAAATCAACTATTAAATTTTAAAAATTGAGCGCTACTCTTGTGGCTAATGGTTTTGTACAATTTTGTCTCGGAGAAATATCTGTATGGAGATCCTTGAAATCAATTAGCATAATTTAAATAATAAAAATACACATTTTTTATTATATTTGGAGCCTACGTGATCACTGGGAAAATATACCGAAACAAAAACTCTGGAAAATACTGTCTCGGAATGCATTCAAGAGGCTGTGCAACAATATGTAACAATATGTAGTTACATAAATAACAAGGGGTATAAGTAGTGATTCCGCAAAGTATCTAATCATGAAAGTATATTGAGATTTAAACTGAACAGGATACAACTTCGGAAGGTTACCGGATTCTTCACCGGGCAGTATCACTTATGAAAGCATCTGCACACAATAGGACTCCATTGTGTGTAGCTATGCGGCGAAGAGGAAGAAACATCCTGCCACATCATCTTTAAACTGCGAATCTCTGGGTTACAGCAGATAAAATATATTCGATGCATCTCACCCAGAATATATGAAACTACAGGGAAACCTGATAAGGAAGCATCTGGCCATTGTCAAAATATAGGAGAAGCGAATACCGTCATACTTAAGTAGAAGGGGGAGCACAATGGGTCCTAAGGT
The DNA here is from genome assembly GCA_963920215.1 of Nineta flava. Classification (NCBI taxonomy): domain Eukaryota; kingdom Metazoa; phylum Arthropoda; class Insecta; order Neuroptera; family Chrysopidae; genus Nineta; species Nineta flava. The sequence continues at coordinate 69,076,240 of OY986041.1, read as the reverse complement.
AGAACTTTGCTCACCTACGTTATATAAGGAACTCCTGTGGAAAATTGCATGCTTCTAGACACACCAGTTTATGCTGTGCGTTGTCTGCCAGTATGTAGATTTGTATTAAGTATTTCTTCGAACTCTTGTATTTACAAAATATCTATGATAAATTCTTAATTCCAAAAATAATAAAACTTCAATGATTTTATATTTTATACTAAGTTATAATTTTTATCATGAATTTTTAATGAAAATGAAACATTCAAATTATATGAATTGAATCAAATAGGAATTATAAATGTTAAAATATTTATAGCTATAATATTGTTTCTCACTGTTTAAAATCATTTCATACAATCAATTCAATCTAAGTTTATCTATGTTCTATTTACGTATTTTGAAAATCTGTTTTCTATTAAAGCTGTGATCGAATAATATTTGTCTTGCTTCGTTCATTCTTAAGTTAACAATATTTGCAATTGGTATGTGTCAGTAGTATATGCGCTAACTGGTGATCAAAATAAAAATTAACTCTTTAGGATCCTGTGTGTATTTTTTATCTTTGATTTTACGCATGTCTGAATAACAGCTGATACGAGGGAGTTTTCATTTTGGACCACCAGGTAGCGAGCGCAGCTTACTACATACCAACAGTACTTTATTTATCAAAAAGTCGAACAAAAATAAAATATTTATATTTTTGATTATATTTATTTTAATAAAACTTGTGTGCTTATTTCTTTATAGTTTTTCTCTTGAAAAACTGTAGTGTCTAAAAAGGTATTTTTCTAAGAAATGTTATTATGTTGAACAATTAGAACGAACGTTTCAATGAAGGTCAATATATTTATTTATTATATATATTTTTTTTAGATACATATAAAATAACAAGTGAAAAAACAACTGAGTTAATTGTTTAAATACCCGGTATATCCCGAATTTATGTAAAAAAGTTTATAACAAAAGTTGTTTATTTTTTAAAAGGGTACATTTTTTGTCTTTACATTTTTGTTCTAGATTTTATGGTTTCAAAGATGGGCAGTTATGCCCATTTTACCCAAACATGGTTCGACTTTGCCCATTTAATTGATCATACATTTTTGCTCTAGAACACATATACAAAATTTCAGCTCGTTATCTCTTTTCGTTTTTTGGTTATCGTGTTCACAGATGGACATGTGGAAATGGCTGAATTAGGCCATTTTATGAACACCCATACCAAACATTTGTGTTTGTGCGATCAATATTTTCAAGCGTTACAAAGTCGGGACTAAACTTAATACACCTTGTATATTTACATATACCGGATATAAAAATAGTTAGGTGTATAAATAAAATTGAATTTACAAGAATTGTGCGTCAAAGTGTAATAAAAAATAATTGAAATTGTATATACAAACTTTTTATTTATTTCTCGATAATGCCTTGAAATTTTTTTGGCATATTTAGTGTAAATAAATATTGTACAAATGAATTATATTTATTTGGTTCAAAAATAGATCATTCGAACAAAACATTAAATATATCTGCACTTACGAGAAATAATATTAATTCACTCCAGTGCTAATGAAAAAAATTCAGACCAATGTTTCTGGAGCAGCTAAAGAATGTGTCTGTAAAAAATGGGATTATGCTGTAATCCCTGTAATAAAAGGACTGTAGTCAGTATTAGAGTTGTTCTGGAGGCGTCCATTCCAGATTTAAGTTTTACTGACAAAAAATGATGTGATCTTCTAAAAAAAAAATTGAATAAAATTTGTGCTCACTTTACAAATTAAAATGATTTTATCTGGAGACGATAAAACGGTTACAGAAACAAAACAAAAGGGTTTTGTGTTAATTACTACGAATAACTATTTATAGACTATTCAAAACTATTGCACTCTGTTATAACTATATTAAGCAAAATTTAATTAAATTGCTTCGCTTTAAAAGCATATTTCAATAGAAATTTAATTATCTACATAAATAGTATATGCGACGTTGCAATTATCCTTTTAATAATTTAATATTATTTCACAAATATAGTTCTTTTCAAAAAATGGTACTACTTGTTTCAAAAAAAAAAAACCGTTTTTAATTGTTTGCTTTATATAATTTGAGGTTTCATGAACTTAATAGTAATAATTAGTGATGTCTTGAGAGAGGAGACGAGACGATAATTAGAATTCTGATTTACGATAAATATTCGAGAAGCAGAAGAGGCACACTCTAAAAGTTTTCGCCGGTTTTTTTTTTTTCAATAAAAATTTGATTCATCAACCAGAGTCATCCGTGGTGTAACGGTTAGCACAATAGGCTAGAAATCCAGTGGTCCGGATTCATTCTTGGTGGATGAGTTAATTTTTTCATATCAATATTTACTTAAAAATATGACAATGACATTGAATATATAAAATACGCTAGTTCTTTCATACTATGTCTTACGTAGCCTTAATGGAAATTGAAATTAGTATTTTATTGTGACGCCTAAGTATACACAACTAAAGATATGTGAAATATATGATATACATCGAAAATTGCCCAATTAATATAACTTATTTATAGTATTAACACTATTATTAATTTTTCAAATGTCTCACACACATCATATTCACTATGTTTAGTTTACATCTTCGTATAGTAGATCTCCCACGAGTATGAGAGAGTACATATGTATACATTAAGCAATGTGTATGAGAAGGAGGTCTTATAGGTTTGATGAACAAGCATATTTTTCATAACTGTTCGAGTGATCACCAACTACTTAAACCTATAAGACCTCTCCTTCTCATACACATTACTTAATGTATACACATGTACTCTCTCATACTCGTTATAAATATTATTCACTATTTTGAAAAATATGCTTGTTTATCAAACCTATAAGACCTCCTTCTCATACACATTACTTAATGTATACATATGTACTCTCTCATACTCGTGGGAGATCTATTATTCGAAGATGTAAACTAAACAGACGGTATAAAAATGACAGCACGCTGTTCCCCCATCTTTTTTTACAAATCGTCTGGGTAAAATATAACAAGTCATTTCATTACTTTATTTTATTAAATAAGTAACAATTATCAATATATAAGCTTGTTATATTATTATAAATAAAAATATTGAATTTTACATACCTATTAGAAGAATTAAATAGTAATTAATATTTATTGTATATGAAGCCGAACGAACGGTTTATTACAATTAGTTCTGATCGAAACCGCCTTAAGTCAATTTGTGTCCAATGTATGATGTTTTTCAAAAAATGTTTTACACCAAAGTTGTTTGTATTTTTATAAGAAACCCTTTTAGTTCAAAAATCTAATAAATTTGTACACTCACCGCTTTTGGTTGCTGTTCACGCTGTAGTTACATTTAAAAAAACAATTTGAACCTACAAGTTTCATAACAACAATAAAAATAAAAATAAAACTAATTAAATTAAATCTTTTTTTTTTAATAATATTTAATTTCAAACTTTGGTTTAAAAATAAATATTAAAAAAATCAGTGTTTTTTTTTTTATTAATATTCAATACGTATTGTTGTGTTTTCATTAAAAATGTAGGTAGGAATTTTTTAATGAATATACATACATACATACAATAAATAATTAGAAATTAATATACAACAGCGATTATCACTTTTATATGTTAAAGGTAATAGTATAACTGTTAACATTCCCTAGAAGTATATAAATATATATATATAAATATAAAACACACATTAAATTGCATAATTCATTTAAAAAATTCTTTATGTTTAACTTCATTATACCTATTATCTCGTCTCTTTACCCCTCACTGCATTCTGCCTGGCTATATTTACATTAACAATAGTGTAAAGTCTTGTGCTTCACATACAAAAAAACTAGTGAGCTAAAAATGTCACAATCAATGTTTTTCCAAGTAATTTATGTATGGTGTACATGATTGTTGATTTTAAAAAATAAAAAGAAACTCAACAAAAAGAAAAAATTATTGAAACTAGTTTAATTAGATTATTATATTTATGCAAATATTTAACTTTATTAAAAACGGATAACTTATAAAATTAGTTTTGAGACTATCACATTTATTTAAGGTCTTGCATAGACAATTTGTTACAGCATTAAATTAACCTATTTTTTAAATCAAATTTTTGTGAAACGATTCGCGCAAGACAATTCTCGACTCGAATGAACTTTAACGTTAACAACGGGACGAAATTAATAAGCTTTAAGAGTATTAAAAAAATTCCGGAAGCCGTATATAACGTATAAAAAATTATAATTATGTTGTTTGTCCACTAAATTTTGTATTAAAAATATGAAAAATTACTTGGAAAAATATGTAATTCATATGAAAAATAGATACAATCGGCTAGCGTAGTTATTATTATTATTATCGACTGTTGCTAATGACAACATATTCAATATATACTGAATCGTTGTATTTTTACATACATATCTGGCTTTGAAGTTACCGTCAACATGAAAAACAATCTGTTAAATATGAGTGAAATGCTTACTCTAAAGGCCTGGTTACACGAGATGAGGCGAGTTACTGCAGTGCAGCAACTTGCACCGTGTGACTGGCTGAGGCGAGTTACTGTCATGTGCGAGTCGGTCAGTAGCTGGCATCCGAGTTATTACAACATTTTTTGTTTTTACTCGCCACTCGTCTTCCTCCATCACGCCATTTTTAACGAAATGACAGTAGCTCGTACGCTCAGGCACACTTTGGGTGCATTCTCTGCTGCTTCACGTGTTTATCTTGTTTCGACAGACAAAATGACAGCGGATAGATGGACTTCCGAGCAAAATTTTAAGTTTGTGTACCTATACAAGGGTCAAACCAACTTATGGAATTGTTTGGATCCTAATTATAAGAACAGAGATCTGCGTAAAGCGATGCTTGAACAGATACGCATAACTGCTTTATATTCCCGGGGATCTTCATTATATATTCCTGACCAAATACTTCCTTTTTGTATAGCACTTCCAGTACAAATTATTTTTGTAACCGCTTTTATTGTGGTATGAGCTATGATCAGTCGTCAATTTTGCGACAACATTGCACGGGACATGATACATGCGAGTACAGAGGTGCAGTAGCTGTCTACTTTCATGCCAGTACAAATGTCAGTAGCTGTCTACTCTCAACGCCAGTAGCTCGCACCGTGTAACCAGGCATTAAGTGTATTTTTGCAACAACTTGAATATTTAAAGTTGGTAGCATTTTTCCATTTTTTGTATCTGTAAATCAGTAATATATGAGGACAATATAACTTCTGTCCCACAGTTTGTAACGATTACTATATAATTATAGTCCATTTCCGCAAATCCGTCTGTCAACATTATAATTTAAAAACGTAAAGATAAAACAACCTAAAATACTTGTGTTCTAGATCATTACTTCGAGCTCGTGAATGGGCAAAATCGGTCCCCTCACTACTCGATAGGGGAGAAATTTATCTTTAAAACCGGAAAAGCTAAAAATAAAGTTTAAATTCAAAAACTTGTTAGTAAAAAACAACTTTATTTAAAATTTATTTTCACTAACTGATAATTTCTCTACAAATTTCAGCTCATGTTTATTACTCTGAATTACAGTACGTCTGATATAAAACTGAGTATATACAGTGTATTTTAACATTTTACTCATTTACACATGTCAAAAACACACGGGGCAAGTAGTCCTAAGAATATATTTTGAAAATTTTTAAATTTTAAAATCAGACATTTGGTTTAATGTCTAAGATAATAAATTATTATGTTGTTGACTTTTGGTTTGTGTCGCATCGTGATACATACGGTATGACAAAAAACCAAATTTCCAAGAAAATATAGTTATATACTTCATAATTATTGTTAATAAATGTATTTATGTCATTGTTAGAATTAAATCAATTTATTATTGCATGTTTGCCTGTTAGCAGAATTTTTTGTCGTTATTTTTTTTCAATATGTTTTACATTACAATGACACCTGCCGTTTGTGAGAAAATTTTCCTTCGTACCAACATTTATTTTTTCATGTTCATTTCATTTTTTAGTGTGCGACGAAAAAAAAATCAAACATCTTGGATAGGGATCGAATCGAGGACCTCTGGCGGTGTCCAAAAGTTATGTGAATTTCTCTATGCTGACACCGACTCCAAAAATAACAATAATTGTACATATATATTTAAAAATTTTTGCTTAGGTGAACTAAAATTGACACAAGAATATGCAATTCTTTTTTTACTTTTTAGTGCATTTTTTGTTATAGAATATTTGATTTTTGAAGTCGGGTTTCCATTTTGTCAAGATAGGGTTTATTATAGGTTACAGTCATGAAATAAGCAAATAGTTGCATAGGCATATTACACACACACTAAGCCCGACATGTTATTTACAAAAATAAACAAAGTGGTACTACGAATCAATGTATTCATTTAGAGAGAGTTTCTAAATTTTGAAATTGAAATTATCTTGAATATTATTATGGGATCTCAGGTTTACAATGTAGTCATCATCAGTATGAATTAGCTAATCGTAACTATCTCTGGGATATAGATTCAGAGATATGTTGCTTGTTGCTAATTTGGTGCGTGTCTCACACTATTTATAAAATACAAACAAATGTTCTAGGAATAGAGGCAAAATTTGAAATATAAATTCAAACTACAACCTTCTCAGTTCAATGTTGTATCTGTTACACAAACATAAACACACAATTGTAAATGTCAATGGAAAAGTAGTCAATTACTTTCAATATGACTACCACAAACGATATAAAATATTATACAATTAAATTATAAAATTTGAAAAACAATGTTAAAAAGTATATTATAAGAATTGAAAAGAAAAAATTCCTGATTACCACGATATCTTAAAGTAAAAGAGGTTTTTCTACGTCCAAGTGTTGTAAACTTATGACAAAGGCCTAAGAAATTTTAATATACAACACTCAGTCCTTGGGTATCCGTACGAAGATTGACCGTGCTATTGGATTTGATGAAAACTATCTCGCATATGATCCTCTTGCTTCTGTTTGGTTCACTGTTCAGTATTGAACATCCTCAAACAAAAGCTAATGTCCAGTATATAAAAAAAATGAGCAGCTAAAGCTGTCTTATTGACTTTCAGTGCATGTTGAAGTTTGCAATCATACTTATGTTGTTTGACTCTGTCTTCCAGTCTTTGTTTCCTTCGACCAATATATATCGTGAATATATTAAATTGACTGCACATATTTTACAATATCATCATTTTTTATCGACTTTAAAAACGCGATAGATTTTCAATTCGATTGTATGTATACTCCCGTTCAATAAAATTGAACAGATCTGAATCGAATCAGTCTCTCACAATTTTGATTATTCTTGGAGAGTTACAAAAGTGAGGAGTTTTATGAAATGTAAGAAAATTAACATTTCAGGTCTGTTCAATTTTATTGAACGGGAGTGTATGTATTTTAATTCCCGTTTAGATTTTGGTATATATGTGTCAAATTTCCAGGATTCTGTTTTTTTATATATTTATTTAAAAGAGTATTCTCTCTAAATGGTAGCATACCCAAAACGATTAAATCTAATCGTGAAATTCGAAAGTAAAAAATATATGTTAAACAATTTTGAATTTAACTCAGTTTTGTTACGGAAAAAAATTTTCACGGCTTTCATTAACACTGATAAAGGAAGGATTTGGAAACGGATCACTTCTCGGAGTAAGAATGTAGTTGCGAATATAGTAGAAAATAGTTGTCAGCTATTCTAAATTTAAACTTTTATCTTTTCTTAACTCACCACTAAAACATACTGATTATTTTACATGCATACATTATTTATCTTGTGTTTGTACTCTGTATAAATGTTGTTTCTTTTCAATTTTCTTAAGGATGTATGAGCACTAGATAAAATCCATTTGTAAAATTTCTCAAAATCTTATGTAGTACATTCATAAAAGTCCACAATAAAGTTTATTATTTTTTGTCGTAAGTTAAATGGAGAAAATTCATTATTTTTGGTATAACGGGTCTAAAAAAAAAATATTTGAGAAAAAAAACTGAGATTTCGAATAATTAAAGCTACCACCGACAGAAATTAAATTTACTCGAAATCTCAGTGTTTTTCTTAAATATCTTTTTTTTAGGCTCGTCATACCGAAATTTTATTGGATCAATCTCTTTATTAATATTTCTATATTCTATTGCGTAGTTTATTTTTTATTCGTCATATTTTATTCCGAGTGAAAATTATGAAAATATGTCGACACTCACGGGTTCTCCTCCATAAGAGCAATGCATTAAAACTCGAACTTTAACATTAAATAATTAATTCAAGACCCCTGTAACCCCCCTTCCCCTACCCTGAAACTTTTATAATTGATTTATATGCACTTCAACCACATGTAAAAAAAATTAAGCCTTAATTTTTTTGAAGCTCCAGTGCTCGTACATCCTTAAGGGGTCACATAAATGTACCCGTAGGCTGTCTCTCATGTATGTACTTTGAGACTTTGATTAAAACCGCATAGAACCTTAATAGTTTATTTAGGATGAGATACCTTACTATTTTTTTTTCTACCTTTAATATTTGACGAACTGTTATTACATACATATGTATATAAATGTATTTACTATCAACCACTTAAGTGGCGTTCTTTTTTAACAATATTGCTGTCGATTTGTATCGAAATCATTTAGTTTTCGAAAAAATGTCTCTTACAAAAGTTGAACGTTATAAAAATCCTAACAACTTGTTCTAAGCCATTTTTTCGAAAACAGAATGGATTCGGAAGAAATCTAATGTAAAATGTTTTAAAAAATAAACTCCACTTTATGACGTACATGTAATGTTCTCGTGAGTAAACGTGCTAAATCTTTAGCTAGCTGATGCTTGTTGGAGCCATGAAAAGAATATAAAATATGATATTAACATAAAAGAACGAACAGCATTGATCATTACGTTATACCTATGTTTGTTGGGTTGTTAAACAACAATTTCTTAGAAATAAGATAATAATTACTGTTGAACATTATATTTTGCAACAAGAAAATCTAAAAGAGTGAATTTATTTAATAGCATGGCGAAATAAAACAATAATTGACTTTTAAAATGAGAATTATAATTATAAAATATGTTTTAATTGTAAAATTTTTATGTTGTTTTTTTTTTAAGGTAAATTACTTGTTACATAATCATTTTAGAATTTATTTCTTAAGTAAAATTTAATGGATTGTCTCATAAAATAAATGATTTTTGTATTTTAAATCAAAATTACTCAACTCGAAATAGTTCTCTTAATTAGAAAATTATTTTTTATTTTTCTTTGTATTATAGTAAAAACAAATTGTTCTTTACAAAAACTTGCATTTTGAACTTATCAGAAAACTTGCATTCTGTCATGAGAATATGAATTTTACGCCTAGTTTACATTGGTTGATTAATGAGTGGGAGTTAACTGAGCACAAAGTCGAAGATCTGGGCAAATCTACGGTAACTCGACTTGTAGAATTAAGGATTATAACTCTACTTAGTCACCAGAAACCTCTAAACTTCCACAAGGTCTGGACAAATCAAAACCCTCCCCTCCACTCGGCCTCTAGAACTAAGATTATAATGGTAATAGGGAATATGCATGAAAATTGTTTTTCACATTTATTTTCAGAATATGAAAATACTGTTAATACTGTAATAATATTTAAAAACGAAATTAAAATCCGATAAATATCAAGATCGCTATAAGCTTTTAAAGATTATTATCTGTCTCTTTCTTGCAAAAATACTAAAAACGGAGTTTTACGTGTATTTTAAATGGTGAAAGTGTAATATGACGTCACATAACATATCAAGAGGGCTATCACCCTCTTTGTCTAATCGGGAATTTCAATCATTCATATGTCGCTTATTTTTAAAGTTATTTAAAAAGTAATTTTACCTTAATATTTGTCAAGTAAACATGCTTCAATTCAAGTGAAAAAAAATTTTCATGCATATTCCCTATTCAACGCCACCAACTGACAAAAATGTCAAAACCCCGACTAGGTGTTGCCAACCTCCACCAATTCGATTCGTAAAACTATTGATTATAACGATAAAACTATACAGTGGTACTATACGTAAAACTTTGAAATTCGATATCTGGAAAACTAAGCGAGATATAGAAAAATTTTATTATTACTTTCAATATGTTACGTCGAGTTCTTTTTACAATAACTTCCCCATTATACTGAGAAATTAAGCCTCCCAATATAAATGAAATGGCTAAAGTGATTATCATCAGAGACTTAGCTAAAAATCAATCCGTTTAAACCAGTTTTCAAACAAAGAAACCACATAGACACCGGTTCATCCGATTGCGAAGTACGCTATGCCACAGACAGACAAACGAAATATTTCAAACTGATAACACCTTTCGTGTATACTGCGGTCAGAAGTTAAAAATATCACAAATTATTAAAATAATTGATATTTTCGTACAGTTTAAAATTGTGTATCATTGCGATAAAAACAACAACTGTTTATAAGTGGATTATTATTGACCATGACAATATTTGTACGATGTTGTGTGGGTGTGTTTATTTAAAAAACATTGTTTTTAAAACGATCATCATAATATTAATCGTTTTGCGTGTGTTTGTCTGAAAATTTTATGAACTTTAATTCTTAGAAAATAAAATCTTTGAAAAATAAACACAATGTTTAAAGCTTTTGTCTGTGTGTGAATACAATTGGAGGAATATTATAGTTTTAAGTCACCATTAAATATTACAAACAATAAAAAGGTTATTCATGTTATGATTTATCGTTTTGGTTATAGTCCGAGAGCTCGCGACCCTTTAAAACTCTTAACTGTGCAACACTTGTAATATTGAATTATCTTTACACAATTTTAACCCTGAAGTGGGAGGGATGTATTTAAAAAAAATTAAACTTTATTAATTATTTTATGATTAAAACAATATTGGATCTTATTCGTTTTACCATCCCCCCCCCCCTCCGTGGAAATGGGTGAAAATGCTTTGTCAGGACCATAGGAAGTGATTCCAAGAAGGAAAAAGTCCTTTTCGTCCTTGAAATTCAAAAATTTTTATTTTTAAGCTCCCTGAACCGCCCGCTAAACTACCCCAACCCAACTTTTTTCGTCCTTGAAATCCTTAAAATAAATAAAAAAATTTTTTCATTTTTAAGTAAAAAATATTGTAAAAAAAAGTTAAATTAATAAATTGTCGGGGGGTTGGGTTAAGGATTTCAAGGATGAAAATGACTTTTTCCTCCTTGGAATCACTTCCTATGATCTTTCCCAAACATTTCCACCCATTTTCAACCATTTTTACTGGAGGAGGGGTGGGTAAAACTAATAAGATGCCAATATTTATTTGTTAGTTTTCAAGATATTATTATTAAAAAATCTTCGTTCGCTTGGTGAAAGATTCAAACTACATATTTCTTATAAACAACGAGCTCATATTTAATTTCATCCACGCCCAAGAAAAGGTTTGTTTGTACCACTCATACGATGTAGATATGATTTCCATAAAATTTGATTTCAAGCATAATATAGTCAACTGCAGCAACACTATTTTGCTTCTGGGAGGGGGGTCAATTTCTGTTCGTTTTTATATATTTATTTGAAAAGAATAAAAGTGCAAAATATAATATTTCAAACAAAATAATTGTGGTAATAAACGTCTTTAATTTATTCATGATGTCAAAAATATAATTTTTCATTCTCTTCTAAATACAAAATTTATGTGCGGTGTTTTTAAGTATGTTTGTTAAATAAAGATGTCACATTGTTATAAAGACAAAATATCTTCTTCTTTAAATTTTTCCTAGAAATCATTTCAAATAAAATACGTTTGGTCCAATATAAATGTCCCCTTCAAACCAGTTTTTTTTTTAATTAGTTAATACTTTGTTTTTATTTCGCCAAAAATCAATTTATTTACGACAATGATAACATTGCCCCTCTCCCCTTTATTCGAGGCTGAATATAGTCAAAATTGCTGCCCAATCTTATAACTTTTATTGTACTTTTAGGTTCCATCTGCGGATTTCAAAATTGTATAAAAGTTTTTTACTCGGTACAAATAGTAAATACAATCGTAATATAGTTAGGCATAAAAAAATCGCGGGCTCTCGGACTATTAGAAACATTTGAAGGTGAATAGATATGACGATGTTACAATTTATTATTTGGCGAAATTTACATACATTGCTTTTATTCATTTTAGTAAGGAGGCTAAACGACAAATTTCATTGGATTTAGAAAATCGAAACACAAATTTTTATGTTGCCAAAGTTGGGAGTTGATAGACAGGAGGGTGAAATGTGTTTTTTCCAATTATCTCAAAAACTATAATATTTATCGCAAACATTTTCATAACCGAATGTAAATTAAATAAAATCTCGCAAGCATTTTTTGCAAATGATTTCAGATATATGAGAGTTATTAATTTCAACATATGTTATTATTATTGAAATCGATAATTTATTAATTTTTGTTACACGGTTCAAGATCAAATTCAAATTCGCAGTAAAAAAGCTCTTTAAGATACTTACATCTAACTCGAATATAATCTAATCTACACGGTTCCTTTTTGCGTAAAATAAAGTCTATTTCGGAAACGTTAAGAGAAAGTGCAAAAACTTGTAAAGTTGTAAAAGTTGGACACATGCTCACAAAAGTAGCGATCATTTTTCAAAATTATATAATAGGGAATATGCATGCAAATTTTTTTTCACATTTATTTTCAGAATATAAAAATACAGTTAATACTGTAATAATATTAAAAAACGAAATTAAAATCCGACAAATATCAAGGCAGTTATAAGCTTTTAAAGATTATTATCTGTCTCTTTCTTGCAAAAATACTAAAAACGGAGTTTTACGTGTATTTTAAATGGTGAAAGTGTAATATGACGTCACATAACATATCAAGAGGGCTATCATCCTCTTTGTCTAATCGGGAATTTCAATCATTCATATCTCGCTTATTTTTAAAGTTATTTAAAAAGTAATTTTACCTTGATATTTGTCAAGTAAACATGCTTCAATTTAAGTGAAAAAAAATTTTCATGCATATTCCTTATTGATTTGTGTTGTATTTATTCGGTTTTCGAAAAAAATGCTTCAGATAAAAGTTGTTTGAAGTTATGAAATATAATTTTGTAACACACAGTATAATAATATTTTACATACAAAATAACGTAATGCAATTAATATTCAAAATATTGTTTCTTGTTTTATCTGAACTTTAACCAATGATGATAATAAGGAAATCTGCTATTAATGTTCTGATTACATTTTTAAACTATCACTGCTTGCTGATAAAATATCTAACCACCAGAATCTATTACCAACAACCTCAAGGTACAAAATAAGACATCAAACGAAATATACAGGGTGCGTCATTTTAATTAATCCAGTTAAATTACTCCAAAACTAAGCGGAATCGATAAATATGTTTGAAACAAAAATTGCAGGACTTAGAGGGGAAAACATAAATTTTAAAAAACATAAAAAAAAACAATAATTATATTTTTGTTCCATGCATCCGTCCTCGCATGGTATAACATATCTCTTAAACGGTGTAAAATATGGAAAATCTTAAAATACAAAAGATTTTTATCTCATAAAACAAACAGCTTTTATTTGAAACTTTTCCATACATCTCATAGTTTTGGTGTTAAGTAAGATATACCACGCGATAACGGTGCAAGATAAGTGAAATCTTTAAATACAAACAATTTTTATCTCATAAAAACAAACAACTTTTGCTTGAAACTTTTATGTATACATTCCATAGTGCTGGTGTAAATACGGGTCGTAATAAATGTGCCATACCGTAATAATAAATGTGCCATAAATTTTGTAATTACATCAGAAATATTGGACACACCAATAATTGTTTTGCCATATTTGCTCGCTAGATATTCAAAGATTTTGCGTATCTTGCACCGTTTAAAACATATCGCGCATGGTATAATCTTATACCAAAACTATGGACTGTATGAAAAAAGTTTCTAATAAAAGTTGTTTGTTTCTATGAGCCAAATTCTTTTGTATTTAAAGATTTTCCATATCTTGCAACCGTTTAAAAGATATATTGTACCACGCGGCACGGATACATGGAACAAAAATATAATCATTGCAATATGTTTCTCCCTCTGCAACTTTTTTTTCAAATATATGTCGTTTCCGCTTTGTTTTGGATATATTTAACTGGATAAATTCAAATGACTCAGCCGGTACAAAGATAAATTTGAAAATATCATTTATTTTGATAGATATGCAAAATTTCACTCTTAAATTTCACCCATATTGTATAATATTCTACCTGCAGCAAACACTACAAGGTGCATAAATAAACAGATCCATCCATATATGCATACGTATGTGAAAAAAAATGTTATCACCCTTGTTTGTTTCACGTAAAAATGTTGATAATAGTTTGTGTCGTGTTTCTTTTATTAAATTAACATTTCAACAAGTACACATAAATTACTTCCTTCCTATTCACGTGTACAGAATGCTTTACTATAAGCTACTTATTCAGTTGTTCTGGTTTATTATTATATTCTAATAATAAACCTTTGTGGTCGAATCAAAATAAGTCAATACTCTATCCAGCGTAATATTCGCATATGACGTAATAACCGAAAATCATCTCACCGTTACTGAAAACTAATATTTCCGAATTAAATGAAAATTGGTGGGTAGCTTTAGTGAGACGTCATGTACACTACTAGTGCCTGGGATTTCCATAATTCAACATTCTTATACAAATTTTCATCCAAGCCAACAACTTCGAAAGGTTCCCGGATTCATTATCGGACATTATCGCCTACGAACGCAACTACATACAATAGGACTCAATGTATCCATTATATGCAGACTATGCGGCGTGGAGGAAAAAACATCCAACCACATCATCTTTAACTGCGAATCTCTCTATTATAGCAGATACAATGTATTCGGTGTATCTCATCCCGAATATATGAACCTTCAAAAAAAACCTCTCATCCCGAATATATGAACCATCAAAAAAAACCTGTCAAGCAATTGTTGATATTTACCAAGGTAATTTACACAATAACAATTACCGTGGTAACTTGAGGATATAGTTGAGGAACAATGGTTTCTAAAAGAGAGCATAATTGATTTTAGAAGCGTACCGCTACACTTTCAAGCTATTTCCAAGATATGGGAGAAGTGAACCTGGCCAGACTGACGTAGTAGCGGGAGCACAATGGACCATAAGTTCGAAGTACAATACTTTTCATACAACAAGATTTTTCTATCTAGTCAATAGCAGTGTGAAAAGGGACCGAACTAGTCATGTCATGCTCATCTAAATTTTTGTACATTAACTTTTTATTTTTCCTTCTATCGAAAGTAAAAATAAATTTCTACATACTTCATTTCATAACTTCGAAAAAATCGACCCACCTTTTGATTTACAGAAAAGGCAACTTTTTTATTTTAAAACAAAGTGTTTAAATCTTTATAATTTCTTGTTAAATCGGTTTATGGACAATTTTATGATAAAACTTTAAATAAGGGATAAAAATGCGAAAACAACACCTTTTTACGGAAAACACTTTCTTTTATATCCATGATTTTTTAACAAAAATTATAGAACTTATATATATCTTCAATGAATCGGCTTAGCAAAAAATTCAATAAATATTGTTTACCAACGTAGTACATCTATCAAATTAGACCTAGGCCCCGTCCGATATGGCGCCCTTTTTGCTTTCTTGTAGTGATTATTGTAATAAAACATGTAATTTATAAATATTAAAAATATTATATTTTGTGGTTTATTTATTTAACCGTAATAATAAATTTCTTAAGATTAAACAATAAATACATTTTTTATGACGTATCGCATATCACATTAACTTCTTTTTTCTTGCTTTAGCTCGCGCGAAAACATCGATTATATCCTCATAATCAATTTCCCGCACTAATTTTGCTTCAATAGACAACAGTGCATTAAGTCTGCCCTGACCCGTACTTGCTCGTAAATAGCTTTTCACTCTTTTAAAAGTTCTTTCGTCTAAACAATTTGCTGCTGGAATACTTAAATAAATGCGTAAAGCAATATCTACGTTAGGGTAAACATCGCAAAGATTACGTGAATGTAAAATATTGCATAAATTTAGTGCATATTTTCATTATGCTTTGGTAAATCTTTGAGTTGATAATGTAAGTGAATACATTCATTACCTAATGTCTCTTCCAAATCGTTGGGATAGTTATTGATAAGCTTATTTGCTTGATTTGCTAACTCATTTGTATCAATTTCAGACAACTTATCAAAAAAATTAAAGTTTACGTGAAGCTGTTTATATATGTTTGTACGTTGTGAAAATTTTCTTAAGATACTTTTATACCCAGTATATGTAAATATACAAGGTATATTAAGTTTAGTGTCCCGACTTTGTAACGCTTTAAAATATTGATCGTAGACATTAATGTTTGGCATATGTATTCATTAAATGGACTAATTCGGCCATTTCCGCATGTCCGTCCGTCTGTCCGTAAACCCGATAACTCAATAACGAAAAGAGATAACGAGCTGAAATTATTTTTATGTGTTCTAGAGCAAAAAAGTAAGGTCAAGTTCGTTGATGGGCAAAATCGGAACGAAAATATACATCTTTGAAACCGTAAGAGATAGAAAAAAATTTATTAACAAAAAATCTTTTTCTTTTTAAAATAAACAACTTTTGTTTAAGAAATTGTTTCATAAACTCAATAGTTTTCTCATAATTTGTGATTAAATGTCCCTCGGAAAGCGAATTGTTAACAATTCAATTGTTGATATACAACTCAGTATATACTGGGTATTCAAACATTTAAGTCAGTTAGTTGTTACATTACTTGTTATTCAACACTTTAATAATTAGTTTTTCTCAATTCACACAGCAACTTTATTTAGAATTCTTTACTGAAATTTGTTGATATATTCATAACAAACTAATTCAAATTGATTTTTAAATTTGAATCGTTCATTGAATTTTTTCATCTGTAAAATTTTAGCATACCTAAAATTTTGACGCTCTAGACCCGGGCCTAAGCGTAAATCCACCACTGAATGAGATCAGCACTTGAAAGTAATCGTGCTAAAAAAAATGGATAGGCAATCTAAAAAACTGTGTATATTTTTGAGCACATAATTCTAGATGAATAAATGTAAAAGTATTATTTTATATTGCGAACTCCACTTGTATTTGGTCTTTTGTAGATAAATTAGAAACTAGAGCTAGTAGTTTCTATTTGTCCTGTCCTAATCCCTGTTAAATACCCTTAGATCAACAAGTTTGGTAATAGCAATCTGATAAACAACTTAGAAACTACTGCTAGTAGGTTGAAATATTAATCTCCGCTCCTGTCAGAGATTTCAATATCTCTTCTTTAAATGTAAAAGTATTATTTCCATGAACGCATAAAAATTATGGATTTATTTATTTTCAAGAAAAAACAAATTAGTTCGAATACCTTTTATGTGAACCATATTGTAGCTTGTATGTATTTTTTCTGTTTTTTTTTTAGTTAAGTTATTTGTTTTATTATCGCAATCATAAAAGATTTATTTTTATAACTTTATATGTGTGTACAAATTTTTTATCGTATTTATAATAAAAATTACAATTTCTTAGAAATATTCATACTACGAAAAAAACAAATCCTTATCGATTTTTCTTGTGATTTTTTTTTGTGATAATTTATAACATATATTTTCTAGAATTATGTTATCTATTTCATATAATGTAAAACTTTGCAAGAAACACACACGCTCACGGTATCGAGAATGGTAGTTACACATTATTATCGTAATAACAGGTCGTTGCACATTTAACCTTGGCTTAGTTTTTTAATAGAAAACAACACGATCAAATTTCTTATTATTATAGTTAAAATTGGGTTAGGTTTTTTGTCGATCATATATATTGAAAAATATTTATATTCAGAAATTGACAAAATACTTTTTATTTTTGGTAAGTTTATAAAACTTTAATTTACGTAGAAAAATATAAATATCAATTTTTTTTTTATATAGTGCAACCGATTTATAATTTATATATTATTTCTCAGAAGGGTTTTTCAAAAATATTTCTATTTTTAAGAAACATTATAAGCAGAATTTTTAAAAAATTATTTATTCTACGTATTTTAAGTTGAAAGTATGCTTAAAATATAGCTGACTCATTATAACGTGGATAATATTTTGTTAAAATTCCGTGCAGTTTAAATTAAATTTTTGTATTATATCGTATCACCTCGTGTATCGTGACTTGAGAAGGATGGTGGGACTCTTGACAGGACACTGCCGATTGAACGACCACATTCATAACTTGATGTAGCTATAGGATTCTGTCGAGGCCAGACGCCACCCAGAAAGCCCACAGCTTCTCCGCCGGGATTACTCCCTGGATTGATGGATCCAGTGTTTCAGAAGTGGGGCCTGTATGGAGGACGATGAAACCTCCATACATGTCATTTGCACCTGCAGGGTGTCAGGCATAGAATGTTTGGGTCTGAAACACTGAATCCATCAATTCTGGGAGCAATCCCAGTTGAGAAGCTGTGGGCTTTCTGTGTGGAGTCTGGCCTCGACAGAATCCTATAGCTTCATCTGCTTAAAATAGCACCTCTTATCCAGAAACGTAGTGACAGGTTGTTCTCTAGGAGGGCACAGAGGACCCCTTGGTCTAGGTGCTAGGGACCCATTTGTGATACCTCTCTTATGTATTATTATCATCGTGACTTCGTCCAAGTTGAATAATTATTTTATCATCATTTTGAATGATAAATAAGTGGGTATAAATAAGCTGCTAGATGTTTTTATATTTTTAAATTCTTTCACCAAAAAACACAATAGCGATGAAAAATAAAAAAAAAAAACAAGTAAACGGACGTCAGAATCGTCGTTGTTGTAGCGGTAAGCATGTTGAGCTAGAAATCCAGAGGTCCTAGTTTCGATTCCTGGTTGACGAGTTAATTTTTTCATATCAATATTTAATTAAAACAAGTAAAAATATCAACTAACTGAGTTAATTGCTTGCATACCTAGTGTATATTGAGTTTTGTATCAATGCATAAACTGTTTATTTTAATTTTTAAACTGAAATTGTGGCAAAACTATTATATTATAAAATTTCAAATTCGTCCCCTTTACCTAGATCAGTTTTTTGTATTATAAATACGTATTTCGACTACAATGTAGTCATCATCAGTATAAATTAGCTAGTCGTACTTTACTCTTTGACAATTAGAGATAGTTATAAAGTCGCGATCAACAGACAAAAAATAAATAGAAAATTAACTAGATTAAAATATATAATAAATTTTAAATTATATTGAAATTGCTCTTGTTAAAATTTCTTCATTCACATTTGTTCCTGTTAATTTTACTCTTATTAAAATTACTCTTATATTGTCGCAGGATATGTTACTTGTTACTAATTTGGTGACAGTATCACAAACTATTTTGGTTTTACGCTACTTATATATGTTCGGCCGACTTTAGACGCTATTCTAAGACCGCACCTGATTGGTGCTGAGTTATGCCTTGCGCAGTGAACACGTCCTTTGTATTTCGACATCTTTAGAGAGAGATGGATATATTGGCACTTGATTTTACCATAAGATTTTGATTAAATCTGAATTTGGTACCGGTCCATTGTCTAGATTCATAATATTTCTTTTGAATTTCTGAATGTATATGCTTTCGTATGCATCCAGCTCTGACGGATTTTGAACAGCCTTAACAAGTTTTAAATTAGATTTGTCGATTTTATGGTCATTCTCTATAATGTGTGCAGCTACACAGGATTTTTCTAATCTGCCGTATTTCGTATGAGCCATGTGTTCTTTGAATCGGGTTCCTATTTGTCTACGGCTTTGGCCAATGTATGTACGAAACATAAAAGGGGGATACACAAAATTTGATATATCTCCCTTAATATTCGAAAAATCGAAAAATTTATAAGAAGTAAAGTTGTAGGTATTACTGTAATTTTGTTTCTTATAATTTTTTCTGTTACACTAATATTTACAGAAATATTGACGGTTTAAGATTGAAAATTAAATTCCTTAATATCTCTGTACATATTCAAGTTTGAGGAAAAATGATAAGGTGATAAATTGTAGCAAACATGATTTTCTACAACTTTATTCCTTACGTATTTTTCGATTGTTCTAATACTAAGAGAGATATTTTATATTTTGTATTTTCTTCTTTATGCCCCCTTTCCCCTTGACGTATGTCATTTATTAATAAAATTGGCCATGCAAATACAGACTAAAATTGTGACCGCTAGAAAGTGATTTATGTATTCAAAGGAAATTCGCTAATTTGAAGCAGCTCCTCCTGCGAACGAATTTTTTGGCTCTGCAAACGCACACATAATTTTAGCTCGTTTCGTTTTTGAGTTCAAAATATTATCATTCATATATTATCGTTATGAGTGTCTGTATTCGCATGTCACTTTGGCCCACGTTATAATACAATTCTGGTAGAACTTAACTACATTAGTTTGTTGAATTATAAGAAACACAGCTGGTGGTACACATTTCTTAAAAAATAGTTTAATATTATACAGTACACACTATACAGCTTGTTTTTTTAAATATATCCAATCTAGAATAGAATAGTGTATCTATCGTTGTCTATATGTAATGTACTATGATATGGTATACTTTGTCACACTTACACAATCAGTATTGTAGTGTGGGTGTAACAAAGAACATTATATCAAGTGCATAGACAGCATCATATACATAGTTGCTATTGGATCTATTTTAATTTACGTAGTGTATATATCTACTTCAAATCTTAGAAATGCAATCAATAAAGATTTCTGAAATTCATTTTATAGGTATTCATTTCTTTTTGGAATTGCAATTATTTACGTTAAATTTCACAATACACAATTAAATTTTTTACGGTTATGCTTTGTTCATCGCAGTTGGGCCTTCGACTACGAGATATATTTACAAGTTTCTTTAAACTTTTTTCGTAGACGGGTTTTAGTTTTTTAAACTTTTTTATTTAAGACTTTTTAGTATAATATTAAGAATCTGTGAATTAAAACCATTCATTTGACGCCTAACTGATACATTTGATAATTTTTTTTTTGTTACTTGCGTATTATGGTAGTCATATCCGCCATGTTGGATGTAATATGACGTCACATAGCTGCGATACAAGACGAAGCTAATGACATCTAATTTGTCAAAATATGAGAAGCAGCTTAGAAGTGTTACACACAATTTTAATTTGATATTTTTGTGGCCACCCTGTATACCTTGATACATAAACCAAAAGTCATGTTTTTATACATCTACGCCCGCCCCTTGACTCCATGGACCGGCCTTTCAGCTTTTTCTTTGACATATTACAAAAAATCACATTATTCTAGCATGAATAGAAGTAAAAAAGGAAATTTTGAAAGGTTTTTCCCGTAAGTTTGAAGTTATTCCGCGTCGAATGCAAAACCGCATCCTTCTAGCCAGTCTAGAAGTGGGTTAGAATTTGTATACGTGTGTCAGTGAGTGAGACACAAAGGGATGATACTGATAAATAAATGAACTCATGTATTATGTGGTTAGGTAACATTCAAAGTAAAAAACACTCATATTTTATACTTATTACAGAGAGATCATAAAAGAATGATAATAGTTCAGTACAGACAGTGTCATCTCAAATCGATTATATTTAAATGATGGTTTTTATCATGTTTTATATCATGCTTCGATCATTTACAGTCACCCGTTAAAAATTTGAATAAATTTTGAAAAAAATAACTTGATCTTGTATAGAAGAAAGAAAACATCGTAAAAAACACTTTCATTACTGGTCATGTTTTAATGGCATATAGTATACATATACAATACACAATCAGATAACAAAAATAAAGAAAATAATAGTGTCTAAATTTAGTATACAAAACTATTGAATACGAATTTGTTGTGTACGCCATAAGTCCTCTATATACAGACTACAATCTTTTTATAGATTACTAGCGGAAAAAGCCGGCGTTGTCCGGGCTTCAAAAAATTCTTATAAAGAGAGTGCATAGGATATTTATATCAGATAATAATTTTTTTTTTAAATTTTGACAGTGCAAAACATCATTTTTTTATATTTTAAATTTATTGACAAATAATTTATTTACAAAATTTTGTTAATACAGGAATTTCTATAGGACGATAAACTATGTTAGAGATCTAACCGTCAGAAAACGGCTATAACTTTGGAACGGTTTCGAAAGTTGACTTCCGGGTAGTTTTTCTGGAGTCGTAAGAAAAATTTACCTTCGACTTTCTCTCATTATTATTTCGCTCTTTCAACAATTCGAGCAAACATACACACACTCAACATATTTCCCTGTTATATATATATGGAGATAAAAAATAAATTATATATATCACCATTATAGGAAAATAAAATAATGTAGTTTAAATAAAGGTGATTAACTCAATATTGGGAAAAATTGGAGTTAATGACAGAACCTCTTGGGTACAGATTTTTAGATCAAGGTAAGTTCTCTGAAACGAAGCAAAATTCGGAAAAAAACAAATACCCCACGTAGAAATTTTAATTCAGAAAAACTAGAATTTCGGGCGGATGTCATACACTCAAACACAAAGGCCACGGGTTATAATTTTCTTTAAGAAAATTCAGCCGTTATAATTACCAATGACTAACAATTTTGAAATTGATGAACGCTTATACATTTGTATTTGCATGCGATCTTGGTAATCAAATAATCGGAAAAATCTTGAAAAAAGCTAAAATTGTGTATACTGACGAATAATGAAGATAAGTTGTGGATTTGCTCGCCTAAAAATGCTTTTTCGCAAATAATCGACCCTGAAAGATGGTTTTCTAATACTCATTGCTGCCAAAAACCAATGTGGTCTTTTTTTTCTCAAAGCGATTCAGAAAGTTGTTGTTCGGATTAATGTCTTTCTATGTCGGATTAATGTCGGAACGGTCAGAAATCAGCTATAACTTTGGAACGTAAGGAAAATTTACCCAGTGTCTTCTCTCATCATTATTTGGCTGTCTTTTTTAGTTTTCTCCAAACAATTCAAACAAACAACATATTTCCCTTTTATATATAGAAGATTACAATGCTCCCTAAACTTGGTTTCTTCTGGTCACCAAACATCGAGACTAAAGTGACCAGGTATCAATATTTGACAGGCGAAGGTCATTAAAGAGCCATATCGGACAAGGGAAAAAGAGGTTTAGAGAGAGGGAGAAACATAAACTGTGGAAAATTTCTCTTAATATTAATTAACCAAAGTTGTAGGAATTACATTGTAATACTTATTATAATATGTAATAGTGTTATTATACTATTGTCGTCGCCATGATAATATGATTTGATATTCAGTTGTACTAGTTGTAGGAATTACATTGCACTACAATTTAATAATATTTACAGAAATATTTGCAATTTTTGTATTGTATAATACTCATTATAATACCGTGCTCTAGATATTACTATTGTCACCATGGTAATTTGATTTGCAATTCATACACTGATAGAAGGAATTTCTTGAACCAAGTAAATATGTTTTCTTCAAAATAATATACTCTGAGAAATAAATCCTTGTTTTCATTCAAGAGTTTGTTTACTTGAATAAGTATCTTCATGAGTGAAAACAAAGATTTCTTTCTCAGAGTATATTATTTTGAAGAAAACATATTTACTTGGTTCAAGAAATTCTTTCTATCAGTGTAGAACTCTTACGTGACGAATTTTTATACCCGGTATTATATTATCACTATCACTACATATACTTATAAAACAAAGTCCTCCGCCGCGTCTGTCTGTCTGTTCCCGACAAACTCAAAAACTACTGCACCGATTTTCATGCTGTTTTCACCAATGGATAGAATGGTTCTCGAGGAAGGTTTTAGTATATGATAATAGTTGAAGAAGTCGCAATAAATCAATTGAATATAATCTTTATGTATTAAAAAGCGTGTAACTTCTGAACGACTTGATCAATCGAGGTCACATTGACACAATAAATATGTTTTGTCGATACGATGGTTTATAGCTATGCTAAGATCCGATAGCTGTAGTCAAGTTATTATCGAATTATTTAATTTGGTGGAGGTTCTGAGAAGTAAAATAACATTAGCGGAAGCGGTGGGAAAAAGTTAAAAAAATTGAATAATTAAGTAGACACTATAAACTCCAAAAGTGACTTTTCATTTTCTAAACCGGGGAAAAAGAGTGGCTTCGGACAATGCCGGGAAGTTCAACTTAGTCGATAGATTAATGTAGGTAAGAGAAATCGGCAAATTGGATCCGTATCTTCGGAATAAGGATTGGCTCTGGGGAGCGGGGCATGTCGGGCTGGATTGGGAAGAAGGTTATGGCCAACTTGCCGGATCTGGGCGAGATGAAACCATGTACCTTCACATTATCCTATAAATTATAAATAAATAAATACGTGGAGCAGTATTCCAAGACAATCAGTATCCTTGACGGGAGATAATATTATGTTACTTGGTTATAAGGACTTTACAAAATTTTTGCGGACGAAGCTGCAACGGGTAATGCTAGTATTATATATACCATGGTATATTAAGCAAATATATACAGCAAAGCTAAAATTTCGTGTGTTCTAAAGCTAAAAAGTAAGGTTAAGTTCGTGAATGGACAAAATCGGACCATGTTTGAGGAAAATGGACAGAACTGTCTATCTTTGGAACCGTACGAGATAGAACAACAAATTAAAGACAAAAAATGTTCCTTTTTTTTAAATAAACTACTTTTGTTTGAAACATTTTTTTCATGAATTCAGTATATACCGGGTATTTGAGCAATTAACTCAGTTTGTTGTTTTCATTTGTTGTTTGTAATCACAGGACCCCAAAACGATAAGATCGAACACATAACCTCTCTATAAAAACTACACTGCCTGTGTATGTATAGAGGTAAAAAACTATTGAATAAAAAAAGAAACGTGTAAGTTGATTAATGAAATTATATGAACATTATAACATATTTCCGGTATTAATTTTAGTTACACACAATTGACTTGTTATTTTTATTGAATACATCTACCTCGTTTTTTTTATTTATTTTATATTAAAATTAAAAATGTACAAATTTCAAACAAATATAATCCGGAATAATAATGCACCTGGAGCACGCAAAAAATGGCTTTATGTGTGTAATTATTTCTAGGAATAGTAATTTAATATAACAAAATATGTTTTAAATGAGTGGTTATAAAATATATTATTTATTTATGATGATATAGAACAAGCCAACAACTGTGGCCGTCAAAATAACTGCTTTCCTATATATATATAATACACATTTAAATTTAAAATTAAACATTTCTTGGAAATATATTGTTTGTGTCGGTTGATTGTGCCATTCAAATTGGCAGAAGGTTGTATACATAAAATCATATTCCAATTTTTTTTTTCTATGATGATAAAGCTCTTAGTTACTAAAAAGATTGCGTTATAGTTGGTAAATCACTGACCTTAATATAACTGGACAGATAATCAGACAGAATTGAAGCGAACCTCAACTAGCCAAGATACTAAATTTTGCTTCAGTGCGCCTGCGTGACGTTTATGTTTAATAAATATGTGTATTAATGTATGTGGTGCTGTCACATGTATTTCCACTTAACACATAAAGTTTTTAGGTACGCAAACGCACTGGAGCAAAATTTAGTACCTTGGATAGATGAGGCAGCTAAAGAGCGCTTCAATTTTGTACGTCATTTCTCGTTTAGATTTGTAAGGATGGTCTGTTCAGTTACATAGATCAGGGATGTAAATGATGTTGATTTATTTTATATTCATACACGACTGTATGCACTTTTACATACACTGGAAAAACCAGAGCGGACATCTGGGCCTGTATTTGCTGCAATGTAATCAAATGAAACTTTTGGCAAACCTTGTCCATTAACTAAGTTGGTGTTTCAAATACCAAAAGCACGCTCTAAAAGCATATCAAACTGCACACCCGATCGTTAAAAAAATGGTGACCTCTAAAGTGCATTCAGGCACGTTTAAAAAAAATTTTAAATTAAAATGAAAACTTCATTTTTTTTAACAATGACAAAGTATGCCTTTTATATGTTAAAAATAATGTGCTCAATTTTAGCCCTTAAAAAAATTAGGCCCCCGACAATTAATAAATTATCATGTCACAGATTTTTATAAATAAAAAGGGTGCATTTCATCTTAGACGAATACATTTTTTTTTTTTAATAAAAGGTCTTAAAAATATCTAAAAATTGCGGTTCCGATAGCTTAGAATCTAGGATAATGCCTAGGCACTTAACTTCTTACTCCAATTCCAAGTCCTCGCCACCAAGGTGTAGTGCTTGGAGTCTCGGGAGTTTCCTTTTCTTGGTGAATATCATCACAGTGGTCTTGACTGGGTTGACGCTCAGCCCGACCGACTGGCACCACTACCTCGTAGCGTTTAGCCCTCTTTGAATGAGGTCACGCACCGTGCTCTCAAACTTCCCTGTTGCCAGGATCACTATATCATCGGCATATCCTATGCAGGTAATGCCTTGATCCGTCAGCCCGTGCAACAGGTCATCTACTACTAGGCTCCACAGTAAAGGGGATAGGACTGTGGGCAGCCTCGCGTTGTGCCGACCCGGATGGTTCTCTCCCCCACCCTCACTTCGGCAATTCTGGAAGCGAGCATCTCGCCTTTCCATCTGGATATCGTGACGTCTACCCCCCGTTTCTCCAGGGATGCTTTGACTACCTCATGTGAGGTAGGCTATAGCTCTAGCTCTAAATAAACTAAGCAATAACTACAAAAGTGTTGTCAGTAGAGAAAAAAATTTTAGACAAAAGTTGTAGATAATTAAATGATGTATAATTTTGATAATGAATAAAATTCAATAAAAGTTAACGTTTAGTGAGATAAAGGCGAAAAACAGACGAAAATAGGGAAGTTTGTGCCTTTTGAACAAAATAACTCGGAAAATATTGATGCTTGAAAAAAAAGTTTCATATAAAAAAGTTAGAAAATTTAATTTATAAGAGAAAAGGTTTCAATAGTTTTTTGCGTTAAGTAAACCGTTCTTGAGATATTGAATGAAACGCGTTTTTCGCGATAGTGGCGCCATTGACACTCGGGCGACCCCGCAAATCCGCCATTATGCTCAGAATACACCCCTTTAACAAATCAGACTACTACGAAAATTACGCTATCTCATGTAGATTTCGCTCTTTTTTGCGACAGATTGATTGGGCTAACACACATACAAAGTAATTTAGTAATAAATAAAATACTCGTTAAACTTTATGACAGTAATAATAAATTTAGTTGATGACATATAAAATTGTGAGTTTCGATAAACTATTAAATACTTTTCAAAGGTAATGTCATGGTAATTTGCATTTCAAGTATATTAAAAATATAAAACCATTTTAATGTATCAAAATCATCAAAAACTTTTCTAAATTGAATCCAAACTTAAAGTATACTACTGTTTCCGATTATATATTTACAATTTTCTGTTCAAAACAAAAATTTACTTATATATATATATATATCCTACCTATATATATCCTATATATCCTACCTAGTAGATGTCATATCATGATATATATATATATATATATATATATATATATATATATATATATATAATTATATATATATATATATATATATATATATATATATAATTATATATATATATATATAATTAGCCAAAAATTGCAAAACACTAGTGTAGCAAGTCACTGACCTCTATATAACTAGACAGGGTATTTTTATGGGCTAAAACGTGAAATAACGTACAAAATTGAAGCTCTGCCTACTGCCTCAACTAGCCAAGGTACTAAATTCTGCTTCAGTGTTGCAAGTTGCGTGACTAAAAACTTTATGTGTGTAGTGGAAATACATGTGATAGACACACATACTTATTACACATTAACGCAGGCGCACTGATGCAGAATTTAGTACCTTGGCTATAGTTGAGGAAGGCTTCAAATCGGGCTAATGGTTTACAATGGGATAATCTGTCCAGTTATATAAAGGTCACTGTAACAAGCACATCTGGTCAAGATCACGTGAACTTTCAATAGCCAATGGGCTGTAGAACGCCCGTCTAGGACCTAGAGTGTTTACTTTTGTGTTCAAAATTAACTTAAAATTTTATATAGTTTTAATCTGATCGCAAATCAATTTTTTTTGACACATTTAAAAAAAAATAATTTTTATTTCTTAAAAAGTTAGCCAAACTTTTGTTTCCTATTTATGTAACGTAGTGATACCATTGTGCAATATTTTCAACTAAACCAAACACGAAAATTCGTTATGAGAGCTCTTCGACTATAGTAAATGAGTTTAAACATGGGTTATTTTTAAACATTATTAAAATAATTAAAGAGAACTCTAGGTTTTTTTGAAATTATAAAATACAAACAAATGTTCTAGAAATAGGGACAAAATTTTAAATATAATGGGTTATTTTATTTAAAACATTTTTATGTTTGATAAAATTTTCCTTTGAAATTTAACGAAAGTACTCAATCGCCATGGGAATAATTTTTTTGAAATTTTTTTTTTATGTAACAAAATATATCACAGATTATTATAATTATTAGTAGAGACATGTTTCAAATGCTTATTGTGATTTTATGCATATAATAAACCTTGAAACTTTTCTCAGCAAACTTACTCAAATTTAAAAAAAATAAATTGTTTTATGGAAATTTCTTATCGCTAGAACAAATACAAATTATTTTCTATGCACAAAGCACGATGATGTACTGATAAATTTGACACGCTCCTATGTAAAAAAAAAGTATTAAAAGCTTATTACTCTAGGGCAGTTATGGTTTAGCTTTAAAATAATTTTAACGTCGATAGAATCGCTAGAGGGGTTAATCCTCAACTGCGAAAATCACTTTGTGACAACCGAATCTTCCTATGATTTTTTACAGGCTTTAGAATCATTATTTCCTTGATATCTTCCCAACCGTTCAGTTTCTTGAGAAAGTTATTGAGGAAATAAAACTTCTCACATTTTTAGATTGAATAATTTTTTGGTAGCTTCAACAGTTTAGGCAGAATTAGCGAAAAAAAAGTGAATGGTGCACCACAAAATGACCCGATTCATTTTATTTTACTGGCTAAACTTTGGACGCTACGAAAAAAATGTGAGAGTTTTTATTTTCTACAAAATTGCTTAAAACAACTTTTTCAATAAACTGAACTTTTGGATCGTTCGGAAGATACCAAGGAAGCAAATATTCTTACGACTGTAAAAAAATGAGGGGGAGTTGGTTATCTCAAAGTGGTTTTCGTAGTTGAGAGTTAACCTCTCTACTATCCTTCAAGGTCCGATCGACGTTAAAATTTTGTTGACTATTTTTCATGTTTAATCGACTAAACAAAATACATTAATTTTAAATTAGAAAATTGCAGAATACAAGGGCTTTAATTTTTTTAAAGTATATCGTAAATTTATAAACTTTGATGATAATTTAAAGTTAAAAATTCTTAAATCTTTTAATAAGAATATTAAACTCGGCCTGTCGCACTGCCGTGCTCTAGATATATACCATATAGTCCGGGAGACCAAAGGGTTTTTTAAGGATGATGAATGAGCATCAAGCTGATACTTTGTAAGTAGCTTCGTTTTAACAAGCACCCAACTTTTTTAATTATAAAATTTTGGAAAACGGTATCGAAATTGGAAGCTGTTGAATCACTTGATTATCTTACAATTAAACTTAAAAATAACTAGATACTCGTAAACTTTGGATGAACGATCAAATCGACATGTTCACGGTTTCCAGAAAATTTCGATACCATTTTCAAAATTTTATAATTAAAAATGTTGGGCGTCTTGTCAAAACGATGCTACTTACAAAGTACCAGCTTGATGCTTATCATCCTGAAAAACCTTTGGTCTCCCGGACCAATAACATTTATCAATCGATTAACCAACATAATATTTTAACACGTCTAAACCGCAAGTTAAAACACTTATAAAAACACAAACATACCAATATAATAGTATCGAAATAAGCAATAGACTCCAATTCGCCAAAATCCAATATTAAAAAACAAATCTATGCACTAAACCAGTGAATATTATGCTGAAACAGATCGGTTTTATCTTTTTCGTTTTAAAAAACTAACAAAACAAATGTTTGTGTGTACTTATGTACGCACGTAAGAAGTTATACTTCTTTTTAAATAATTTATTAAAATAGTATTAAATAAGGTCAACACTACTATTAAGACACAAAAGTTTAATAAAATGATATAGTAGTGAAAAACTATTATCAAAAAATTATATATTGTAGAACAGAACCAGCGTCACTGATTCCGTTAAAATTAAAGTTTGAAAGACTGGCATTAAATACATTATTAACAGAGTTAGTGAAATTTATCAAAATCAGGACAGGTTTACAAATATATACAATTAATATACAAAGTTTACGAGCCCATAAAAACGATATCATTGATATTGTGGCTCATAATTAGAATAATCTTCTTTTATCAGAAACATTCATCCTTCGTTCTATAATGTATAAATATTATCTTGTATTTCAATATGCAAAAATCATAACACACACAAAATTATTGTCCACTGAAGAGTAGGGTCACTTATGTGACAGATTTACTTACGTTGTCTGTTCCGCTAAGCATCTAATATATGTATATATAAATTCAGTCTTACTGCTGTATGACACGTATTATTTACTAAATATCTTCCAAACAATACATGCAAAAAATACACTCTTATCGGATTCTAATAACGCGGCAAAAGAAGTATAACTTCAAAAATTAAAACAAACAAATAAACAAACAAAGCAATCGAAATGATGAGCTCAATAGCTTGACTCTAATATAGAAATTCAGTCAACGACAAGTTAGTTTAGACATTCACTTATTAATTATAGACTTTTACATTTAATTATTAGATTGGATAGGTTTAGAAAGGCTAAATTAAAAAAATATTTCTACCACTAGCGGCCATTGACTCGAAATAAGATGGATTTATTACTTTAATACAGTTCTATTTTTATACCCGGTATATATAAAATATACCAGGGTATTATAAATTTAGCCACGACTTTGTAACGGTTGAAAATATTAATCGCAGAAAAAAATGTTTCATATTAGTGTTCATAAAATGGACCTAATTAGTTTATTTCCGCATGTCCGTCTGTCCATGGACAACACGATAACTCAAATACGAAAAGAGATAACGAGCTGAAATTTTTTTATATGTGCTCTATATAGAGCTAAAAAGTAAAGTCAAGTTCGTGAATAGGAAAAATCAGACCAAACTTCCCCCGCCAAGGCAGATAATATGCATCTTTGAAATCGTAAGAGATAGAAAAAAAAATTAAAGACAAAAAATGTTCCTTTTTTTTAAATAAACAACTTTTGTTTGAAACTTTTTTTCATAAACTCAGTATATTCTGGGTATTTAAGCTGTTAAATTGTTATTTTCAGTTATTTTTATTAAACAGTTTACTGTTGCTATTGGATATTAAAAACTAATATTTTAAGGATTGTGAAATAAAATTTACTTTTTTTAAATTCTTTTAGCTTTTCTACTGATATATTTTTAAAACTTTTATTTATTTTTTTAATTAAAAAAATGTGAAATGTTCCTTGTACATGTTTCATATTTCTCATGCATTATCAAATATTTTACTTAAAAATATTCTTACAAAGTAATATGGAATATTTAATATATATTTCCAGAATTAAATACGTAACAAAATTTCAGGAAATGAAAATAAAAAATGTAAAGTAAAATATTTATTCAATAATTAAACTTTCTATATAATTTGTTTTGTACATATGGCCAAAAAAGTAGTGTTCGTTTGCAAAATTTTATAATTGATTTGTGTCTTATACATACGGTTTTCGAAAAAATGCTTCGAATCAAAGTTGTTCTTTATAAATATATTAACAACTTTTATTCGAAACATTATCCCCAAAACCGAATGAATAAGGCAGGAATCAACTGTAAAATTTTGAATGGACACTACTTTTGTAGCCCATTTCTATGCAGTGTAAAAAACGAACACCTCTGTTGGTGAGTGTTGATTTCAATTACAAAAACATCATATGACAACATAATATATCTAATTTGAAAATGCATTATTATATACACACGCTTTTATTAAAAAATAAAACTAATTGTAAAAATGAATGGGACTTTCTAGTTGCATTTATTTGAAAAGAATATGGTTTAATTTTAACACAAACGATTTGAGCAAAACATGCTTTTGAAATTATTAGTTATTTAGTTACTTTTTAAACATAAAATGTCGAATACCTTTCCTAATGTTAGTTTATTGGAAAATTTATCATGAGTGAAGTTGTAGAAATTACATTTTAATATAATTAATCACCTGACCATACTTTCTGATATTATAGAAATATATGCAATTTTAATGTTTTAATAATTAATATTACTAATTCCGCTATGGTAATATTCATTATGGCACGTATCATTGATAAATTCGCTAGTTTACGAAGCTTCTACGTTGTTTTTAGTATGTATTTTTGATTTGCATACATTTCATTAAATTCAAATTTCGATATCTCAAATAAGACATACGACTAAAATGGACCATAAATCAAATGTTTACAAAATTGATTCATAGGAATTGCTGTTAGGAATATTTTACACTTTAGTTTATATAACCTTTTAAAATAATGAACAGTAATTAACCAATTAATTATTTTGTTACAGAAAATTTGGAATAATTAATTATAATTCTAACTATGATCTTCAATCAAGAATGATTCAACACGAATACAGAAAAATACATTCACCATTGACTATGATGATGCCATCCTCAGATGCTATATGCCCTCGTTGTCGACACGTATTTCCAACAATGACATCAACAAAATCATCAAACACAAAACAAGAAGAATCTTCATACGATAGAAATCCATTTACAGAATATTGTACAAAATCGCCATTGCCACATCATTATCATCACAGTGAAGACGATGACCACAAAACATTTACATCATCCTCAACGATAGTACCAACACTCACGTCAACATGTGCTAGTGAAACAGATATACCACCAACACCTCCACCACGATTAAAACCAGTTTTATATGCAAATATTCCACCACCAATAACATCAATAACACCAAGTACAAACACAAAACCATATGTAACAATGAGTAATATCAATTTACAATCAAATGGTTTTGTTACAACGTCAAGTCAACCAAATTTTATACCATTAAATTCACCAACAAATTATCAACCTTCAATATTCACATCTAATCCATTAATTAAACAGCCACCACCTCCGACATTATCTGAAGAAATGAACGGCTTAACAATATCAAATCCTAATAATCGTGTATATCGACAACTAAGTGGCGGTGGTTTAATACAAGATAGTCAAAATAATGGGATACGCATACACGAAGCACAACCAATGCATCAAATGTCTGGTGGTGGTTTAATCAATACTAGAATTGATGATTTATTTCTTCACGAATCATCTACATCAGCATTATCACTGCCATCATTGCGAAATGATACAAAATCGACAAAATTATTAATATCAACAACAGAAATAGCATCTCCATCAACCACATCGATATCAATATCACCATTAACTACATCATCAAACATATCAATTCTAGTTCCTACATCATTGAATACATCATTAGAAATATCACCAAATTCAATAAATATCACAGTACCACGTGTGACCACACCTAACAGACATCCCCATAATAATTCCATATTTCAAGCTCCAATTAGAAGAAATACATCTCAACGGCAATCACGAAGAACACGTAGTGGTATTGAAAATAATCAACAAGTATTTTTCCCATCAACAATCTCATCAGAATATTTATTACAATTAAATAAACTAACATCACCCCCACAACCAATTTTGGTAGATGATATGAAATGTTTAACACAGACTGTAAATCGTTTAAAAGAATCTGGGTGGTTTCATGAAGGTTTAAGTTGGAATGATAGTGAAACGTTATTAACAGGTACCGCAAATGGTACATTTGTTGTACGTGAATCATCAAATCCAAATTTTTTATTTGCAATTACTGTACAAACGAAACAAGAACCAACATCTGTACGAATCCAGTACGATAACGGACATTTTCGTCTTGATTGTGTATCACATGTAACTCTAATAGTGCCTCAATTTGATTGTGTTGTTGATCTAATTGAATATTATGTTACAAAACATAATTCAACAACATCAAAATTGAATAACAATTTAATTAATAATAATATAAATAATAATAGTAATAATAATTTTCTTGGTAATCAAGTATTTGTTGATGAAAATGGTCAAATCAATTCAATTGTATCATTAAATAAACCATTACGTAGTACTGTTCCTAGTTTAACACATTGTGCAAGACTTGCAATCAATAAACAATTACGTTTATGTCAAAATTATTCTAAACATGAACTTACAAATATATTAGATAATTTAGAATTACCAAAATCATTAAAAATATATTTATTACAATATCCTTATGTTATATAATATTTATTATTTATTTATTTATTTAATTAATTATCCATTTATTTATTTATTATTTTCACCCTATCTATTTTTTACACAATTTTTATTTTTGTTTCTCTACTAAATTTTTATTAGCAAGCAATTTGTTTTCTATAATAAGAAATTTTGCATCTTTATATTTCAATACTGTAGTTTGATGTATAAACTAAATTCAAATAAATTAGAATATTATAGATAGACGTCGGATTGTATCTAGTAGAGACCTTGCATAGTAATTTGCTCTTAAAATCTAGCAAAAAAATACACTATGTTATATGCACAAAAAATCCTGCGAATTATGCAAATCGAACTGAGATTCGCAACTATTTATGATTACCATTGGTAATCAACGATTTTAGAATTGCACTTTGCCATAGCAATGTTAAGATTCTGAAGTATCTGGAATTTCTTGGCGTAATTGATTTAAAAAATGATATAACAAATAAAAAACACATATTTACCTAAAATATTGCACACTTTATTTTTGTTTTGCATACTTCAATTATATAATTTTTTATTTTACGCATAATTAAAACGTTTGCTCTTTACTTCAACTATATAAAGAATAATAGAACGATGCAAATTGTGATTTAAATAAATTTAAGTGTCAAAGCTAGGTAAACACTGTGTTCTGTCACGTGTATGGAACTACTGCGGTCCTTCAGACTTTCAAATTATGTAGTGATACGACTGATACTAATAAATCGTGTTTTAAGATTGCAATAATAAGAATACTTCTTAATATACACCAAACACTTTAAGCATTTAAAAACATGATATTGTTCCTTTTGTATTAGCTTTATAAACGTAAATTTGTGTAAACAAAAATTGCTTATATAAAACTTTGCATGATGATCTTTAGATTGTTGTTAGATAGTTTTAAATTGTATGGTAATTTGACTAAAATTGGCATAAGCAGGGTATTAAGTAAAAGAAAATGTACAATAAAATTAAGAACAGCTTGTTAATAAAAATTTTAGTTAACTCCCCAATATACAGGATGTAATGACTTATGATGTTTTATATATAACACTAAATAAGACGAAAATTAAATTAACGATCAATAAATATATTTGTGTATATCATATAAAATGAATAATATATAATATATGACGTTCAATCTCCGTATTCTTTTGTGTTATCTTTACGAACAATATATGGCATTACACCCTACTTAGTTAAATGAAATTAGTTTTCGAATTATCATTGTATTTATTTACAATTAATTATGTACATATTAAATTAAATATGCATCAATATAGTATATATACATATATATATATATATATATATATATATATATATATATATATATATATATATAAAATTATATATATATATAATGTATAAAATGTAACTCCATGTAAATTTTTTTATTATTTCAAGTTATATACAATCAAAAGTTTGAAGCTATTGAAAATACCTTTTTTCATTTAAGGATGTACCAGCAGTGTGTTATGCAATCAGCACAACAAGCCAGTGTGATGAACAAATGTATAAACACACATACACAACACATAGACAAATACACAGTTCACATATACAAAATAATGTTGATTTGAAGAAAATAAATAGATTTAAACTTTTATATTTCAAAAACAAAACGGTGACACACGGTGATTTTAGAAAAAATTTATATAATAAATATTTAGCTTTAGTCTCCCAGTTTTTTTTTAAATTCTGTCGATTATTTTTTCTAATACAACAGATAATAGTTGGACGGGCATGAAGTTTCACATGCTTCTAATGAGAGAGAATGATAACTTTGATATTAATTATCTCGCGTTTTAAACGGTCAAAAATTCTGAAACTTCGGGTAGCCTGTGAAAAAAAATGAGCAAAATCTGTCGAAAAGTGGTAGTATACTGGTACATCCTTAATTATTTTATACCAACATTCACAATAAAGAAGTATTTATATCGAATGTCTAATAAGGTTGCATTCACTAAATTTACTTTTGGTAACTTTAATAATTTTCTGATATTAAATTTTTTCCCGAAAATGCAAAAAAGGTATTAACATTTTGGTTGTTAATAACTGCAATAATTATTTTCAATGGGGATATTTAAAAATAAATAAATTACAAGGCAACTATTTTAGATGTGGAAGATACAGAATATTACACAAATACATTTATTAAGTCTGAAAAAAATATCTCCCGTTACTGACACTTTAAAAAATGTTGCCTTTGTATTAACCCGTCCAGTTACCAATAATATTGGATTTTAATAACTATATTTGTAAATGATATTTAGAAAAAGAAAATAGAGAAAGAAAATTCATTGAAAAAAATAAATAATTTCAAAAATAAATGTGCCAAAACTGTCTATCATCCTTTTTGTTTTCAGTATCTAATATTTTCACAGTGACAATTTTAGATGAAATATTAAAAGTTCATTCAGGTAAATGAATTTATTTTTTTTCAATTTTAAGTAAATTTTTACTTGTAAAATAATAATAAAGTTTGTAAGAATAAATAAAAATGTTGCCGTAATACAAGTTTGCTTAGTAAATGAAATTATTAATAAAGTTCAAAATCACAACTAAAAAGCCTTGATTGAAATTAAGTATAGATATTACATATTCATAAAAATAATTTTAATATCGTTCTTAAACTGTGCATAACAATGCAAATAATACAATAATTAATGATCTAGTTCAACTTTTTAAGATAAAATAAAAATGGTTTTAAGACCAAATTTCGTTAATGTTATATTTACTTCATCAGGCATCTACATTCTAGGATTCAACATTTGCTTTGAAAATGCACGACTCACGGTTAAAAAAAACTAAAATACCTATATTAATAAAAATTTATACGTCTCACAATGACGTAAAATCGCAATCAGTTACCTTACAGAACCCCTATTAGTAGCTATGTGTACAAAATTGAACAAGACACATGGCAATTGCCTTGTATAACAAATTTTACAAGTGTTCAATAATTAACACTCACATGTTGAAACAAAACTGCACATTTCTAACTGCAGAAAAGAACATCATATAATAGACATATACAATACATGAACTTTTAACGTGGCCATTTTCAGTTTCCAAATAGTAACCTTTCTTTAACTTAAAAAAATGATATTATTATTATTTTTTTAAAGTAGTATATGACTTTATTGTTGTAATTCATTTCAAACCTACGACATATATTATTTATATATTCTTTTAATACTTCTATTTTGTAAATAAATATTGTAAGATATTGAAAAACAATATTGAGAAACAAATAGAATATAAATAAAATAAATTTAAAAAAATAACATTAACACACCATTGCACTGTTGCGAAGAACTAAATAAATAATAATTTGGTCTTATAACACTAAATTTTTATTTTAATGCAAATAATGAAAAGGAATTTTAATATTTCATCTTATTGTTAATGATTCACAGAAAAAAATTCGATAGGTTTAGTGTTTTTATTTATGTAGAAGCAATTAAATATATAAATTCTTAGCAAATCAGGGAACCAATGAAGTATTAAATGGACATTATTAAATGTAGATAGGTAATATATTATTTAAAACAAAATATTCCAAATAACTGAATCTGTAACATTTATTAAGCACAGCTCAATTCTCAATTTTGGATTGAAACATGGTTTAAAATTTTCTCTTTAATTTTACACTAAAGAAAATAGTTTCGTATCTTATAATATGTACTCCAATATATATGGTGGGTTGAGAAAAACGCAGTAAATTTTAAGAGTGTATTGCGTACATAAAAATAAACTTAAAAAAACACAAATATTTTTTTGTTTTTATTTAATCCTCGATATGACGGAAAAAAATGCATATTAAAATTGTCATGTCACATGAAAATCAAAATAGCGATCGTATTATTCAAATGTATTATCTTAAAATAATTAAAAATCGAATAATAATTAAATTTTTTATATTATCTTTATATAATGGAAACACTCTTAGAATTTGGTGCTTTGTTCGTAGAAAAAAAATTAGTTTGAACTATAAATAGCTGTCTCTCAAAAATATAAAGCTAATAATAACTTTGGTCTATTCTGTTAGATGTAGTGATTCGAGAGGATAATTAACTGGTTATTTACTGGTAAATTATTTGGTTAATTAACCATTAAAATAAATTTTCAATAGATAATTAACCAAACATTTTTCTATAGTCGATAATGCAGACTGATTATTTTTTTCTAAAGTAAACCTTTCTAATAAATTACAAATAATTGTTATAATTATTTTTTTAATAATAAAGTAAAAGATGGAATACGAAATTTTATTCAAGATTATGTTTACCAGCTCTGGTAATACGTTGATTTTTGTTAGATGGCATTAAAAACTTATTTGGTTAATTGTCTGGTAATTTATCAGCAGTAAATTGGTAAATAAAGTAAAATATATATTTTACTGGTAAAATCGTATCCCTAGTTGGATGTCACTACAATAGCGCTCTGTAATAAACTGGTTGTTATGTTGATAGTGATTTTCTATGATTTTTAACTAATATTTATATTACCATTAACCTTTTTTGTTACATCCAACAATGTAAACAAAATAATGTTTACATTGTCATATGAAAGTATTTTTTAACGTTTCTAATACTGTTGGATGGTAAAAATAAGTTGAACGATAATAAAACTGTTGTTATATAGTCAAAATGTAAATTTTTGAATTGTTATGATTTAATAATAAACCATTGTAATTAATACAAGAAAAATATTTTGGCTTATATTCATTCACCCAAAACGAACAGACATAAAAAAAATAATGTTTTTGTTATTTTTATATGGTTAGTTGAATATATCAATAACATTTGAATATATACTCATTAATGAACAATATGTATCACAAGTATTACTAACAATGATTTTTAATGTATGTGTGAAATGCAAATCACATATTCTGGACGACGAACGACAGTAGTTTACATTTAAATTAACCCATCAATCAAAATGATGCAACATAGAAAAAAAGTGGACGTGTGTATTTATGTACGCGTGTTAGAAGCTACACTTCTTTGGTGGAACAGAAAGATTAAATATATGTATGCTCAAAATCTATACGCATCAAAGATTTAATTTTTTAATAAATTGGAGTTAATCATTTAATTTTGAATTACATACCTTCTTAAAGTGTTGATTCAATCGACGTTGATGTCTGCTTAATGGTTTCAATTATAATATAATATATGCGTGTATGGTGAACAGTATTGCCTGTGAATGATGGTTTCAATCATAAGATTATAGATGTATGTGTGCGTGAGATGGTAGTACACTCTATAAAGAATATTAAATAATGGAAAAAGAAAATGTTGATTAACTCAATAGCATTTATTGAGTTAAACGCATTTATCTTAAAGCAACTTCCCAAAATTAATTATGTTAATGAACGAAAAAATTCACGAACGATAAATATTATCAAATAACGTTGATTTAAAAAAAATGACGTTATCGAGTTTTTAGATTATATTGTTGACAAAACTTTTCTTTACGGAGCATAATAGTTTTAATAAAAATAGTATTTATTTTCCTCATTATCAGGAAAAACATACATCAAATTTTCTTTCGTTTTCTTGCGTAATTTAGAGCCAAACGTTTATTTATAATAAATATAAATAAACTCCAATGA
Organism: Nineta flava; assembly: GCA_963920215.1. Lineage (NCBI taxonomy): Eukaryota > Metazoa > Arthropoda > Insecta > Neuroptera > Chrysopidae > Nineta > Nineta flava. The sequence continues at coordinate 69,036,108 of OY986041.1, read as the reverse complement.
AACTTAAAAAATTCGCGTAAAGCGCAATATTCAGAATATTTATAACATTAAACGTTAAAAATATTTGAGCAGTTAACTATCCATAATCGCTATCTTTTTCTAAATGGACTTCTTTGTTTAACTTCAATGATTCGAATGGTTCGAATCGAATGGTTCTATTATTAGTCAGATACTATTTTCAAAATTTATTTCAAAACATTTACTGCTGCGAAACAAAGGATCAGAATCCGCGGATTCTTCGATAAATTTGGGCAAATGGTCATTACAGGTTTACAGCGACAAATGATTTGTATGACTTTTATTATTGATACCCTTTAATATAATATTATTTGAATAACATGCATACATGTAATGAAGAAATAATAGAGAAATTAGCTTTTTAGAACTCAATAAAATGTTAAGCTATTATGTTTAAAAAATTTATTCTAATAAAAATCTTTATTAACGTAACAGTATATATTTCATGTATTTGTTTACCTTAAATTCAGTTTGGGAATTATGCATTTGATAAATCACAACAATAGATCATGTTTAACCATCACGGTACACAATACACATTATACAGTGTGTTCATTTCAAAAGTATCCACCCTTAATAAATCTTGACCTGATGTGATTATTGTTTTGAGTGAAAACACGTCGATTTAGATATCGAGGGGGAAGTTCAAAAATGGTACCTAGAAAATTTTAGCTTTCATCCCTTCGCCCCCAGCTACTCCCACTTTGAAATTTCAAATGGTACCTCCTACCTTGTGATACATCATTTCAAAGAGGATAAAATTCTCTATTCAACCATGATAAATCGATCGATTGGTTCTTAAGATAGACTACACAGAAGGTGGAAGTTATGAAGTCAATTATTATTAATAAAACATTGCGGATTGGATACACTAAGTGCCGGATTAGCTACGTAGCAAGAGTAGCAAATGCTACGGGCCCCGCGCACCCACGCCTACCTGAGCGTAAAAAAAATTATTTAAGGAAATTACAAATCACTGATATTATATTTTTTTTGAGTCATTATTGATAACGTACTGTCTGCTTTAGATAAACGTATGAAAGCATACTATAAAATAACTAGTATTTTTGAGTATTTCATCAGTTAAAATCTGTTTACAAAGAGGAGATTTTGAAAAAATCTTCAATTATCGTCTGTGCTTACGCACATGATTTGGAGGACTGTCTAGGTGACGAATTAGTGCAGTTCGCTGAGCTGCTCAAAACAGATGTGGCTACTGCTATTGACCGGAAGAAGGACGAGGCTCAGGAACTGGACTTTAGAATCGTGTTTCCCAAATGTAGAAATTGCCTAGCGCATTTACTTGTATCTCATGATCACCAACTGCAGTGGCGAACGTTCTTTTTCAACGTTAAAGCGTATAAAAAATGAGTAATACGATGGGCCAAAAACGACTAAATCACCTCAGCTTGATGAATATAGAAACTGATTTACTCAGAGAAAACGATATCAATAGTTTAATCTCTAAATTTGTCCACATTAAATCCAGAAAAGTTCATTTGTAACATTTTCTTTTATTAATCATCCTAAATTTAAAACCTAAGGTAAAGCAAGGGCCCCTTAATGGAATTTGCTACAGGCCCCGCGCTGCCTTAATCCGGCACTGGATACACTGTTGAATTAAATTACAGTCATAAGAAATTATTTTATCATATGTTCGAAATGGATGGCCACCATTATTTGCTAGACAAAAATACATTCTGTTTTCGAACTCTTCGCGAACTTTGACGAATGATTCGCGGGTGACTTGTCAGCATTCTTGCGTAAATCTGTGTCTGAGCTCTTCGATACTGGCGGGAGGAGTTTTGTAAACTTAAGTCTTCAAATGACCCCAGAGAAAAAAGGCGAGAGGTGTTAAGTCTGGGGATCTTGCAGGCCATGCCCTAGCACCCCTCCTACCAATTCATTTCCCAGAAAATCTTTGGTCCAGTCAATTTTGAACAGGTACAGCGTAATGTGGAGGAGCTCCATCTTGTTGAAAATGCAAATATTCCTCACTGAGTATCATGTTTCCAACTTCATCCACTTGATTCTCCAAAGATTCTGTTATTAATGGATCTATTACATTTTTTTTCCAATCCGCAATGTTTTGCTAATTATAATTGATTTCATACCTTCCATCTTCTGCGTAGTCTATCTTCGAACCAATCGATCGATTTAATTTTTGAACTTCGAACCTCGATATCTAAATCGACGTGTTTTCACTCAAAACAATAATAATCACATCAGGTCAAGAGTTATTAAGGGTGGATACAAAATACAGCGGTAGATTCAAAAAGTGAAAATTCCAATTTAAATAGTTTAAAATAAATACTTTTATTCAGAATAATTAAAATTATATTACATTAGTATTTAATATATTATAGAATTTTTTTTCTTCAAATATTAAATAATATTAATTCTTTTTATTTGTCATATATTGCATTACTTATTGTTTAAAATCCCATTATAAAATAATACCTTAAAGTAATTACAGAACCATATTCTATTATTTCAAATAATGGAATATGTTCTGTAATGACTGATTTTGTATTTGCACGACTAGGGAGTTTTAAATTTATTATTATTATAAAAAATTGAAAAAAATGACACAAATTCAAAAATTTTTTTATTTATTCAAAAAAAAAGGAAGATATACTAACAAAGCAGTAGATCTACTGTTAAACGAGATATCTGGCAACACTGATTAAGAAGCAAAAGAAAATGAACATCTTATTAAGATTTCTTACTTCTGAGTTCGGCCGAACACACACAATAAAAATATTTTTTATCCTTTCAAACCGTAAACGATAAAGAAAAGTTTCAAGATAAAAAATAGCAGTTTTTTAACTAAATAGATTTGTAAATTTCTGCTCAAACATTGGCAATCTTACATTTGTACTGTGCTAGACCAAATGTGGGGTAAATAGATATATCCCACCAAAAAAAATATATATAATGTTTTTTTAAGAGGATGAGAGCTTTAAATAAAAATACAAAATGATTAATTTTATTCATGAATTTTTTATTTATTTAGAAGTTCAATGTATACCATTAATATTTAAATATGATTTCGGGCATATGTGCACCTCGGCTGCTCCAGACGATCTGCAATCTGTTAGTCCAATTTTTAACGACTTTTTCGAGCAAATCTGGTCTTATTTCTGCTATAAATCGTTCAATGTTGGCTTCCAGGTCGTCGATTGTTGCTGGTTTGTTAGCGTACACCAATGACATATCCCCACAGAAAATAATGGAGTGGTGTTAAATCACATGATCTAGGAGGCCAGTTAACAGGTTCAAATCGAGAGATAATGTTTTCATTAAACTGTATGGGCTGTAGTTCCGTCCTGTTGAAACCACATTTCGTCTGGATCGATGTTTTGAAACAAAAAATCGTTGATCATGGTTCGATAACGTAGTCCATTGACCGTAACGTTGTCTCCAGCATCATTTTTAAATAAATAAGGACCGATGATACCGCCAGCATGCAATCCACACCAAACAGTGACTTTTTCTGGATGCAATGGTGTTTCCAATATCTGTTCTGGATTTGTCTCACTCCAAAATGTACAATTTTGTTTGTTAACAAAACCATTCAGCCAAAAATTAGCTTCATCAGTAAACACAATTTTTCGATAAAAAATTTTGATTTTGGAAAGTAAATTTTAATAACTTCAAAGCGTTGGTGAGGCGTGAGTCTTTCCATGTTGAAATGGCAAACTATAATGAATAAAAAAACAAATTTAATAAAATTATTCCTATTTTAATAAATTTATCCCTATCGGAAGTTCTATCATACCAAAAAAAACACCCTACATAAGCAGGAAGTATTATTCTTGCCACAGAAAGTATTGATAGCTCACTAAGTACAAAAATGTAAAAAAAGGAAATGTGATATGTACAATAGTAAAAAATAGGGCCAAATTTGAAACGTTCCACTTTGTTTATAGAATAGTAGCTAAGCCCCCTTCGTTATCACAATGGACATTTGTTTTCAGTGTATCAAATTCTGGGCAGCTGCTACAACCTAACTTATTCTAATTGAGAACCAAGCTATTGGAAAGTTTTTCTTAGTAGCTATTAAATATTTTTCATGGAAAGTTCCCAGATATTTGTCTGGTCTTTCACGAAGATCTCGGGCATTTCATTAAACGTCGGAGTGTTATGTAGACATGGAAAATTACATGTAGTGCTTGGGCGCGAAAAGCCCATCTTATTTCGACGGATTGTGTCTAACATAATTTGCCGTAGTTTAAATGATGAAGCGTTGTAAAGGGGAAAAAGGTATTTTGTGTTAAGTGAAATGTCCCAGAAAAGAAGGCATATTGTATATTAGTTTGAAATAAAAAATTTTATTCAAAATTAAATTAAAAACAACTCAATACATGTTATTTGCATTAGAATAGTTTTGCCAACCTAAAATTCTTATAGGTTCTAATTTTTAAGCATTTCTAAATAATGGAGGTTATAACTATATATGAATTAAATAAGGTAACAACAATTCCAACCGAATCTTTCACTTCATAGGTCATACGTTCTATATACTTCAGATATCGACGCTAAAAGTATTGAAATTACTAGAAGTTGAAACTGAAAAAGATACAATGTAACCCGATTTAACAGTTGAATTAATGTCCATACAGAAGGGGTTGTGGGTGTGTTGCTGGTAACATAAATGAAATGATCTCTTATTTTTTAAATATATTTATTTTCGTAACTTATAAATTCGAAATTATATGTGTTTACAGTTAACAGAATTAAGGCCATTACACAATGAAAAAAATAAGGTATAAGATATAAGAAATAGCACAGCGACCAAAACACAATGGGCGATAAGCTACAATATTCAACCAATCACAGCGGTTGAATGCCTGCTGCTGGTATGTGCACGAATGTCAAAAACATAATCCAACTGTTATATACCTAATTTATTTTACAGATATATTATTAACTAGCAATCCCCCGCGTTAAATTTAAATTAAAAAAATTAAATAAAAAATTATTTAAAAAAAAGGTCCATCTCCTTCCACCCGGATTTGAACCAGCGACTTATGGATATCTATATCTATTAAATATATTTTTTCTCCCGACTTACCTTGCAAATATCAATATTTAAAGCTAACTAAGAATTGTAGCGTAATGCTAGGATAGCCTATAGCCTTCCTCATGAATGTGGCTATCATACACAAAAAGAATTTCTCAAATTGGACTGGCAGTTCTAGAGGTTAACCCGTTCAAACAAACAAATTTAAACTGCCTTTGTACTAAATTATTTGCTTATCTGTTGAACAGGAATTACCTATCTTAATTATATTTCAGTTTAATTTACTACTTATACAAACGACTTCAACACACCATTTGTGAAAGGATGTGAGCGGCGACCACGTGACTTTTTTCTAATACCAAAGAATACAATTCTTGGCTAATACTCACATTTTTAAATTCGTGATATCTTTCGAATGGAATGTCCGAATTGAATAATTCAAAAAGTTATATAAAGGTATTAAAGCAGTCTTGAATATGAAGTATTTATTTTGATAAGGGTGAATACCAAGGGACAAATAAAGAGCCTTTTCTAGCGCCGACATTTCAATTAAATTTTTTAAATAAAAGAACACTTATTGTGACATAACTATAATAGCTAGACATATGCTGTCGCGACACTTTTTGTAGGTAATGGTGTGTTCTGAAAAGTCGTAGTACATTATTTTGTTCTATCATCAATCGTTTTCGCAGCGCACGCGATGTAATGAATTTTTTAGGTCAATTTTTTACACCCCGGGTTACATTATTGGAGTTTTAGTAAGGATCTCTAATTTTCTTGAAAATATAATATAGCCTATGTCACTCGGGGATAGTGTAGCTTCCCAACGGTGAAATAATTTTTTTTAATCGGTCCAGTAGTTTCGGAGCCTATTCAATGCAAACCCACAAACAATCAAGTCTTTTCTCTTTATAATATTAGTATAGATAATTTAATTTTACAGATATTTGGCAACTGGAAATCAGGTGTTCTCTGTGACATTGACATATCGGATAGGAGAATCGACTGCAAATAACATTGCAGCCAAACCTGTGATTGGCTGGGAATAAGAAATTAGGAACAGATATCCAACGTGACGGAAATTCTGTTGCTATTTCTTATTTTTGAATTGTGAATTGATCAACGGTTCTGCATCTGCTGGATTCCGCTATTTCTTATACCTTATTTTTTTCATTGTGTAATGGCCTTTATGCGTGTTAATTTTTACTCTATTAAAGTTTAGTTTTTAGTCTTAAAAAAGAATCCGAGTTAATTAGATGCTGTAATTCAGTATCATTCTTTTGTTCTTCGGCTATGGAATTATAATCGATTAAAGAGATTTCTGTTATACGAGAGAGATGATGCAGCCTGATTCTCTTTACCCGATACGTGTCGAAGATCTGTGGTGAATTGTGAGATGTATTGCAAATGACGAAGCTGACTTGGTGACGCTTTTTCGTTCTTTTGTTTGAACGAGAAAATTAGGGGTTTATGATCAGTGTATATTGCAAAAACTCGACCTTCCAGAAGACTTTTACACTTAAATACAAACACTTAAATACAGACCTTCCAGAAGAACACTTAAATACATACCGAGCAATTCCTTACCATATGTACGAGGATGGTCTGAAAAGTTTCCGACCTCAACATGAAGATAGCAAATAAAAGCTAGTGAATTTCGTTGTTCATCTGTTGACAGTTACTCACCAAAGTTTCAGCCATTTTGCACGAGCAGTTGTTATGTAACAGTCGTTTGAGTGAGTTGATGTGAGTGTTTTTATGAAAATGGACAAAATCGAGTATCGAGCTGTCATTAAATATTTGTTTTTGAAAGGCAATACGCCTACGCAAATCAGAGATGAGTTGGATTCTGTGTATGGGGACTCTGCACCATCATTTACCACAGGAAATTTTGGGCAGCTGAATTTAAACGTGACCGTAAGAGCTTGGGAGACGATGAACGTTCGGGACGTGCAAAAAATGCAACTACCGATGAAAACATCGCCAAAGTTCACCAAATGGTGCTAGACGACCGCCGAATTAAAGTGAGAGAGATAGCAGAGGTTATGAACATGTCAAAAGAACGTGTTTGTCACATATTAAATCAACATTTAGACATGAGAAAGCTCTCCGCGCGTTTGGTGCCGCGTTTGCTCACGTTAGACCAAAAACGTGTTCGAATGAACATTTCTAACGCTCTGTTGGCGTAGTTTAGGCGCAATAAATCCTAGTTTTGGCGCCGATTAATTACTGTAGATGAAACTTGGATACACCATTATACGCTCGAAACAAAAATACAGTCCAGTGGACTGCAAAGGGGGAACCGGCTCCAAAAAAAGCAAAACTGTTTTTTCGGCTGGGAAAGTGATGGCGACTGTTTTTTGGGATAGTCATGGAGTTATTTTAATCGATTATCTTCAAAAGGAAAAATCATTACAGGAGCATACTACACATCATTACTTGACAAGCTGAAGGCAGAACTTACGTAAAAACGGCCACATTTGCAGAAAAAGAAAATCCTGTTTCACCAAGACAACGCACCGTCTCACACCTCAGCGGTTGCCATGGCGAAAATCCACGAATTACGGTTTGAACTGCTTGACCATCCGCCTTACTCACCAGATCTAGCCTCAAGCGACTTCTTTTTGTTCCCTCATCTAAAAATTGCGCTCGGAGGACAGAGATTTTCGTCAAATGAAGAGGCAATCACCTTCGTGAACAATTATTTTGCAGAGAAAAACGCCGAGTACTATTTGGACGGGTTACAGAGATGGGAGCATCGCTGGGAGAAGTGTGTAGAGGAACAAGGAGACTATGTTGAAAAATAAAAATAAAAATTTCTGAAAAAATGTCTTGTATCTTTGATAGGTCGGAAACTTTTCAGACCACCCTCGTACTGTAATCGGTTTGTGACTTTGACAGTTTTTTGAAAAGAAACCGATAGGCTTCCATGAGGAGTTTTCTAATTGTTGTAACGCTCCTCCCACCGGATGCATCCACGAACAATGTCAATTCAGAATCTCGGGGATATGATAAAAGCGCAGCGTTGGCTAGATCTTGCTTGCAAGTTTCAAAACCTTTAGTACTTTCTTCAGTCCATTGAATTTTTCGTTTATCATTTTTCTTCCCATTCGTCAAATAATCATTCAAAATTGCATAATGTTCAGCTGAGTTGTGTAGATGCCTGCGATAAAAATTCAAGAGACCGAGAAACGCGCGGAGCTCTTGAATAGTTTCTGGTTTTTTATGGTTCAGTATGACTTTGACATTTTCCGGGTCTGGTAGTATCCCTGAAGCGGATATTTGGTGTCCTAAAAATATTATTTGACTTGTACCAAATTCGGATTTACTGAGGTTTATGGTAAACCAAAATTGATTTAGTCGTTGAAACACAGTATTAAGATGAATATGTTCTTTTTCTGTTTTTGAGGCTATTAGTATAACATCAAGATAAGCGAATGTAAATTCTAAACTTTTTAACGCTTCATTAATTAATAATGAAAGGGCATTTCGCAAACCGAATGGCATGAAATTCAACTCGAATAATCCAAATGGTGTGATGATTGCGGATATCTTTTTATCTTTATCTGCCAATGGTATCTGATAATACGCTTGCAATAAATCCAACTTTGAAAAATATTTTGTGTTGGGCAGCATAAAATTTATATCGTCCATCCTTGGGATTTAATCTACGATAATCCCCACAAATTCACCAAGTGCCATTTTTTTCACTAACCATATTTAGTGGACTTACCCACTGTGAATAATACCATTGTTAATTAAATATAGGAATTCTCGTTTGGCTATAATTGTTTTTGCTTGGTCTAATCGTCGTGGTTTATCGTAAACAGAAGGTCCTTCAGTCGTGAGAATATGATGAACCACACCAAGACTTACGTTTCCAGCTTTTAATTTAGGTTTCATTAACTCGGGAAATTTTTCAAATAAAGAAATATATATATTTCTGACCCCAATAGTTCCAATACTATCGCTCGCTGTCACGGCAGCTACAGATCCGGGAACACAGAGTTTAGTTACGTTATCAATAAGTTTTTTATTTTTAAGATCAAGTCCAAATTCGCGAAGAAAATCAACGCCAATTATGCCTTTTGCTGTTTGCAGTATGAATAGCCATTCGAACGTTCTTTTAAGCCCAAAGTCGAGAGTTAAAATTTTTGTGCCATAAGTTTTAATTTCACTGCCATTAGCAGCATATAATTTAAACTCTGAGGCAATATTTGTCACTCTGAAAGGTAAGACGGAGACGTCTGCTCCACTATCTACCAAGAAACGAGTTCTACTTCGGAGATACTTCACAAAAAGTCGGTGATTTGTACTTGGGCTGATATTAGTAGCAGCACAGTCACCCACCACTGAGACTGCTGCTTCAAGTTTCTCTTATTTATCCATTGACAAGGTTGTTGACATTTTTCAGGTCGACAGTTATTATCGAATCGATAATGATAAAAACAGTATTTTCCTTGCAAATTAAATTTTCTTTTCGATTTTCTATTACGTGAATTACTTCTACTGCCTACACTGGACCGTCCAGGACTACGATACTGAGATCGAGATCGGCGAGTTCGGGCACTTGTAAAGACAGTGTACTTACTTGCGTCATCAGCTCCTTAAGTATGTTATTATCGTCAGACACAACATTTACTTGGTAAATTCTAGAAGAGGAGGACGTCATTTCTGACATTTTGTCAGCCATAGCGGCAATTTTATCTAAACTTTCATCACTAATTAATATCACACTTTTTATGGAATCTGATAGTTTTTCAAGCCAAATTTTTCTTAAAACTTTTTCAGCAATGCCATCACCAGCCAATGATTGCATTTTTCGAAGCAATTGACTTGGTTTTAAATCAGTCTTTGTATTTATTTATTTTCACTTTCTTTAAAAATATTTAATAATCTTTCTTTTGCTAACACATATGTGTTCGGTGTTTTTCACAATAATCATACATATTCTCTACGTATTTCAGATCCAATTGAGATAATAAATAATTAAATTTGGTTTGTTGATTATTTACACCCGCGATATGAAATTGTGCTTCAATTTGACAAAACCATAAATCTGGCTTTTCCGGCCAAAATGGAGGAATAATTTTTACACTGACTTTGCTAATTTCAGCAGACGGAGTTACTGTATCTTCTGGATTTACCATGTTTGACGTAATATTTATATTTTACGATCAAAATTAATGATAATATAATTGATAATATTTTATATATTAATGTTGTTGTTTTTTTTTTTTTACTATTTTAATTGATCAAAAATATTATTATATGAAGTACTGCGTTGAGGATAATTGTATTTAATAATAACACAACAAAAATATTAACAGCAGTTCGCAATAATGTTGTTTGTTTCTTCTTTTTTTTTAAGTTTATTTTGATTGAATGTTTGTTTCTTTTTCACAGTTTTTTTCCCGCTGATATCTGCGTTTTATGATTAACCACGTGTTTTTTTAAACCACTTTATTGTTTGTTTTTTTTTTTAACGAACGTCGGTCGCCAGTTGTGGATGTGTTGCTGGTAACATAAATGAAATGATCTTTTATTTTTAAAATTTATTTATTTTCGTAACTTATAAATTCGAAATTATGTGTTTGCAGTTAACAGAATTATGCGTGTTAATTTTTACTCTACATAAACTATATTTTATCTTTGCACTACATGTATATGTAACACACTCTGGTTTTTATTATTTTGTACTACTCATTTTTATATATTGTTTTGATATTGTTCACTGACTTATATCAGAGACTAATATTATGTTATGACTAAAGATTTATTAAAATAAACTAGATTGTTTATCGCTCCTATAGGTGATTGTAAAATTGATAATTTTTTTATTTTAGGCGTTTATGCTCTCAGAAATTCAGCATAAATATGTACCGAATTGGGATCTCTGGCAGAGGGGGGAGCTTCTAATTTCAACCTACTAGTAGCAGTTACTAAGTTATTAACTGGAGTGCGACCAGAAAACTTATTGGTCGAAGGGTATTTCAGGGGGTTTGGGGCAGCATACATAGACCTACTAGCTCTAGTTTAAAATTTACCCACTAGAGAGCATATCTAAGAGCAAAAGCACGAAGACTATATAAAAGAAGAATTATCGTAATGTTAAACTCTTAGCATTGAAACTGGATACAGACTGTGGACGGCGTCATTGTCGCGGAGGCCCCCTCGAATTCAAAAATGTAAATTAAACATAAAGTAGATATTTTATAATTGTAAACACACATCACATAACAATTGGTTTTTATTTAATTTATTATTAATAATTATTAATTTTTTTCGTTCTGATTTTCTACCACTCTTACAACTTATAACTGCTTAACACTTCACCATTTTTTGTTTGTAAAATAACTCAGTATGAATTCATAACCCACTTAATATTGTTTAAAAAATGTATTTTATTAAAAATATCATAAATTTAAATAAATTAAAAATAAATAAATTAAATTTTTAATTATAAATTTTATTATAAACTCCATAATAAATATTTATTTATAAGGATTTGAAATTGTCATGCGTAGTAAGGAGCAAAAGGGGATCTCCGCAACACAACTGCTGTCTGTTGGACATTAATAAACTATAATATGTACTCTTTTTTTAGTATCCGAAAATAGCAGAAACCACTATCCCGATCGATCTCCGTTTATAATAATAATAATTGGAATTTATTCAATGAATTTTTGTTACAAAATATAGAATAAGTCATGACATATCAAATAATTTAAAACGATCTATCTACCAATTTTCAATTCGCAAACGAAATAATTCAAAATTTAAGGTTGTGTGAAGAAATTTCAATTTAATGGCAGGTTCTTCCAAATTTGACAGCTTTTTATTTCAATAATAAAGAATATCCTGTCAAAATTTGAAGTTGATCCTGTTTTTAGTTTTTGAGTAAAAAAATGTTAAAGTTACGATTTTTAAGAGATTTTTATATAGGTTAAACGGACTCGTCGGTAAAAACATGAATACAAAAATCTATATCTCGACAACCAGATATCAGTGTTATGAAAAAATTTCAAATTAATCCTGTTTTTGGTTTCTGAGATAATTAAATTTGTAGATCGAAAAATGTTCTTAATCTAGTTTTATTTATTTTATCTAGTTTTATTTAGTTTTATCTAGTTTTATCACCATGCAACTTTTTGAAAAAAAAAAAAAAAAAAAATACAGACGAATTGAGAACCATCTTCCTTTTTGAAGTCGGGTTAAAAAACATATGTTTAATTATTAAAACTCTTCGAAAAAATGAAATTTAGGATTTAAATTTTAAACAATATTTTTTTTTTACAAATATATTTTTTTTTACAAAAATTAAATTATTTGATTCGATTTAATTGCAAAACTTTTACTTATTTAGAGTTGGCAATGGATGAGATATCAATGTATTTAGTATAGGACAAACTCCCCATTATTACTTACCCCTTCCAGTTTCACAACAAACTTAAATATTTTGAATTGAAATCGTAATTGTTATAGGAGATATTATTCTTATAATACAAAATAACCCATTGAAGTTCGTCAAAAACAAAAATATAAACTTGAACAAATTCTGAACCTGTCAGTCTTTTAAAATAATTTTTATAAATTTCTAACTTTTGTATTAATGAGTTCATACAATTAGACTTAATAGGAAAATAAATACACAAAAATGTCTACAACAAACAGGTATGTACTATTATTACATAAGGATAAATAATTTTAAGTATCTAATCATTTCCTTTTTTTTTTGCAATTTTAGAAAACGTAGTAGAGCTTTATTCGACGATGACAGCTTAGAATTTATGCCACTATCGAAGCGTATAAATAATTTACATATTAATTCAACAATACCAGGTAATTTACCAAACAATAGTCAACCAATTGAACAGTGGGGTCCTGGTCCACCAGCACAGCCACAATATCAACCTGAATTAAGTGTAAATCAAAATCCTTATTATTATAATACTAACAAATTATTATTTGATTTGTATGTTGAACGTATGAATCGAAATGGCCATCAGTTTTAGCGAGTATTTAAGTTTTTAAATAAGTATTTTTTATAGTTATTCATATCAGTTATTACTTATCTTCATTTTTTGAAGATGTTTCAAAATGACCTATTATTTACAATTATTAAGTCTATTTATCGATATGCTACAAAAATCAATTGAATTTTATGAATATGTAACAGAGAAGTTCAATTTGAAAATTGCACATAGACTTTCATTTATGTTTTTATTATTTCGAGTTTCTATGAAGCATATTTACATATACATTATTTATTAATTATACAAAAATTATGTTGAAAGAGAAATTTTGGTGTAATTTTCCATTTATAAAAATATGTATACATTTTATTTCACCATCACGACGTGATTAAATGAATCTGATTTTGGCTAAACTTTCAGGCTTTTAACTAAATTTTACAAGAAAAAATTATACATACATTTATAATCATACGGAGGGTTATAATTTCAAATCTATTGTTTTAGTTATATCCGAAAATTTCATAATTTCATAAGAGAGAATAAAACAATTTTTTGTTAACTTGCATATTCCTAAATTGTTTATATTTTATTCTTATATTTTGAAATAAAAAAGGAAGAATACAAGTTGACCAAAACTAAATTTAAAGCGGGTGATAATGTTAAATTGTATGGATCTTAACTCTTTTACTTCAAAGACGTAATTTACATCTATTTATAAAGCAGAAGCATCTTCTGACGTTATACGTTTCGATCCTACAATTTTGAAGTCTTAAAACTCCATCAAATTTAGACATGTAGTATAATCATATTTGTAAACTTAACTTTAAAAAAAAAATTGTACAAGTTTTATTTTTACAAGGTCTTACGAGTCATTTTTAAAACACCTCTCGATCAGCTATTTAGCTAAATAGTTGACCGAGAAAATTGTTTAGACAATGAGAAATTTGTATACAGAAATTCTTGATGAAGGTTCCAAAACGACGAACAATATTGTCATTTACCATGTGGTTCGAATCAAAATCGATATTGGTGAGTTTCTGGGGTTGGAAATTTTGGTTGAAATTTAAAAATTGGTGGGTAATACTTTTAAGCCTTAAAAAAACAAATCTAAAAATATAAATATTATAAAAGCAAGCTTTTATTATAAAAATGCGGATGTGTATAATATGCAATAAAAACAAAATTTTACTACACAAAATATAAAAGCATGGAATAATGCTAATTAAAAAAACTTAAATTTCAGTAAATGTAAAATAAATTTATATTTATTTAATCCACGCTTTTATTTTCAGTTTAGTAAAAATTATATATAAACCTTTTTTTTAAACTTTATTTATGATGATAATTTCAATTAATCAAGTTTATTTTTAATACTAGACGTGTAAATTTAATAAAACGTTAATAAATTTGATTTAAAAAATAATGATTGAAAACACTGTTACCGATGAATTTCCATTAAAACTTTGTAAGGTTCTCGATATTTTTTTCTTTTTTAACCAAGCCTACCTCTATGATACTCAAATTATTATTTTTAAATTGTCTATTTGCAAACTAAAAGTTTTATTTTATATTAATGATATAATATTGATAAGATTTTTACATATAAGGAAATATATTTATTTTTAAATTTTAATGTAAAATTATTGATAATTATGTAATAAAGTAATTTTAAATTACACCAAAAGATCTTTTAATTTAAGTTGTATGTAATAAATAATTTTTCATTTTTTGAAATGTATTTGGAATAATAAAATTATTATGTAGTTGAAAATCGCAATTATGTTTGAATTACCCTCCTTATTTCAAATTCGAAAATTTATAATACCATCTAGTGATAGTTTACGAAACTATTAAAACCAATATGTCTGAAATGTAATATACCTACTGTAGGTGCATTATCAATGACGACAATTTTTTTTATTTATTTTTACGTTCTTCCAATTATTCTGAATCCATTTAAAACATTTAATAATAAAAATTAGAAAATTTGCTACAAATATAATTTAGTTTGAACGTTTAAATGTGGAAAATAGTTTGTGAAAAGTGTTTTTGTAATGATGAAATAAGTGACCTGTTTTTGTAGTGAACGACGCTGTGATACTCAACAAGCGAGGTTTAAAGTACCGTTAGTTGTTGCCAGTTTGTTACGTAGCAAGTTTAGTCGCGGGTGGGAATTGTCGCGATTTTAGAAAGAGTAGGGGTTGTATACGGGAAAAGTAGAGGGGTGATCGTTAATATCATCGGTTCTAACAGGTGCTTGTCACCCCGAAAAAAAAACAAAATAGTCCGCGAGTGAAAAAATACAAATAAAAATAAAACATTGAAAACTGCTTCAACTGTTCTTTGGTTACTTTTTGATAGGCGATTTCATTCAAGGTCAATAACCTGTAGCATCTGTAATTCTTCCCGTTCCTGAAATATGTGCTAAATTTTAAACAGTTAAGTATATGAATTATATTTTTTTATTGTTAGCTTTTATTTTTAGACACTAACAAGTAGGATTTTGAAAAAAAACATAGTAATTACGTCGTCACAAATTATAACGGTATTTCAAAATATAGCAACAATTTCCAATTCACCCATCTTAATATTAATTCAATAATAAATTTTAATTGATTAGTCAATTATTGATTTTTATTGTCAATAATTGTAGGTTGTGCTTAGAAAATATTATATTTATTTAAAATGTTTTGAGGTTAGGTATACCAATTACTCACTCTTCAGTTTCAATTTCAACTAAGTTGAACGAATTGTGTGTATGAATATAGGTTTCACATTAACAAAATGCCCCAAGAATTACTTTTAGATCCGCAAATACGTTTTTGGGTATTTTTACCATTATTATTTTTGGGTTTCTTGGAAGGAATATTAAGTCATTTTATTTTAACGTTAATTGGATCTGCCAAATCTTTCCAAATATCCCAAGTTGAAGAAAATCAGGCGATTACGAGAGCGAAGTTATTAAGACAAAATGGATATTTATTAACGAGTAAAGCATTTCAAACAAGACGGAATTTTTTTAATAATTCAGTTAATGGTTATTTTGTTGACGATACTAAAAATCAAGCAGCGACAACAATGTATAATTTAGTAAATGATCCAGCATTTGTTAATGACCTCATAAAAGGTGCGTTAACTAATTAAATACATTTATGTAAATTTTGGGATCCTATATTGAATTTCATACGTTTAGGCTGCATTTTGTGATCTAACTGGTAATATTAATCAAATAACGTAGTTTCGAAGTATGATTAAAGATATTGGATCTGTTGCTCTATTTACGTTATAATTTTGAGTTAAAATTTTATTCAGATTCAAAAGATAGTACATTCACACATTACAATATTACATAAAGAACCGCATAACAAGTAAAACTCATATCCATCAACGCCTGACAGAGTGTCAAAGATAAATAGTCAATATAATAGCATCGTCTACCTTGTTGTTGAGTAAAAATATATAGCACCCGAAAGCTTAATCTTTGCACATTATAAAAATGATTGCTTGCCAGGTAAAATAGTTCAGTGGTTTCCACGCCATCGATCATAAATTGCTATGGAACGCAAATTTTTTGGCCTGACTAATTGAAGCTTTATTATATGATTGATATCCTCACCTAGACCATCACACAAAAGTGACTTATCCTTTTGTCATGTGAAATTTATCACTGACTAATTAGTGTACTAATAAAGGCTTTTCTATAAGCTTATATGCAGGGGCTCTTCCTGTAGAAAATTGGCTTCATAAAAAAATACATACAAACTAATCTAGTACAATAATGTTCTTCAATATGTAGCATTGATTATAAGATTGCTGTTTTCAGAGGGCAAATGTGTTCCGAAACTAGTCAAATAAAGTTATTTTACGAAAATTTCAAATATTTGTTTTATTTAATAAACAAACAAAACGTCTTGAGGTTTTATAATTAGAAACCAAAATCATGATTTCTCGAACTTTATACCTCAAAAAATACTGAATTTATCGCAAAACGTCAAGAGATATTTTATATTTGTATTGAATCGACCAATATGAAAAAAAAATTGTCCCGTTCAAAGTTCCATTCGTTTGTTGTAATTGGTTCAATACTTTCGTTTAGGAAAGTATGGCACAAATCTGCCCTCTGGCAACATTCAATGTTATTATCAGTACTATATATTGAAGAGAATTGAATAAAAAAATTTTGGCAGAATAGTTTCCGATACTAGTATGCGTTGATTCGTTCTTGACTTAACTTTTATAACTAACTTTGGTCCCTTGCAGGTACGCCCCTGCTTGTATGGTTATTTATACGTTAACAAAACCTGTGTCTTTTTTAATTTTTGTCTGTTTGTCCGGAACGACTAATCTCCGGTACGGCCCTGCTTGTATGGTTATTTACACGTTAACAAAACCTGTGTCTTTTTTAATTTTTGTCTATTTGTTTGTCCGGAACGACTAATCTCTGAAACGGCTGGACCGATAAAGACTGAACAAAATTAGGGGCTATGCGGACGGACGTATCACGCGCGGCTTGTAATAATTATTAATTAATAAGAAATAAAAAAATACATGCTTTAGCGTGTTTGGTTAAAATCAACCCCTAGTGAAATAGGCGATGAAAGTTTATATTAGGGGTACCGTTTTTTTAAGTTAGTCACATGAAAATTGATATTTAGGTTATCTATACTAATATTATAAAGAGGAAAGATTTGAAATTACTGGACCGATTACAAAAATTCTTTCACCGTTGGGAAGCTACACTATCCCCGGGTGACATAGGCTATATTATATTTTCAAAAAAATTAGGGAAACTCCAATAATGTAACCCGAGGTGTAAAAAGGTGGAGGTTCTGGGAAGCCTAATAACATTTTAATTCTGATAGCGGAAGTGCCGGTAAAAATTAATAAAGTTGAATAATTCACTAGTACGCTATCGACACCAAAAGTGTCTGAGCGAATCTTGGAGTTCCACGGGCAACGCTGGGGAATTCAGCTAGTTAATAATAAATAAAGAAATACGTGTTTCAGCGATGTTAGAAAATCAAACCCTAAAGGGGTGAAATAGAGGCTGAGATGGGCTTGTGTGGGGATCTCATATACTTTACATGAAACTTACTATTTAGAGTTAGACTACTATTTAAAAAAAAACGTGCCTAGCGTTTTTAGAAAATCAACCCTTAGGGTGAGTTATAGGAGATTAGTCATTAGAGTTTCTATTGAGGCTACGTTTTATTTTTGAAATAGACAGTATAAAGGCTATTCATAACAAATAAATAAATACGTGAGTAATACAAGCTTTGTAAGGAGTTTTTACTGATTCCAGTTGGGACACAAATTTGTTAGACCCCAAAGCTGGTTTGAAGTGGCGCGACTCGATTAATAGTTGTAGAGGCGTTATTAAGAGATATTACGGGAATTTTTGTTTCTTTTTGCATATATATCTCTGAAACTATGAAATGTTTATCTGTAGCAAACATTATCTATGATTAAGAATGTAAAACAACTTTAAATTTTGATAAAAAATGACCTCTTACAGTCTTTACTAAACCCGGGGCAGAAACTTGATAGTGGTGCCCCCTCTCTCCAGTGTTTGAGATAAATTGTTTAAAAAAACTCAAAAATATATAATGGGTGGAATTTTTTGTGACAGGGAGAATAAGAACCCTTTGTGCTCTTTATATAAATTTGCACTCTTTATTATCTATTAACTAATAACTATTTCATTTGTGTAACATAAAATTAAATATAGGAAACATATTTACATATAACCAGGAAAGACGACAGACAATCAAAACATTTCTTCAATCTTTAGGTCTCAGCATTCTTTTCTCTCTTATCTTGCTACAGCTTTACACGGCGTGCTTTCTTTTCTGTGAAATAATCTAAAAATCGTAAATCCGGGGCTGGGTTTCCCCTGACCATAACATCAAGCACACTTTCAAAAATTGACTTAGGATATGTTCATAAATCAACTTAAGGACTTAAGACACATTCCGAAATGCGATGCGAGCAGCTGCAGCACTGCATATTGTTGGCGCCATCTAATTGCGGGAATTTGAATTTAAATAATTTATTAATTTTATAAATAATTAAAGTTTTAAAATCAAATGAATAATTGATAAAACAACGTGCGCTGGATGCTAGCTTCTTTGTGAAACAAGTTTCCTTATTTTTTTCAAACATTATATTATGATTTTGGCGCATCTGAAAATGCCGCCCGGTGCAGGTGTTCCGGTTTGCCCCCCCTAGATCCGGGGCTGTAATATGGAGGGTGTACATTAAATCGAAATTGATCTCTTACATGTTTATTTCTGAAATAAATTAAGATATGAGGTTTAAAATATTTGGGAATATTGTTGGGCTAATCTGTAAATTAAAATTTGTTCATGAATCTATTTTCTACTTTCACCTCCTCCACTCTTGCCCCTTATAAAAATATTAACATCTTTTGCTTGAAACATTTTAAAAATGTAAACAGAAAACATAAAATATTAGGCGTAACAGGGGTTAATGCGTATGCACATTTATATTTTTGACGGTACAAAATGTTTTTGGGAACTTTGGCACGGTCTGGTTTACGAACTTTTCATTTTAACTGCTAAATAATGATTTTAAAATCAACCAGCTAAGAAATTAATTAGCATTCCCGACCATGTTCACTTTCCCCACCATGCCAGAATGGGGGCGTGCATGGGCTTTCCCTCACGCTCATCCCCAGTAAGCTCACATTGGAGACAAGACTGTGCCAATCATATTAATGTGGTTGTAGCATTGGGAGAATGACCAAAGTCAAACTAAATAATGGGTTTGTAGCAGTTAAAGGATTAAGCTTTCTTATGCTTCCGCTAATTATTTATAATATAATATGTTTATTTAATTTTGCACAAATCGAATCGAATATCGTAAAATAACTTCCAACTATAGTACATTCAAGCTAGAGAGTTTATCGTTGTCAACAAATACATGCTCTGAACACGTGAACATATGTCTAAACAGAAAGGCTTCGTTCTATCGTTTTCGTATTTATTCGTATTATTTTGTTATAAATATGAATATAACGAAAGGAAACAATAAAAATAATTACAAGAACAAATATAACAATAAAAACTAAAAATAAATGTTTAAAATAAAATCAAACAATCGAAATAATAGCAGTGGATAATAATTCGCATACGAATGTACTGAAACTTGTAATAATTCAGATTTATAGGTTTTAGTTATCAAAAGAACCAATCGTATTGCACATGGTCCTATGATCACGCGATTTCGTCTGTTTATATGGATGGACTCTCTAGCTTGAGTGTACTATAGTATGAAGTGAAATTTCTACAAAAAATGAGTTTTTCTTCCATCGGAGTTGCGGAAACTTATTCCTAGCATACTTCCTAATATAGGTCAGTAGCTATGTACATTTAATCACTGGTGTCTGGTATGCTATTTTTTTATTTCTGCTTATGTATAGACCCTGTGTATAAAAATCCCAGTGTTCCAATTCGAAAGACCTTAGCTAAATTTTCTGTGGCCTAAAATCAAATTTTAACTAACAATCGTGCTTCAGTGCCAGTAAAATAAGCCATTTTGGCAGTTTTTGTCGCTGCTTATATGTATGAAGGTAATATTTTCGGGTGGCAACTTGTTGGTTTGAACAAAACACTAATTTAAGTTGTTTTAAATGTAAAAATTATAACACGATATTAGTCATGTGCCTTGTGATTTATGCGATTTTTTGGCATTTTCCCTGCAGTGCGCTTGTTATTGGGTTTAGACAAACTTGTGGTAA
This sequence comes from Nineta flava, assembly GCA_963920215.1. Taxonomy (NCBI): domain Eukaryota; kingdom Metazoa; phylum Arthropoda; class Insecta; order Neuroptera; family Chrysopidae; genus Nineta; species Nineta flava. The sequence continues at coordinate 69,015,329 of OY986041.1, read as the reverse complement.
TAAAATTTGTGCAAAAGTTTGTCACTTTTAAAATTGATAATAAAGAAAGCTGTAAAACAAATATGGAGAAAGTAGTGCATTCAAAGCAATCCTGGCCAGGAAAAGAGTTCACCTTGATGTGCGTACCAGAACATAGTGGAGTTGAGGGCAATGATGGTCGACTAACTTGTCTCTATCGTGTCAGGGACCAGAACCATGTTTAAGCATAACTAAAAAACAGACTAACTCTGCGCTTAACGGTCAGGTGGGTATTACTATTAACAGAAAATGGAAAGTTACAGCTGTCTGCCAAGCATGCCAAACAAATTATAGTTGAAAATAACGCTGCTAGGTTAACCTGACTCATTGGCAAGAACGGGAAATATATAAACCTTCTGGTTTGGGTGCTTATCGGTTTCTACAGAATCAAAAAGCTTATATAGCTCATGGGATTGGGAAACAGTGCGGATTGTTCGGACTGTAACGTGGTGACCTTCTCTAGATGAGGCAGTAGGGGACAAAGGTTGAGATGATGTATTCCTCAGGAGTCGCTTCGCTACTACTAGTTCAGTAAAGTTAAACATGAAAAGGCGGTCGTGCTTGCAAAAGGTCCGGTCGTTTCCAACAGGTACGATTACCTGTTGGAAAACAGTGATGAATGCCAGTTTTCTTTATCACACCTTCAGCAGCAAATTAAGGGTGGTTGTATCCCTGATGTGAGAACAACGAAAACTTACCTCCAAAAACGTTTTGTCGATGACATAGTCATAGTGGAAATGGGCTCCAACAAAGGGACACTCTGCAGTACAGCTATTTTTTGAGACTGTTGTTCTCAAAAACGAAGAGAGGCCCGTTGAAGCATGGAAGAAGTGTGTGTCATTCTCTCATGTTCTGATAACTGCTGTACGACCTCGATCTTTTGTTTTCTTCCTTCTGATTGGAATTGGTACCTACTTTTACCTAAAATATGGATACAAACATCTGGTAAATATGTACGCTGCGATGGTTATCTGCGCTGGTTAACTTATGACTGTTTTTGGTTATCTGCCGTTTTTGAGAGAACCGCTGGGCATACAGGTACCAGTCTGATCTCAAATGAAAGCTAATTAAATTTACTACAAGTTTATTACATATAATATTTGACGTGGGATGCGTATTTTAGAAGATATTTTACGAAATTTGTGACCAGATCGAAAAAATTCCACTTTCTGGAAAAAATGGCCTATTTTCTAAGAACTGTATGTTGAGAATCAATAGCTGTATAGAACTTGTTTTGATCTCATATTGTTGAAAATTTAGTCTACTTTAAAAGTGAATAGAATGACTATACCGGCCAGACTTCCTTCACTGAGATATTGAGCAAAAACTGAAAAAAGTCCGAAAATTTCATGGTTTTTTGGGTATACCGCCGCTCGCACAGCACTTTGGAAATTGCAAATCTGGTTTTTTAATATTGGTTTAGGTCCTAACAACATATAAAAAATTCAGAACGACCTGACCTTTTGCAAGCACGGATGTAGATCTTAACTGGACTATACTACTAAAGCTGTAAAACCAACCGATACCGAAATATTTTTGGTGGTTTTTTAGACCACAAACAAACTTTGCCCAGATTTTTCGAATTGGAAATCATGGTTTTTTGTTATTGGTCTCAGCATAATTAAGGACGTTCCCAAGAAAATAAGTTTTCTGACGATTCTTCTGTAATTTTGAATATATGTAGTTAAAAGTATCTTCTACACGTAGAATTTTTTTGCAATGGTCCTTACGGTACTAAATTTGTAAATATTGACAGTTAAAATTTGTGTGTTTATCATATAAAACTTAGCCCGATTATTGTTGTCACACACGTTTTATTAAATATCAATAGTAATTTTCTTTAGATTCTTTAAAAAAACTGAGAATAAGTAATTGAAGATATAACAAATATCTTTCTACAAAAATAACAAAAACAAGCGGTATTAGTTATCTTATAAATATTGTTTAAGTCCTCAATTTAAACAAAAATTCCATTATGTAAACTACAATAGATCAAATAAAATATAGTAATACTACAGCAAAAAGTAACAGTGTACCTCAAATATATTTTATTTGATCTATTATAGTTTACATAATGGACTTTTTTTAAGTTGAACACGACTGCTCTTTGGGAACGTCCTTAAGTAGGATTTAAAAAAAATCACATCAGACTTTTTACACGATATGGTAATATATTTGAACCTAGTTACTGAGCTAATATTACTTCGATAGTAGTTATTTATAATTAATTATAACCAAAACAAAAAGGTAACATCACAAAAATCATACCAATGTTAATTGGTGGCGGTTGGATAAATTGGATGTTTTCTGGTTTTATAACAACAAAATTACCATTTCCATTAGCATTACGTTTCAAATCAATGTTACAACGTGGTATTGAGTTAGAATCATTAAGTCCATCATGGGTATCATCAGCGTCATGGTACTTTTTAAATGTATTTGGTATACGTAATATATATTCATTATTTTTAAATCAAGATGAAATGTACTACGATGATATTAATTGTAATAATGATATGATTATGCCTATGACACCATCCAACACAAACCGACCATCTAAAATGGAATGGGAAGCGTTAGAAATTACTGAACATAAATGGACACTTGATAAGATTGAATGTGAATTTATTTCCATTGACAAAACAAATAATTTTAATTTTGTGTACTTATGAATATTATTGTTGTACGAGAATTTTGAAATTGTAATATTACACTGATTTTGATTACGAATTTTGTAAAAATTAATTGTAAAGTAATTTTTATATAAACTAATTAACAATTGAAAACAATTACGTATATTAATTATTGAATTTATGTATCTATTAGTAAGTACTAATAAAACCGTTAAATTAAACGGCACCGAAAAAGTCATTATTTGTCTCAATGACCATGAAAACTATGAATTTGATACTAAAATCGGTCGTTTTCGATAATTTTTTCATGCACTATCCTTCCAGCTCATTCCTATGTCTTACCTGAACAGTATTTTTCTCCTAATTGCAACTAATATGTGTACCAATACAGTGTAAATTTCGCCAGACAGGGCCGGATCTAGGAATGATGCAAGTTTTTTATATGCTGTTTTTTTTTTAAATGAATTTTTATATTAGTAAATAAAATATTATTTTATTTGAAAACTAAGTAACATAATGTTTTCACTAAAATATATCAATTTACTATAATTTTTCGATAGTCGTTAATATGACCAATATAATATGTTAATATGACCAATTTTATTTTGTTTGAAATGATTTCTAGGAATAATTTGAAGAAGAGAAAACATATAGTATCTAATTTATGGTATCTATAGTATTTATAGTATCATTTATGGTTGTCTTTGCAACGTAATATCTTTTTTCAACATTATCTGTTCATTTGACAAAAAGACTTGGATAAGACTTAGGTAGGGATTTAGATTATACCTCTGATATCTTTTGTTGATTTAATAATGATCTATGATGAATCTAGTTCGTTTGGTTAGGGGAAAATAACCAAACGACAACCTCGGATCCACGGCAAATTATATTATCGTTACAATCTTTAGTATTATGATTCGAGTTGGTGGAGGTTGACCATATCATGTGGATGTTTTGAAGTTTTTTTGTAGTTGGTGGTATGTCTATTAGAGGGTCTGAGGTTTTTGATAGTCTTGCCATTAAATTATCGTTATAAATCATAGTTCAACGGGCTGAGTTGGTGTTGGTTGGTCATGCCTTGTAGAGGTTCTGAGGTTTTTGGTAGTTTGACAAAATTATATTTTCTCTCTGAGAAAATTCATGTTTTATATGTAACCGTGATAAAAAATTATCTGCAGTAACGAGATCAATCCAAAAATGTGAAAATATTTTACAAAGTAACAGTGACTGAAGGTGTGATTAAAATTACAAAATCCCAAATTTATTATAAGTTAAAGCCAAGTATCACAAGCCGTGTTATGCAACCTTTTTAAAGGGAATAATAATGAAACATCAAACGAAAAAGACACTATTTGTGGAATATGATCAATAGAAAAATAAATATTTAATATTACTAATTGTTCTTGTTTCATTACAATATACAAAAAATATTATTATCCCAATCAAATTATTTCTAAGCTTGTATTATTTTATACTGTGAGTGACGCCAAAAACGGCACACAGTCGTAATTACTCAACAGAATATTGTTGTAATTTTTTAACCGTTACATATTTTGTTCCAAAACTTTTAGAATAATTCTTCAAGTATTCGACTACAATGTGGAATAGAGTAAAATGCTAATTTCAACAAACTGTAGGTTGGATTTGTCTCAGAGAGATACATTTCTAAGTGCGACCCATGAGGCATACACGATTAACATCTCAATTTTTTGTTTTTATTTATCTAACTACTTTCGTAAATTTTAACGGTATTTCAACAAATTTTTCGGTGAAAATTCACCAATTGCTGGAAGTATCTTAAGAAAAAGATTTCATTAAAATTTTTTTCCATTAAAATACACAAATTTCTGTAATCTTTCACTTGGTTTACATAATATTAAAAAAATATATATAATTATTATAATTATAAAATAATTACGAATAGGAATATTTATTGCTATACATGGCGACAAAAAAAATTCATTTTTACATAAAGAGAACATAATATCAGCAATCTTTCTGTAAATATTAGTTACAGATAAAATGAAATAAATTTTATTTACCACAATATTAAGATAGTAAAACTTTGTGTTTCCTCCCCAATTTTCCCTTGACTTATTAGATAAAATTTCTTTCAGATCATATTAACGTTTATACGTTTTGACTGACACCTCAACGAAGTCGATATCATTATTGGTTCTCATGATTTCGTATGTATAATCAACTGCAGATGAATTTTTGCATCAATTATCGATAGCAATTAGTTTGAACCTCATTGTTTTTGGGGTTCAAATGGGGCTGCACTGCGCAGACCTCGTATGTATAATCACGATACGTTAATTCAAAGGTTTACTCGAACACGCATCCTGGATTGGGTAATGATACACTATTCGGAAAAGCATTTAAACAGCAAGTCAATTTATGCCTGTTAAGGAGGTATGCTAAAATGCTACGAAACGAACGAACATTTAGTAGAAAGTTCTTCCTCACAATACTACAGTTACTGTGAAAAATTTCAAAACGATTTACTAAGCCATTTAAAAGTTATTGCAATTTAAAAAAAAACTTTAACTTTACATTTGTTCTTATGGAGATTAATTATTTGTTCACTCAAAAGATGAAATTCATTTTAGTACCAAAGCTACGAAGCGTTTTGTACAATTTTATTAACATTCACTAAACGGTTGTTGAGAAAAAAATTATAAATAGAAATTTAAAAAAATCCAGCTTTATCACTTATACGTATATGGTATAGAAAGAAAAAAGATGTATGTTTTTGATGATTTACATTAAAGGTACAGTCACTGTCAAAAGTTAGTTAAAATTCGCATTATATGTTATTTCTTATTTAATTCAACATTACTGGTAAAATTTCCTATTTTATTTTAAATTATAAATATTTCTTCTAGTATTAACGCTATTTATTATGCTACAAAACGTAGATATTCACGAATTTCTAATTTTCAGTACTTTTGGTTCGGATTGTATCTTCCTAACATCCTTAATAAAATTTGGAAACATTTTTAATGTCCGCATTTGAAAAAGATCATAAAATTATAAATTTTTGCGGTTTATTTAATAATATTTTGTATTATAACTAGATTTCAAAAAGCCTTGACATAATCATCTCAATTTGTAAATTCTTAATGTAACAAAATCTCGTCATACAATATATGAAATGTAGTTCGAAAAAAAATTAAATGCATATATAGAATAATATTTCAGAAAATCAAAAAAGAGACACTTTTAATTGCCAAAGATTGTCGTATTGCAAGAAGGGGAAGCAATATAGGACCCGACTAGTTAGATGATTCTATAGGGTGCCAACAAAGACAGATCTATACAGCGTTTATTAAAATAATCAAACTTTGAGAAAATTTGAACAGAAGGTCTGTTTGTCACCATTATGCCCTTTGACAGGAAAAAAGTCAATCAAAATCTTTGGTAGAATATATTATCTAAATATCTGGAATGGATGGATGACTATGAGGTTTATCGCACACATTGTTATTACCAAAATTAAAGTAAATTCTGAACAAAAATGACCTTTAAAGTCAATACTTGTGGAGATATAGAATGGGTAAATTTTGTAATATATACCGAAATCTGAAATTTCGTTAAATATTGGATTCAAAATTTTTCTTTTACGAGTATGACTAAAATATAATTTCAAATTGGTTAGTAAGAAAACATTGGGTTTATCAAAATTAAATCACTATTCTCAGACCTAATTTTATTACATTAATTATTATTCTGTGTTATTTTCTATTAGAAAAACAATTATTTTTCTTATAAAATATATACATATATTATTAATTCTAAACAGAAAGAACTCGATGATTATATTAACACGATAGAAATATTTTAGTTTAATTATAAGAGTAAGCAAATGTAGTGGGTATTAATTTCTCCCGCCATAAAAATTGTATTTTCTTCATTACCAAATTACTGATTAACAATTTACAAGTACACAACAAACGATGTTGCATCGCTTCGGTCATAGGTCTTATATTTAAATGTTTAATAAAGTTTTTGTAATCTGATAATAATCAACAATTAACATGAACGCCTATAACAGTTTTAAAATTATCCTCATTAATTGTTATCATGAATTTCGTTGGGGATTACCAAATGTTCATATTTTATAATTTATTTAAGGATTATTGGTCATGAATTTGGTAAATTTTTTTTAAATAACTGATTATTTCAAAGAAATAAATTTTTTTTCAATCTTAAATTTTTTTTTATATTAATAATAAAATAAATATTTAAAAAAATTAATCGAATACAGTGATTTCAGTAAGATTGACTGGTTGACTGCGCACGCTTACAATTGTTAATGTGAAAGTTAACTGTTAAGGAATCCACTATTCAACAAACACAGACCTACTTTATGGCTATGTAGGACAATTATACACACAAGTGTATGTAATGCATAGGTTGTATATTATATACCGTTTTCTTACTAAAATATGAAATCAAATATATTTATACATTATGTTTACTGAAAGTTTCTATTTGAAAGTGGGGTTATTTGATATTCCACACTGCTAAACAGAATGCAGTACAAACAAACCACTACCTATTAAAATTATCTTTTTTTAAAAATATTTTCTACTGGTTATATTTTTGAGAAATTTTGTACTTAGAAAAATGGTTTTAATTTGAAGTCGAAAATATGTCACAAAATAAATATTTGGTAGTTAGCGTTGGGAAATATGGAAAATTTAAGTAACCAGTAATTGTATACCTTGTAAATATAATATATACCCGACTTTTTTACGTTCTAATTACTTCATTTTCGCTTGTCTATTATAACTCAAAAACGAAAAGACATAACGAGCTGAAATTTTGAGAATGTTCTGGAGCTAAAAATTTATTTCAAATTCGCGAATGGGCAGAATCGGTCATTGCATCTCCTTGCTACATTTAAAGTTTTGTCCGTTTTAATGTCATGTGTTTTTGTAGCTCCATATCTCAATAAATATTTATTCTACTGTGTCGTGGTATATACTGGTCGATAGAGAATTTTGTATTCTATACATTGATGCTGTTCATTTTTTCCAAATTTTATTTTTTTGTCTCTTTTTGGGTTATTACTATATGATGTCGTTAAGCGATTTTTGGCCAATTTTTCTCTACGAATTCAAATTGAACCAAAGCGCTGCCGAAACAGCCCGAAAAATTAACCAGACATTTGGCAATAATGTTAATGAATGCACTCTTCTACGTTGGTTTGCGAAATTTCGTTCCGGAGATTTTAGCCTCCAAGATGAGCCCCGAAGTGGTCGACCTAGAGTAATCTAGGACGATGATTTGAGGACCCTGGTCGAGACACAAATCACCGTCCGAAAATTAAACGAATTGAGCGTCCAAGTTCTTCCTCACCCACCATACTCTCCAGACCTCTCGCCAACCGACTACCATCTTTTCAAGCACTTCGATAACTTTTTCACCGGTAGAACCTTCGCCAATCAGGAACCGGCAAAAACGGCCTTCATCGAATCCCGAGCATCCAATTTTTATGCCGACGGAATTAATCGACTTGTGTTACGTTGGCAAAAGTGCACTGATTCAAATGGCGCTTATTTCGATTAAATTGAATAAGAATTCACTGAGATGTTACAGTTTAAAGTAGACTCATAAAAACGGACAAAACTTTCGAAACAACCTAATATAATTACCTTAGATATTTAACAGTAGCTTCTTGCGATGTTCCTCGTGTTTATGGTATTTTTTCCGATTTTAATATTTTTTATACACTACCTATATATATAAATATATATGTGGATTGTATAAGTTTATTCCCAAGTTTATAACGGTTAGAAATATTGACCGGAGAAAAAATGTAAGTACTTATAGGTGGTCATCAAATTTTCAAATTAATCTATTTCCTGTTGTACGTTTGCCAACACAATAACTCAAAAGCAAAGAGATTGAGAGAACTCACTTTTAAGTGAGTTCTAGACAGGCGTGAATCCAGCCCTCAAAAATGGTTGTGGGTACAGCCACCCGAAAATCGGCCAAGTGCGAGTCGGAGTATGTAAATTACAAATTCAAGATTAAAGATTATTAAAATAATCAAAGAGAACTCTAGGTTTTTTGAAATGACATTTCAAATTTTTCCCCAATTCCTAGAACATTTATTTGGTACGTGTCTCACTCGCCCAAATTAGCAACAAGCAACATACCTCTTAATCCATATCCCAGAGATAATTAGCTAATTCATACTGATGATGACTACATTGTAGCCGAAATAGGTATTTATAAAATACAAATAAATGTTCTAGGAATTGGGGCAAAATTTGAAATGTAATTACAAATTCAAACTTATGTTTCTTTTTCGCGAAAACGTTGATAATTTCATCGATATCCAGGTTCACATATTTGTGTATATTTAGGAGAGCTAGCCCGGATAATCTTTCCTGTGCCATTGAGGTTCGCAACCCATATTTTACTCTGCGAAGAATAGAAAACGATCTCTCTGCGGTAGCTACGCTGACCGGGAGAGTTCCCAATATTTGTAAGAAAATTTTTATGATAGGGTACAAATCTTGGTCGCATGCTTCAATGAGATGAGCTACCGACTCTGGTATGGCGGAATTGTTTTCACATTCTCTTTTCCATTTGGCCATCCAGAGTCGGTATTCATATATAACAATTGATTTACTATCGTTAATGAATAGCCGGTACATCTAAACCATTAATCTATCGACCTCAACAGCGTGAAAGTGTGACGTCACAAGTCTATTAGGGTGGTGGGCATGCCCATCGTGCCCAAAACGGTGGATCCGCGCTTGGTTCTAGAGCTAAAAAGTTACTTCGAGCTCGTGAGTGGACAAAATCGAATATTGAACCTGAAAAAGCATACATAATACACCCTTTAAATATGTAAATGTGTTTTATCCAGCAGGAGGGATGGGTGGGATTGAAATTTTTGTTGTTGAATTTTACAATCGCTTTTACACAAAAATGTTTTGATTTTAGTAACTACTATTTTGAAAGAGTATTTTACAAAGGAATAGAACTTGAGTGTAGAAATGATCCTCTTTGAAACTGGAAATTTTTAAAGTGAAATATACAGTAATTTCATTAGTAGGTCAAAAAATAATTTTGGTTGAAATAAAGTTGTTCATGTGTATAATATCTTGAATGAGGTACCTATTCTGTTCACCTTACTGTAATATTAACACAACATTCAGCTTTCTCATATATTACCCCACTTCTTACATGTTAAGCGAGCCTCCAACTACAGTAGTGTCATTCTCTCAGATTGCTTTAACTCTACATCCGACTTAAGTCATATTATCACCGTATGGGGGAGAAGTAGTAAATATTTGCATCCCCTCTAATTGTTATTATTATCAATTGGGGGTATTTTCAAATTTTTTGATTTTTTTTTTTTACTTTTTGGGAATTTTGTATAATGTACAACAATTTGTGAAAATTTCTGTGAAAAATCAGTGATATTCGATTAGTTTTTATTTCTGACCTTAATTTTAATGTTTTGTGTTAGTCAATATGCTGGTTTACATGAAAATAGAAAGTGTTATTTAATTGTTATTTTCCCTTAGATAGATACAAGGTAATTTATTTTTTTGTATTTTTATTTTATTTTTTAATAATGGATCTTACGGTGTCTTATATGTATTAATTTTTACTTATTTTTAATACATATTTAATGAGAATGATTTTATGTATTTTGAATCTTTTTTAAATCACATACCTATCTAAAGATTAGAAAGTGGTATCAATTAACTTTCGTCTAAAACAATACAATGTATACCTGAGAGAAAAAAATTTTACTTTTTAAAAGAGAGTCTGGTGTTTTAATTCAAATTAAATGTTTTTTTTAAATTGAATCTTTTCATTTATTTTAAAACAATATTTACAAAATTTCTTAGAATCATTATTTCGATTAAAATTTGTTTACCATATTTATTAATAATTTGTTCTTGGGTTTTGAAGACTGTAATATATGGATTCTGCAGCCCCTGTTCAGAAGAGATTCTACTGCACGGTGTCAGCGAACTCAATTACTTGCTACATTTATTAGTTCGTATAATGACATTCTGGTGTTTTATCTCTCGCTCGATGGTCTTTTGCTAGAAACCAACAGGTGTCCTTTTTCGGCAAGAATCTTATGGATTCCATTCTGTTGCTATTCAAATAATGTTAACATTATCGTACTTTATTAACCATTTCAATTTCTGCATTTTTATTTGCAGGTCGATAACCTTAATGTGGCTTCACTTTCATGGATTTTGATTTGAGATGACTTTGGATCAGAATATCCTATAAACAAAGTATTAAAACTTTTTGCAGATAGCTTTGATGATTAATCAAGATTCTTGTAAACAGCCTTTTTTTTAAATTTTTTAGAAAGTTGCGCTGAATTCTATACGGAGTATAGGTTTTAGCTATAGTATAAAGACGCATTGGATGTGTTTATACTGTTCTAGACATCATTCAACGTACCATCAACCAGCATCCCCAATGAATGTTCAAAAGTAACAAAAAGTTTTGGAACAATTCACTTGAGTTGTTGCCACCTGCAATAGTGCTTATTGTTGGTATTATATTGGAATCAGATTGATATTAAGGCCTACTTTCTTCTCTTCAGATTGATACAAAGACCTACTCGCTAATTTATGTAGTTTAAGCTGTATATCATGCCTTTATTCGAGAAGAAATTGAACTTAATAGACATACAATTAGGATAATCAAGATCGTTAAGCTTTTATTTCCGCTTAATTCCGTTCCAATTCTAGTAAAAATAGTTATAGTGCATTAATAAACTCTTGCTGAACTGCGTGTTTAGTTGTAAAAAAGTTCTAAGAACTTAACCTGGTGCTTAATATTGAAGCAGTGTATTAAGTGACTATATATTTATATATTTAATATATCTTTTGTATTATTACAATCGATTTTTAGTAAAAATACAACAAAAAATTTCATGGGCACTATCTTGTAGACTTAAACTAAAAAAATATCTTAGTTCTATTTTTCTGAAAATCACATATAGACTTGTTTTTGCCAAACCAACAATAAACCTCTAAAAAAATGAAAATAAAACAAATATCAAAACGCAATGTTTTTCAGTCGTTAGTCACTGCTTTTTAGTTTACATATTTGAGTGTCGATAATATTTTCATTAAACATAAAGAGTCGATGAAATTTTGTTTTAGAGTTGTATCAAAATTCCTATATATATATTTAAAATAACACTAAAATATGTAAAACGAAATCATATATTATCTTAGATTTGAAAACTCACCCTATATATATTTTCCATAAGAAACATCGATATAGAAACAATCGTATGTTTAATCTATAAATTTGATTTTTTATAACAATAAATTTTAATATATCACACCGGAAACTTAGAAAGCTCATTAGTTGAATATAAACTTGACTATACTTGAATGAATAATATCTTTCTTAAAAAAAAACTTTCCGTTAAATAAAGAGAAAACTAATTTTAATATTTTATTTTATAGGTCAAACCGTAAAAATCTGGAATCATGAATTTCACACCATTCGGTGTTCCGTTTAGCGGATCGTTACCTGTTAGTGCTCAATTTACAACAAATGGAAAATTTCCACAAAATATTAATGGTCAAGTAGTTGGTGTACTACAAGGGGGTGAGGGTGGCGTACATTATTTGCGTCCTGTTGAAACTGCATCCGGATCAAATGATCAAAATAATTGTAATAATCAAGCTCAAGTAGCTGCCCAACAAATGGCAAATTTATTATCGCCAACCTTAATTACATTGCCAATAACAATGCCAGGTGCAAAGCCTGGTGATCCACAACAAACTGTTCAAATTCAAGTGATCGCCGGACAACCGCAACCGAAATATCAAATGGCACCACTTCCAATACAAGCCTATCAACAACAAGGCAATGGACAGGCTGTCTTAACTGTAGCATACAATGGTGAACAACAGAATGGTGTATTACTTGCAGATGGTTCACAGGGTCTTCCAGAGGGTGTAACTGTTGTTGCTGCCTTACAACCGCATGATTTACAATTATTACAAGCTGGTGCTACATTACAAGCAGCTCATCCACAAGAGTGTGAAAATAATGGTGAGGAAGACGAAGATAAAAATGGAATTAACAAAGATCAAATGATAAAACCGGAAACAGTAAATATAAAAACAGAAGTTTTACATGAAAATGATAATACTATCGTTAGTGATTATTTACAAAGAATGCAAAATAATTCATTAATCAATCAATATCTAAAGTTTACTGCTGAGTCAATAAAACGAGAATCTCAAATTGAATGCAGTCCATTAAGTTCAACTGCGGATAATTCAATATCGGATGAAACACAATTAGTAGTTAGCATGGATCAAGAAGGCCATGAAGGTGATATAAATGCTGAAAATGGCGAAAAAGGTAAAAAACGTAAAAAATATAAAAAAGCGCCAAAACCAAAAAAACCAAAACCAGGCCAAGTTTTAATTGCTACTGCGTTAGATGGTACAACATTATTTTGTTGTCCCGAATGTCACATGGCATACCCTGAAAAAGAATTGTTGGAGCAACATTTAATTGGACATAAAATTGAACGTCGATTTATATGTCATATTTGTGGTGCTGGTTTGAAACGTAAAGAGCATTTAGAACGACATAAATTAGGTCATAGTCCTGATCGACCATTCATTTGTTCTGTATGTTTGAAAGGATTCAAACGAAAAGAACATTTAAATTTGCATTATGTTATTCATTCTGGTGAAAAAACTGAGGTGTGTGGAGAATGTGGTAAAGGATTTTATAGAAAAGATCATTTACGAAAACATGCACGATCGCATGCTGCCCGACGGTTGAAAGAAGAAATGCAACAAGCACAAGCTAAAGCTGCTTTACAAGGACAATCTAGCCCGCAAACTACTCAACAACAGCAACAACCACAGCCACAACAACCACAAACTCAACAACATCACCTTACCATCCAAGTTAGTAATGAAGCTATGGAAGCTATGGGTATTAATCCAAACAATGTAAGTTTATATTTTTCAATCGTATATATTTTAGTTGCCATAGAAACCGGACATTCTCTAAGTGTAGATACAAATAAAAGTATTTTTAAATTCCAGAGCAAACAATTATAATTTTCCTCCAGCCTGATGTTTTTGCAATTCAAATTTTGATAGAAGAGAATACTTTGTGGAAGTTAATTTTTATTACAAGCTTTTATTTAACTTTACCTGTTAGTTAATATGTTTAGGGTGAAATCTTGCTACCAAAATTTTGGATAGTTCTAATTGAGTTCGAGCTTTGAAATTTTGAACATGTGTGTAGTCGTGGCAATGCAATATAGCTCTATATAGATAGAATTAGAAAATATTCGCTGAAATAGAAATTTTGTGGGAGTTTCAATGAATATTGAAGTAGTGGAAACGGTGGGAAATAACATTGAGGTTTTTAGGCTTAAAATAAAATAATATTAAAAAAAACTTTTTTAAATCAAGCTTTTATTTAAGCCATGAAACGAATAAAATAAGTTTAGGTTTTTGTTCAGTACTTGCCGAAGTATGTGTTTTCTTTATAATTCACGCGACAAGTTTGTAGTATGTGTAAAATTTTGTACCAAAAAATATTGTTTCCCAAGGAGCCAAGTGTGCCAATGTTTTACTGGTAGCCAAAAATATAATATTCTTCCATATAGAATAACTATTGTACGTCACTATTGAATAATATTAGAAAAAAATTTTTTTTTGTAGGTGCCTAACAATCAAATTCAACTTCCTGTTCAAATTCAAGTGCCCCAACATCACCTACAAATTGGTAACTCAACTAGTGATGGTGATGTCAATGGTGATGATTCAAGCGATCAACAAATTAGTACAGTTATATTACCATCAGCCGCAGACACAACACAAATTCAAGTCCCTGTCCAAATACAAGTTCCACAACATCATTTAGTAAATAATATAAAACGAGATTTGAATGGTGGTGGTGGTGGTGATAATAATTCAACAAATGATCAACAAATTAGTACTGTTGTATTACCAACAGCAGCTGAAACAGGTGCAATGGCTTTATTACATCAAGCAACAACAAATACTCAACAACAACACTGATCTATACTAATAATTGCGATTACCATTCATATCGCTCTTACTAACTCAATTATACAGTTATCATTGTCTTATTTGAGACGTCGAAATATGATGTGCCCTGATAAATGGAAAAATGTGTGTTTTGTACATATTAAAAGGATCAAACAACTACATAAATTATCAAAAAAAATTTTTTAGATATTAAAAAATAGGATTTTGGATTTATTTTTTGTGTGTATTATAATTTTGAACAAAATGGAAGCAGTGTTGTTTAACTTTTTAAAATCAACAAAGTCACCAATAGTATTTTTTAACTATACGACAACAGAGTTAGTGTGTTTTGCTTGTTTGTATTATTTTATACATTTCATTATCAATTTGATTTATGAAAATTTTTTATTATTTAAAAATTTATTATTAACAATGAAAGATTACAGTGGTCTAGAATGCCAGAGGTCGTAGATTCGATTCCCACCCTAAATGTGTGTGATTTTTCATAACAAGCATTTGCTATCAAAGAATGTTATCAATGTTCAGATATATTACTTAAACTTCAAATTAAGTAAAAGCTAGTCACTTTAGTTGGTATAATATAACCGAGGGCAACTATATTAACAATGGATAAATAGTCGCTAATAAAAAAAAATTTAAATAGTAAATAAACAAATTAATAATACATCGACATCAAGATAATGAGAGATCATATGCATTACACTACCATAACATCTAAGAGGCAGAGCGTTGGTCTAGAATGTCAGAGGTCGTGGGTTCTATTCTCATCCTAGTATGATTTTTCATATCAAGCATTTGATGTCAATGAATGTTATCAATGTTCAGACATATAACTTGAATGTCAAACTAAGTAAAGCTAGTTACTTCCGTTGGTATAATATAACCGAAAGGCTAACAATGGATATAAATAGATGCAAGTTTACAAAAACAGTTAAATAAAAGATTAATTTGTTTTAAGAGAAATGTAATTCTCTGAACGTTATACGATTTATAAAAAATGCATTTTAGTTTCTAACACGGTTTTAAAGAATGGCTTTACCAATTTTAAGATATTTTTATAAACATCGTAAAGGTCAATTTCCTAGTGGACAGATTTGATGTAAGTTTTAGGGTTGATTTCCCATCTTTAATTAGAGAGTTTAATGTCGATTGTGGAATGTTCGTGTTTACTATCATTTAAACGATTAAAATATAGTGGATATTGGTCTTTTTCCCAATTGTACTTTTAAAAAAATTCGCTAGAGGCAGTATGGAAGGTAGGGACAAATGCTGTCAAAAAATCAAAACAAATACATAACATTATACATATACATTATATATTATATTTATATATTACATTATATAAATACATAAAAAATATAAAGGTTATTTATTTGTTTTGATTTTTTGACAGCATTTGTCCCTACCTTACATACTGCCTCTAGCGAATTTTTTTAAAAGTACGATTCGAAAAAGGCTAATAGTGAAACATTATAGTAATTGCTTATCGATCAATCAGTATAACTACTATTATTATTATTCTGCTACAAACAATTAACGAGAACGCATTTATTTACAATTCACTCGACAGTTTAATAAATAATAGTTCCAGCTTATTACTTGGTCAGATGGTGTTTATATAACTGTAAAATTAGCAATAGAATCGAATTCAATAACGATCAAACTAAGTTTCCAAGGAAAATATTTTACACAAATTTCCTGCATTGAATAAATATCTTATTGAAAAATTCGATTTCTCTGATTTCGTTAAATGAAAGTTTTAAAGTAATTAATGGAAAAATTTCACTAAATTAGTAAATTCTAGTCGGGTGTATTAAATCTTGGAACCAAATTATACTGAACGGATTTTCGAATGATTCTTTTTTTGTTATTGTTTCATTTCTAAGATCAAATACTACAAAGTTTTCCCTTTAAAAGATTGCGCTTAACAAGCAAACGCTCGAAAATTTTGAACGCGACATCTCACCTCAATGTTTTGAAACCCCCTTTTTATCTCCACAGCTCTTGATTTTAACAACAACAATAATTGTATTTTAGTGTACTTTAAGTTTGCTTATGACAGTATTTGTGATAAATTTAATAGTTTTTTAGATAACTGTGAAACACAATTTTACCTCCATTTCTACCCCTCCTACTTCGATGTTTGGTAAGAGTGGCCTTTTTTTAAAGGGAAAACCGTTAAATATTTGATTTTAGAAATGCAACAATAAAAAGATAGTCCAAATCCCTTTCAATAAAACTAAGTTCCGAGATTTAATAACATTAAAAATGATTTTAAATTGTTAAATGAACAACACACTTCTCAAGTAAAAAATAAACAAACAAAATAATTAAAATCTATAAATTTTGTATAAAATATATCGCTTTTGCAGAAATTATTTTTATGCGTTTTTACGAATAGAAATGATAATTTTGTTCGTAAGATTTTTTTCATAATAAACAAAAAGAATATTGTAAATTAAAATTAAAGAATTTTTATTCATAAATTTTTATATTGCAAATAATATAAAATTATAATTATATAGAAGCATATTGTGAGAACTAATTTTTGTCATATTCATATTCAAGTACTTAAAAAATGACTAATTTGAAAATAGGTCCCGTTATTTTAATTTTACACTGTATTGTAATATCTGTATTTTAAATATGTAAAAAATATACACAACATACGAACAAGATTTAAAATCGAAATTTATATACTGTACGATTGTCACATATTTGGAATAGATATGAGGCAACTCTGTATTCGTGATTTAAATGGCTAAACAATTTTTTATCCAACAATTTTGAAAAACATTAATTAATTATATCAATAGGCGCTGAATTTCCTAGAAAATCGAATCGTCATAATATTTTAACCTTAAACCTTTAGCTAGAACAAATTGGTTTAATTCAGTTTATAAAATGATAATTGAATAGTGTAATTATTTTGATGAGCTTTGTAGACTATGAAATAAAAACTGTTTTATTACTAGCAATTGCAATAAATCTTAAACCAAATATGTTCAAAAATTGATGGTCTGTCAATAGATAATTTTTTTTAAAATAAATTCATTAATTTTACACTTACAACAGTAAAATTAATGGAATATCCACAGAAAGTATTGATAATAATGAATAAATACTGAACTGTTACTCAAATAAAATAATGGTCAATTTTAACTCGACAATTCATTAAAAAATTCAATACTCTCATAATTTAGGTATTAAATATAATACTGGTAGTACACTTTTATCCAGGCGATGGGGTCAATTAACTTGTGAACGCCTGATGTAGATTATCAAATGACGAATCAAAGGTATTGGGACATGAAAGCGTGAACATTGATTTTATTTTCAATTGTTAAAATAACACTTATTGTAATCGTAGAACAACATAATAATCATATTTTGTCTTATTAATCTCAAGAACCTCAACAAAATTATCAAAAAGAGTGTATTACAGTGCGTAATAGTTTTAAAAATATTACAAATTACAATTTAAAAATATAGCATGACGATTTGATATGTCGATCTATTATATAATAAATCGATTTTATGGTATAAAATTGTGTGACTAAAAAATGTGACTACACAGTTATTAAAGTAAACTAGTATACGTTATCTGGAATTTAAAATGATTAGTTAATGTGAAGACAAATATAATACACCAATAATAAAAATTAACATCAGTCAGTCCATAATCTATTTTTTATTTAATTGAATACTTTAATTAATATTTGTTGAGCATTTAACCAAACAAAACACTCTAAAGCGTTTTTTTAAAAATTTGTTATACGTATATCAAACTTATATGTTGTTGACAGAAACGTAAATTTTAATTTTAGGGGACTTAAAAAAGATTCTAAAAAAGTATATAAATTATTATGTATATTATATATTTATATATATTATTTTGATATTAAAAACTTAAATATTTAAACATATTTACAAATTATTAATACTTTTTGCATAATAATATTTTGTTAATATATTCTTTTTTCCATAGACCTTTCCATGTTAAATTACAATTCGTTTTTGTTTCGGACTGGATGTGAAGTAATGTGTGAAGTACTCGTTTATTCATATTAGGTTTTTTTACATTCCGAAACAATTACGAATCGTAATTCAAAATTAGAAGGTCTATTTGAAATGGTCCATAGACAATCAATGTTTTAGTTTTTGTTCATTCTTAAAGTTCATTATTCCATGTTACTTGAACATTAATGGCTGATATAAACATTCAATACGAAATATTGAACACAAAAATGATAATTAAGTGGATTTTTCTGTTTACTGTTCAAAGTTTACTACATTAGCATAATATTAATGACACCATAACATACAAAACTCAATTATATATTAAACGTTTAAAAAAACATTGAATAATGTGTGGAAAATATGTTGTTCAACAAGGACAAAACAGGGTATGTCTATGGAGTGTTTTAGTATGATTTTACTAAATATAAACAATTGTACTGAATTTATTAATGATTGAAACTGATAACAGATATCAAAAAAGATCAATAATCACTCTTAAAATTATGTACTTTCAAGAGTTCTGGTATTAAAGTAATTTTTATTATCTGAAAATGTTAAATTGATTCATATAATGAATTTAATTTTTTACCTTTGATCTTTATTTGATTTGATGAAGCACTTCAAAAAAATAAAATAAATAAATTTAAAAAAAAAATTTGCTTACATTTTTTTAGAATTAATTTTTTTGTTTTTTTGCTAATAGTATATTTATTATTATTTTATTTCTTACCGAATTAAATATGAATGACAATATTATTTTTAATTTTACATTACATAGTATTTTCTTATTTAATAAAAAAATATATATATTTATATCATTATCATGAGTTAAATAAAAACAGCATTGTATTTTTTAAAACTTATAATTGTTTAAAAAAATTAATTAATTTTGTATACATAATTTAGTGTACAGTATATAAAATTATTGTTCTAGTAAACACAAAAATATGTTTATTTTAAAAATTGTAAATTTATGTTTATTTTATTTTTTTTTTTACAATTACATTTGTAAATGGTTGAAATCATGTTTTCATCACTAAGGTTAAGTTCCAATGTACGCCGTGAGTACTGTTTGTGACGAGGTGGGTACTTCGAAAAACCGCCAGGTTATGGCAAAAAATACCGCCCTATATTGTTAACATCCTCAAATAAACGCAGTTGTTTTAAAGCATAATCGAAAATTTTCCCATCCACTCTATAATGATCAACTGTACTAATTCCTAGATCAATAATTTGTATAAATATAAGTGTTTCGATTACAAAGTACTCATTATTAGTATGAATTAACTATAATTAATTATTATCCGGGAAGATGTTACTTGTTGATAATTTGGTAACTACCTCACCTACAACGAGTAACATAATAATTACGAATATTTAATTCATACTGATGATGACTACATTGTATCTGAAAAACGTATTTATGCAATTCAAATAATTGATCTCTAGGAATTGCGGAAAAATTGAAAAAGCAATTATTATTTACAGTATAAAATACCGTTGATATCTAATTTAACGCATATTAAATTATAACAAACACCACAGTATTACCGGAATATATTCCAATGTAAAACCATCGCCAGTATCAGTATCTAAAACGAAATATAGTCCAAGCTGGGACCGTAGAAAACGGTTCCGATTTTATTAGGGGATGAAACTTTAAATTCAGTCACTTGCCTAGGCAACCCTGCGAGTACCTGATCCGACAGCTGGGCAACCATCCTCGAATCTTTTATCGCATATAACTGTTTTTTTATAATAATTAAAAACCCACCAATACTTTTTTTCATAAATTCTATTTCGAACAACTTTTGTATGAAATTTTTTTCATATAGTTTCTGATATCTACTTATAGAGAATATATCCAAGTATCTTTATTTATTTCTTTTCTAAGAAACTTTAATAGATATGAAATAAAGTATTGATATGTTTTTCTCTTAATTATTATATAAACAAATTTATGCGCGGTAAAATTTTTGGAGGTGGGTGCCCCGCTGTCGGATCAAGTTCTCGCAGGATTGTCTAGGCAAGTGATTGAAAAATGTGTTATGATAGATTCATATATAGTGAAACTAATCTGTAAGTTTCACCCCCTATAAAATCGGCATTGTTTTTTACGACCGCCGCTCTTACTAATAGAAATTTCAAAAAAATAAGCACAATATGTTATGGATTTTTTACTTTGGCCATAACGTCATAAAACTATAACGAATGTTTCATTGCATTTTTTACCCATGTAATTGTATCCTAAAAAATGTGATCTAGAAAGATATTCATAGCAATTAAAAAAATATAATTTTTTATCATAGCGTCGTATATCGGAACACACTTAGCCTACACGGAGCGTAAAAAAGATGTTAACGAACAAGCTTTTTAGCGTGTTAAAAAGTAAAGCGTTTACAGTTAATTTGAATAAAATGTGGATATCACTTTTAAGTTTCGCGTAAATATAATAATTGTCCAATTGATCTATTTCGAAATGGTAAGATCTTAAAACTCATAATTACGATGACTTTTGTAAATTTAATAGAAAGAATTTTTTGTAGTTGGTGTGTTCAGAACAACTAAGTCCTTAGTAAACTAAATTAGTTACTAAGTATATCTAATTTAGTTTTTTTGCCAGAACACTTGACAAATACTAAGCAACTTAGATTGTGACGACATTTTGCTTAGTAAGTTCTGCCATATTGAGTTTTTCTCTAAATTTTGTGGATTTTAATATAGCCAAGTAGAAAATCTAGGTGATTTAAACCTTGGGATTGCCGCATTTTTAAATTTTTGTATTCAAGTTGATTATAACGAATTAGAATACAAAATTTGGAAATATACTCCATACATAATGCCATGCATTATTCCATTTTGTTAAATCTACTAAATTAAGGGAACATTTTCCAATTTTGCAACACTGCTGAAGGTTAGTAAATATATCCTAAGAAATACTCAGAAGAAAATTTTTTTTTTACTGATTGACTTACTTAGTTTACTAAGGACTTTGTTTTTCTGAACACGGTCATTGTTAATTTTTAACCCGACTTCAAAAAGGAGGATGGTTCTCAATTCGTCTGTATGTTGCTTTTTTATTATTATTTTTTAGTTTATAAAATAATATCTGTATAACTGGTTTGTTTTTTTATATTCAAATTATTCTACAAATATCCGTAATTATGATTTTTAAACAAACCTACTAACTTTGATCGGCCGATTTATGTCAAGCGTTTTCACGATAAAATTTGATTAGCTATTTAATCCAATTTTAAATGACATACAAAAACAAAGTATGTGTAAATTATCTTTCAAATATAAGTTTCTAGAAATATTCTCTCTAACAATTTTCTGTTTAAATGAAATTAATTCATATTTTATCTACTTTTTTGAAGATTGATATTAGAATTGTTTAATACATGTGATCTTCTACAAGTATATAAAACATGAAATAATATTTTCTTTTTTATTGTTGTCAATATAAATACTTGCGTTGAGTTTTAACTGTTAAGATTATTGCATATTATTTTATGGATTAAAAATCTTTAAGTGATTAAATTATTTAAAAAAATACACATTTTGGTTTGGTGAAACTTAATGATTATAATTTTTTTTTAATATTATTTAATTTTTCATTTATTAATAAATTTATATATATATGTATATATATATATATATATATATATATATATATATATATATATATATATATATATATATAAATGAAATCACATTTAAGAGATTTTAAGACGGTAATGTTTTTTCACAGTTGCTGGTTGTACTACTTTTACACAAGGTTTAAGTAATAAGTGATAAGAGCGGAACTTATTCATAACTTCTCTTGAACCCTTAAGAATAAAATAAAGTTATTCAGAAATCGAATGTTGATAAATGATTATTTAGGGTTTTTTTATAGAGTATTTGATACTAAATAAAAAGTCGATTGTTAAAAATATATTTGCAAACATACTTTCTACTTCGATGACCTTTTGGAATTGTAAGAATAGAACCATTAAAACAAAAATAAAGACGAGATTCTTTATATAAGTAAACTAATCTTGTTCGAAAATTTGAATACTAATTATTAAGATCAAACCTAATTAAAAAATGTAATATTTCGTAGTTACCAATTACGTAAGCTTTGCGTAGAACGGTTTTAGTCCATGTTAAGGGCTTAAACAAAATACATTGAAAATGGAACAAAATGCTATTAACTAGTAGACAAGTAATCTTTTCCCAAAAATGAAAAATTTGTATCGTCTTAATGTTTCTTAAATATATTTTAGCAAAATGTATTAATGTAAGAAAAGTTGAGAAAAAACTGATAAATATCAATTTAAAAAATGAATACTATTATCAGTTTTGATTTGAAATTTATTTTTTATATAAATAAAAATATACTTTATATACGTACTAAATTTAAGGTTTGTATATCTAAAACCTACCATTAGATCAGGGTTTAACTATAATATCAATAATAACTTATTCACATTTAGATTTTTTTGTGGAAAAATTATTAACATTTCTATCTAAACCCATTATATTCCTTTTTATACCCGGTATATACAATATCTACCAGGGTATATTAAGTTTAGTTCCGATTTGTATCTTCCAGAGATAAAAATTAAGGTCAAGTTCGTTAAGGGGCAAAATCGGAATGCGCACATCCCCACCCCTCGCTAGGGGAGGGGTATAGATCATTGAAATCATAAGAGAGAAAATAAAAAATCATCCTCATTTTAAAATAAGCAACTTTTGTTTAAAACTTTTTTTCATAAAATCAATAGATTTCTCATAATTTGTACTCTAACGTTGCCGCGACAGGGAAAAATGTCCATCTTAGAAACAGTAAGAGATTTTAAGACAATAAATGTCCCTTTTTTAAAAATAAACTACTTTGATTAGGAACATTGTTTCATAAACTCAGTATATACCGGATATTTAAGCAATTAACTCAGTTAATTATTTTCACTTTTTTTTTCAAAACATAACATGCCTGGGACCTCTAATAACCGCCAAAAAATTAACCGATTGAAAATAACCGATTCAATTCCTTTTCAAGCCGATTTTGAATTCAAACGTGCAAATAATTTTTAAGCTTTTGAAAACTAAAATGAATAAGCTATTATTACAATTAGTGGCTACTAGAAGAAAAAAAAAATTAAAACATGTATCCTAAAAAAATGTTTTTCTTTTTTGCCTAAAAACTAGTAGTGTTTTCTTACATATTTTGCATACTTTCAATTGTTTTTTTTTCATATTTATTTATTTTTTTTCTATTAATTTTTCTTTATTAATTAAAAAATAATTATTAAAATTTTTAGTTGTAGATAATGACAGCAAATTAATAAGCATTCATGTATTTAAAGTATATATAAAATATTTGAACACAATATTTTTCAAAATAAAGTACAAGAGGTATATATTTTCATATGTCGTGTTTGTCATCAAATTTCCCCATTTATATTTATCACAGTTTTGAAAAATTGTTAAGTTTTTAACTTATCAAAATAGAAGTTTTGAAATAAAATATATTGGTGCTCATTTTACACAGAATTTAATCCTCTACAACCTTTTCGCTGATCACTTTGTTGATAATGGGTAATGTTTAATTAAGAAATATCATATGACATTTCTCAACTAGGAAGCCAATAATCATCTTGCTGGAGGGAGAAAACCTAAGATAGCCATTGCTGGTCAAAACTAAAGTGGTTAAAAAGGTATATTTTTACCATTTTTACCGAATTTGAATACCCAGCATTCAACACATATGGAATTCGAAAGACACTGGTTAATACTTACTATTGAAAGTAGTAAGGACTATTTCACATCAAGCCCGCGTCTTTCTATTAAACAAATAATTTGCCTGGGTGCAAAAGAAATATAAACTTATCGTTACGTTTAAAGAAAACTGATTATTTGATTATCTCACAAATGGGCATTACTGAATTCTAGTTCTTATGAAGTTTTCTTATATTTTGATAATTATTATCGATCCTAGAAGTTAAATGCACTTTTATCCACGAAAAAAGTTCAAAAACAAGGCAATTTCGGATTTACAACACATCCTATCCAAGTTGGTAAGTTCAGAGACTTGATGGAAATTATCCTGCGAGGATTTAGTATGGTTTATGAAAGGCATTAAATTTTGAATTTAACTTTCTTACGGTAAAATTTTTCATTATGGTTATTTCCGGATTTGCCGCTATACAGATATTAAAGGAATAATTAATAAAATACAGCACACGATAAAAACAGAAGCGTGATAAAGTCTCTGTTGACTCCCGGATAAGTGTGAGCGTAGGCCTCAGCCATCGTTAAAATTACTTATACAGATCAACTTACTAAAAGCGTTTTAAAAAATCTAAAGTATTTTAATTACAATATACGGATATTAACAATTTTTCGGCAAAAATAAACAACTTTTTCGAAAATTTGTATGCTTTTAACTGTTTAATTTGGAAAGTTACAACTTATTAATTTTGTGCATACAAGTCGAAATTGAAAACTAACTTCAATTATAAAAATGTAAAGTTTAAAATAAGAATAATTCAAGTGAATTAATAAATAATTATTGTATTATCAAGGTTGTTATATTGGCGTTGTAATTTAAATACATAATATTTGGTAAATGCGCACCCCTACCCCTAGATGTCCAATAAGTTGCAATCAACCACTTTAGTATGTTTTAATACACGCAGATCTGACAATTTTATAATAAAAAATATATATAGTGTGTTTATTAATAAAATAAAATATTTAATTTTTTTAGAATGGTAAGTAATTGATCAATTTTATTTTAAATTAATTTTAATTTGTAATATATATTGTTAAAATAATTTTTATACATATATACTTATGAGTGCATATATGTGCGATATGTATCGAATGTGGTGGATTAATTTAAGGGTGGTGTGAAAATTATCTAGGATAAATAGTACAAATATTTTCTATAAATATATGAATGAAAATTTATTGTAAAAGAAACATTATGAATTTATATAAATTTATATTCAGAATAATTATTGATCTTTTAATTTTTGTTGCAAATGACCTCGGGATTTTAACCCCTAGCTAATTAAAGGCATCCCTTCACCTCAAATGTCACCCTTTCTATTTAATGTGATAATGCTTCATTGGTATATAAATTAATAATATATTTTTAGCGTTAAATAATTTCATCAAATTTTATATGTACCTAGGATCATTTAAATAAGAAATTTACGCTAATTTATTTTTTTTTATAAAAAATTTTCCAAAAATTCAATTTTACAATTTTCTAATTAATATTTGTTTTTAAAACAGTAAATATAACATGCAATGTTTGAAATGAGTAATATATTGCTTTGAATTAGGTTTTTTTTAAAAATGGACTTGAATTAAATATCTATTACTTAACAAAGTGCTAATTTTGTATCTGTGATGTATTCTTGTATATATATCTAACAATTTTAGTTTTAAAAACTTATTATAGGAACTGCCAAGTGCCAATTGTTATAAAAAATAATTCGAAAAAAAAAAAATTATTTTTTTATAATTGAAATGAACGAAACATCCACTGCGGATAATTTCGAGTAAAATCATACTTTTTAAATAGCTCAAAAAAAAAGTCTAAAAATGTCTAAATCATCAGAGAATCCAATTCAAGGTTTAAAATATGCTATACACTTGCAAACAAATATTCCACGATTATGTTCTGATGATTTATAAGGAAATTCAATATTCAGAATTTCAATTTAAATAAAAATAAGTACTGTATATAAAGTGTTTACTTATAGTGATACACTATTCTGGAAGAGTCATTGAAAATTTAGAATTTGATCAGCAACCGGTAATTTTTATACAATAACTGACTTATCTTTGTAGATTTTCATAGGATCTCTAATAAACGTGATTGGAAAAAATGTTTATTAGTTTACTTATGTTAAAAGTATTTGGGAAAGGGTATTGATTCGGTTACGATTAATTTGGTAGGAAATAACAACTACTACATTTATAGAAACCGTGCAGATATTATAAATGGCAACATAATAGCTGGCAAGAAAGACTATAAAACGAAATTTAACAAGGAATTCTGATAATTCGAGGAACTTCTAATTATGTAAACATTGTTTTATAATATTCTTCTCAATGCAATATTGCAAGAAGAAAACATATTCTAACATAAAGATTATTAAAATAATCAAAGAGAACTCTAGGTTTTTGGAAATTACATTTAAAATTTTGCCCCAATTCCTAGAACATTACTGTGAGACACGCACCAAATTAGCAACATATCTCTGAATCCATATCCCAGAGATAGTCACGATTAGCTAATTCATACTGATGATGACTACATTGTAGTCGAAATACGTATTTATAGTATACAAATAAATGTTCTAGGAATTGGGGCAAAATTTGAAATGTAATATTCTAACATCCTCTTCTCAGGGATATTAAATAATAACTTCTAAAAAGAGAATTCCATTGTAATTTCTATGCAATATCCGGGGAAATGCGAAAATTTTTAAAGTATAACACTAAACTCCGAAATATATTTTTAAGCATTTAAAATTCTAAAATCAATTTTGAAATACTTTTTGTAATAAATTTTATGTCCAATTATTATTTAAAATTCCTTTTTTAAATTACAGGAATGCAAAAGTGATTAGTTTATAACAAATTTTTTTTAACAACAACAAAAATTGAACATTTCAATATGAATTTTTCTCCATTTGGAGGACATTTTCCTGCCTCAATTCCGACAATACATCAATTTGCTGCAAAATTTGGTACACCCGATACCCCACTAGGTGGTGTAGCAGCGGCAACCGCAGCTCTCGGTCATAATCAAGATGCTTCACGTTATCATGGTCCAGGTGCAAGTGGTGCTGTCACCAGCCATTTTAATCAGCATCATAGTCCATTGGCAATGCCTGTTAATATGGGTAAATTTCGCAATGATAATAATGTACAAACAACACAAAATCAACAACATAATATGATGAATGTTGTAACAAATGGTCCGACTAAATATCATACAGCCGGCTCAAATCTCGCACAACATTATACGAGTCCACTGTATGCAACGCAACAACATCAACAGAATCAAAGTAATAATCGTGTGAATAATGATCGTCAAGATAAAAGAAATTTAACAAGTGTTGGCGTTTATGGTACACAACAAACACAACAAGAATTATGTGCAGCAATATTACAACAACAACAACAACAGCAGCAGCAGCAACAACAACAGCAACAGCAACAACAACAGCAGCAACAACAACAACAACAACAACAGCAGCAGCAACAACAACAGCAACAACAACAAGATAATAAACAACATGAAAAAGTCAAACAGGAACAAGACAGTGGTAATAATGATGATAATCGACCTGGAAGTAATAGTATGGATTTTGGTACTAAAATATTATTTTGATGAGAAAATTTTTCGAACGAAATTGTAATACTGCAATTAACGTTTTTTACACCGTATCTAATGCCGATGTCTCCCGTGTGAATTGAACGGGTGGACTCAATGTGAGTCAATCCATTTCAAATCGATAAAAGATGACTACTGACTAAATTTACTTTGTAATCATGTTTATACTCAAAATTAAATTTTGTGTAGGCGTTCGTGCTTTTTTTGACCTTTACAAAAGTTTCCAGTAAACGCTCTAGTTAGTCCCCTTACTTCTGCAAATGTTGATTTCAAACTAAAAGTCACTTTAAAGAACTTTCCATGAAGTACATTTTATTACTGGTATATAACACTATTAATATCTACCAACTTTCATAGAAAATACTAAGATTCATTTTTTTAATTCTGGAAATACGTTTTAAGATAAACTTCTTACAAAATTTTGTCTTCAAACATTTAGATGGATTGAATATTAGAGTTTTTGCATAGGCTAAGAGGAGTGTCCGGACCTCCTAAATCCCTCCCTTATTTACGTGGTAAACGAAAGAATAGGATATTGACTACACTTAAACTCTTCCTATGTGTAAAAAAATGTGTAAAAATTTGTTTTCTTCATATTTTACAACATTTTTAAGTTTATCATAAAAAACGAATAGCTAAAAGATCATTAAATAAATCTTAACATTAAAGTTGAAATAACTTAAGATAGGCATTTTTGGGATATCAAGAATATTCCCTCGGTGGTATACAAACGAAATTTGTCTGTATGGATGTTTTATAAACTACAAATGATTTGTTATTCGATAAAATAAAATTTTTTTCAATGGTAAAAACTATAAACCAAGTATATTTAAAATAATTCGGTTAAAAACGCGATTAACAGTAGGTACGCTAATAACAAACTTCTCCAACCCTTAGATAGATAGATTGTAGCGGCTGCCCTGGACGGGCTACACTTCGACCATTAGGTCCATTGTGATGCCTAAGGATGTGAGTGGAGTGGAAGGAATTTTTGTGTGTAGGCTAGGAATTGGTAGGATGTGCGGCTGCAGCCGACTCTGATAGGAACTATGCCGATATTCATCTGGATTTCGTGAAGGAAACTGCAGAAAACCTTCAAAAGCATAGCCGGTTACTTCGTTCTTGTCCATACGCCGACAATTTAGTCACTTAACCGCCCCATCTTTTTTTTTTTAATAATTGACAAACTGCCGATGTCGGGATTCGAACCCATATAACCTCCCAGTTTCAAGTAGACATAACGCCTCAGACACACGCCTTAGACTGCTCGGCCATTTGGACGGTTCTTCAATCCTTATAGAAAATGTCGAATTAAGGAATTTGGTTGTCTAATTCTAGTAATGATGTAATTTTTTAGTAATGATGTAATTTATAGAGTCTTGATCAAAATCTATCGTATTCATAATAAATGTAGAACTAGATTTATTTTGCTATTCCAGTTTTTATAAGTGGAATAGCAAGACAAACTGTTTTTTTTATTTATAAATATAGGTCCACTAAAAGTAAAATGGTATACATTAATTGTAGAACTGATTTGTGCACTTGAAAGCTCAATATGTATGCACTTGTAGGTCACCACATGATAAATTTCGTGGCCAAATTCAAATTTATTCTAAGGCTAAGTGATAAAAACGATATAATTCAATATATACAATTGTTCGAAAAAGTTATTTCTTCTCAAATTCGAAATAAATATGTTGAATTAAACCTACATAAAACTAATTCTTTTAAGGTTTACATCAACAACAAACTAGCCATTTACAACAAGGAACAGCAACAGCATCGATGCCAGCTAGTTGGCAAAGTCTTGCAACACCTGGCTCAACAGTGGCTGATTATTTATCACATTTACCAGCATCCACACTACCATTATCGTTACACCACTTTTTAAAATATTCTGCTGAAAATATAAAAAAAGAAACTGTACAAACGTTACAAAATATCAACAGTAACCATCAAACATCCGATCCGAATAATTTATTATTAGGTACCGTTGTAAATGGTAATGCAATTACAACAAATAATGTAGTAAACAATACAACAACACAAACACAAAACACCACTAATAATACAAATACAACAACAACATCGAAAAAGAAAAAGAAGAAGAAAGCACCAAAAGAGAAGAAACCACGTCCAAAACCTGGTGAAATTCGATTAACAACAGCATTAGATGGTTCAACATTGTATTGTTGTCCTGAGTGTCATATGGCGTATCCTGAAAAGGAATTGTTGGAACAACATTTGGTTGGACATACATTAGAAAGACGCTTTGTATGTGATATATGTGGAGCTGGTTTAAAACGAAAAGATCACTTAACGCGTCATAAACAATCACATAACCCTGAACGGCCTTATGTATGTACTGTTTGTTTAAAAGCTTTTAAACGTAAAGAACAGTTGACATTACATTTTGTTATACATAGCGGTGAAAAACGTCATATATGCCCTGAATGTGGAAAAGGTTAGTTATAATTTCTATTAGAAATATCGTAAGTTATTGGATTTAAGGTACAGTGCTCAAATATCGCACACCGGAGCAAAATTCGTGATTTCAAACAGTTAGATAAAGATTGTATTACCTTTACTCTGAGTAAACAGAAAATTCAGATCGCTACATATTTGAAGCTAGGAAAAGTTATATATCTTTCATAATGGAAAGGTCCCACTACTAAACAATTTGTGCAACAAATTTATTTTAGTTAAAATATTTAGAAATATGCATAAGTAATTAAGCAGATTGACAAAATTATAATACCTAGAACGGTTTGTTGCTCAAATTATTTTATAATATATGGAACTCTTAAAATATAATTAATTATCTGGAGAGGGGGTAGCGAATTAAATTTTCAAACTATGAATAAATATCTTAAAATAATAGGTCATTCTGGCGTAACCTTGAAATTCACAAAGTATGGAGAGTTTGAATAAGAAATAATGCTCTAACCTACGGGAAGTAAACTTGGAAGTGCAAAAAACTTAGCTGCCGCGCTTGTTCCCCGCGCTACACTTAAGTTACCGCGGGGAACGAATTTAGGCAACGGGTTGAATTTTGAGCACTTTACTTTAAAGTATTATGCTAAAGCCGCTTGAATAGTTCCCTGAAATTATAAGTTTAAAGAGATTATTTTATTATTAGTTTATTCTATTAAATTGAATCCAAGAATAGGGTGTGATGATTTTAAATAGTTGAATAAAGCTCTTATACTGATACTTAAGAAGTATATTAATGTCGTGACCTGTGAGGAATTTTATCGAAAAAACTTCACTAATATCTAATCTAGAGCTTGAAGTATAAAATGGTTTTATTGATGTTAACACTGATCGTGGTTGAGACGACAGCCACCATAAAGGAATCATTTGTTCCACTTTTCTATTTAATGAAAAGCATCCCATAAGGCTTTTGACTTACTCTCTTTGGTATATTTTGTCGTTTTTCCACTGCCTTCATTATTTGAGTATTCAAGTATGTAATGATTTTAATAGTAAGTCCTTCGGTTAATTTTATGACGATTGGCGCCTAGATTATAAAATATGCCAAAGTATTATTCTAATAGATTACTAAGTTAATATTTTTGCTTATTTTCAAGGTTTTTATCGGAAAGATCATTTACGAAAGCATACTCGATCGCATATTGCACGACGAGTAAAAGCTGAATTATCACAACAAGCTGGTACACCAAATTTAACTGGTAGCCTACAAAGTGGTCAAGTAGCAGCTCCCGGTCCACCAACGATACCAAATCAACAGGCGATAATGTCATGAACCTCAGTTCCCGGTGTGAGTGATGGAGTGGCCAATATTTCAAAGAAAACAAAAAAAAAGAAAGGTGATTTAGATATAAACGGAAGACTTAATTTAAATTTAATCGGCAAAAATTGGTCATAATTTATTCAAAATATTTTTTTAACTCACACACATCAAAATTAACCAATTTTTGCATTCAAAAAATAAAAGAAAGCAATATAAAAAACGT
This sequence comes from Nineta flava, assembly GCA_963920215.1. Lineage (NCBI taxonomy): Eukaryota > Metazoa > Arthropoda > Insecta > Neuroptera > Chrysopidae > Nineta > Nineta flava. Next base: position 68,983,207 of record OY986041.1, on the reverse strand, counting down.
TTCTTTAAAAGAAAACAAAAATATAAATGAAATATTTTTTTATTTAAATGTTTTAAGATTTGTTATTTTTTATTTATTTATTTTTGTTACACAAATTTTCATATATTTTTACACACAAAAACATTTAATTTTTCCATTCCAATACTTTCTTTTCATTATGTAACTTTAAGAAGAAAAAAACTTAATAAAAAAACTCAGGTTTGTTAATAAAACAAATTTTAATAACTTAAAAAATTCAGTGATATTGCATATTTTTTAATACATCAAAAGTTCAAACTGGAAGGAAAATATTGGATTTATTTATAATTATTTTTGTTTTTTGTTTACAAGTTGAATTTTTAATTCACACTAAATTCAAAACTTGAAGTTTTTTTTTTTAAATTCATTTTGTACCTTAATTTATGCTTTAAATATTTCTAAAAAATCTATTTGATATACACCATTAAACAAGGCTACTATCTAAGAAAAATTAAATTACCTGCTACAAGTACTACAGGTTTTATCAAAGTTTCCATGCATGAGTCTTATAAATTCGAAAATTGTAAATATTACATTCAAAATTTTATACATTTTCTTAAAAGGGTCTATCAACTGTAGTTCCAAACCGAAGTATGTAAAATCTAATAACTTAAATCTCATTGATTACCTCTGCCCGAATCCATTCGCGCAACTCAGTAGCGACTAGCGTGACTATCATCTACAGTAACGTATGGAATAGAAACTAACGTGACAATTTTCAATAAGACGTAACGAAATATTCATTTATTTCTGGCGAAGATGGCAAAGAGTAAATTTAAAATTTTCGTTGTTGTCGTTCACGCTTATATTTCCGTTTGATTAATAAAAGAAGAAGCAACAGTTTCTTGTCAAAATCTAACTTAAATTGGAGACTCGATTCTTTATTTATGGTTTTTTCAACTCACGTTCGTTAATATATATATTCACCATTAACTGGCAACCAAATAATGTTAATCAACAACCAAACCAACATTAACAACTTTTTACTACCATAATAAAATTTCCTATATGTACTGAACATTCAAAATTAAAGAATGAATAATGAAGCTTGATATAGATCATGGTTTATATTGTCCTTATTTAAGTCACTATGTTGACTTCTTGTCGTTCAATTTCACAAGAACAATGCACGAAATTTGTACTACATCGCCAGAGCCGGATTAACTATAAGGCTACAAAGGCTATAACCGTGATCCCTTCAAATTTGGACCTTCAATGATGACAAATAAATTCCAATAATATCTCGATTCTATTAAAAAATATTATTCGCACACTAAACTGCTTAATAACTAAGATTTATGCCATTAAAACCGTTGCATTAGTACTTAAAATTTATATTCCCGGTTTGTGTTAATAAATTAGCCTTAGGCCTGTAAATCTTCAGCGCGGCCCTGAACATTGCGCAAGTAATCTAACTTTTCACATTTTCACTACATTTGAGTAAAATAATCAAACCCTTTGAAAATATTACACAGATAATTTAGCCTAATCAGCACTTGAATCACATGACGAACACGCTAAAGAAGAACCATCAAATTGATGACGCTAATTATGATAGTTTTCTTGAGAAAATTAAATTAGATTATGAAAACACGTTTTATAAATAAAAATTAAAAACATTTTTAATTTTAACTGTTATTTAAACAAGCGTTATATGAACTGTAATATCTTTATTTACCACAGATGTTGAATGCAAAGTCTTCCATTGATTCTATCATCTAATGTCATATCAAATAAATTTTTTAGAATCGGTTGTTATTTTTAATACTCAAATTATTTTATATGATTTATTGTTTTTTTAAATATCAGGGAATTAGTTTTTACTACTCTAAAATGAATGTCTTTTTACTCCACCGAAACTTAAACAAATGCATGACTGCCACTTAAAATAATAGGATATATCTATCATTTTTATGTGATCATTTCTTTTTCTATTTATTATTTATTTAATTGTTTATTTTTATGTTGTTTTTTATTTATTTATTATATATTTGTTATTTTAATTTATTTTGCCCTTAAAAAATATTAAAAAAAGAAAAACAATAAATATAGAATTTGTTTGTGCCATTTTTGATATTAAAAAACTATAAAATAAAAAAAAACGAAAAAAAAACAGAGTGTTACATGTAGTGTATTTAGAATTATGCCATAGCATTTTTGTAGTATTCCAAATAATAATTAAAATTAACTTCTTCTATTTAATATTTACAATTAATAAAATAATAATTTAAATAATTTTGTAAAATTATGAAGTAATTATATGGTTATAAATATCTGTGATTTTAGACTTATAAAAATTTATAAAAATTGTATATTTATATGTTTATTATTTAATATTTTTTATTAAAAAAAAATTTATGTCTGAACTGTCTCAATTTATAAACAAAATTATTAAAATATTATTAAAAAAAAAAACCAATCATATAATTGCTTCATTATAATTATAAAATGTGAATGATATTTATAAGAAAAATATATAAATATTGAAGTGAAATTCTTAATTTTCAACACATTCATATATATCAGTAGGTACACTCCTTATTAAATGAACAAAGGCGCCTATCTGGACTTAAAAATATAAAAACGTCCTTTGTATCAAGGCTATTGGGCAATTATGTAGAAAATAGTAAATAGTGTGTATCCACCTGGTACAAAACTGTTACGAAAATAGCACAGGTTTGTGTAAAGAGTATTTACTATTTTATTGACTATTTACTATTTTGTCTGCATAACTTTGAGCTCTTTTCGATAACAAACATTTGGTGAAACGAACTTGATCGTGTTCGATACATAAACTTCAAATCAAACTTATCGTAGAACACCTGCGCATAATATTGAAAACTTGTGCATTTAAAAATTGTTTATCTGTGTGGATACCAACTTTTTCATCGTTGCTTAAAAATAAAGGCTCGAAAATAAATAATTTATAACTAATAAATTATGTTACCAAAATGAGTGCTTTATATATAAAAGATTATTATAATGATGGATATTTTTACTCTGCTAAGTTGTAAGCAAATGCAACAGATTGCGCGAGGAAACAATGGAGTGTCTCTCAAGTCGTAATGAATCAATAGAGTTTCTAAATGAAGATTCTTGACAACAATTATTTCAGATAGGTTTTGTTTTTCTTAAATTTGAGTGTACATGGTTTGAACTTGTCTCAATATGTATTAAAAATATTGTTGATATTAAAATCTACCTCAATTCAACCAAAATACGGAAATTTGATGTTCTAATCCTGATGTTTAGTAAAATATAAATTTGGATAGCAATAAAACTAGGTAGAACTCATATTCATAAAATTTTCGTAGTATTTTCTGAAACTAAGCGAAATCACAATAAACTATATCACTTTATTCTTTTATTGGTTCAAAAGTTTTATTTCGAAAACTGTGCAATTTTAACGGAAAATTTAAATTTGAAAGTTGTTTTCAGTTAAATATGATTTTCAACTCTGTATCATTTTTTTTATTTTCCGATTAGAAACGCATAAATTGAATAAAAATGTCTTTTGAGGAAAATATAAATATAACATAATGGCATAACCTAAATCAATTTGACAGGTGGTGAGCAAAGAAGTAACATAACCTTAGTGCTTTAAAATTATTTTCCCAGTCTCATCAATTTTCAAATTTCAACAAATGTAAATAAGAATATCTATTGAGACAATATTAACTAATTAATCACTTTTATATAGGAAAAGATATACAAATGTGAAACTTGACTTTTGAATTACAAAAAAATTAATCGACCGGCAACCAACAGTATAAAAAAATATCGAATATTATGTTTATATTAATAGATTTGTTTTGAAGTAAACTTATATACGAAGACATTGCGCTAGGTTCCATCGCCCCGAACGCCAGTGCAAATGTGAATGTTTTTTGTATACTATTGTTAAATTAAAATGAATTTGAGGAAAACGATAATAAATGTATACAAATGAGACTTTTTACTGCCGTGTTGATTTCTGACACGTCTGATTTATATTGCAACGTTATTATTTTGTTAAAAATAGTCTAAATTTAACATTTTTACTATTAACATACACAAACAATTTTCAGATGCTTAAGGATGGAATGTGTGCTGACGTGCCTTGTTTCGGAACGAAAGAACCTAGCAACATGTCTTCGTATACGAATACTCCACGCTAAATGCATTAGTATACACAAAACATTCGTACACTTTTTCTTACCGTCAGCTAATTGATAATATCTAAATATTATTTTTTTATTTAAATGTAGGATATAAGTAGTAAATATAAGAAATTATTAAATAATTTCAAAAGTCATCACAGTTTCAATAATATTATAATGTTAAGTCATTTTCTAAGTAAATAACCATGCAAATTGAGTTAATTTCTTAATTACAGAGGAATTAAAATAATTATTTTATATGTTATTTTCAATAATCGAAATTCAGTCGGTTATTGATAGTATCATGTATATTTCCTAAAAATATGTTCGATTCAAATCTACGATGTTAAATTGCTGAATGTTGAGAAAGCAAAATTTATTTTTATACAAAACTTTAGAAGAAAAAAATATCTCCACAAAAAAATTGGACAATATTTTTTACTAATTTGTATTATAGATATTTACTTTAGGAATTCGACATACATTTATCACATATTATACCGAAAGACGCTAAGAATTTCACTGCACAAAATATTAAAAGTATATACTCAGTTTGATTGTGGAAAGTATAGTATTTTTTTGTCTAATATATTATAAAAGTCTTATATTAAATATTACTTCTAATAACTAAAAAAATAATTGCTTAACGTGCCGTGAATCAAATAAATCCATTAATTAGTTCGGATTCATAAATTATAATTAGCTATTATAATATTATGAAAAATCATTTTATAACTAATTTTAAATTGATTTAAAATTATCATTCATAGTTATTAAAATTTAATTTGTCTAATCTAATTCGAGTTATACCTATGTGAATAACGCCTCTAACGTTCAGAAGTAAAAACTCAATACAGCGGAAGATAATAGGAATTATTTTTTATAAAAATAAAGATATGCTACAAAGAATATTTCAATTACATCAAAAACTGAAACTGGCATAATAACTATCTGTTAAATGGAGTATGCTAATGTAAGTGTAGGTGTCAGCTGTGTCAGAATTGGTAAAGTTACTCATGACGTCATATTCCAAAATGGCAGCTTTAGTAAGGCTACATTTAAACAATTAGTTATATTTTTCATAAAAACAGATGAGTTTCATTAACAAAATAATTATTTTTAGTTTATTTTATTAACTTAACTCAAGCATCGCATATGTAACTATCACAGTTGAGCCTCACTCCTCTGTTTCTACTTATTGCTACCAGATGTCGTTGCCCTAAGGAACAAACACCAATAGTAGGTTCAAGCCTGTAAAATATACTTGTTCAACACTAATTTATTTTTTTTAGCCACTGAATAGTATAATCCCATTTACAATGATAAAAGATGCAATATTCTTTGGCTAAAATCAATACTCAAGAGAATAGATATTCTCTTTATTTTTAATCTAAAAGAGAAAATTTGTTTTGTAATAGACAATATTTTATAATTTTCGAATACAAATTTATTAATTTTGTGGCCATAATTCATTCCCACTATTACATTACGCTTTTATTTCTGTGACTATGGAAATAAAAATTTTCTTCTGGCTGCAGCATTATCTTACGGTCAATAGGTGAATCTGACCGACTTATCAATTATACGCTCATTTCCATTCTTTATTTAATTATAAGACTCTTTGATTTACAGCATATAAAGATCAATGATCATATTTATAATCAATAAATTATTATCTTTTGAAACGTTTGGCTTTATAATTCGATTTGCAACATTTTTACTATAAAATATTTGATCTAAAGTAATTATCTTTTTTTTTTCATTCGTTTGTTTCTTTTGTCAGATTATAAACGTTTAATTTAAGAATCTGTCTAATAACAAAATCGGTAATATAATATTGTTCCAAGCTCTCGTTTTGAAAAAGAAAACGTCATATAAGATGATCCACTTAAGTACAAATATACACGAAACTTTGTCTATTTGTTAAGTACAAATAGACAAAAATACAAATTAAGAGTATAACATGTATTTAACATATAAGTAGTATTATCAGTTTGAACAACGCAAAAACTTGTGTACTTAAGAAAATGCAACAGTCATTCAATATCATCTATCACTGCATGTACTCGAGTTTCAGTTTCCACGTGGATGACAATATAGAACGAAAAAAGCGAATTTACAGTAAATCAAATCCATTCTAATTAATAACGATTAGCGTCAATTGAAGAAGTTAGTTTCAATCCAACTACTATCGTTTTCGACGATGGCGTCAAAACTGGCCACGTGGTACATTTCGACGACAGGGAGCGACAAGTTTTTAGCTGCCTAGGGAGGCGTATTGTCACCCCTGACTACAGTCATACAATATGGGCTATAATGTGCGTGTAGGAGGAGTGCAACATTGGTTCTAGCTTTTATTAAAAATCGAGTTTTATGGTTTAATACTGTTTTGTTGCTTACATAATTTTTTGAAACAGTTTGATAAGCAAACTAACTGAAAATGATAATTTTAAAGTAATTTATATCTCAGATAGATGAAAATAAATAAAAAGCATACTAATTTTTTTACTTTTAATTAAAAGGTGATGACATATTGTCAATTTACAAATAAAACGAATGCAGAGCTTGTAGCATTTAGTACCTGGGTATATTCATTCGAGTTATATAGAGAATAAAAGCAACATTTTCTATTATAACAAACAACCATTTTTTAAATGAAATAAACATTTTACTGAGCGTTGTTTATATTTTCTTGTGTAGTATTCGTTAATTAATATTTTTAATTATATTTACAATTGCTTTGTTTGAAGTTTTTTGAGTTTAATTTTCACTTTATGGAAACACTCTAAGTAGCCTCACAGTAATTAAGAATAATTATTGGCACCCCTAATTATTAAATTTTAAAGAAACCTGCTGCCAATTAAACTTAATTCATTCGTGCAGTTTTTAAGCTAGTGAGATATAGTGTTCGAAAAATTAAACTGGCAGTAGAACTCATCAAATTGAACAACCTTTGGAAATTCCGAAAATTTTTTCCCAGGAATAAAATCGTCAGTTTGGTAACATAAGAGAAAACAACAGATGATTTTGACTATTAACATATAAAAAAGAAAAGGGAGGGGGGTATAAACTGGCTGCTTAAATATTACAGTACTACACTGCTGACTGACTGCATTTGCATACTAATGTAAAAAATAAAATATACAAATAAGTCTGAGTCGTATACTATGTGATGTATACCTTTCCTAACTCCTGCTCTAAATATTCTTTAATAGCTGTGTTTAGAGAAAAAAAACGCTTCTTTAGGCGTTGACGCGCAAATGTTTGTTATATATAGGAAATGTCATTTTCTAAACGTCGAAATGACATTTCCTACATGTACAAAACACTCGCGCATTGAAGCTAACCACATCCAATATAAATAATAATTAATATGTCATGTATGACGTCTACAGAACTGTCGAACGTCTCATTAAAAATATCATTTTCATAAAAATTAGGCTTTATGAAAATAAAAGTAGATCAAAAAGTTTGAGCTATACTACCTACTATTGAATTTATTGCATTATTTTTTCGAATACGCTGTATAACGAAAATTACAAAAGTTTACAAACTAAGAAATTTGCATGAACAAATTCTGTAGTACAATAATACACCTCGATCTATTGTCTATGGTGTACAATTCAATCTTTCGATTATAGCTCTGTTCGACGGTTTCGTCAATAAGAATGTTTTCTTCATTTTGAAGGAAACCCATGCGTTTATTTTATTTTAGTCTGTGTTACCATTTTCGCCCAGAGTTTGGTTATAATATAACCATCCGTTTCCATCAAAATAAAGAAAATCTTTATTTTGATGGAACCATTGAAGAGAGCCTATATTATTTAACCAAAGAATACAATATACATAGAAGCGTCAAAGAATACAATATACATAGAAGCGTATAAGTACGATTTTTGTGTCACCTAAAATTTTTAGTACGTATGCTGACCACTAGACTATTTAGTGCCATTACCAGCACAACCTGTATTCTTTGGCAGAACTTAGTACCAGTTGCTCGGATCACATCGAAGCGGGGTTGTACTTAAAATTTATATTGATGTGACACAAAAATCGTACTTATACGCTTCTATGTATATTGTATTCTTTGATTTAACTCTGGCGCTATAACTTGGTAATCAGTCAGTGATATTAAAAAATTTATCCGTATGGTAATTTCTAAGCGCATGCGTAATTGATAGATTTCAAATATTTCAACAATAGATGAAATATACTGACGCAACAAATGAATTTATTAATTATTTCATTTCAAATAAAAATATTCGTAAATATAATAAAAAATATTATGAGATTTTAAAAGAATAATAATATAAACAATAAATAAAAATATTTAAAAATTAAAAAAAAAAAACAACTAAATAGTACAAACTACTCTCATGCTACAGACTTAAGTCTCACATAAAACTTTACCAATATATTAAGTACATTATAATAATAAATATAATATTTTAGACAGTAGTTAAAACAAAACCGTACCGTACTTATGGAATAATTAACAAAAAAAAAAGTGTTATGTTTTGTATTTGTAATGCATTATTTATAAAAATTAAACAAAACGATTAATATGATTAATTTAAAATAATAATATTGTATTTAGACAGTGATTGAAGCACAATGGAACGTCATTACATGTATTCAAAGCAAAACTCTTATTTCAATTCTTAAAAATCAATTAAATATTATACAAGATTCAAATATTACTATACGTTTTATGTTTTTTGTCGGGACAGTATGCAATTTTATTGAAAACATATGTACGCTTGATCCACTAATTTAGTACACAAATTTAACAAAAAATGTTTAGAAATTCTTCGTGATAAATTTTAATTGCAAAACTGGGTTGATCATAAATTTAAAAAATCGTTTAGATTTTTTTACAAAATTTGTATATAATTTTTTCTACAATTTACATTGTACATGTTTCAAACACAAATTGTGTAAAAAAAATTAATGGAACATCTTCCATTTTGTACATAATAATACGTCGTTAGTGAGATAGATTCAATGATAGTTAATGTCGATGTGATGGCAACCTTAGTCAGTGTGATAATATATTATAAAGTATTACATCATGGGATGCCATCACAAGTATGATAAGAAAATTCAACCGTGTAAAATTGTTAAAATTTTTAACAAATTTGATGATTTGACTCGAATTAATCAATATACTCGTCTGGTTAGGCACCACAACTGCACACAATTCCCACGATGCATTACAAGATTGCAATATCTTATTTATATACCATCATACAAGCATCTAGCGCAATCTGATAGTATTATTCGATTTGCACATGCAATAATATTTATTTATTCATTTTATTTGTTTATTGTCAGTGTAAATAATTCAATAACTCTATATATTTTTCACATATCTATCAAAGTTAAAAAGAATTGAAGAAAATAACTAACAGAGACAATATTCCAAGAACCTGAAAACGATGAGGGTCATATCAAAGTGTGCAGGTGGTAACATAACAATAATTTATCGTCTATTCGCTATGTACACAGTTGTCGAGACTAGCGACAATATGGTAAAAATGCACAACACTTCGAGACAGATTTAAAACTCAGGTGTAGCTTTTCATATGGTTAAAAGATGGCTTCAATAAATATTTAATTTTTACGAGTCGATTTATGTCTCAGCTGTTGTTTGCCACATAGTTAAAAGGTAAATTTTATGTAAGAATTAAAAATTTATAGGAGCCATCTTATAACCACCACATGAAAAACTACATCTGTAGTTTTAAATCTGTCCCGCAGTATTGTAAATTTTTACCACATTGCAGCTAGTCTCGACAACTGTGCACATAGTGAATAATTAACAATAAAATAGTATACTGCCCGATATAATTGGTTTGACCATAAAATATACAGTAATTTTCGAATCTCTTTCTATGTAAATATGTTTGGATAAAAATGTTAAATGAATTTTTAGATATTTGTCTCGTAGCAATATGAACTTTTCGATCCATGCATACATACAATCAATTTATTGTTAGCTTTGTGCTGTTTGCTAGCAATTTGTTTCCCTTAAGGTGCATTTCATGCTGTCGCTTGTCGCTGATTTTTAGCGACAAATGCGGTCTCATAGTTAAAATTCAACATGCACGCCATCTGGAAATATTCTAGCGAAAAAGCTAAACTTTGTTTAGCTTTTTCGTCGGGTCCTATCAGCGTCAACGTAACTCGAAAAAGTTTATTTATTAATTACTATAACCAGGTCACTATTATGTATGTTTATTACTCACAAGTTGAATGTTTACAAACCAGTTTAATGCTTATTACTCACAATTACTTACACATAATACAGTATAGTGGTTAATAGTATCGATACATCGACTTTCGATATATATGTCGGATTTGTCGCTAAATTTGACGCTTAACGCTGCGATTTATCGCTACAATTTTTCCAAATGGCGTGCATGTTAAATTTTAACAGCATTTGTCGCTCAGTCAGCAACAAGCGATTGCATGAAAATGCATCTTTTGATATTATAATCTGTATATAACTACGCATTTGATAAACAAATTTTAAAAACTAAGCCAGTGGCGTAGAATCATGGGGAAAACAGTGCAGTGCACTGAGATCGACATTCTGGCTTGATTATTCGAGTATTAATTTGTAATTACATTTTTAATTTTTCAGATTTTCTAAAATTTCCATTATATTACTCTGGTATTTCCGATTGCGTATAACTTTCTTATCTTAACTTATTAAATTATCAAAATAAAACCAAAGCCGGGCTTTGGTTCTATTTTGACTTAAAACTATTAATATATTTTCCAATTTTATCTTATCATGTTATGTTACTGTTTATTTCACTGTCATTACTTACACTCGTCGCGAGCGGATAAAATAACCACCCTTACTTTTTATGTTTATTTACAAGTTCACATAAATAATTATTAATTAATCTCACGGATTTTATTGTGTGGCATTAAAAATTTAATTGGCAGTAGTTAGATAATCGGAAAAAATTAAAATAGTGCTTCCATCCGGAAACTACAACAGGAAAGAGTAGAAAGCCAGCAAAACTACCTCAAACTTGATAAATTTTAATTAAACCTGCTACACCTAGTTATTTCCTATACAGAGATAGTGACACAAATTTTATGATAGTGTGATCGTCAGGTAACTTCTAAGAAATCTATTCGAGATTCGGAAATTGTAGTTATCAATCGCCGCCAACCTTGTTTCACTTCTAGAGACAGGCAAACCTTCAAAATTTACATTTTTCATAATTCTTGAAAAATTAAGTGATGAGTTCATTTTTGTTTTGCACCAAGATCATCGGCCATCTAGTTACGTCTCTGAACTGATCTAAATAAACTGTAGTAGTTTCACGACCATGGTGATAAAATAGACGAACAAGATTCATATGTCTGTTATTTCAATTAATCAATATAAATTTAATTATCTCTATTCAATATTTAATTACTAATAAATGTTGATATTACCTACAAGGTATCCCAAAACAGTCGCCTACCTTTTTAGGTTTCAGTTTTACCCATCAAACCAGAGTTTCACTGACGCTGGTTGAAATTTAAGTTGAAAAATTACCATTACTAAAAATTGAAAAACTATACCAAGTAAAATGCTAAAGGGTGAAAAAAATATATTTCGATATTTTGGCGCTCTACATTCTGATACCTTTGTAGAACTGTAAACTAAAGGAACAGTTTTCTTGAGACACTCTGCATAAAACGATAAACACCAACGACAATTAAATATCTAACATCTAAATAAACATTTAACACATTTTATTGAAAACAATTGAATAAAGTTTACAGAGCAAAATATATCATAAATGGTAATCAACTCAGACAAAGTAATATTTGAACTGCTAATTATTCTACTGTTAGGTCCTGTCTCATAGGACTAAAAAAAGATACAAATCTTACAGTAGGCAGATAAAGAATTATCACAAAAAATTATACTTAATATTTTTGTGTTATTAATTTATATTTAAATATTAACTGTATTAATTTGAAAGAAAATAAACTTAGCAAATCAACATTTATTAATGTTATTGTCAAAAATTTTACTACGTTTATTGATGAACTTTTTCACAAAAATTTTTTTAACTGACATTAGTTGACAAAACGGACATTGTTGTCTGGTTGCAGCTGATCCTGCGAACAGTGTTAATCTACTAGTTACTCAGCTAGTAGTTCAAAAATTTCATTGTCTGAACTAAACAACTATGTATTACCAAATTAAATCAATAATTATTAAGTACAAAACTTCAATTTAAAAAAAAATATATTTATATATATATAATTTTATAAAATATTAAATTTAAAGATAATTTATTATTTTTAAAGAAAATCCACCTTTACATAATCACAGAGTCAAATGAATTGTGTGCTCTCTTCAAAATGGTTAAAAGCAGTGTGCTTCCTTCATTGTACTGCTTCATTGTATCCGAAATGCGACACATTAATAAAGCACTTTTAAAATACAAATTGTTTTTCCTTTTTAATATAATTAAAAATGACCTTTAAACTTAAAAAAGACATATATTAATGCCTCTATTGATTCATCTGATAAAAATGAATAAGTTAAACTATCAGTACTTTGTACGCAACTTTTGACAATGATAATAACACCCAGTCTAAAGTCGATGAAAAATTCCTCATTATTATAAGTGAAGGCAATAAACGATTGTTCTACATTAGGATTGTTGAAATCTCATAACAACTCCGATTTTGAATACAATATAATATATACGAGAGTATTATAAGTTTAGTCCCAAGTTCGTAACGGTTCAAAATATTGATCGTAGAAGACATTGTAATAGTACTCCATTTTCGGATTTTCGCCGGCCTACTCGTCACTCAAAAAATGAAATAAGATAACGAATTGCATTATCTTAAGCATGGAGTTAAAAACTGACTTCGAATTCGTGAATGGATAATCGGTACATGCATCTTCCCACAAAAATTTATCTTTTAAACCTTAAGATATAGAAGAAAAGTTTAAATCCAGAAAATGTCCCATTTATCTTATTTTGTATATATAATCAAAATAAAATGAAAACTTATCCTGTCAGAAAACAAAATTTTAACCATCCTAAAATTTAAGTTTTTCATTTCAATAGAAGTGGAATTCGAAAAAGTAATAAACACCAAATGCATTGACAATTTGTAGAGAGACTGATGTTAAGGCTTAAGATGGTAAAAATTTCTTGGTGACTTGATCGGAATTTATTAAGGAGGTGCAAAAATTTGGTTGTAGTATAACTATGGAGGTTAGAGTATAGAAGGAGAGTTATCTCATATGGTTGTTAAACTAAAAAAGTGTCCCCCGAAAAACGTAAAATTAGGTTTCAGTGAATGGCCACAATGGCGCTTGTGAGAAGGTGGACTTGCTCTGAAGATAGTTACTGTAGAACGAAGTGAAGTTGCCAACCGGAAGTAGTAAATATCACAAAATTATGGAGGTTAGAGTATAGATAGAATATCATAAAATATATATATAGTTTAATAGTCTCTGGTTTAATATAGAAATATTCAATTTATGCTTCATTAAAGTTTTATCAAACAATTTTTTAATTTCTATCTTCGATAAAAATTTGATTATTCTATTTTTTGAACAAAACTTATTAATTGAAATATATATTACTTCAAGTTTGTTAATTATAATTTTGTTATTAAAATACCTTTAAATTTCAAATTAATTGTGACTTGAAAATTCATCACTAATTTATTATATTCATGGAATTTCTTAAATAGTCTTTCTACTTCTTTAACATCAGAGGTTTCATATGATTTATGTAATAATTTAAAAATTCCGCCTAAACAAAGCGGATGTTAGCTTGTCCTTGTCTACTTTTAATATCTACTGTTTCTAGTATTAAATATATGACTATTAGGGCTTATTCCGTAATGGTAACATCAATAAATTGTAAGTTGGCATCACTTAAAAAGAAGGGGTAGGGATGGATGGAGCTGTGTTCCACCATCATAACATCATCAATCATAAATCTTCTGCTGTAAAAATCATGCAATGACTGAGAAACAAAAAATTAAATAAAATTGAATAAAAACAAAAAATTATATTTTATTTTGTTTAATAACAGACTCGACCTTGCGCACTACCGTGCTCTAGATAAGATTAACTAAGTATAAATTATAAATAAATAATAAAAATTATTCCTCTATCATTACAATAGCATACGTCATACGACTTTTGATGATGTTTATGATGGTGGAACACAGAACCATCCATCTCTACCTCTCCTTTTTAAGTAATGCCAACTTAAAGCTTATTGATGTTACCATTACGGAATAAGCCCTTAGTTTCTTTAAAATTAGTATTCCAGTACACTAGCACCATCTTAATTTTCTTCTTTTTATAACATGGAAATAGCTCTCCTTCTACATTCTAACCTCCATAAGTATAACAAAACAAAATATAAGCCTCAGTCGTTTATTATGAGTGTATTCCGAAATGATAGCACCAATAAGTTTTAAGTTGGCATTACTTAAAAATGAGAGGTAGAGTGGATGAAACTGTGTGTGGATGAAACATCATCAAAAGTCGTATGACGTATGCTATTGTAATGATAGAGGAATCATTTTTATTATTTATTTATAAATTATACTTAGTTAAAGCTTATCTGTTATTAAACAAAATCTTATTAAATCAATCGCTATATTTTATTAAAATATAATTTTTTGTTTTTATTCAATTTAATTTTTTGTTTCTCAGTCATTGCATGATTCTTACAGCTCCATTCATTTAGCCCCTCATTAACACTAAATCTAATTATTTTTTATCTCAATCGTTTGACGGTCGTTTGATGGTTAATGATGGTTTATTTAAATCGTTTGACGGTAATTAGTTTATTTATAAAAAATTGTTTTCTAATCGAACTAAATTTTTTTTTTAGCCCCTCAATTACAAAATTCTTGAGATTTTTTTATTTCAATCGACGAAAAGACGTTTGACGGTGATTGATGGTCTATTATTTTTACTAAAACAATAATATTTTATTAGTTATTCATAATTTACTATATTATCCATCACACACTCCCGTTAGTACATCCATTTCTCGCTGAGAGAGTTACCTGTATTCGCCATAGAGATAATATATATAGAGTAGGCAAGCCGAGTTAAAAGTTTTCCCTCAGATAGAAAAAGGAAGAGAATCGCGTAGGTTGAGCTATCTCTTTTTAACGACTAATATATAGCATAGAGATAATATATACTCTATAGATATAATTATAATCATTATATATCATAGAGAATATATCGTAGAGAATATATTAGACCACGCATAGCGCTGAGAACGGTGGCGCTCGGAGCGAATAAGCGCGGTATTTTAGTGCAATGGCTCCAGCAGTTCGGGTCTCTGCGAAACCCGAAAAAACTCTTTGAAACCAACGCGAAACGTAAGCTAAAGCGAACCCTAAGTCAGGCAACGCGAAGCGTTGACCAATGAGAAGCGTTAGTTATGCAAAGCGAAGCGTCAGTGAACCGTACAAGCGAACCGTAAGTCAGCCAACCGTAAGACAGCGATCCGTAAGTCAGCCAACGCGAAATGTTGGTCAATGCGAAACGTTAGCGCATGGAAAGCGTTAGACGACGTTAGTCACCGCGAAGTTGTGGTTACTCAACTTGAAGCGGTATATATATATACATATATATATATATCGCTACTTACGTGACTTTCTAACGCAGCATCGGCTATTGATTCGCGTTGATGGACTAACGCTTCACGTTGCCTTATTTTAACGCTTAGCGTCAAAAAACGATCGTTGAATAACTAACGCTGCCAAACCGCTTCAAGTTGAGTAACCACAACTTCGCGGTGACTAACGTCGCCTAACGCTCTAACGTTTCGCATTGACCAACGTTTCGCGTTTACTGACTTACGGTTCGCTTAAGCCTACGCTACGCTTTGAGTTTAACAACGCTTAGCATTGAGTTGCTTACGCTCCGCGTTAACTTTCTCTTCTTTCTCGTTAATAAGTGTTTTGTGTTGATTGACGCTACACGTGAAATCACGCTTCGCGTTGAATCACTGACGCTTCGCTTTGATTAACTAACGTTTCGCGTTGACCTAACGCTTCCTATTGACCAACGCTTCTCATTGGCCAACGCTTCGCGTTGCCTGACTTACGGTTCGCTTTAGCTTACGTTTCGCGTTGGTTTCAAAGAGTTTTTTCGGGTTTCGCAGAGACCCGAACTGCTGGAGCCATTGCACTAAAATACCGCGCTTATTCACTCCGAGCGCCACCGTTCTCAGTGCCATGCGTGGTCTAATATATTCTCTACGATATATTCTCTATGATATATAATGATTATAATTATATCTATAGAGTATATATTATCTCTATGCTATATATTAGTCATTAAAAAGAGATAGCTCAACCTACGCAATTCTCTTCCTTTTTCTATCTGAGGGACAACTTTTGACTCGGCTTGCCTACTCTATATATATTATCTCTATGGCGAATACAGGTAACTCTCTCAGCGAGAAATGGATGCACTAACGGGAGTGTGTAATGGATAATATAGTAAATTATGAATAACTAATAAAACATTGTTTTAGTAAAAATAATAGACCATCAATCACCGTCAAACGTCTTTTCGTCGATTGAAATAAAAAAATCTCAAGAATTTTGTAATTGAGGGGCTAAAAAAAAAAATTTATTAACCATCAAACGACCGTCAAACGATTGAGATAAAAAATAATTAGATTTAGTGTTAATGAGGGGCTAAATGAATGGAGCTATTCTTACAGCAGAAGATTTATGATTGATGTTTATGATGGTGGCACAGCTCCATCCATCCTTTCCCCTCCTTTTTAAGTGAAGCCAACTTACAATTTATTGATGCTACCCTTACGGAATACACACTATATTATGCACTGACCTCTACTATATGGACTAACTATTCTTATAGCATAAAACTTAAAAAATGGCCCAAATTTTCGTATACTAGAGCCATCTATTTGTACATCTATTTATAGCCAGAACTAATCATAAACAGAAATAAATCTTAATTTTTCAATGAGTTTTTTTAAAATAATATTTATTATGATTATCAGTAAATTCTTTTAATTATAAACTGCTTTCACTTATGAAAAAAATTTCAACTAAAAATTTTACGAGGATAAATAACAAATAGTATTTATTTATAATAAAAATTTTTGATTAATAAAAAATATATTTGTCAAAGAGTTTTAAATTATAAAAAACTGTATTCATGTTACAAATTATGAACTTAACTTAATGTACATTGTCTCATGTTAATTGAAAATTTTCAATTAATTATTTTAATAATTTTATTATAAAAAACAACATTTTCACGTACTATTTAATTATGAAAACCAAACGAATTTGACAAATAATTCTGAATCATAAAATCAAATAACTTTGGCAAATTTATTATGATACTATTTGTTTTATTTTACACAAAAATTAAAAGTTTCAATTTTAGGCCAAGCTACATAAATTTGGTGTGAGCATTTTGTGTAAAAAGTGTTAGAAGAAAATCAACTGCGCCATTGTTTGGAGATTAGTTCCATATGATATTGTGTGATGTTTTTCACTCGATTTTATTATTTATAACTTTTTTATTAAAAATTTTATGCAAAAAAATCGCTGTTATTTTAGTTTTTTGCTTATAAAATTAAAACTATTAGAGTTATCGTGATAGTGTCAACAGATGGTGTCAAATTGTAGAGAATGAAAATGAGTTAAAAGTGCAAAGTGCAGTTAAAACGGAGGAGACCACCCACTCATCAACTACTCTCGCGCGCTCGGTCGTTTCTCGTGATGTTCAGCTTCATTTCTAACATATTTCTCTTCTTGTTTTAATGCAAAACCAAGATAAACAGTTTGAAGTACGAAAATTCTACTTTTGAAATCGTTTTTGCAAATTGAAATCGGACCATATTTGTAGCATTCAGGCCTGCTTGAAAATTGCATAGTAAAAAAATTAAAATAGCCACAGATCAAAAACTACGAATCGGACAGTGACAGTGACACCATCACGATTATTTTGATAGTTTCAATTTTATAAGCAAAAAATTAAAATAACAGCGATTTTTTTCATAAAATTGTTAATAAAGTTATAAATAATAAAGTCTAGTGAAAAACATTTCACAATATCATATGAACTATTCAAAACAAACAATGGCGAGTTTGTTTTCTTCTAACACTTTTTACATTAAAAAATCTCTGTAGCTTGGCTAATCTAATCTAATAATTTAAATATATTCATAGTTCCTTTATTTCTGCTGTACAAATAGATGGCTCTAGTATACCAAAAATCGGGTCATTTTTATAACATGGGATAGTTAGTCCATATAGTGGAGGTCAGTGATATTATGTGATGCAAATATCTCCTCTTCTTTTTTATTTACTACAAGTATTCGTCAATGTTAATGGTTGACCTCTATATATAGAGGTCAGTGTTAATAACGAACATCTCTAACCTCCATATAACGAACATATCTTTTGACATAATTGCGCTGTTAATCATATTGCTAAATGAAATAATTTTATTCACAAGACGATAAAAATAAACACATCTTTTAATCTTTTGCTTTATTTTTGAAAATTTGACCCTATTGGCGTCAACCTCTTGAAAAAACAAATTGTCCATAAATAAATTATTGATAAGAATTTTTTACTTTTGTGCGATTTGTCTTCTTTGTTATTCTGTTATTTTTTATATTGAAATCTTTTATTTTTGACAAATTTTAAGGTTTTAAATATAGATACTTTTAAATTTGACAACTAAATAATTCACATTCTTGTAACGTATACAACTTATCAAAAATTTCCTACCACGATTTTTTTAGTTTTATCTACAAATTTCACTTATTATGTTTACATTCTTAAATAAAAAACTGAATATATATTATAAAAGAGAAAAATATTACTGTTTGTGATAACTGGAAATGTGTAGACCGCCGCCGCACTGGAGAATGCGCTGGAGACTAAAATTATAATTTCTGCTCATGATACAAAGCACGTGTACAATTCAGAAATTGTACCAAAATGTACTGTATAAAAAATCCATTCATTAACAAGTTGTTGTTTTGGTAAGATATATTAGACACTATAAAATCGAAAAGTTTGTTAATATTTTAAATAAAAATGGCAAATTTTGAAGAAAAACTAAGCAAATTTGCACTTGAGTTATTTAAAATTGAAGTATTAAAGTTTGGAGATTTTAAAATGAAAGTAGGCATTAATTCACCTGTTTATTTCGATCTGAGATCAATTATTAGCTATCCAAAACTTCTGGTAGGTATAGTATAACTTAAACTGCTTTGTATTTAACCTTAATTAATAAATGCTTAATTTATTGTTGTTATTTAGGATACATTAGCTGATTTACTTTGTGAATTTAGTTCAAATTTAAAATTTGATCAATTATGTGGAGTGCCCTATACAGCTTTACCTATAGCCACCTTAATGTCAACTAAAATTGGAAAACCTATGTTAGTTCGAAGAAAAGAACAAAAAGCCTATGGAACAAAAAAATTAATTGAAGGTCGTTTTAATGAAGGAGAACGTTGTTTAATTGTTGAAGATGTGGTGACTTCTGGTAGTAGTATTCTTGAAACTGTCCGAGATTTAAGAAAAGAAGGATTAAATGTACGTTTAAATCTAGTAATAATAATTTAAATGATAGCACAAATGACCGAATTAAACTTTAAACATTTCATTTGCTCATTAAAAATTATTAATTGGATCTGTCTAATATATCATACGCGCATATAAAGCTCGCATCATATGGAGATTGTATACTAATATAAAGTCGCTGATGATTTATTTCCATGCGCATATGATCCGCTAGACAGACCCGTTCTGAGCATTTTTATTAGTAATTAAAATACTACTTTTCTTTATTACACCAATTTTAATTTTTTTTTTACAAATAAATAATAAAATCGAGCGACATGTTTCGATTCTGTACGCTAATTTTCAAAAACTGCCCAACGTTCCAAATATGTACACTCCCGTTCAATAAAATTGAACAGACCTGAAATGTTAATTTTCTTACATTTCATAAAACTCGTCACTTTTGTAACTTTCTGTATAAATTCATTTATAAACAAAGATAAGTAGTATATATTTTAAGTGTGAAAAAAGAAATGGAAGTATAGTAAACAACATTTACTACAAGAATAATCAAAATTGTGAGAGACGTGATTCGGTTCAGATCTGATCAATTTTATTGAACTGGAGTATACATATTAAAAATGAGCGCGCAAAGTCGAAATATTTATTAGTTAAAAAAAAAAAAGATAGTAAAATGGAAATTGGTGTAATTCGTCAAGCAAAGTAACGTTTTAATTTGTAACAATTGCCATGTTTTACAAAAGTAAAACTCCAAACTATACAAACCGATTTTTTTTTCGAATACTATTCAAATTACATTACTGACGCTATTATATGCAGGATGGTCCGATGGTGCAAAATCAAAAGGATTATCATGATAAAAGTAATTCTTTAATAATGTGTTTATATTCAGGGGTATAAAAAGATACACGTGAAGTTCAAACTATAGAATACTTCATTCGAATTCGTTTGAAGTAAATACACCTTAGCTAAGCTTATTACTAAAAAAATAGTAACTTTTTATACTATATTATATAATATAAAAGTTCAATGGCGTAAATAAAAAATTCGTTACGCAGGAGCTGCTTCAACTTAGCGAATTTTCTTTAGAATACATAAATCACTTTCTAGCGGTCACAATTTTAGTCTAATCAAAATGAAATGTCCTATATGATTTTAGTATTTGCAAGGCCAATTTTATTAATAAATGACATACGTCAAGAGGAAAGGGGGTCATTAAGAAAGAAGAAAACACAAAATATAAAATATCTGTGTTAATATTAGAACAATCGAAAAATTCCTAAGGAATTAAGTTGTAGAAAATCATGCTTGCCACAAATCATCCCCTCATCATTTTTGCTCAAACTCTAATGTGTACAGAGATATTGAGGAATTTAACATTCAATCTCAAACCGTCAATATTTCTGTAAATATTAGGGTAACAGAAAAAATGATAAGAAGCAAAATTGCAGTAAAACTTAGTACCTACAACTTTACTTCTTATAAATTTTTCGAATATTAAGGGAGATTTGTCAAATTTTGTGTTTCCTGCTACTTCCACCGCCCCCCTGTCCAATTTTACTCATTAACGAACTTGACCTTTTGAATACCAAAAGCGCTTCAAATACGAAATTTCATTTCAATCAGATTAAAATTGTGACCGCTAGAGCGATTACAGACACATATATATATATGTCCATAGATATATATATATATATATATAAATTTTATAGATGGTGATTTTCGACATCTATTATGTAGGATCGATGGACATTTGAAGAAATTTTTGCAAAATTTTGAAGTCGGTACGAGACCAATAGCTCTATTTCCTTTCAGGAAATTCGCTAAAAATGCCTTAATAATTACAATAAGTAAAATTTTAAATACATTTAGAAAAAATAAATAAAAGTTTAATTTTTATCTCGATTTCTGAAATGCGTTTGATTTTTTGCGAATCACCTTTTATCAGAAATGTTTGATTCAAAACTATCTTCGTTGTTTTTAATTTATCATAAATCTAACTGCAATTGATTAAAACAAATTTTTAGGTAACAGAAGCAATTGTAGTTTTGAACCGAGAACAAGGTGGTGCTGAAAATTTACAAGAAGATGATGTACAAATGCATTCATTATTCTCGATAAATTCATTATTAAAAATCTTATTGCAACATAACTGTGTCGATCAAATTATTGTTGATAAAGTACATAAATATATTCAAAATGCACAGATACGAATAAACGGCGAATTGAAAAATGGAGTAGCTAAACCAAAAAATCGTTTACATATGAGTTTTGCCGATCGATCAAAATTTGCTCGAAATGCAATTACAAAAAAACTCTTTGAATTAATGGATGCAAAAGAAACAAATTTATGTGTTGCACTGGATGTAACAGATTCTACTAAGTTACTAGATATCGCCGAAAATATTGGACCACATATTTGTATACTAAAAACGCATGTTGATATTCTATCTAATTTTAATGTGAATGTGATCCAACAACTAAAAGCTATTGCTAAAAAACACAACTTTCTTATATTTGAAGATAGAAAATTTGCTGATATTGGAAATACTGTAAAATTACAATATACAGAAGGTATTTACAATATTAGTTCATGGGCTGATGTAGTAACTGTACATGCTTTGCCAGGTCCTGGTATTTTAGAGGCCATTAAACAAGCTATAGAAAATAGTGAGAACAGTATCGAACGAGGTGTATTTGTTTTGACTGAAATGAGTTCAGCTAATAACTTAATCACCAATGCCTACAGTCAAGAAGCTTTAAGAATTGCGGAACAGTACAAAGATATAACTTGTGGAATTATTTGTCAATCTAAAGAATTGGTTACGAATCCAGGAGTGATTCAGTTAACACCCGGGGTTCAGCTGAACAGCAAAAGTAAGTATTTTCACTATTTTTAGTAACAAGACAAAATTAAATTTTTTGTTTGTAACAGATGATGACCTAGGTCAACAATATAATTCACCAGAAGCTGTTATTTATGAAAAAGGGGCTGACATTGCTATTGTAGGTCGAGCTATTATTACTGCAGATAATATAAAAAATACAGCAGAAGAATATAGAAAATGTCTTTGGGCAGCGTATAAAAAACGATTAGTTGTTGTTTAAAAATTTATAAACTATAGTATTATCTGATGACTCAAATTTTTACTTTTTATAGAATATATTGTAACTAATTGTTAGGTGAATGGAAATTTTTATTAAAAATTTGATATGAAAATGATATTTCTTATTTATTTCATTTGGGACTAAATTGCATAGATTAAACGATGTGCATAAAATGCTCCTTTTTTCGTTTGAACTTCCTATTTGTATCGTCTTAGACTGCTCGAATAAATGGGAAACTTTATTTGGGTTGATAGACGTAGTGCACTTTTATTTAATAACAGCTGTTCAATTAATTCAAAACTTTTGTAACTTTCAAGGTTGATTTATCAACAGGACGATTGCTAATGCTTAGAGCGGCAGTTTCGAGAAAAAATACCGCAAAATTAAAAAAATGATATAAAATTATACTGTAAGCACAGCTGGGAACAGTACAGGGGAAACAGTAAACTAAATAATAAGTACACATGGCCACAAAAGTAGCGCTCATTTTTCAAAATTTTATTAATTTGTGCTTTATTCATTCACTTTTTGAAATATGCTTCGGGTAAAAGCTATTCATTATAAATGACTAACAACTTTTATACGAAATATTTTCCCAAAAACTGAATGAATAAGATATAAATCCACTAAAAAAATTTGAAAAATGAGCGGAACTTCTGTGAACAAGTATTAAAAACAAGTAATGTAACAACTCACTGAGTTAATTGCTTGAATACCCAGTATATATTGACTTTATGGAAAAATTTATCGAACAAAAGTTGTTTATTTTAAAAAGATTTTTTGTTATATCCCTTACGGTTTTAAAGATAGGCAGTATTGCCCAAACATGGTCCGATTTTGTCCATTAACGAACTTGACCTTACTTTTTTGCTCTAGAACACAAAAAAAATTTCAGCTTGTTATCTCTTTTGGTCCTTGAGTTATCGGGTTCACGGACGAGCGGAAATGGCCGAATTTAGCTATTTTATGAACTCATAACTACTTTATAAAAGCATTGAGTCCCAAGTACATTACAAAAATAAGTTACAAGTCCAATTATAAGTACTTTGAAGGTACTTGTGAAAAATTAAGTAAAAGTACAAAGTACTTTTTAATGGAAAAATATAAAATTATGTGAACTTATTTTCAAATTGTTTTTTGTAAACTAGCGTCTATTTATTTCCATTGTTAGTATGGTTGCCTTTCGGTTATATTATACCAACGGAAGCGACTAGCGTCGTGGGTTCGTTCCCCATCCCTAGATGTGTATGATTTTTCATATCAAGCATTTGATGTCAAAAAAATGTTTATGTGAACTTTTTCTCAAAGTCGTAAGATGATTGTGGATATAGAACAAAAGTATATAATTTAAATCCAACCCATTTATATTATTTATTTATATATAATATTTATATTATTTTAATATCTAGAGCACGGTAGTGCGTGGCCGAGATTTAAGGGAGACATTCGGACTTTTCACTACAGTGTTATTACTACACCTTAATTTAGGCTCATTTTTTTAAAACTTATACAACCCACGCAAGCACGAAATAATTCAATGAATGGGATTCCAAATCATTTTACTAAGTTCTTAAGTCTGGGTATTTCCCTGAATTATAATTTTCAGTCAGGATTAACACAGTTCGCCGCCCTAGACAGCTTCAAAATTTCCGCCTCTTTATAAAGTACATTTGTATGCTGTATCTGAAAGTTGGGATGAAATCAACTTCTTGGCTTGACGACAATTATTAATTAGAATTGATTTATGTACATTTGCTATTTTCTAAAAGAGTTCATTTTCAGTGAATCAAGAATGTATCAGGCTTTTACGCTTTCAAATGAAAAATTTTTTATTACCTAAGTCGAACGATCAAAATTTGCCACCGTAGGCAGCTGCCTACCTTTCCTACCCGATAAATCCGCCACAATCCCGGGTACTGTAGCTTCTAATGATTATCTAAATGATAATCATACAAGGGTAAATATTTGATTATAATTAAATTGCTAATTAAAGCAAGACAACCACAACAACAAATTTTATTAGGCCCAGTTTTTTTAAGGATAGACCTACTTAGTTAACTCGCGTGGTTTAAGTTAAGTTCCCCCACCTAGATCCCGAAACTAGCGCCGCATAGTAGCGTTGATCAGAATAATAATATATATTATATTAATATTTTATTATTATCATATATATTATTATAAGATCTGAATAATAATTTATTATATATTATCATAACCTCAAATATTTCAATTCAAAGTGTTAAACATTTCATGCAGTGATATCAAGTTATTAACTATATCTATTCTTCATGTTATTAACAAAGAGTGATTTTTGTGTAATTGTCTCTAAAATTGTGAAGATTGCAACGTTATTGACACGTGTACAGTATGTCATCAGGGGAAGGGACTCGAAGTGGGGGAACTTAACTTAAACCACGCGAGTTAACTAACTAGGCTTATCCTTAAAAAAACTGGGCCTTAGTTTACACCACATCGTATTAAAGGAAGAAACTATTCAACGGCCAATATTTTTCTTTTTCTAATCAACCTCTAGTTTATATAGAGGTCAGTGGGCCATACACATTTAATACAGACTCATGGAGGCTACACATAATGTGTAGTATCTATGCACTGACTCATGTAGATGGCTAGTCCAGAATAATAATAATAATGGGGTTTAACCTCCGTTTTTGAGACACGACGGTCTATAACAGAGGCCACCCACATCATTATTTTTCAACATTTATTAATTTTTACTTATCATTATTATGATGTGAGTGGAGGATCAGGAATTCGTATGCAGAGAAGGAATTGGTAGGTGTGCGGCTGCAGCCGACTTTGATAGGAACTATGCCGATATTGATCTGGAGTTCGTGAAGGGAAACTGCAGAACACCTTCACAAGCATAGCCGGTTACTTTTTTCTAGTCCATACGCCGACAGTTTAGTCAATCAACCGCCCCATTAATTTTTAATTGACAAACTGTCGGTGTCGGGATTCGAACCCATAACCTCCCAGGTACAAGTAGAAACAACGCCTTAACAAACCCGGCTACTTGGCTGGTGGAATAATAATAATAATAATAAATCCTAATTTAAACCCACTTGCGGGGCAATAATAATCAGAAAGCGGGGTACCGCATACGGGTCCCTAGCACCTAGACCAAGGGGTCCTCTGTGCCCTCCTTGAGAACAACCTGTCACCCGAAAGCGTGACGCCTACTTGCTGGGCAAAGGTCTCACTCAACTGCATCCAGTTATCTCTATCGTACGCAAGACGTCTCCAACCACCATATGTAAACTTCACTATATCGTCTTGCTATCTTCTTTGCAGTTGACCTCTTCTTCTCATGCAGTTATACGGCCCCCACAACTTGGTGCATAATATCTACCTTTGGCCAAGGGTCCTGGAGACATGACCTGACCAAACCAATTCCACTTTTTTTTTTGTTTGGCTAATTCATAGACAACTCAAAATGTATTTCTCTATGGCTCAGTCCATCCGATGTCCATGCATGAGATCTCTGGGAGGAGCTCAATATGTCAACTTAAAACCAGCGTTGCCAACTTAACGAATTTCCCGTCAAATTTTACGGGTTAGCGATATTGGCTACGGGAAAAAAATAATTTTTAATCAAAAATAATTTAGACATAATATGCATTCGAATATTTGTTGTTTTGGATTTCTTAAACTTAAGAAGAGAAAGGGAGAGTGTAACGTATTTATCATTAGTAGAGAAGAAGTTAAGGCCATTACACAATGAAAAAAATAAGGTATAAGAAATAGCGGAATCCAGCAGATGGCAGAACCGTTGATCAATTCACAATTCAAAAATAAGGAATAAGAAATAGCAACAGAATTTTCCTTCGCGTTGGATATCTGCAGCAGGCATTCAACCGCTGTGATTGATTGAATATTGTAGCTTATCGCCCATTGTGTTTTGGTCGCTGTGCTATTTCTTATACCTTATTTCTTATATCTTATACCTTATTTTTTTCATTGTATAATGGCCTTTAATTTTTATTTCATGTGCAGCGTGTATGGTTTTAACCACTCATATACCCACATACATTCAAAACTGTTTTGCCTTCGGTCATTTTATTAATTGATCATTTTACAATAAATATTCATGCAGGCTGAAATATCGATTAAAAAAGTATCGATACTAAACAGTGCGTTTTTATCGTTTAGGTGAATCAAAACTCGAAAATTCTTACTTGACGGGACTATACTAGAGAGAAAAGACAGATATATATATATATATATATATATATATATATATATATATATATATATATATATATATATATATATATATATATATAACGGGAGTATATATATATATATATATATATATACTCCCGTTCATATATTATTGTTTCTATGAATTTAATAATGTAGGCGTATGTCTGCCTATTTTTCTTTTTTACAAGTAAATGTATGTCTGTCTTCAACTCATTTAAACACTGTTGCAAATTTCGTCTCACAATGGCTGCTTGACGATTACAGCCATGTATAGTAATTACTTACCAAATTTAAAATAAAAACGGCCATCTGTTTTCAATCATTACAACTTCTCTTACGCAGCTACGCATTCATTTAAATGTGACATGGGCGACATGGCTTATTCGACCACTTATGATAACTTAATGCTGACATCTTCATTTTCTAGTTTACTTTTATATAAATTATTTGACTTTCACTTTTGGCATTTAAAAAAAATTGATTACTCCTGAAATTTAATTTTAATACAAGATAGCTCTATTTTTGTTGGATATATCGTGTTAAAAAATATCTCATCCAAATTTTAACAGTTTACTACTTTTAGTTTTTAAGATGTGTGGACAATAACAATTCAAAATATATTGAACAAGAGGTAAATTATGTGAGTATGCCATTATCATACAAAAAGGGGTAATGCGGCAGTGCCTTTATATTTGCAATTGACGTTTAAAATATCATCACTCTAGCGTACGATTTATAAACTACTTGAGATCCACGTCCAAGACTCTAAATAAGTCATTAGTTTTTGTGTTTTCAATTAAACGTAAAATTATGACTGGGACTAAGAAAAAATCGGTAACTGTGATCGACGCCGATGAATCCGAACAGAAAACAGAATCAAAACCATCGAATGTTCTAACACTAGAAAGTATCCTTTTGAATAAATTAAAATAATATGCCATATGTAATATATAACCTAAATTTTAATTCAACCAAATATAGTTGTTTCATGTACTTGTTTAGTTGTTAATTTTTTCCTTAATAAATTTGATTTAAGTCTTACATTTAATTCAAGATGCTCAACAACAACACGGTCTTAGACATGGAGATTATCAAAGATATCGTGGGTATTGTTCTAGACGTGTTCGTAGATTACGAAAAGTTTTAAAATTACCTCAGGTGCGTATCTATGCCAAGTATATTTTAAATAAAAATAATTAATCCAAAAAATTTTGAAGGGAGATCGTAGACATTATAAAAGGAGAGATGTAACGATAGCACACTTAGAAGATTCAAAAGCTGATGTTCGATATTTAGAAATTTGTGTAATGCTCACTGAACGAGCCTGGGCTTATGCCATGCAGTTACGCCAAGAATCCAATACCGAGCCACGTAAACGATTTCATTTAATTAAACGATTACGCAAGGCAGCTGCTTTGTCAATGGTTTTAGAAGCATTAACCAATGTAAGTTAATAAATATAACGTAATTTAAAAATTACTAATATACATAAAAATATTATAAGTTTGGCACAAAGTTGTAATGATTGACATATTGATCCTAGGAAGAATTTTTTTGTATAGATGCTCAGAAAATTAATTTTATTCACTCAGAAAATTAAATTTCGAATTAATTAATTTCCAAATACCGGGGCCCTGCCTGCCTGTTCGTGAAAACGATAAAATCAACTCAAAAATGAAAAACTAACGAGTATGAATTTCTTGGGCATGTTTAAGAGCTAAAAAGTTACTTCAAATATTATGAATAAACAAAGTCGGTTTAATAGTTTCATTTAAGATCAAACATTTGTACTTGTATCATACAGTACCTTCCTATATAAAACACAAGTCATGTTTTTACATATCTATGCTTGTAGAAGTATCATAAAAATTAGACAAATTGAATCAGAATAAGTTACGTTTCCTGTTTCCTGTTTCATTTTGTTTTTTTTCTTTTAGGCTGATGCATGTGATGCTAGAACAAAATTAGAAGCACATGCGTACAAAATGTGGATACATGGAACTCTTTACTTTGAACTAGAACAATGGAAATCCTGCCATGACAGTTTTTCAGTAGCTCAAAAAATTTATACTGAATTAGCAGAAAGCCTGCCATATGAAGATCAAACACCATATCGGGTAAAATGTCAAGAAATTTCTCCATCGTTACGTTATTGTGCATATAATTTAGATGAAAGCGATATAAAAGAACCAGCAGACATACGTAACGTAGCACCGTTAGAAGGATTAGACGCGTTAATGCAACAAGCTAAACAACGTCGTACTGAAGAATTAAGTGAAATTGAATGGCGTAAACATAAATTCACTGTACGCCCAGAGCGTGTTCGATTATTCTTAATAAGTATACAAAATATCGATGGAACATTATCGAAGGCCGAAAATGTTGCAAAGAAAATATCTATACTTGAACAAGTGATTATGGATTGTAAGGAATCAATAAATGCTGTACGAGATGAAATAAAGAGCGATCCAAAATTAAAAGCTGCATCTGGTGAACCTCTAACTGGCACACAAATATTATTAAGCTATTTAACATATATTCGATTGCAACGAACAGTCGAGCGAAATATCTGTTTAATAGAACAAGCGACAATTGAAGGTAAAAAAAGTAAACCACAAGATTTTGCTCGATTTTATGAAATTATTTTGCAAAACATGAATGAATTACTGCAATTAAATGGATTTGAAAATGACTCAAAATATCAAGCAGAAATCAACCTTCAAGCTAAATGCTTCAAAGGTTTTAGATGCTTTTTTATGGCGAAGACTTTGGAAGGAATGAAAAGATTTACAGATGCATTTGCTTTATATGAACGTTCAGCGGCATATGCAAATAATGTTAAAAATGACAAAAAATCAACACATGAACAAAAGAAAATGGTAAATAAGTTATTGGATGACATTGATAAGAATAAATTTACGGCTCATGCGCAAGGTGTGCTTGAAGAAATTAAGAAAGGAGAAGAAACGGAAGTTTTTAAGAAACCGACGAAGAAATTCAAAATAAAAACACCACTTATTGAACGACTCGACAATTATGTTGAAGATTTAAATGTATTGTCTACCAAACCAAATTTGGTTAAATATCCGCCAGAATTGAAACCGGTACCGTGTAAACCATTGTTCTTTGATTTAGCACATAATTTGCTTGAATATCCTAACTTGGAAGATGTTACAAGTGAAGGTGCGAAAGCAAAAAAAGAAACTGGAGGAATATCGGGATTGGTTAAAGGGCTTTGGGGATGGGGTGGAAATAAATAAATCGTGAATTTATATAGAATATAATTTTATGTTAAATATATTTCTTAATGAAATTTGAATAAAAAATTATTTCAATCTTTGTAATACTTGTCTTTTATTGCAATTACGGACCTTTCAAAAATCAAAACTTTATTGATTATTTAGGATCACTAATCAAATTAAAAAGTTGAAAATAATTGCATATAATAAACGAAAGTCTCATTATTGAAGATTTTATCTCTGCCTACTTTTGAAGAAAGTAATTGCTGAAGGGCAATTGTTTACAATAGTTGTACTTACATAATAGACTTCGTACTTAGCAGTATATAGCAACTATTTCAATTTTGATAAAATCTTATTACCCATGTATAAAACTTACTAACAGATTGATGATAAATATCAAATTTTTTTTTGTATGAATCATTACAAAAGAAACGAAATATTCACACGATCTCTATATATAACATATACGCATATTTTTAAAATTTGATAGTGGTATTCAGATTGTTTTTCAAACATTGAACGAAGTTGAAACCATTACCCTTTTCCATTTTTCGGGTTCCGTATTCAAACCAGGAACTCTTACAGTTTCACCATACCCATCTGTTGACACAGCCATTTTACTGGCACCTATAGTGCTTTAAAATTTCAAAATAAAATTTTTGAAGTGCGCGGCAAAAAATCAAAAAATGATTCACAACAAACTTTAAGAAGCTGTAGAGATAGAGAGTGCGAAAAAAAAGTTAACCGGGAGCTTTGTAAAATATAATGTTAGAGTTTTAACTCTGTTGGTACGTCTGTGGCAATTGTAGTCACTTTATTTATATACACATATTTGTAAAAAGAAAAAAAGACAGAAATCAAAAATATTATTTCTGATTCTTAGAAACAGTATATAAACTGATAAATCTGTATATATCAGTTAAAACTAACATTATATTTTACATATATATGTATATATATATACATATATATATATATATTTATATATATACATATATATATATATATATATATATATATATATATATATATATATATATATATATATATATATATATATATATATATATATACTGTTGAAGTTTTTGTACCATCAAGGCTATTCTTCAAGCTCACCCGATATATCATTGGCGCATATAAAATATTTCGTATTGTCACCAATACGAGGCGATGTTTTCAAAACAAATGACAAATAAGCATAATTTTTTTTTTGCTAAGTATGGTTATCACATAAATAAAATTAAAATGTTTTAAAATAATTCAATTGTTTGGAATTTAAGATATACATATATAACCAATAATGGATCCACCAGATATTTCACACGACCAGTATTCATCATGGGTATGTATAAGAAGAAGATGTAATTAATTTTGATTCTTTCAACTATTATTCTAAACACGTATTTTTTAGATGGCTTTAATATATGTATTTAATTTAATTGTTGGTACCGGAGCATTAACGTTGCCATCAGTATTTGCTCAAGCCGGATGGGGAGTAGGTACAATTTTAATTGTCGGTCTGGCATTTATAAGTTTTATTACCGTAACTTATGTTATCGAGAGTATGGCTTGTGCAAATGCAATTGTTCACTGGAAACGATTAAGATTATTGAAAAAAGATCGGGTAAATATTTTGTATTGAATGGTCATGTCTTTTATAACTAGTTTCTTATATGTTTTATTTGTTAGATTTTTCAAGATTCTGTATATTCAGAAAGTTCTGAAGAAATTAGTTCCGATGGTACATCAGAAGGTGAACCATTATTTCAAAACGCGTGTCGATACTACGAACTTGATAGAAAAATTGAACTTGGTGAAATGGCCACATTATTTTTCAATAAACCCGGGCGTGTTCTTTTCTATATTTGCTTTTGTATTTATTTGTACGGAGACCTTTCAATATACTCAGCTGCTGTTTCAAAATCCATTGCTGATATTACTTGGTAAGTTATTTTCATTTCGTATATATTCAATATGTATCTTTATTTATTATAATTTTATCAATATACTTGCTCAATAGTCCAGTAAAGCAAAAGTAGTTCGTAAACTAATTTAATTTGATTGATCTATTATTATTTAAAAACGTAAACATTTTTGTTTATGTATGTATATTTTGTTAGAATACCATAATAATACAGATTACCTGTACAGTAAATATGTGTCGAAATGGCATTCTTACAATATATACATACAAAAACAAGTTTTTATATTTTAAAAATAATAGATAATTTGAGGTGAATAAATTACATGTTAAACCATAAAAGCATCTGTGTGGTAAAAATGTTTTTTTTATTGATATATTTGCTGGAAAGGTAAAATGTACCATAATGGTGTTCTGATAAAATATATATACACAAAAATATTAGTGAAAAATTTGTCATTTAGGCTAATTTGTACCATTATGATTCTTCTATGACTTCTAGTCGGTTGGGTCATCTAGGTTGCTCAGTTGATCGTATACTAACTTGTCTTTATTTGTTTAGCACATTTCAACCCAATGACACAACAAACGGAACAATAACACCAGATTCAATTTGTTGGCCTGGTAGCAAATTGACTCAATATGAAGCGTACAGAATGTATTTGGTAGCTTTCTTTTTAACCTTAGGTCCTTTTGTGTGTTTTAATGTACAAAAAACGAAATACTTACAACTTGTTACATCGATTATGAGATGGTTAGGTAAGTTCGATTTAAATTTCAGATTATCTTATTAATGTAACGGTGTCTGTGTACGAAATTTATGATACGCTTCTGGTGTTATTCCATTTGAAAATTGTACAAAAAGAAACATTCAACTTATATTTTATAAATAATTACACGTTGATGAAGTTACATTAAATGAATGAGACGTCACCGAAAAAAAATTCATTTTATTAAATTGTTCAATATTCCCTATAATATTATCAGAATAGCATTACATATAATAAAGTTATTTCGACTCTTCTGTGGTCTAATATGACATCCTAAATGTTCTAATATTGTTGGTAAATTTGCCTATCTTTCTTTGTTGCGATTAAGCGCAGTTAATTTTATCAGTTTCAATTGAGAAAACAGTCATTTATTTTACAATATGCTGTTATGTATCTATGTTTACAATTCTGATATCTGTACTTAAGACATATAACATGTAAGTTACTTATGCCCATACACATCACAAATTGCACAATGAGTAGGGTTTGGCTATCCTAATATAGCCTAACCCTGTCTGCAGCAGGGTTGGGCTATTTATCACAAATTGAGAGACTACATGCATCTGTTACTAAATTAACAGGGTTGTTGTTAATTGAATGTGTTCTCCAGCACAAAATAAACAAAAAAGTGCATACAAACATACGTCTCAACTTAATTTATTACCGACATATTAAAAAATAAAGAATGGGGATCCGTTTTTGTCAAACGCGGCCCAGGGGGCAGCATCATATATTGTTCCATGTCATGCAAATATTCGATATTAGAATTCGTATTTGGATTCATCTGATAAAATGGACACAAATAATAAAAATATTAATTAATATTAATATAAATAATCATTCGAAAAAATAATTATACTTATTAGTTAATATTTTGCGATCAAAATAAATACTATGTAACAATAATGTAATGTTATGAAAACAACACATGTAATCACTCCAATAACAGGCGTTTGACTTAATATGGAGGTCAGTGGTATATATACTTTATATTTACAATGATCTGACATATCTAGTGCACGGTGTGCGACAGGCCGAGTTTAAGGGGTTTTTGGCCTTCGTGCTTACAGTGCTATTGCTACAGGAAATATTAGACCATATTTGATATCGGTATAACTTTTGAACGAAAAGATTATATTTACATTATAGGTATATCAAAAAATACTAACTACTTGATTTTATATTTAAAAAAAAATTTTCTTTTATTTTTATTCTTAAATTCTTAAATAGATTAAGACTAAATGTTTATATCATTTTAATTTATAATTTCGAAAATGTAATATTTAAAAATTTGCGCTCAAAAGAACTTACTATTATGCTGCTCCCAAGCGGGAGAGTTTGGCAACACGGGTCTCCATTCATTTATTTTTCTACGAGTTTTTTGTTAATTTTGTGCTAGAGAACACATTCCTGAAATAGTGCAATGGCAAGGGATATGGGAATTATGCATAACTTTAAATTTTTGAAACAGCCTGTATACATTCTGTAACATTTACACTTTGAATGTGATTTACTATTTCAAATATAAGGCATTTGAGTTTACATTGAAAAAAGATTTAAAAAAATTTGTTTTAGTGGAGTTTTATCGATGGCTTTTTAAAATGTTTAATTGAATATTGTTTATTATTTATATAGCATTTTCAATAATGATTGGATTAGCAACACATCGTTTAATAACACACGGTGCTGCAGGTCATCCAAAATTAGTATCAATCGATGGTATACCTGAATTGTTTGGTGCATGTGTGTACAGTTTCATGTGCCATCATTCATTACCAGGATTGTTAACACCGATCAAAGATAAACGACATTTGAAGACTTTTATTAGTTTAGATTATTTATTAATATGTTCATTTTATTTATTATTAGCATTAACTGGGGCATTTGCATTTGAACATTTAAAAGATTTATACACATTAAATTTTAGTCCAACATTTACAGATGATACAAACATTTATATGAAATTAGTCGATTATTTTTTAACAATGTTTCCAATATTTACATTATCAACAAGTTTTCCAATTATTGCAATTACATTAAAAAATAATTTAATTGCATTATTTTTAGATACGAATAATTTAAATCAATATAATATTGTAGTGCGTGAAGTATTATTTCCTATGTTAGCCGTTGTGCCTCCAATATTAATAACATTCTTTACTGAAAATCTAAATATTTTAGTTAGTTTTACCGGATCGTATGCTGGTACTGCCATTCAATATTTAATACCTACATTTTTAGTGTATAATGCACGCAAAACATGTACAAATATATTAGGTTTAGGTATTAAAAATGAATATAAAAGTCCATTTAGTAATTGCTTTTGGATTATATTTGTTATATTATGGTCAGTTACGTGTGCCATTTTAGTTACAGTAAATTTTGTAAAAAAATGTACGAATCCAGATAGTTCGGGATGTTTCAACTGAAAATGTAAGAAAGTTTTTAATGATTCGGTAAAAGTTCAAAAGTATAATTTCATGTATTTATGAACTCTGAGCGTTTGGGCCGTATGCTTGAGTAAATTTTAAATTGACAACCGATCCGGAAAATTCACGAAATTCTGAAATTTGGAAAATATTTTTGTCGTAAGCAATGTAATCAAATGATGAAATGAAAAAAATGCCGGAGCACATTGCGTGTGAAAGGCTCTATTTGATTACAAGCTTCTTACCGCTGGTTGCTTTAAAATGGATATTTGGAAAATGATTACAAAAACTGCATAAAGCGATAGTGTCTAATCTCACCTGAACATAAATGGCATCAACATTGATGAAAATCTGTTGAGGTTTGATTTTATACGTGTTATGTTCCTTGTTTAAGTATCATGGTTTGTCTTTGGGATTTTTCAGTGTAGGTAGGTAATGACTACTTTGCAATCTAATACGTATTTATACAGAAATTCAGGGAAATTTTATTACTTTACTCTTGAAAAAACTCGTTAAAATAAAATTTAAGAATTTATATTTGGTTTTTTGAGCAAAATGTTTACTGAGTAGTTTATTCCCAAAGAGTCTTGACACTTACAATAATTAAAATTGCTGGCAATTAAATTAATAAATAGCTTTACGTTTGATAACCTTGGCAAAAATACTTAAAAACCTTAAAAAAAATTTGTGTTTGCAACTCTATGCTCTCGCCCTATTATAAAACGCCCTAAAACACCCTATTATCACATTCAGTGACCAAGGACAATTTACATAATATTAAAAATATAAAGAGCCTGTAATAATGATAACAAAATAGATTGAATGTATTATGGTAAATATTAACGAAATCTCTTCACAAAACTCTAAATACATGAAATCATACTTTTCCGGCGATACTCGTATCCAACAACTGCCAATAATTTTTTAATCAACTCATCCAAATATTTTTTTATTGTGATCTTAAACTTTTATAAATAAGTAAAAAAATTAGAAAAAGCTAATTTTTTTAAGAAATGTGAAAGTTTCTTACTCTTATTTGAGATAAAATTATCTCGATTAAAAAAGTGGCACAACATTCCGAAACATTAAAGTAAACAGTAAAACACTAAATCTTCATAAATTATTTACTTTTAATATAGAAATTTATTAACAATGTTTAAGTATTAAATAATACATTTAATATTTAAATGTTTTATAAATTATTAATAATAATATATATACAAATTTTTAAATTATTATAAAATTGTTTTGTTATTTAAAATAACAGTGATATTAAGAATAATATAGTAATTGTTTAAAAATGGGATTCCATTTCCCATGTGTGTCTAATATTTTTAAAAACATTCGAAATGTTTAAGGCTGATAAAAAATAGAAATTAAGTCGAGGTAAATACTTTTTTAACAATAATAAAAAACTATTAAATGTGGGTTTTTAAGGTTATGAGGGCTTCATCACTTGAATTTTCCATGCGTAGGTTTTGTTGGGTAATGAAAATCATAGCTTTGAGTTTCAAAAAATTATCTA
The DNA here is from genome assembly GCA_963920215.1 of Nineta flava. Lineage (NCBI taxonomy): Eukaryota > Metazoa > Arthropoda > Insecta > Neuroptera > Chrysopidae > Nineta > Nineta flava. The sequence goes on along the minus strand of OY986041.1, from coordinate 68,946,222 downwards.
CCTCTAACTTTATTGCCAAAAACCCTTTCAACACTAAAGTCATGTGGGTGGTATAAAATCATATTTGCCCACGAATTAGAATGGAGTTCTAATTCGAGTTATTATTAGAGTGGAGTTCCATTTATAAACAATTATAAAAAATATATTTTTATTGTATATATTTAGTAAGTACACGAGAACTAATTTGTGTTACGGAAGTACAGGGTGGGCAAAAAGTACCTTTTAAGTTTTGAACGAAATAATAAACACTTAAAATAAAATCGATTGCGTAATAAAGTGTTGCCCCCTGCATTAAATCTAACAGTTAGATTTAATGCAGGTGCCAACTCTTTTCATTACATTGTGCTTTTCATTGCATCATATTTTTGAGTGTGGTTCCCTCGACAATTTTATTATCTCAAGTGGTTTGGGCAGTAGTAACATCTTGCTGAAAATGGCATTTCTATTGTTCGCTCGCAAGAGTGGAAAGAGAAAGTCCTGAAGCATTGTTCAGTATCAATTCTTAAAATTGGTGGCCTATTACGAACTATATTGAATATCACCGTCTTGATAAATGTTACCATATCGCTCAAATTTGATCACCATAGCACGAACAGTTTAAAATGTTCTTAAAAAGTTAAAAAATAGCTCTAAGTTTTTTGCCCACTATATCATTATCATTATATATATATATATAATGATATATATATATATATATATATATATAATGATTTCTTCGGTGTATAAATTCATGGAATAAAATGAGTCTCTTGGATTTGCATGTAAAATTACTGTTTTTTAACCGTAATTTATAGTAAAAACCGTTTTGATTAAGTAAAGTTTTCTTTTAAATACAAATATTTATGCATTGCAAAAAAAAATTTATTAAGTGTTCATTTAAAAAGTTAACTTTTAAATATTTTTAAAAATATGAATTTTAGAAAAAAATGGTTTAAACAAAATTTGCCAAGTTTAAAAGGGGAAACATAATGCAAGAATTATATTTTTGTTCCATGCATCCGCCGTGGCCGCGTGGTAGAACTTATCTTTTAAACGGTGCAAGATAGGGAAAATCTTACAAAAAATATTTATCGAATAAAAACAGACAACTTTGATTGAAACTTTTTTTCGTAAAATATTTAAGTCGCAACTTTTCAAATAATATACAGTATATTTTCATATTGCATGAGAAAAATATCAAAAATTAAGATTAACCGGAATTTTTCATAATGTAATTTTTGCCAAATTTAATCAGAGTGTTCTTTCTAAATATTTTTTGTTTTTACATTCTTTCTTTTTTATAGGAAACGTGAAATAACATTCATTATTGATTTACAGCCATCCATTATTTACATAAGTCATAATTTTGCTAAAGTAAAATCTATGTTGAAATTATGCAATATTCAATATAAAATTTAGTAATGAGTCCGAAGACATTATACACTGAAGTATTAATATTAAATAAACGAAATCAAATTAAGTTTAATTTAAATGTCGATCTCGTAAAATGGTCTAATAATCAATAATATTAAACTATTTTTATGAAACAAATTCAATAAATTGTCAAATAAAATAGGTTCATGCAGATAATATATCGAAATGTATGTGTTACATGTATTTATAGATATAAAAACTAATGCCAATTAAAAAATAGCTCATAATGCCAATTTATTATACATCTAAATATATTATGAGAGAACTGATTATTTTTATATACCAAATTTATATTTATATTAAAAAAACATATTTTAGTATTGAGTTTTTTTTTCATTCCATACTAACTTTACTAAATAAGATTCGAATGTAATTTTTTACAAAGATATTATAAGTTTAGTCCCAACTTTGCAATGGTTGAATATAATGATCGCAGGGAAAAATTATAAGTTCATCCATCCGTAAACACGAAACTCAAAAACGAAAAGCAGTAAGAAGCTGATTTTTTTTGTGTGTTCTAGAACTAAAATGTAAATTCGTGAATGTTCAAAATCGATCCATACAACTTTCCGTTAAGGAAGAGGGTGGGAAGTCGATATATCTATCTTTCAAACCGCAAGAGATAAAAGAAAAATTTGAAAATAAAAAATGTTCCTTTTTTAAAAATAAAGAGTTTAGACATAGATATATTTTGGGGTCTAAAAAGTATTGCACTTCGACCTTATAGTCCATTGTGTTCCCCCCTCTACTTCAGTCTGACGAGATTCGTTTATCCCATAAGTTGGCAATGGCCAGGAGCTTGCTTATCAGGCCTTCCTGAAGTTTCATGTATTCGGGGTGAGCACCAAATATCTTGTATCTGCTGCAACCCAGAAGTTCGCAGTCAAAGATAATGTGGCTGGATGTTTCTACCTTCTTGCCACACAATCTGCACACAATATACCCGTTATGGAGTCTCATTGTGTGTAGATGCTTCCGCAGAGAATAATGCCCGGCAATGAATCCGGTAACCTTCCTCAGTTACATCCTGTTCAGTTTCAGTGCATCGAGAGATAGCTTCTTGGTTGCATTCCGAAGCAGTATTTTCCCGAGCTTTTGCTGCGGTATATTTTTTTACCAGTGATCACGGTGTTTAACATTTACCCACTCTTTGATATCTTATTTACATGAAGTCCTTCATTCATAAAATAGGCTCTGGGCCTATGAAAAGCATCCCGACTCCCTCCTTTGCTAAGGTATCTACGTTTCCTTCGAAATCACTGTGACCCGGCACCCAGATCAATTTAACATTGTTCCGTTTTTTCAGCTCCAACAGTTCCTCCAGACAATCCTTGACTACCCCTGAAGTGACCTCAGTTCCAGACAATGCTTTTAGTCGGACTGTCCGAGAGAATACATACGTTCTGGTTTATGTAGCCTCTACGTAGGTTTTTACGGACGCAAGCCAGTATGACGTAGACTTCTGCTTAAAAGACCGTGGTTAATTTCCCCAAGGAGAGGCTAATGTTTACTTTGGGTCTTTCACCGTATATTCCCGCCCCGGTCCCTTCTTCAGTTTTGGATCCGTCTGTATACTAGACGATTCCTTTCTTGGGATAGGGTGGTTCTCCTTCCGTCCACATGTCCCTATCACAGACTACAGTGAAAGATTTTGAGAAGGAGTATATTTTGGGAAGTATATCTGTTTCCATTTCAAAAATGGAATCTGAGATGATTGATGTTCCTTGCATGTCCAACCTAATTTTTTAAATCCAGTTATTATTGCAAGATAGTCTATAGGCGCTGGATCTCGCTTTAGCTATTATTAGAATGTTTAGCGGAATCAGTCCTAGTATGATTTCCATGGTAGCTGTGGGTGTTCTGCTCATGGATCCACTAATGCACAAACTGGCCAGTCTTTGGATCCTGGATAGCTTTGTGCATGCTGTTATTTGATTAACCTTTGGCCACCACACTAGAGCAGCATAGATTATAATTGGCCTAACTACTGTTGTGTACAGCCAGTGGATCATTTTGGGTATTAGCCCCCCGATTTTCCACATGCTCTCATGTAAAGCATTACAGAAGATTTGCTCTTATTTGTTATGTATTCCAGATGAGGGTTCCATGTTAGTTTAGACTCTAACATCACTCCTAAGAATTTGATTTCCCTTGCGATCTGTAGTCTTTCACCGTGTGAATGGAATTAGTGTGGTCTTACCAGGGTTTATTTTTAATCCCTGGTTGATACACCATTCCTGTGTGAATTTTACAGCGTTTTGCATAAGCTTCGAGATTGTGCTTTCACAGGGTTCTTGGATTGCAATTATAATGTCGTCCGCATATTCCTGTGTGTAGTATCCTTCTTGGTTGAGGTTAGTCAGTAAGCTAACTAACTTCACTGTCAGTCTCCACAGGAGTGGGGATAAGACACCACCCTGTGGACATTCTTTGGTGGCTCTTACAGTGACAGACTCTCCAAGAAGGATAGTTTGTATTCTTCTACCTATCAGCCTAGAGTTTATCCACCTACAAATGGTGTCTTCTACTCCGTGCTGACTGCAGAATTACCCATGGAATTGTAAGAGGCATTGTCAAATGCCCCCTCAATGTCAAGAAACACGCACAAGGTGGTTTGTTTCCTTGCGAATCCCTCCTCAATCCTAAATATTAGGTTGTGAAGGGCTTGTTCACAGGATTTTCCCACCTGATACGCGTGCTGGTTGGCATGAAGCGGATTTCTCGACAGTGCTCCTTAAGTTAAATGAAATCCAACTAGTCTTTCCATTGTCTTTAGTAGAAACGATGACAGACTAATTGGTCTAAAGTCCTTTCCCGTGGAGTGGTTGAGCCTCTCCAGTTTTGGCAAGAAGGTCATACTGGCTTCCATACTGTTGGGATATAACTTGTAGCTAGGTTTTTCCTGAATATGTGACTAAGTAGAGTTAAAAGATGCCTGCTCCTTTTTGTAAAAGCACTGGGTATATCCCGTCTGGCTCCGGTGCTTTATATAGACTAGTAAAGAAGTGCCTTTTTTCGAATTCCGTTTCGCCTTCTCAGAAAATTATGACCAAGATGTCATTTGATTCGTAATTGCATCTAGAAAGTTTTTGAAAAAGTTGAAGTCCCGCGTAAAAAAATTGCCAAAGTTATAAACAATTTAGTAAAAAAAAAGGGGTTCGTTTTTTTGCGAATATCTCAAAAAACTATTGTAGATATCGGAAATCGAATAAAAGATTCTTAAAGAGCAGTAAATATCCTAAAAAAGTCTCTATTCCTGAAACTGTACCACTAATATTTATAATTTTAATTGAGATATGAAAATAGGTATTGAAAACGAGTGATTCGGCTCAGCTTTGATTCAGACACTTGAACAAAAAAAATTTTTTAAGCCATTAAACATGAATATTAAGAAAAGAGAAAATGCAGGTACTTACTGGATACTTCAACAAACAATAATCCGTCATCAAAAAAATTTTTCCCCAATTTTTCCAACTATGCTTTTGTTAACTAAAAAAAATTTTCCAATCTGGATAACCCCGATAATTTTTAAAATAAAAGTCTTTTAGTGGTCTAAAGTTGACTTGACCAAACCCGAGGTATAATTTAAACCCTCGGTCTTGAATCAACTTTAGATCCGCTGCAGTTACTTCCAGCACTATGGTGTGTCTCGTATCGCCCTTCGTGCTGTTGATAATTTCCACTCCTCAGTGCGCAGGTTTCTATTCTACGCTCCTAGAGTTTTGATTAATTTGTCCGGTTCAACGGAGTTATAGATCTGGGGAGTATACAGCAGAACTTTGGATGTGTTCATTAGGGTTTTTGCAGCCCCGACGATAAGCTCCGCTCCTTGCCATGGTCTGATGTTCGGACCGTTCTCCATAAGCCAGTTTATGGTTGTTGTGCCTATGCACGGTACAACGAGGAGCCCCCCTGCCCAGGTAGCAACTCCGATACTGTGGGCCTCAATGAGCTCTTGGATAGTGAGGGTTAACAGCATCGAGAGTTGTACCTTTTCGGATTGTTCCAGAGTCATTTTGACCTCAGGATACCCCCGCAGTGCAATGCAATCTTTGTTGTTGAGGCGGTTTAAGCAAAGGTATTTATAGCCGTTACTTGTCCCCTTCCTGGGGTTTTACACAGGTTGATTCCCTGAATTAGCCCCTACAGGTGTCACTGTTTTAGAAATCAGGGCTGTCTTTTCCCCGGGCTGCTTGATTTTATTTCTATAATGTGTAATATGGAATATTCCTACTGTCGATGATTGCGTTGCAAATTTTCGAATATACAATTTTGTTTCGCGTATTGTGGTATAAGTTTTATTATTTGAATGGCTCTGTAATTAATATTAATTACAAAAGCGTACAAAAGCTTTGTACACCTTTTTATATTTTTATACATCTGTGCGTGTGTAAAAAGTAAAATAATCAGCTCACGTATTGATAACGAGCTCATTATACACTGGATATTTAAGTAATTAACTCAGTTAGTCGAGTCACTTATTCATAATGCATTATAATAAGTGATTTTAAATAGTTGATGGTCATAAAACATATAATAAAACACGTATTATATAATGGAAAACAAAAATTTTTTAAATTTATGTTATTTTAAAAATATTGTATAATCGAGCCGCTTCAAAATTTAAGGTTTCACCATGGACGGTATATCGTTTTTATCAAAAATATCAGTCCGATTTTGATAAAGGTCGAGTTACTAGTCAGCTTCACATAAGGCCCAAGATGATAAGGGCCGGATCTAGAATTCATAACTAAGTAATGAAAACAATTAGGTTCGTGAACATTTTTTTTTTGCAACTACACTTTATTACCTAAAAATTTTATAGAGCTGTATACAAGTTTTTTTTTAAATTGAGATTTCTAAAAGGATTGAAAAAAATTCTAAACTTGGAGTCATTATTGCGGTAAGTAAAAATAAACTCTTGGTAAGTCATTTGTTACGGTTTTTAACCGGACTTCAAAAAGGAGGATGGTTGTCAATTCGTCTGTATTTTTTTTTTTTTAATGTTTGTCACCTCAGAACTCCGTCATTTATGAACCGATTTTGAATTTTTTTTTTGTCTTAACGGGTTTAATTCAAGGTAGGCCCCATTGTCACCAAATCGCATTCTGATGAGAGGATCCCCGGGAAATCGAGGAAAATCCTCATTTTATATGTGATAACCGATTTCTGCGAAATTTTTTTTGAAAGGGTATACTCATTCATAATGGGAAAATAAAAAAAATTTTTAAAAACCGACTTCAAAAAAATTTTTTACAAAAAAAAAACCGACCCAAAAAAAAAAATTTTTACAAAAAAAAACCCAATTCCTTGTAAAAAAAACTGAAAATCTGTTATGAAAAAATGCACTAAAAATTAAAAAAAAAAAGAAAAAAGTGGGTTCGATCCCCATCCCTAGATGTGTACGATTTTTCATATCAAGCATTTGATGTCAAAAAAAAAATGTTATCAATGTTCAGACATATTACTTAAATGTCAAAGTAAGTAAACGCTAGTCGCTTCCGTTGGTATAATATAACCGAAAGGCAACCATACTAACAATGGAAATAAATAGACGCTAGTTTACAAAAAACAATTTGAAAAAAAAAAAGTGTAAAAAAAAAATTGGTTATAAAAAAATGCACTAAAAATTAGTAGGTCGTTTAGTAGGTCTACCCATATTTAGACAAATAAAATCGGTTTTCAACTTCAAAGTCACTAAAAAGCGAGAAATAAACCATATTTTGACAAAATGGAAACCCGACTACAAAAATCAAATATTCTATAACAAAAAATGCACTAAAAAGTAAATAAACCATATTTTGACAAAATGGAAACCCGACTTCAAAAATAAAATATTCTATAACAAAAAATACGCTAAAAAGTAAAAAAATAATTGCATATTCTTGTGCCAATTTTAGTTCACGCCAGCGTCGGACTGGCCATATAGTCGAGGTGGCGTTTGCCAGCCGGGCCCTAGCGTGCGCGGGCCCCCTACGGGCCTGGCTTGTGGCAAACCTCGCAAGCCAGGCCCGTAGGGAGCCCGCGCACGCAGTTGGTACGGTAGCCTAGGGCCCGGCTCTTGCGATCTACATGTAAAGTAGATAGATCATACATACTTAGAAATGAAACAGAAAAATTAAAACTTGTTTTAGAAAATTCTGAACGGCGATAACTTTTGAACGAATCAACCGATTTTGACGTGTATCATAATACACGATATTTGACATTGTTTAAGAGATGCATTATATAGATACGATTTTCAGCGCTGAAGCGCATTAAAAGGAGTCTTTGCTCTCTATTAATAATAATAATTAATAATAATTCATTTATTGATTGTTTTTTCCACAATATAAAGATCGTACAGAATAGATCAAGTTTCATAAAAAAGGGAAATGGACATGATCGGACAAGAACTGTTTGATTCGTTGATTATATTAAACACAGAATCGGATCTTATCAAGAATGACGAGAATAGCAGCTCTTACGATCGAGTTATCGACAGCTTAGCTGAAACTTCTCCTCTTTAAAAAAAATGTTGATTGGTTAGCTTTCGATTTGTTATAAAGTAATTGGAACTATATTTACCTAATCTAAGATACTAGAATGCAAAAAGTGAAGCTGACTGACACACTCATCTATATAAAACCTAACCCACTCTAGACATGCTAGAAAGATAAGGTTTGCATTCGACGCGAAATTGCTTCAAACCGACGAGAAAAATCGATAAACTTCAATTTTTTCAGTGCAACCACCCCCCCCCCCCGAAAAATCGGAAATACATCCTCTAAAATTACGTTTTTCTGTTCTATACATGCTAGAAAGATGGGATTTTCACTAATCGACCCGAAATAACGTCAAATTTACCGAATATTTTGAAAAATTTCTTTACCTACATCGCAACCCCACCGAAAATGGGAAAAACATTCCTAAAACTGACCTTTTCACTTCTATTTTGAAACATATAGTTTTTGCAATCGACGCTAAATAGCTACAAATTAGGAAGTTAATTCGAAAAACTTAATATTTTTTATTGCAACCTCCCGGAAAATCGAAAAAACACACCCCAAAATTACGTTTTTCAGTTCTATACATGCTAGAATGATAGGATTTTCACCAATCAACTCGAAATAAAGTCAAATTAACAAAAAATTTTGAAAAATTTCATTACCTACATCGCAATCTTCCGAAAAGTGAAAAACATCCCTAAAACTGACCTATTCACTTCTTATCATGTTAGAAAGATCAGTTTTTTCCATTCGACGTGGAACAGGTTTAAAATAACAGGATTATTAAAAAACACAAATTTTTCCATCGAAACCCTTCTTAAATGGGATAAACAACCCTAAAACGCAGAATAACAACTGCAAATTAATCGGTTGATTCGAAGAACGTAATTTTTTTCGTCGCTATCTCTTGAAAATGGAAATGTGAGACCTATCTATGCGTAGTCCCCCCAAACCTCCCACCCTAAACCCACTTCCCCCAAGAAATTTTCCTCCCGAAAAAACCCTCTACCATAATTCTGTTCCGGGCCCCGGGCTTGTGGGGAGCCACCCGGGCCCTTTCGGCCCAGTCCGACCCTGAGTTCACCTAAGCAAAAATTTTTAAATATATATGTACAATTATTGTTATTTTTGGAGGCGGTGTCAGCATAGAGAAATTCACATAATTTTTGGACACCGCCTCCAAAAATAACAATAATTGTACATATATATTTAAAAATTTTTGCTTAGGTGAACTAAAATTGGCACAAGAATATGCAATTATTTTTTTACTTTTTAGTGTATTTTTTGTTATAGAATATTTTATTTTTGAAGTCGGGTTTCCATTTTGTTAAAATATGGTTTATTTCTCGCTTTTTAGTGACTCTAAAGTTCTATAACTAGTTTTATTTATCTAAATATGGGTAGACCTACTTAAACGACTAATTTTTAGTGAATTTTTTTAGAACACATTTTTTTTTTACCCGTTTTTTTTTTTTTTTTTAATTTTAAGAGCATTTTTTTATAACAGATTTTCAATTTTATTTACATGCATTTTGTTTTTTTTTTGTAAAAATTTTTTTTTTTGGGGTCGGTTTTTTTTTTTGTAAAAAAATTTTTTGAAGTCGGTTTTTAAAAAAATTTTCTTATTTTCCCATTATGAATGATTATACCCTTTCAAAAAAAAAAAAAATTTCGCAAAAATCGGTGATCACATATAAAATGAGGATTTTCCTCGATTTTCCGGGGATCCCCTCATCAGAATACGATTTGGTGCCAATGGGACCAATGGGAAACCAAACCCTTTAAAACAAAAAAAAAAATTCAAAATCGGTTCATAAATGTTGGAGTTCTGAGGTGACACACATAAAAAAAAAATTAAAAAAAAAATAAATAAAAAAAATACAGACGAATTGAGAACCATCCTCCTTTTTTGAAGTCGGGTTAAAAAGTAATTGCATATTCTTGTGCCAATTTTAGTTCTACTAAGCAAAAATTTTTAAATATATATGTACAATTATTGTTATTTTTGGAGGCGGTGTCCAAAAGTTATGTGAATTTCTCTATGCTGACACCGCCTCCAAAAATAATATTATTATGTATTTATCCTATCAAAAACATAAATGTAAAAAAGGGCCGAGTTTTCGGGGAGAATTATAATTTCCACATTATCCCCGATGATATGGGTATCAAATGAAAGGGCTTAATGAGCAAAACACAAAAAGTAAAGTTAAGTCATTCTAAATCCAATATGGCGGGCGCCGCAAATGGAAATTTACAATTTCCACACTAACCCCTATGATATGGGTATCAAATGGAAGGGCTTAATGAGTGAAACACAATAAGTAAAGTGACGTCATGCTAAATCCAATATGGCGGCTGCCGTAAATGGTGATTTATAATTTCCACATAAACCTATATGATATGGGAATCAAGCCCTTTCATTTGATCCCCATATCATAGGGGTTAATGTGGAAATTATATATCGCTATTTACGGCGGCCGCCATATTAGATTTAGAATAACGTCACTTTATATATTGTGTTTCTCTCATCAAGTCCTTACATTTGATATCCATATTATAGGGGTTTATGTGGAAATTATAAATCTCCATTTGCTGCGGCCACCACATTGGATTTAGAATGACGTCCCTTTACTTATTGTGTTTTGTTCATCAAGCCCTTTTATTTGATACCCATATCATAGAGGTTAATTTGGAAATTTTAAATCGCCATTTGCGGCGGCCGCCATATTCGATTTAAGATGACATTCTACACTAATGTAGATCTAAATAATTTTGAGTCGCCAAAAAATCACCATCGAAATGGAAAAAGAGTGGATCAGATTTTCGGTTAAAAGTAAAAATTGTCCATTGACGAATTTGACTTTACTTTTTTGTTCTAGAACACACACACAAAAATTAGCGGTTTATCTGTTTTCGTTCTTGGGTTAGTGCGTCCACAGACAGACGGGTGGAAATAGCCGAAATGGCCCATTTTATAAACAAGCATTTATATAAAGGATTAATATTTTCAAACGTTACAAAGTCGGGACTAAACTTAATATACCATGTATATTTACATATATATTTACATATACTGGGAATAAAAAGGTAATTTTTGGTGTTCTTCCTCAGTTTCTGAGTTGTTTCATTTGAAAAATTAAAGTTTTCCAATTTTTCCTATAAATTTCAAGTTAAACCAGGTTGAATGCAAAAAAACCAATCCAAATTTTTTTTTTTGATAAATTTGAAAAAATTGCTTTGTTGAAAAATTTTAACAATTACTCTTATCCCTTTGAAGTATTCATAAGTAATGATTACATTCATTACAATCTAACGTGCAAAATACATTTATAGTAAATATTACATTTATACTGAATGTGTCATCCAATCAGATAGTCCTCAACAAATATCAACGAATTAGAATGGACTATAACCAAAACTTTGGGAAAATTTAATTTTTTCGATCTACAAATAGGTTTTGAAATATCCCACGTCGAATGCAAAAACTCGCATCCTTATAAAATGTCTGGAAATGCCTTATACTTAAACACATAAATTTAATATTTGATTTTCCATATGTTTCGTTGGGAAAATTAAATTTTCCCAAAGATTTTTATTTAAGGTATCAAAAATTCAGCGTCGAATGGAAAAAACCGCATCCTTCTAGCATTTCTGGAAGTGAAGCAACAAAGCTCCACAACTTTAAAAAATCGTGCACAAATCTCACAAGTGTGCCATATTTTAGTATAAATATAAAATATATTGACCAATCATAGAGTTGATGATGGTGTAACTAATGTTGTGCTCCGCTATCTTCCTCGAAAGACGGTAGTGCAGCTCAGTTATATCTATACTGCGTGCCTGAGACTTGGTTATTTTCCTGACCTCTGGAAATCCGCTAAAGTTTTAGCGCTTCCGAAGCCGGGGAAGCAACTTAAGTCACCTTCAAGCTACCGACCTATCAGTTTGCTGCTATCTCTCAGCAAGGTCATGGAGAAAGTAGTTTTGAACCGGCTGCAGTCGCATGAAGATATCCACAGACAGCTTATCCCCCAACAGTTTGGTTTCAGGTCAAACCATTCAACAGTGAGTCAGCTTCACCGACTCACTGACCACATTGCTACCGGATTTAACTGGAATAAATCCACAGGCATTGTCCTCTTGGACATCGAAAAAGCCTTCGATACGGTTTGGTACGATGGACTTATCCATAAACTATCCAAACTCGATATACCAACCTACATCCTGAAATTCCTGATTTCATATTTATCAAACAGAAAATCCCAAATTCATATCCAACAAAGCAAATCGAACCAATACCGTGTCAAAGCTGGTGTCCCTCAAGGGTCCCTGCTTGGACCCCGGCTCTTTTTATATTATATCAACGATATCCCGAAGGATCCAGCTACTGAAGCAGCTCTCTTCGCCGACGATACGGCAATCTATTGCTCTTCTTGGCAACCGAAAGCTATTTCGAGTTGCCTCCAAACCCATCTATCCATGCTTGAAAACTATTTCAAGCTATGGAAAATCAAGATAAATCCCACGAAGACTCAGTCCGTTTTATTTACTAGAAGGAATAAATTTTCCTCCTACCCACTTGAATTGAAGATGTTTAACACTGAAATCCGGCAATCTCAAAGTGTTGAGTATCTAGGAATAACTCTTCAAAGGCAGTTGAATTGGGCACAAGCCGCCAAAAGGCGTCTTGCCCTTGGAAACGCATCCTTTGCAGGACTGTACCCGTTACTCAACACCAAGAGCAAGCTGGACGAACGTTTAAAACATCGACTTTACAAGTCATGTATCCGGCCCGTACTCACGTACGCAGCCCCAATATGGTCAAACGTTGCTCCTTCGCACCTTGCGAAAATGCAAAAATTTCAAAATCGTTGTCTTCGGACGATTTCGAAAAAACCCCTAAGATATCCGTCTGAAGCTCTCCACGTTGAAACTGGACATCCTACTATCCGTAAATTTATCCAAACTACCTCCAAATCCTTTTTCCAATCTTCCCGCGAAAATCCTTTCCCGGAAATCAACGTACTGGGTCAATTTGACCCGAATACGCTGCTCTTCGGGAAAAGATTCCGCATGCCACATGATCTCGATTACAACTAATTCTGTTGTTTTCTAAATTGTACATATTTTCTTTTCTTTTCGTATTTCTATTTAAGTTTAGTTTTAGGGATGGCTTATCCATCCAATCTAGGTTAAGTTTTATGTCAATGGTTTTTATATTAAATTTTTCCCATTTCTAAACGATGTTAAAACGATTCTATAATCTCGATGTATATAATTTAATAAGATGATATATTATAGGTAAAGCATAGGCTAGGAACTATACTTTAAGATGTGTTGTACTACAAGTTATGTAAAATATTGATGCTAAAATATACTTATTCTACTACTACTACTACTACTACTACTACAATCATAGAGCAGCAATATTTCCTATGTTAATTTTATCAAAACAAAAATTTTCCATTTCCCGATATAAATTTCGAAACCACCCCCCCCCCCCCGAAAAATCGGAAATACATCCTCTAAAATTACGTTTTTCTGTTCTATACATGCTAGAAAGATGGGATTTTCACTAATCGACCCGAAATAACGTCAAATTTACCGAATATTTTGAAAAATTTCTTTACCTACATCGCAACCCCACCGAAAATGGGAAAAACATTCCTAAAACTGACCTTTTCACTTCTATTTTGAAACATATAGTTTTTGCAATCGACGCTAAATAGCTACAAATTAGGAAGTTAATTCGAAAAACTTAATATTTTTTATTGCAACCTCCCGGAAAATCGAAAAAACACACCCCAAAATTACGTTTTTCAGTTCTATACATGCTAGAATGATAGGATTTTCACCAATCAACTCGAAATAAAGTCAAATTAACAAAAAATTTTGAAAAATTTCATTACCTACATCGCAATCTTCCGAAAAGTGAAAAACATCCCTAAAACTGACCTATTCACTTCTTATCATGTTAGAAAGATCAGTTTTTTCCATTCGACGTGGAACAGGTTTAAAATAACAGGATTATTAAAAAACACAAATTTTTCCATCGAAACCCTTCTTAAATGGGATAAACAACCCTAAAACGCAGAATAACAACTGCAAATTAATCGGTTGATTCGAAGAACGTAATTTTTTTCGTCGCTATCTCTTGAAAATGGAAATGTGAGACCTATCTATGCGTAGTCCCCCCAAACCTCCCACCCTAAACCCACTTCCCCCAAGAAATTTTCCTCCCGAAAAAACCCTCTACCATAATTCTGTTCCGGGCCCCGGGCTTGTGGGGAGCCACCCGGGCCCTTTCGGCCCAGTCCGACCCTGAGTTCACCTAAGCAAAAATTTTTAAATATATATGTACAATTATTGTTATTTTTGGAGGCGGTGTCAGCATAGAGAAATTCACATAATTTTTGGACACCGCCTCCAAAAATAACAATAATTGTACATATATATTTAAAAATTTTTGCTTAGGTGAACTAAAATTGGCACAAGAATATGCAATTATTTTTTTACTTTTTAGTGTATTTTTTGTTATAGAATATTTTATTTTTGAAGTCGGGTTTCCATTTTGTTAAAATATGGTTTATTTCTCGCTTTTTAGTGACTCTAAAGTTCTATAACTAGTTTTATTTATCTAAATATGGGTAGACCTACTTAAACGACTAATTTTTAGTGAATTTTTTTAGAACACATTTTTTTTTTACCCGTTTTTTTTTTTTTTTTTAATTTTAAGAGCATTTTTTTATAACAGATTTTCAATTTTATTTACATGCATTTTGTTTTTTTTTTGTAAAAATTTTTTTTTTTGGGGTCGGTTTTTTTTTTTGTAAAAAAATTTTTTGAAGTCGGTTTTTAAAAAAATTTTCTTATTTTCCCATTATGAATGATTATACCCTTTCAAAAAAAAAAAAAATTTCGCAAAAATCGGTGATCACATATAAAATGAGGATTTTCCTCGATTTTCCGGGGATCCCCTCATCAGAATACGATTTGGTGCCAATGGGACCAATGGGAAACCAAACCCTTTAAAACAAAAAAAAAAATTCAAAATCGGTTCATAAATGTTGGAGTTCTGAGGTGACACACATAAAAAAAAAATTAAAAAAAAAATAAATAAAAAAAATACAGACGAATTGAGAACCATCCTCCTTTTTTGAAGTCGGGTTAAAAAGTAATTGCATATTCTTGTGCCAATTTTAGTTCTACTAAGCAAAAATTTTTAAATATATATGTACAATTATTGTTATTTTTGGAGGCGGTGTCCAAAAGTTATGTGAATTTCTCTATGCTGACACCGCCTCCAAAAATAATATTATTATGTATTTATCCTATCAAAAACATAAATGTAAAAAAGGGCCGAGTTTTCGGGGAGAATTATAATTTCCACATTATCCCCGATGATATGGGTATCAAATGAAAGGGCTTAATGAGCAAAACACAAAAAGTAAAGTTAAGTCATTCTAAATCCAATATGGCGGGCGCCGCAAATGGAAATTTACAATTTCCACACTAACCCCTATGATATGGGTATCAAATGGAAGGGCTTAATGAGTGAAACACAATAAGTAAAGTGACGTCATGCTAAATCCAATATGGCGGCTGCCGTAAATGGTGATTTATAATTTCCACATAAACCTATATGATATGGGAATCAAGCCCTTTCATTTGATCCCCATATCATAGGGGTTAATGTGGAAATTATATATCGCTATTTACGGCGGCCGCCATATTAGATTTAGAATAACGTCACTTTATATATTGTGTTTCTCTCATCAAGTCCTTACATTTGATATCCATATTATAGGGGTTTATGTGGAAATTATAAATCTCCATTTGCTGCGGCCACCACATTGGATTTAGAATGACGTCCCTTTACTTATTGTGTTTTGTTCATCAAGCCCTTTTATTTGATACCCATATCATAGAGGTTAATTTGGAAATTTTAAATCGCCATTTGCGGCGGCCGCCATATTCGATTTAAGATGACATTCTACACTAATGTAGATCTAAATAATTTTGAGTCGCCAAAAAATCACCATCGAAATGGAAAAAGAGTGGATCAGATTTTCGGTTAAAAGTAAAAATTGTCCATTGACGAATTTGACTTTACTTTTTTGTTCTAGAACACACACACAAAAATTAGCGGTTTATCTGTTTTCGTTCTTGGGTTAGTGCGTCCACAGACAGACGGGTGGAAATAGCCGAAATGGCCCATTTTATAAACAAGCATTTATATAAAGGATTAATATTTTCAAACGTTACAAAGTCGGGACTAAACTTAATATACCATGTATATTTACATATATATTTACATATACTGGGAATAAAAAGGTAATTTTTGGTGTTCTTCCTCAGTTTCTGAGTTGTTTCATTTGAAAAATTAAAGTTTTCCAATTTTTCCTATAAATTTCAAGTTAAACCAGGTTGAATGCAAAAAAACCAATCCAAATTTTTTTTTTTGATAAATTTGAAAAAATTGCTTTGTTGAAAAATTTTAACAATTACTCTTATCCCTTTGAAGTATTCATAAGTAATGATTACATTCATTACAATCTAACGTGCAAAATACATTTATAGTAAATATTACATTTATACTGAATGTGTCATCCAATCAGATAGTCCTCAACAAATATCAACGAATTAGAATGGACTATAACCAAAACTTTGGGAAAATTTAATTTTTTCGATCTACAAATAGGTTTTGAAATATCCCACGTCGAATGCAAAAACTCGCATCCTTATAAAATGTCTGGAAATGCCTTATACTTAAACACATAAATTTAATATTTGATTTTCCATATGTTTCGTTGGGAAAATTAAATTTTCCCAAAGATTTTTATTTAAGGTATCAAAAATTCAGCGTCGAATGGAAAAAACCGCATCCTTCTAGCATTTCTGGAAGTGAAGCAACAAAGCTCCACAACTTTAAAAAATCGTGCACAAATCTCACAAGTGTGCCATATTTTAGTATAAATATAAAATATATTGACCAATCATAGAGTTGATGATGGTGTAACTAATGTTGTGCTCCGCTATCTTCCTCGAAAGACGGTAGTGCAGCTCAGTTATATCTATACTGCGTGCCTGAGACTTGGTTATTTTCCTGACCTCTGGAAATCCGCTAAAGTTTTAGCGCTTCCGAAGCCGGGGAAGCAACTTAAGTCACCTTCAAGCTACCGACCTATCAGTTTGCTGCTATCTCTCAGCAAGGTCATGGAGAAAGTAGTTTTGAACCGGCTGCAGTCGCATGAAGATATCCACAGACAGCTTATCCCCCAACAGTTTGGTTTCAGGTCAAACCATTCAACAGTGAGTCAGCTTCACCGACTCACTGACCACATTGCTACCGGATTTAACTGGAATAAATCCACAGGCATTGTCCTCTTGGACATCGAAAAAGCCTTCGATACGGTTTGGTACGATGGACTTATCCATAAACTATCCAAACTCGATATACCAACCTACATCCTGAAATTCCTGATTTCATATTTATCAAACAGAAAATCCCAAATTCATATCCAACAAAGCAAATCGAACCAATACCGTGTCAAAGCTGGTGTCCCTCAAGGGTCCCTGCTTGGACCCCGGCTCTTTTTATATTATATCAACGATATCCCGAAGGATCCAGCTACTGAAGCAGCTCTCTTCGCCGACGATACGGCAATCTATTGCTCTTCTTGGCAACCGAAAGCTATTTCGAGTTGCCTCCAAACCCATCTATCCATGCTTGAAAACTATTTCAAGCTATGGAAAATCAAGATAAATCCCACGAAGACTCAGTCCGTTTTATTTACTAGAAGGAATAAATTTTCCTCCTACCCACTTGAATTGAAGATGTTTAACACTGAAATCCGGCAATCTCAAAGTGTTGAGTATCTAGGAATAACTCTTCAAAGGCAGTTGAATTGGGCACAAGCCGCCAAAAGGCGTCTTGCCCTTGGAAACGCATCCTTTGCAGGACTGTACCCGTTACTCAACACCAAGAGCAAGCTGGACGAACGTTTAAAACATCGACTTTACAAGTCATGTATCCGGCCCGTACTCACGTACGCAGCCCCAATATGGTCAAACGTTGCTCCTTCGCACCTTGCGAAAATGCAAAAATTTCAAAATCGTTGTCTTCGGACGATTTCGAAAAAACCCCTAAGATATCCGTCTGAAGCTCTCCACGTTGAAACTGGACATCCTACTATCCGTAAATTTATCCAAACTACCTCCAAATCCTTTTTCCAATCTTCCCGCGAAAATCCTTTCCCGGAAATCAACGTACTGGGTCAATTTGACCCGAATACGCTGCTCTTCGGGAAAAGATTCCGCATGCCACATGATCTCGATTACAACTAATTCTGTTGTTTTCTAAATTGTACATATTTTCTTTTCTTTTCGTATTTCTATTTAAGTTTAGTTTTAGGGATGGCTTATCCATCCAATCTAGGTTAAGTTTTATGTCAATGGTTTTTATATTAAATTTTTCCCATTTCTAAACGATGTTAAAACGATTCTATAATCTCGATGTATATAATTTAATAAGATGATATATTATAGGTAAAGCATAGGCTAGGAACTATACTTTAAGATGTGTTGTACTACAAGTTATGTAAAATATTGATGCTAAAATATACTTATTCTACTACTACTACTACTACTACTACTACAATCATAGAGCAGCAATATTTCCTATGTTAATTTTATCAAAACAAAAATTTTCCATTTCCCGATATAAATTTCGTGGTTTGATAATTTTCCTTTCGGTTTGGTCACTATATCTAACTGTATGCCAAATATCAACTTTTAAGGACTTATGGTCTAGGCCCTGGATGATCCTGTATGGCCAAGAATTGTAGGCGTTCCCGCTTTTTAACGACTTTTGAATGCGAATAACCGTTTATTTCTTAACGGTGATTGAAAAAACAGTTATAATTCTCTAAATAGCTTATATTCCAAAAATTAGCACTATTGCTCGTTTCGTTCAGAAGATATTTCGGGGTCAAATCTGCTCTGATTTAACGTGTAGTAATATTACTGTATGTGCGAAGGCAAAAAACCCCTTAAACTCGGCCTGTCGCACTACCGTGCTCTAGATATGAATATGAATAAGTTAAAATCATTATGAAAGCATGGATATTTAATTTAGTACAGATAGAAAAAATCTAAGACATCTTCAAAAAAATTTTAACATCGATTTGACCTGGTGGGATCGTAAGAGGAGTTAATCCACAACTACAAAAGCACTTTGGGACAAGCGCCCCAGCTGCCGTGTTTTTTTACGGGGGTTTATATTTTTGTTTCCTTGATATCTCCCCAACCGTTAAGTTTATTGAAAAAGTTGTTCAAAGCAATTTTGCAGGGAATACAAATCAAAATTTCTCAAATTTTTCATTTGATCAATTTTTTCATAACATCAATAGTTAAGGCAGAAATAGTGAAAAATAAAGAAAATGGGGCACCCAAAAAATGACCTCATTTTTTGTACCCCATGCTAATTCTGCCTAAACTAGCTGTTTTCCAAAAGTGGTTTTCGCACTTATTCGAGTTAATCCCTTTTACGATCCGATAAGATTCGATCGACGTAAAATTATTTTAAAGCAAAACACTAACTACCCTACACTAATTAAGCTAAATACACAAACCAAAAGTAACCGTAAATAAATCTAAAATGACGTCATATTTGACTTCCCTTTTATTAAGTTATTTTAAGATAAATATCTCCGTCTATTCCTTTTATGCACGTTACAATTAAAGCTATTTAAAATAACGTACAAAAACTAAGTAAACGAATGTAGTTTTAAATAAGTTAAGTCATTAAAAAATGCCATATGTAGCATTCCAACGATTTACATTGGATGTGTTTGGGCGAACAAATATCTTAGTATCCTTAGTTAGATACTCAGCATAATAATAAATTAAGGTCTTATGACTGAGTACAGCGCTTTTTGACCTGGACAGACTTGCTGACTAAGTAGCCATTTTTGTTTATGTTTACGTACAGTACATAACTAAACACATATAAGTACCTAAATATATTTAAATAAATATACCTATATTATTTAATATAAATCTTTTTCTTTCTTTTTTGTCGATTATAAATTTATTTATATACTAAAACGGATGATACTAAGCAAAATGGCGTCATAGTCTCAGTTGCTAAGTATCTGCAAAGTGTCCCGTATGAAAACTGAGTTAGATATTTTGAGTATCTAACATAGGATACTAAGATATTTGTTCGACCAAACACACCCAATGCTAATCTTTATAAGATATTTATACAAGTATGAAAGATTAGAACACTGATCTCTAATGTTTACTCGAAACCAACAAACATGAACCAGAACCAGTGAGTCACAAGTATACAGGGCTCATTTTAAACAAAGTACCTAATAAACTTCAATATTTCTTCAGGGAAGAGTTTTTGGAAAAAATCACCCGAATAATATTCGTTTTGTTCAGAAGGGGATTTAATGGTGAACTTGACTCTGGCTTTGAAGATTCTTTTTGAAAGTTCAGCTAGCGTTTCATAAATAGGAACCCATATTTTTTTGACAGAATCGGTTAAGAACATAGGAAAAAACATACAAAATGGGTAATCAAGTCTAAAATGGATTTTAAGAGAAGGATTAATTTTTTGAGACAAGATATCATTTTTTCAAGAATAAAAACCTTATATTTGGTCAATGAAAGAATTGATCGTTTTTATTTTGTAATAATAGTTTTAAAAAGTTTCATGTTTAACCTTTTTTTTTATTTATTAAAAAAAACTGCAAATAACAACTGAGTTAATTGCTAAATACCCGGTATATACCGAATTTGTGGAAAAAAGTTTCAATCAAAAGTTGTTTATTTTTAAAAAAGGAGCATTTTTGTTAAAGATTATTAAAATAATCAAAGAGAACTCTAGGTTTTTTTGAAATTATATTTCAAATTTTGCCCCTATTCCAAGAACATTTGTAATTTATAAATACGTATTTCGACTACAATGTAGTCATCATCAGTATGAATTAGCTAATCGTAACTATCTCTGGGAGAAACTTATTACGCCGAAGTTTCGGACCTCCAAACAGCCCTACTGAATTCAGTTGATACAACTAAAACAATATAATTCAAAGCCGGACAAAATTAGCCATAGTAGTCATAGTAGTCATTATAGCTATCATGACAGTTGGATAGCTGTAATGACTATCAAAACCCCGAAACTAACAACGAGGAAAATTTTACGAAACACGCCTCAAATTCCACTACACTACAAACCATTAATACAACCTCAGATAAAGATTATTAAAATAATCAAAGAGAACTTTAGGTTTTTTTGAAATTATATTTCAAATTTTGCCCCTATTCCTAGAACATTTGTTTGTAATTTATAAATACGTATTTCGACTACAATGTAGTCATCATCAGTATGAATTAGCTAATCGTAACTATCTCTGAATCCATATCCCAAAGATAGTTACGATTAGCAGAGTAGAAGAACGAGTAGAGGTTCTTATAAATTTTTCTTTTAGTTTTACAAGGCTAGATATTTGTTAAGAGTTGAAGTACTTTTTTAGTTTTTTCTATAAATACATATTGGGGTAAGTACCTACGTGAATATTTTAGTTGTTTTTTATTGAAACTACTCTTTTACTTAAACATTTTGTAGAGGGTACAGTTCCTTTAAAAGTTTTATCCATTATTTTAACAGACACTGTGACATCATATTTGTTTATTTTATTTTTCATTGAAAATTTCTATTAATTGAACAATAGTTTTAACTGCCCGCGCTTTACCTGTTTAATTTATTACTATCAAAATCAATGTTATTAGTCGTTACGTATCAAACTATTTATATATGCAAATGAATTCATACTGTAGAGTGTATACTTATTTAATGGTTATAAAAAAACATTAAAAAAATAGCCCAAGGTCAACATGTATTATTATTAAATGTAGTATTATTATTAATTGTATTATTAAAAAAACAAAATTAAATACCTGCTGGGATAAATTATATAAATTGATTTTTTTAAATGAAACATTTATGCCTGAAAAAATGTATTCTTATTTTGAAACTTTTAAGGCATATCTACAAAATAAATTCACAACAAATACTTTTGGCTAAAAATATTTTATGCGGGAGACCTAAATTAAAAATAAATAATGAAATTATTCAAATTCTCAAACAGTGTGGTTCACATTCAGTTCCTTACATTCAAATTTTATATTTGTTAAACTTAATATATTTAAGTAATAATACAAATATCTTATTGTATAAACTAGGGATTGAATCTCAAAAAATCGCTTTTTGGGAGATGCTTACATTACTAATGAACTCACAATACAAATATACTTCATCTTCAATAGTCTTGGCTCGCTGTTGAATCAGTCAATCGTTTAAGTCTTTTTATATGCAGTACGTTAATTTTTAACCCGACTTCAAAAAAGGAGGATGGTTCTCAATTCGTCTGTATTTTTTTTTTTTTTTTTTTTTTTTTTTTTTTTTTATGTTTGTTACCTCAGAACTCCGGCATTTATGAACCGATTTTGAATTTTTTTTTTTTGTTTTAAAGGGTTTGATTCCCGATTGGTCCCATTGTCACCAAATCGCATTCTGATGAGGGGATCTCCGGAAAATCGAGGAAAATCCTCATTTTATATGTGATAACCGATTTCTGCGAATTTTTTTTTTTTTTTTGAAAAAGTATACTCATTCATAATGGGAAAATAAGAAAATTTTTTTAAAAACCGACTTAAAAAAAAATTTTTCCTTAAAAAAAAAACCGACCCCAAAAAAAAAAAATTTTACAAAAAAAAACCAAATTCCTTGTAAAGAAAACTGAAAATCTGATATAAAAAAATGCATTAAAAATTTAAAAAAAAAAAAAAAAACGGGTAAAAAAAAAGTGTTATAAAAAAATTCACTAAAAATTAGTTGGTCGTTTAGTAGGTCTACCCATATTTAGACAATTAAAATCAGTTATAGAACTTCAAAGTGACTAAAAAGCGAGAAATAAAACTTATTTTGACAAAATGGAAACCCGACTTAACAAAAGAAGCACTAAAAAGTAAAAAAATAATTGCATATTCTTGTGCCAATTTTAGTTCACCAAAGCAAAAAATTTTAAATATATATGTACAATTATTGTTATTTTTGGAGGCGGTGTCCAAAAGTTATGTGAATTTCTCTATGTTGACACCGCCTCCAAAAATCACAATAATTGTACATATATATTTAAAAATTTTTGCTTTGGTGAACTAAAATTGGCACAAGAATATGCAATTATTTTTTTACTTTTTAGTGCTTCTTTTGTTAAGTCGGGTTTCCATTTTGTCAAAATAAGTTTTATTAAACTTTATATAGTAATTTCTGTGCATTATATAATAACATATCATAAAATTCTGTCTTGATTTGTGATGTTGTGAAAACTAAGAGGCTTAATTTTATTTAAAAACGGTAAGAAGTAAAACGAAACTTCATATTACAAAGTTTGTTTTTATGACTAATAATAATCATAAAATTATCATTAATTTGGGGGGGGGGGCATGATTGTCTGGTTTTGTGATGTATTAGTAGGTAGGGGATTGCTAAAAATATGATGCAGTGTGACAAAGGAGAAGGAACGGAGCAAAATTGTGCAAATTTCGCGTGGCATATTTTATGGATGGTCCCTAAAGTGAGCTCCATGATGTATATATTAACCCTTTAACTCCTAAATAATTATTTTAAAAACAATGTGCTTAGAAATTACCTAGTATTCTCCACCATGCTCGCATGCTTGTACGCTCATCAATCATAGTAATGTGGTTGTAGCACTGAGAGAACGGCCAAGGTCAATTGTCAAACACAATGGGTTTGTAGCAATTAAAGGGTTAAAAGATAAAATAGTGGAAAACTTTTCTGAGCCAAACAGCATTTCCTAGTCTGCAATTTATGACTAATACATACTTACAATTTACATTATTTAATTAAATAATAATTTTAATTTATTACAGAGGATTAGAGTATTGATAAGACAAACATAAACAAATAGTTTGTAATAAAAATTGATAAAATTTACAATCATGATTGTTTAATTACAAAAGTTTTATAACTGTTATGTAGACAGTCGAATAAGATCATAAAAATTCAGACTTTTTAAGTCTATAAAAATGGTATTCAATTCTTTGATAACATATTTTAATCAATATATTTCAATATTAAACTTGATTTGTGCATAATTTTACTTGTTATTTCAAATTTGAACAAAATATTGAATGTAAATACACAGCTCCCCCTAACATAGATCATAAAATAAGTGACGTCATTGTTTATTTTTATCAACAACAACACATTTCATTTAAAAATATGATACAACAAATAGTTTTAATTCATTTGTTTATTAAATAGAGAGACTAATATAAGTATTTAAGCAATTGTCTTCTTTTCCTACTTACCAACAAATTATGTTCAACTATTTTTAATTTGCTCGATGCCATCATGACGCATTTGTTTAATGTGCGCGAGAAAGCTAAAAAATATTAAACTAAAAAAATATAATTTTGGGTTATATGAATTTATACTCAGTTTATATCTATTTTAAAACGTTGAAATACATATACTGAAATTTAAAAAAAGTTGCTTCATCTTTATGTTATATTTACTGTGAAAAAGGAAAGTAAAAAAAACTTGCTTTAAAATTTGTTATTTAAATTAAAAAACTGTTATTTTTAAATGAGGTGTGTATTTTAGCAAAACTAGTTGTGTTTAAAAAAAATCTATTGTGAATTAAATGCGATCACAAATTTTTTAAATATTGTTTTTATTATTTATTTTTAATATTTAGCATCGTTCTATGTGTTTCCGTTAAGTTAAATGTTTATAAGAAAAGATTCTAGCTAAAAAATGGAATCACAAAATAGTTTACGTAGAATAACAAGACGTTATAACGTGTCGACAGGGAAGTCACCAATTTCAATTTCACAAAATGAGCAAGATTCCGAAAATGAAACTGAAATTCTGTAAGAATTGAATCAATTTTTAAATTAATAAATTTATGTTAATTTAACCGTTTGTGATAGGTCATCGTCATATTCTGAAGATGTATTTACTAATTCACGTGTAACTACTTCATCTGTAAAACAAAGAAAAAGTAAAAGTTTACGACATAATACATCGGATTATAGTTCAGAAGAAAATGAAGAATCTAGTTTTGATAAACGGCATAGAAATGGAAATGTTCAGTCCGCTGAAAAATTATCAAATCATAAACCCTATAAATTATATAAAGAAGCTGGCGAATATTGGAAGTAAGTCTTTTTGCTTTAAGTTGGAGAAATACTCATCTTATTTCAAAAGACTTTAGATTTGCACTAAATGTACTTGAGTTTTCATGATATTATTAGTATTTATATCTTCAAACTTATTTGTTATGTATAATAATAATAACATAACAAGGAAATGACAAACAATTTTGTTACCTTCCTTCTTAACAAAACTATAAAAGAATTAAAAGTGCGTCGAAAGCAATAAAAAAAACTAAAAATGCTTATATTTTTATATAAAATTGATTTCATATCTCTAAATTCTAAAAGCAATAAAAATTATTGTTTTATTAAACTCAAATGCAATTAATAAAGCTTTAGAAAAGGCTAGTTAAGTATAGTTACACTTTTAGAATCTATTACATGATACACATTTTATTCGTGTTGTCATTTCCAAAGGCAACGCGAAGATAACAATTTCAATTAGTCAAAATCAGTGCAACCGTTTAGCTTTTGCACGTGGTAATGTACAAACTTGCCTACACACGTTTATACACGCGCGCCAAACACATTTTTACTCTCATTTTTATAGTTGGTAAAAATGTAGGAATAAGAAAATCTAGAAATAAGAAAAATTTCTTTAACAAATTGAAATTTAAGGGAGATGGATGGGGCGTTATTCCACAGTAAGAAGAAAAAATTTGTCTCCATTTATCACAATAAGACATAGGGTTAAATGAGAATTAGGTCAAGGTAGAATATGACAAAATTCATAGCAAAATAAAGTTGACATGTGTCAAACGACTTAAAAACTATGTCCACATTTTTTCAAAATTAATATTTTAAGAAATTAAAAACAATAATCCCTAGCTTAATGACATAATAGATTAAAAACAAAAAACTTTCTATTTTTAAAAACATACAACTTTTGTTTGAAATTTTTTTAAATCAAATGTTTTACCACAATTTCAGTTCAGCTTATTTTGTTTATGGCCGAGAATATACGGACTCTCGCGGGTCTCTTGCGTGAGTTAAAATTTAGATAATTTGGTGCATGTAATTGGCGTGAATATTTTTTTTTCTCGAGAAAAATCTCAAAGCTTCACTGGGACAATTATACGTAAAGCCAATTTAGATTATATTACAACGATATGGGCTTTTTTTTAGTAAAATCAAACAAAATGTAATAAAATCTACACTAAATATAGTTCAAAATCAAATATTATTATTATAGTAATATTGAAAGATTTTGACTTGAAAAGATGCCAATAATACCCCGACACATCACGCCACACATTCTAATCAGAACTTCCATTATTGCAAGAAAACTGTTTTCTGACAAAGTATCCAAGATACCCATCTAGTTTTCTCCTATTTATTCATTATTGGTTTACTAAGAAATTAGTAAGCATTATTCAAATCATATTGCTGTGAAACTTAAACGTATTACGTCCGAGAAAAGTTCATTTTTGTGACTTATGTGGCGATTTTTGGTACTATGGGCCACAGAAGTGCTACTATACTTATTTTGTTGTTACTATATTTATAAGTTCAAATTTTATCCGAAACATTTTTTCGATAACCGAATGAATAAGGTACAAATCAATTATAAAATTTAAAAAAATGACCAGGACCTCTGTGATCCATAGTACAGTTGGCGTCAAAAGTTGATGTTAGTTTTTAAAATTTTACAATGGAATTGTACCTTATTTATTCGGTTTTTGAAAAAAATTTTGAATAAAAGTTGTTACTATATAATGAATAACTTTTATCCGAAGTATTTTTTCGAAAACTGAATCAATAAGGCACAAATCAATTATAAAATTTTAAAAACTGGCATCAACTTGTGTGGGTAATAGTACCTCTTTAATTGTTATTGTTTAAATCTTATTTTTCTATTACTATATCATTAAGCTATTTTTTTTTTAATAGTAAATATCCAAAAACTGATTACACATACTCGAGGTATTCTCCACATCGTAGAGAATTAGAACCAGGTTCAATCATAATGCCAAATATGTCTCGACGTTCCATTCATAGCGAAGAAAGAACTCTCCCTGATTCGAAAAATAATTATGTATTGGAAAGAACACAATTATCTCGAAATTATTATACAAATTCAGGTATACAAATTTGAAATTTAAACTCTCAGAACTTTTTTAGGGTAAAAAAAACTTAATTTTAGAATTGCCGAAACGTCGTATGGAGCAATTTTGGGGAAGAGATGAAGTTGATTATACAATTAACGAAACATTAATTCAAAAAATTTTGCGAATAACTCGTATTACATTAATTTATACCGTAATTACAAATTATTTCCATTCATTAACAAGTCGAAGATTATCTAGCAGATCTTATATAAGAGCTTACAGAACAGAACAAAGTGGGTGAAATTTAATTGAAAGCATTTTATTTCTTTTAACAATGAAATTACTATATTTGCTTTTTTTTAGAATGGTATCAAAAAATTTGGACTGCTATAAGTTCTAGTTTTTCAAAACTTGGTTCAGCTTATTATACCTTACTTGGATCTGTATTGTTGCTTGATAGTTGGCTACTGAGGCGAGAAAAGCGCACAACACTATCATCTGAAGAATCAACACAAAATTTTGCAAATCAAGTATCTGAAGATCGTTGGAAAATATTACGAAGATTTGGTTATGCTTTATTAATTCTATTGTTATTGCTACTGGGTAAGCTATGATTTTATATACAATTATTAGTTATTATTGATAATTAAATAAATTCGAATTTTATTGATCAGTTTGATATATCTTGAATAATAAATAATTCATTGTACAATTATGTACAACTCTACTGGTATGAATTTTGGTAGGAGATTGAATATTAATTTAATCAAAATCAAATAGAACAAATGATTTAGGGTTTTGGTCAAATTTTCGTACGGTATTGATTCAAATAGCATTCATTATATTTGTGTTGAGTTTTTTCTTTGTATTAGCGTTTTCTGGAGATATATTTAGGACAACTTGTATTGTATTGAGTAACGGTGCTATTATAATGCACCAAATGCTAGTAGTACATTCTATGTTGTACATTCTAAATGTTCTTATTTGCTATTAATTCATTTTCAAGGTATGATAAAGTAAAGAATTGTACGTATAAATCAAATTTAATGCAATTCCATAATTGAAATCTAATAACATTTCAGTTTTTTTAAGGTAGTTGTCTTGCACTAATCTTGTTTAAAAGTTTCAGCTCAGAACACACATAAATTTTTTTTTTTTTTACTTGTTCGCTTGGATTATATAAAAATGTCAATCTTTCCATTAATTTATTTAAATAATTAAACGCTCAATAATTTTTTTTCAATATAAATATAACATCATTTTACATTGTCCTATTTTTTTTAGCAAAATCGCTCGACGCGTTTTTTTAAATAAAATTAAAAGTGTGGTGAAATTACTACTTTTGTATATACCTGTAATGTTAATCATACAATTTTTGAGAGCAATCAAAACTAAACGGTAAATAATTTTGAAATTTTAAACGAAGTTAGATACTTATATTTTGAATAATTTATTAAAAATTCAACCAATTTCGTCGACAACGCGTTTCGCACGACAACTACCTTAAACATACAATTAGTTTTACGTGAGCATACATTTCTTGCGTATTGATTACGACACCATAACTTCTTGAAAACGTACAAAATTCGGAAACAGTTGAGTTTCTCAAGCCTAGTTTTGTGAGTCGAATCTTTTACGACTTTGAAATTTTATTATGAAAATTCCACTTCTACGGAAATTACTGGCCAAGTTTTTTTAAGGTGGCTTTTATTATCCAACGAACTAAATTTGTAGAAATATGATCTCTGATAACTGGAAAAATCACAACCTATTTATTGTAAGAGACATTAAACTGACTTTAAAATTTGTTTTTATTTGAAAATTATATAGAGTGTAATTTAAAAATTTGGAAATAATTTAAGGGATGGTTATTTGAGTTTAATGAAAATTATCCATGTACTTTGACGTTTTTCGCTTTGTATGCCCCTTTGTCTCTGATAAGCCTTGTTTTATACGGGCTTAGTACTTGTCAGTTGGCCTTGTCAATTTCACTTATATCCATATGTAAACAGCCTAGACAAGTTTATGTGAATAGCTGATGTGTAAGTGCAAGTGAATAGAAAGATATTTTATTTACTAAGTAATAAAAAGCGTCCCCCTCTTGCCTAGGCTGTTTAAGTATAGGTACAATAGGCGTCAAAAGTTGATGTTAGTTTTTAAAATTTCATAATTGATTTGTACCTTATTCATTCGATTTTCGAAAAAAAAATTCTAATAAAAGTTAACAAAAAGGCACAAATCAATTGTAAAATTTTAAAAACTAACATCAACTTTTGACGCTCAATTTGTTACTATTTGCGAGCAACTTTTTCAATATTATCTTCCAATGAGTTCCAAACAGTTTTGTAGTAATGAGATAACCTTTTTGAAGAAAATTCGTCCTTTATGATCTAGGGAGATGTGTTTAAAAGAATAATTTCTATGATAATTTTAAGCTATCATTTTCAATTTTTAACCCGACTTCAAAAAAGGAGGATGGTTCTCAATTCGTCTGTATTTTTTTTTTCTATGATAATTTTCACGACAGAAATAGTCGATGCACAATAGAGATGGGACAAACCCATTTTTTCTCAAAGTATCTTATCTTTATCTCGAGTCTTTTTTTTGTCTCGGTGCATGTTACCAAATGCTACATTCGAGTTGCCAAGTTTCTGCTTTTCTAAAAATCTAATTATTAAAAATCATTAGCATGTCTGATTTTTTACTGTCTCTCTTCTATTTAACTTACACTTTTCAAAAGCGTTCGCTTCATACAAACAGAAACTCGATTTTAGTAAGTATAATACAATTTTTAACCCGACTTCAAAAAAGGAGGATGGTTCTCAATTCGTCTGTATTTTTTTTTTTTTTTTTTTTTTTTTTTTTTTTTTTTTTTTTTTTTATGTTTGTTACCTCAGAACTCCGGCATTTATGAACCGATTTTGAATTTTTTTTTTTTGTTTTAAAGGGTTTGATTCCCGATTGGTCCCATTGTCACCAAATCGCATTCTGATGAGGGGATCTCCGGAAAATCGAGGAAAATCCTCATTTTATATGTGATAACCGATTTCTGCGAATTTTTTTTTTTTTTTTGAAAAAGTATACTCATTCATAATGGGAAAATAAGAAAATTTTTTTAAAAACCGACTTAAAAAAAAATTTTTCCTTAAAAAAAAAACCGACCCCAAAAAAAAAAAATTTTACAAAAAAAAACCAAATTCCTTGTAAAGAAAACTGAAAATCTGATATAAAAAAATGCATTAAAAATTTAAAAAAAAAAAAAAAAACGGGTAAAAAAAAAGTGTTATAAAAAAATTCACTAAAAATTAGTTGGTCGTTTAGTAGGTCTACCCATATTTAGACAATTAAAATCAGTTATAGAACTTCAAAGTGACTAAAAAGCGAGAAATAAAACTTATTTTGACAAAATGGAAACCCGACTTAACAAAAGAAGCACTAAAAAGTAAAAAAATAATTGCATATTCTTGTGCCAATTTTAGTTCACCAAAGCAAAAATTTTTAAATATATATGTACAATTATTGTTATTTTTGGAGGCGGTGTCCAAAAGTTATGTGAATTTCTCTATGTTGACACCGCCTCCAAAAATCACAATAATTGTACATATATATTTAAAAATTTTTGCTTTGGTGAACTAAAATTGGCACAAGAATATGCAATTATTTTTTTACTTTTTAGTGCTTCTTTTGTTAAGTCGGGTTTCCATTTTGTCAAAATAAGTTTTATATACACACAAATTATGCAATCAGTAGTTATAGGCATGCATCTCCGATACTAAGTAATATTCTAAAAAGAGCTAACTTATAATCATTTCTTAACTTTCCCCGTCTTTTTAATTTGCACTCTGTAGTTTGAAATCATTATAGATAACTCATAATACAATTGATTATTAACACAGGTGTTTGGTTTCAAAATAAAATAATATTCGAACCGATTTAGTAATAATAATTGATAATACAATATATTCCTTTCAGGGATTAATTATGGTACAAATGTTGACCTAAACGAGTATATTCCAGAAATACCTGATTTACCTAAATTACCTGAATTACCCGAACTTCCCTCATCAATATCCATAACAGAACCAATATCTGAGTATGTTCAATCATCACAAGATGCATTTATGGAGGCATTTGAATATACTAAATTGGCTACAAATGAACATTACAATGAATTGTATAATTTCTTTTTAAGTCAATACTTAAGTTTAAATAAAGATGAGCAATCAAATAATATTGAACAATCAAATATAGAATCTATACAATCTGATGATACAATACAACCACCATCAGAAGATCCATTAATTGACGATCATAATGCAATAAATGATAATTTTGATCCATTTAATGATGAAAATATTGAACTTTAAATATTTTCTAAACTAGTTTCTATCGGCTTTTTGAACACAGGCTACAAATTTACAAAGTTCGAACCTAACTGAATACATTAGTAGGAAGAAGCATATAAAGGCATTCAAAATTCCTTAAAAATCGATCTGGTCGCTTTTAACTTAACTGTAGAAATTTGTGTTCAAAAATTTCTGTTAGTATGTATTTGTTATTTCTCAGAATTCTTAAAACGAATATCGGAAAATGGTGCTTTTTATTTCATTTATTTAATGGGTTCTAGTTTGATATACGTACTAAAAGTTTTTTTATATTGATTTTAAATTATTAAGTTCATTATTGTCATTTAAAATTTTGGATGTTTTTGAATCTTTTATTTAAGACAAGGGAAAAAAGAATAATAACTCTCTTGGGAATATTTTTCTTTGACCTACTTTTTTTTATCTACTCAATTAGGATATTTTTTAAGTTGTCGTTATTAAGTGAGAATTATTGTTAGAGAAATATCTTCAAAAATTTATTAAACCTTTAGTTTTATTATTCTTAGAAATTGTCATTATTTTATATTTTTTGTACTGGGTGGTACAGATAAAGCATTACAATTTTTTTTCTCAATTTCGACTTACAATTAGTCTGCCGATAATTATTATATATTTTCTGATGAAGGTACAGTGTTTCCGAAGGTATAGTCGTAATAAAATATCAAATATTTGTTTTATTTAATAATTTTAATGGATTCTTGTCAAGTAACGACCCATTCAATAAAAAAAAATGGTTATTGTAATCACCAAAAATACGACCCAAGACTTAATACTTTTAGTTTCAAAAGTGTAAAGTTAAATTTTTCTGTTTCACAATGTCCCCAAATAAATTTAATTTGTATTTTTCGATATTGACATATCTCGTAGAGTACGTCGTATCACTCTAATTCAAATTAATTTTTCTAAAATCAAATATGGCTATTTTAAGGTAGTTTACTTTTCTTAAGTAAACTCATTTTTCTTAAGATCAGTATCATTACTTAATTTAAAAAAATCAAATTTTTTTACCTATTATGAAACAAGATATTCATAATTAACATATTATAGGCCAAAGAAATATAAAAAAGACATAGTAGTTTCGAGAATATCTCGAGAAATATGGCTCCGATTATCACGAGTGAACTACCTTAAATCACTCACTTTGATTTTTTTATCATAACATGATCTCTCTAATAGCTAAGCTATAATTATAATGACAATATTTTAAATTACAATTTGTAAAAGTATTTTGTATCTACATTATACATTTAAATTCGGTACTAAATAATTTTGGTTTCTTATTGTCAATATATATTTTTTTTCTGTATACTATATAAGTAAAAAGAGTACAACAATTTTTATTAACAAAAAATGAAAAAAAAATCTATAAAAAAATTATAATTGATAAGTTTTTCTCAATGTTTTTTAAGTTGGTTGATTTTATGGTATTTTATTTATTATTTATTTACCTTTATCATACATTTGCGTTCTAGTAATTGAGTTTTTCAAAACTAACAATTAATTGATAAGGAACAAAATAACAGAGTTTTTATATATATATGAGAATTTATTATTTATATCTACAATACCAAAAACTATTCTCCATGTTTTTAGGAATTTTCAAATCTATGAAGTGAAATTTCTTTATTACCTACTAAAGAAATTTATAAAAACTAATATTTTTTATACAATGATATCGAATTAGACTTGAAAGTATAGATTTCAACATGTGTTTTAAACTGGTAATACGATAAATTTTATCAAAACCAAGTACCGTCAACCGGAGTGGGTAGCTTCGCAAGTCAAAAAAGTAATTTTTCATGAAATACGATAGCACCTGAATAACTTACATATTATATTTTACTTACGGCTATAGCAATTTTGAAGTAAGAGCCGCTTTCCTCACATTTACGAAATAAATTATGGAGTGATTTAAAAAAATTCTAGCTTAAGTATTAAAAAATTAAAGAAGTTTCACTTCTTAGAAAGACTCTTTTCTTTACTTAAATTGTTTCTTATAAATAATAATAAGTTAATAAATGCAATATATAGTTTAAATTTACAATCCTTAATCCTTTCGATTTAATCCTAATATCCATATGGGCAAACACAAAATTGGTTAAGAAGAAAATTATTGAAGATATGATGATGCACGACTGTGGGCTAGACGGTGTTTGTCGCAGGATAGAGGTGCGACCCACTTGCCCGCAGTATCTAATAATAATATTAAGACAAACACATCATATATTGTGAGGTGAGTGGGTTTGTCTCCCTCTATCTTACGCACCACCAAAAATTTTTGTATTAAAAATATTTGCATTGCGTTTTTCAATAAAATCTTTTATAATTATAGATGAGTTATGGAAATGAAAGAGTATAATTTGTTTACTATTTGCTTATAAAATATCTGCTTTCTAAAATTCGTTCATATTTTTTAACTCATTTATAAAAACTTAAAAATATTAAAGTTTTATATGTAAATAAGTAATTATTTTTATTTTTAGGTTGGTATTTAATACCTGATAGTTCTTCAAATTCCAACATAATTCAAGAATCTATATATCCAATTATTTCTGGATTTGAAACCAGTATTGACTATATTAAATCTGGATATTATAATATTTTTGGAATGATATCATGGCCTTTCATGACAGGCTACGTTTATGCAGCGAATACGTTCAGTTTTATGTCAGAAAATTTTTTATCCGCACCTAAATCACAATTAGAATACATACTTGAGTGTATAGTATGGCCTTTTCAATTAGGCTATGAATATTTAGCTGTAGGAGTTTCAATAATTTACGATTATTTATTATGGTCTTTGAAATCTATTGCCACATCATCTTCATCGATTTATGAAAATATCACGAATGGATATACCGCAATTATATCTTGCATTGCTTCATGTTATGAATATACCAAGTACGGAAGTGGAAAAGTTTTAGAAAATATTTATTGGCTTCTTACCACAACGTATCCATCCTTGAAAAATTTCTTATTGGGAGGATTTCATTCATTATTATCATTGATATATTCAGTATCTGGATTTTTATATTTACCAATTGATTATTTCAAAAATGTATTAGCAAGTGATCCAATCATAATTTCGGAGAAGGAAATATCTCATGATACGCCTATAACAATGTTACCAGAAAAAATAGTTACTTTGCCACCAATTATTCAAGAAAAATATGTACAAAAAGAATTCGATACACAAGAAATTACTGAAAATATAATTAAAGAACTAAATAAAAAAATAGAATCGTCTACATTAACAGAAGATGATGTAAAACGTTTGATATCAAATGAATTAAATTTAATTAACTTTAAAATTGATCAACATAGTAAATTAATTGAAAATCATAAAAATCTAATTACTACGTTAGTTGCTGGTTTAGATGATATTAAAAATGTTCAAAAAATTGAGATAAATAATTATATTCATGCAGAAATACAAAAAATTTATCAACAAACACAAAAGAAAACTGTTCAAACAAATATGAATATTAATGATGATGAATTGAATGCTATTAAATTTGAATTAAAACTAGTAAAAGATGGTTTAAATAAAATGAATGCGGATAGAACTGGCATGCCAGATTTTGCTTTGGAGCCTTCAGGTAAATCTTTATTTAAATTAAATATAACCACATCTTTCATATACGTATATGAAGTTGTAGTAATTTCCCTTGTTTTTAGTTAAAGTTTCTTGAAATGTTTTTTTGTAGTAACCCATAAAAAATTTGTTAGTAAACGTAAACTTGATTCGAGCTGTGCAGAGTTCATCATTTCGATTTTCTATCTATCATTTCAATAATTTGTTTTGTTTTAGTTTTTTTAATATTTTTTGTTAAACGATACGATACAGACACGAAAAAACTAAAGTGATCTGTTTAAGCATAATATTTACTCGTTCAGTGTTAGATTTGTTTTTAAATGTTGAGTTGACTATGTACGTTGAGTTGACTATAATCTAATTTAAATAGAAAACAAATAGATGTTTGTGAACAGTCTATTTAATAATTTATTTTAATTTTAGGAGGTCAAGTGGTATCTACACGTTGTACTGAAAATTACAATGCAAAGACAGCAGTAATTAGTGTATTTGGAATTCCTTTATGGTATCCAAGCAATACACCGCGTGTCGTTATAAATCAAGGTGTCGTGCCTGGTGAATGTTGGGCATTTCAAGGATTTCCAGGTTTCTTAGTTATAAAATTGTCAACAAAAGTACATATTCATACATTTTCACTGGAACATATCCCAAAAGAAATATCACCAACAGGTCATATTGACTCTGCACCACAAAATTTTTCCGTCTGGGTAAACTTTTACAAATTTTTTAATACAATTAAATGTGATAATTTGTTTGAATGTTAATTTACCACGAAATACGATATTAACTCTGCTGATAAAAACAACAAAATGAACATTTTGGCAGTTTGTGCATCAATAATTGAAATCAGTAATTTATTGCTTTTGTTTAGCTATCATATTACTATGAAGTCAACTATTATTAAGTATACAAAAATAATATTTTAGAATAATAAGTTAATAATTGATTTCAAAATAATACTGTTAATTATATAAAAAATCAAGCTAATAATCTGTGAAGTAATGGTTAACGCGTTGGGCGTGATTTCTAGATGTCCAGATATCGATTCTTGGCGTTAAAATTAAATTCTTGAAATTAATTTAATGACTTCTTAACCGTACTGGAAATTGCCATTGGTATAGTATTGTGATGTTTAAGTATACACAATATAATTATATATATATATATATATATATATATATATATATATATATATATATATATATATATATATATTGAAAACTGTGATCACAGTTTTCAAACAGAACTTAAATTTTTAGTAATATGATATTATGCAACCAACATTCATACATTGTCTCACGCTTGGTACAATTTTTTAAAAATTATTATAACTTTTTAGGGTTTGGTAAATGAAACTGAACGAAATCCATTACAATTAGGACAATATACTTATGATACAAATGGAGATGCATTACAATATTTTCCTGTTCAAACAGTTGATCCAGTTCCAGCATTTGAAATGGTTGAGTTGCGTATTGAATCGAATCATGGCAATATAAAATTTACATGCTTATATAGATTTAGGGTGCATGGCTCAATTGCAAATGATACTCCACCACCGCCTTGAAACTAAATAATCACTGGG
This sequence comes from Nineta flava, assembly GCA_963920215.1. Classification (NCBI taxonomy): domain Eukaryota; kingdom Metazoa; phylum Arthropoda; class Insecta; order Neuroptera; family Chrysopidae; genus Nineta; species Nineta flava. The sequence continues at coordinate 68,909,449 of OY986041.1, read as the reverse complement.
ATAATTATTATTATTGATGCAGCAATATATCACTATGTAAATGTACAAATTAAGTAAGGTCCTAAAATGTGGTTTCTATTTTTCTAGTCAGACAATTTAAATATTTTATAGTTTATTATTTTTTCTTATATAATATATACATATATAGGAATTTCAAAATAATTTTATAAATTAAATGAAAAAATACTAAAATATAAAATATTGCTACTTTTTGACCAGAAGCTAACAAGTTTCATATATGGAATGTATAATTCAAAAAATTTTAATACGTATTTTATTAAAGGTAGTAACCGTTATGATATTGAAAATGTATTTTATTTTTTAACGATAGTAATTTAATGTTTTAATCACTTAATTTAATGTTTTTCGAATTTTTAGTTATTTTCTAATAAATACGAATTTTTTAGCTATCCTTTTTCGAAGATTAACAATAGACTAATCGAATTTTAGATACTTGTTCGTAGTATTTAACTTAAATTTTAGAAAAGTTCTTTATATCAGTTCATAATAGCAATATTTCATCATCTAAAACATTTCTTGTTTAACTTAAAATAGCACTTTACGATACCCAAATTTAGTCTAAACATACGATAAAGTAAATCAAAAATATGTACCTTCAAATTCATCGAAGTCATAGAGCTAAGTTTAAATCTGATCTAATACATATTTTTATCAATTGATTAATCTTATATTTTTTGTATCTGCTTTAAAAAGATAGGTTTAATAGATGTAGTAAGTGGAGAATAATAATAAATTTCGTACGGTTTAGATTGATAGATAGATAAATCTTGGGGTATGAATAGTCTTGCACTTCGACCTTATGACCCATTGTGCTTTCTCTCCCACATCTTGGCAATAGCCAGAAGCTTGCTTATCATATTTTCCGGAAGGTTCATATAATCGGGGTGAGATGCTCCGAATATATTGTAACTGCTGTGATCGAGAGATTCGCAGTAAAAAATGGTGTGACTGGAAGTTTCTTCTCCCTCGCCGCACAGTCTGTACGTAATGAATCTATTGTGGAGTCTTATTGTGAAGTGCTTTCGTAGGTGATAAATCCGGCAGCCTTTTGAAGTGGTACCCTGTTCAGTTTGAGTGCATCGAGGGACAGTTTCTTGGATGCATTCCGTAACAGTATTTTCTCTAGTTATGTATATTTTCCCAGTGATCACAGTGTTTAAAGTCTATCCACTCGTTGATCACTCGTACGGTGTACTTGAATATTTGGTAAATACTTAACTTTTTTGTATTATAATGTCCATATATTAAACGATTTAGTACAATTTTTATTTGGATGAATAGGCAAGGCCTTAGTATAAGTAGGACATTTTTTTTCTTGTATCTATCTAATAGGTATAAGATATCTTAAATTGTCCACTTTTCGAATAAACAACAATTTCAATGTATAAAAATTTGAGAATTGTTCATAATTTAGAAAACAAGCTTTTAACATTATTCAAGTGTAATAAGAATTTGAGGTTTTTGAATTCACCAAGTGAATAAGTATTAAATTTCGTCAACAATTTTATTTCAAGCTAATAACTATAACAAGTGAACCAACCTCTTTCAGAATTTTTTTAAGGTTCAATATCCAAACAGTTAAATTGATTAGTTAATTTTTTTAATGGAAAAACTTGAAATTAAATGCTAAGTTGGGTTATAGCTAAAAAAAATTATAATGATAGATTTTCGTTAAATAACGACTCGTTATAATATTCTTATCTACTCGCTCTAATATTTAACAATGGTCGTGTTCAGAACAACTAAGTCCAGTGAACCAAGTAGGGATGAGCGATATGTATCGATGTTTCAACTATCGATATTTTTTTTTTAAAGAATCGATATTTTTAACCGATATTTTTCATACACCATATATCGATATTCGATAAAAAATTTGCGGCTATCGACATCAAATAAATTAATTTATAAAACTACACTGTTATTTTTTTTATAATTGTGACATATAAATAAACTTATGAAATTAAATAGTTTCTGAATAAAACATAAAAAAAATTTTTCGGTTAGTTTTCATATTGATTGGTAATAAAATCTGTATTTTATTTACATTATGTTTTATTTATTTATTTAAAAAATTTCACTTCGTAAATAATATTAAGATTTTTGAATTTTCGCTCCTATTTTAACACTCGATATAAAAAATCGATATATCGATATTTTATTTGGAATATCGATAGACCGATAGTATGAAATTAAAATAATCGATGTTACGATATCGATATATTTTTTTAATATCGCCCATCCCTAGAACCAAGTAACTTACTAAGTATATCTAACTTGAGTTTTATGCAGAACACTTGACAGATCTGAGCAACTTAGATTTTGACGCCATTTAGTAAAGTGCCACCAGATTGGGGGAATTTTCCCTTAAATTTAGTGAATAATAAAGTCTAGTAGAAAATCTAGGGGATTTATTCTTGGGATTGTTGATTTTAAAATTTTTGTATTCAAGTTCAAACTAACGAATCAGAATACAAAATGTTTATTTATACTCGATATATGATGCCATGCCATCATTTCATATTATTAGATCCACTAAATTTAGGGGAAAAGATCCCTATTTGGCAACATTGCTGACAAGGTAATAAGTGTGTCCCGAGAGAAACACGCTGAACTCAAGTAAATTTTTATTCGACTGACTGATTTAGTTGTTCTGAACATGACCATTGTATTAACTTTTCATGTTAAATAATATATAAATTATTGGTGTTCCGCAAGCTTTTCACAATGACACCCAAATCAATTTCCTAGCAAACGCGTTTCCGCACTACACCAATTTATAACTTTACACAACTTATAACTTTTATCCGTTGTGGGCTGAACCATTGTTTATGCATTATTAGTATCATAGTTATTAGCGATTCAAATTTGACGGTATTTTGTCACACAAGAAAATGTATTTTGTTTACACGTCAAAATAAATTTTACTATTTGCGGCATGTTCTCATGTGTTTCGCTACTATTGTAGTGTACATTAAATTCATCCATATAAAAATTTTACCATATTCAAATATTGTATTATGTAAATATATTTTGTATTATTTATAATGTAATATTTTTGTTAAATTATTTTTTTGTTATTTATTTTGATAATGTCTCAGTGATTATAAACTGTAATATTTTGATATGCAGTATAAATACTTAGTACCTACCTTAATAAATAAATTACTAAGTATATTTATAATAAATTGAGTCTCAAGTCAAATTCAATAAAGGCTGTGAAAATTGCACCTTAATGTAATACTATAATTATTACAATTAATAATCTGAATACTGCCAATTGATTTATATTTAAATGAAAAACACAGTACTTTAAAACAAAATTCATTTTCTTAACTATTAAATCGTGCTATTTTGTAATTAGTGGTATATATTAGAAAGGCTTTAAACTTATAATAGTGACTTTTATATTGTGTTTTTAATTTTAAAACAATTCAATATTTTTAACCCATCATCAGCAAATAAAAAAACATTTTATGTCAGTTCTGTGATATTTTTTAAGCAAAAATTTGCGAGCTCGACTTAAGATGTTAGAAAAATAGTTCTTTTAGAGATTACTGAATAATGTTTTGATGTTGTGTTAAGAATGTATTATCCTAAAATTTGGTACACTCTCAAAATATTCATAGGTTTTATTCTTTATTGCTGCACTAAACTGAGCCGTACTACTAAATCAAGCGAAAACAGGTTAATAAACGTAATAAAAAGTATTCATGAATAAGCATTGCTCTTTCTGCACATTATGAAGATTTGATGCAGCGATTGCACTATATTTAATAGATATTTTAAAAAAAACAGGTTTTGACAATAAATAAATCTTTAGGCCAGTGTTGTAGAAAGTTAAGAAATAAAGAACAAATCTATATGACGAAAGTTAAATCCTCATCTGTTTTGAAATTGGGAAATTTGTATACAATTTTAAGAAAGAACGACTGTGTTCTATTTTCTCATTTTTGAAAGGCCTTAAATTCAATCTCATGTTAAAGTGCATGTTAATATTATGTTTCAAACCGTATTAATTATTCTTTAAGATATTATCTAATAGTCAGTTTTATTTATAATTTACATAAAATTTAATTTATTACAAAAGCAGAACTAAATCTACATATTATAAACAATGTTATCATTGAAAATAAATTTTAGCATTTGTTATAAAAATTGTTTAGTAATTAAAATTATTTACATTGTTTACAAATTTGATATTCTATGAAAATCCATCATGATCTGGTAGTTTTACGTTTATAATTTTAAACTCGGGTCATAGTTTTTCGATTCATAAATTCAAAAATTTTAGTGTTTAAACAGGGGAAAGATAAAAAATATAATTGTTTACTTTAAATTCAATTTAATTCCTTTTTGATGACTTTTTTCAAAAATATAAAGTCGTATAAGCAGTTCGTATAGGTGTAACCTCAACGGTCGTTTTCAAAGAGAAAACAAGTCACGTGGCACAATTTTAAATTTCAAGCAACATGGAAAATGTAGCGACAAGTAAAAGAAAAAACCTAATGTTGATATATCGATAAATAGACCGCTGGAACCTCTCTAACTATCTTACACTGTTTAAAAGATTAGTTATACTACGCGGACGCGTAGTAAAAATTAATAAGAGTATTATTAATTTTTTCATTAAATTGTGAAAATAATGAACGTTTTACATAACATTAATAAAAATAAATAATCCTATAGCTTCATCTGATTAAAATAGCACCTCTCACACGGAGGCGTCTCGCCTACGGGTGTCAGGTTGTTCTCAAGGAGGGCACAAAGGACCCCTTGGTCTAGGTGAAAAAAATAATAAAAATAAATAATGTTTTAACATCTTTTTGACGTCAAAACCAAGAGATAAGATGTCATTTTAATGAATGACAGATAATGCCAATTAATCAGAAATTCTTTTAAGGTTAAAAAGTATACCTTAAAAGTAGACTGTTGTAAATGATGAAAATTACTATATTTTTTTTACAACGAAGATTTTATCCCTTCGACAGTTTACGAAATTTCTCAACGGATGTATATGACAAACTCCTTGATCGTAGACATGAATTCGTAGAACATATGACTTATTGTTAGAAGATTATAATAGTGTTATGATGTGTTTTTAAATAAAAAAATTTAAATTTAATAATTGTTAGCATGATATACAAACATTCATTTCATACGTACAAATTAATACCAAAAAGAAAAAGTTTATTATAAAATATAGAGTTTGATTTAAAATATTATTTTCAATTAACAATAATTAATTAACTTTTACTTTATAAAAAAAAAATTATTTTTGAATTTATTCTGTTATTGTAATAGTAAATTAATATATGAATTACAAAACAAAAATATATTGCATAATCAATTAATGTACAAAAACAACATGTGTGACATATTTTTTGAAAATTATACTTCAATGCACGATTTATTAATTTTTTATTTTATTTGATAGCCCAATCCTTTTAAGCATAATCATACTTTTCATAATATATTTTAAACATATAAAATGCATACTATTTGATAATAATTGTTTAAAACAAAGCTAAAAGTTATTTGTATAAAATTTTATATTCATTGCAAAATTTATACAATTAGGTAATCTTTAATCACAATTAGTTTTAGATATTTAATAAAGCCCAATAGGAGGGATTATCGTATTTTTATATGCTTGAAATATACACGTAATATATTTTTTATTTCTTTATTTTACTTTGCAGTAATCCACCATAATAAGATTTTTTATTAAAAATCTATTGTGACATTTTTAATAAAAAAATCTTATTATTATGGTGGATTACTGCAAAGTAAAATAAAGAAATAAAAAATATAATACGTGTATATTTCCAGCATTATAATGCAATTCCACAAAGTTAAGCTCGACACAATCAATCAAGTATTTTTATATTTTTTTATTCAAGTTGAAAATAACAAATCAGAATACAAAATATTTATACTGGATACATGCATTATTTCATATTATTAAATCCACTAAATTTAGGGGAAAATCCTCCAATTTGGTAACATTGCGGACAAGGTAGTAAGTGTGTCCTGAGAGAAACATGCGGAACTAATATGCTCTGAAGTAATACTTTTTAGACTGACGACTAACTTGCTTAGTTTACTCAGGACTTGGTTGTTCGAAACAAGCAATATATGAAATGTACAAAATCATATCATTTTAAAAAAAATTTAGTTTTTAAATGGTAGATATGGTTCAGAACTTGCAGATCCATTGTGAATGGGAGATTCATGACAAAAATTCTTTTTTTTTTTAAAAGGGAAATCTTTCGAAAAATTCAAACACTTTATTGTTATTGAAATTGATGACTATTTTTGATCACTCGAAATTGTTCTAAAAAAATTATCGTCCTAGCTTTTTGTTACAAATCTCTTATTAAAAAAACATCTTTCAGCAATTAATTAATTTACGAAAAGATAATTGAAAATATTATTATTAAAAATCAGATGTATCACTAGCCCAGGTTCTTTTGACAGTTTTCCAGTTCGGTAAATTGATATATAAGAAAAATTATATTAATAAACATTATTATTACGAAATTAATGAAGTTATTTGCTGTACAAGTAAATGGTAGCTTTAAAATTAGTTAAACGTTGATTTTTGCTTTAACAAAACTATAATGTGCCTAGTAATTTTGGGTATTCAAATGTGTAGTCATAGAAAACTATTGCAGGTCTTCTTTTTTTTTAAATTAAAATAGCAATACATTTTTTCTTATATCTACAATAATAACTGCTTTCCTTTTACACGAAATCTCATGATTTTTAGTTATTACTCACTTGTGCATGTCCAATTATTTGTCTTATAAGATTTTTCATAAGTCAACTTGTAGTGTTAAAATTGAGAGCTGTGATTGGAGAGTGTGAATATTCAGTTAATTTCACATTAAAGTTTCTGTTAAGACTGAACGTAATTTCTAACTTCAGTTAAAAAGTAAAGGAAAGCAGCTAATAATTAAAAATTTTTTTTAAATCGTTCTTACTCTAGCGTTTATTAAAATTAGAACATAATATATTTTATACAAGATATTTTTATAAAAATTATGTAACAAGTGATAATGTTTGAATATAAGTTAAAAATGTAATTATTATTATTTTTATTTTAAACCAACTGTGAATAAATTTAGAATAAATAATGAATAAATAGTCATATATTTCGACAGCCAAAAAATTCTTATCAAAGGGTTAAGTTTTAGATTTTTCGACGTTGTAATCACTTTGAACGATCTTATTAATATTGATGCAACCTAAAGAATTCGTTTTGAATTTTCATGCATTAGGGTAACGAAAAGTAGTAAAACCAAAAACGTGAAAGATTTATGGAAATATAATATTCCGCTGTTTCTGGATCACGCCCATAGTTGTTTTGGACTACTGTTTGATTTTCTAATTAGTCTCGAAAAGAAAGACGATGCCAACCTTCAAAGGACTTTGACCCAAGGAATAAAATATAAATAAATAGGAAAATATTGACAGAATGTTAAGTGCAAATAATGTCCTGAACGTGATTAAACAATATTGATCACGTTTTTCTAAAAAGAGGATTTTAACACGCTTTCTAAAAGGGTCCCTAAACTCTGGGTTTCCTAGGGTCCCTGTATTACTTAAGACAGCCCTGATTGTTCTGATTTTTTAAAATTGATAATTGATTTACAAACAATATTATTTATACATCAACTAAAATTACAAATTTTCGAATATAAACACTTAAAAAAATATAAATTTCCCAAGTTAGAAGGGGTCATGTCGGAGGTGGACTTTGGTTTGACCCATAGATAATAGATTGAGTTGTTTTAGTTTGACTGGTTTGACCAAAGAATACATTGTACGTATTTTTGACGGAAGTAATTGTCAAGGGTATTTGAAAGTAAACTTCATTTTTACAGAACTTTTTATCTTATATTGTCTCACGAAATAGACGCGAAAAATACTTTTATCATGAATACTAGTGCATTTAAATGTGTAGGATTGATATTTTCATAAAAAAATATCAAAAAATCTCCAATTAGCTGGATTTTAGTTTATATGAACTTTTTTTATATTTTGATACCCTATGATTCAAGCAAGTTGTTACCACTATTTTCTGAGGATATATTTCGAAAACGAAATTTTTCGGTCTATATTATTCAGAATTTAATTCTCTATAGCACTTCCAACTTTGCTTATTAAAATTGACCAGGGTCGTGCCTTATATATGTCTGTATTCGCTCTAGAGGTCGCAATTTAAGTCCTATCATACTCTAACCTCCATAGTCCTATCAAAGTAAAAGTGTCGTGATTTTGGCATTTTTTCATAAACGGAATAAATAAGGCACAAATCAATTATAAAATTTTTAAATGATTTTTAAATGACATGTATACATCGTCGTTATTGTCCGTCGTGTGAGTGTGTCTACATCTACATGTATATGTAACAAAAACACCATATCATAGTCACTACCTATAGACAGCGATATATACACTATACATTATTTCCAGATTGGGTTTATTTTAAAATACGGGCTGTATATAAGTTTCACAATAAACTTATTGGAAATAAATATTATAGAAAAAAAGTTATACGCGATTAAACATTTGGTGGTGGTTGCTATGCTGTCGGCTCAGGTTCTCGCAGAGTTGCCTAGGAAAAATTTATCGGAAATAACGTATTAATACCATTTAAATCTTGATCTAATTGCTTAGAAATATAACTAACTGGTTTAGCTATATCAAACTAGTATAATTTATATTTCTAAGTTATTAGTTAAGATATAGCCATGTTTAGTTGAAATCTACCACTCGCAATCTAACCCATACGCATAATACAATTTAAATATACAAATATTATTAGCAGGTCATTAAGAAGCAAAGTGCATATTATCTACCCTCTATCTCTCAAAATCCGCCCATTTTTTTAATTTTGTTCCTTTGGTACTTTTGATTAGAAGAGTTTATTCAGGGAGGTTTAAAATCTTACGTTTTTATGTGAGGTCTTTTTTAAATTAAATTTTAAGAAAATTATAAATTATGTTGTACATTTGTAGTACTAATAAAATAAAAATATTATTTTTAAAATAAAAATTATATATGCATTGTATAATTCATCACTGCATGCATGCTTATTGTTTAAAACCGCATATATAATACAGTCAAATAAGGATTTTTCAGGCAGATTGCTTGGAACCGCAATTTTTTTTTAATCGATTCATCTTGACGTCCTTAATATGACCCTAAATTTTTACATCCGACTCGTGACGGAACAGGATCAAATTTAATTTGTTTATAACAAAAACGCGTTTTTTCTTAATATCTTTTTTAAAACTAAAAATTTTAGAAATGACATAGAATATTATTAAATTCTATATAAAAAAAGAAAACAAATGAGTCCATAAACATTAAAATCGGTTCATTAGAATTCGAGGAAAAAATTCCCAAAGTTAGAAAAACGCAAAAATTTGAAATTAAAATAAAAAATCTAAAAATTAATTAATTTTTTTTTTTTACAATGACAAAGTATGCCTTTTATATGTTAAAAATAATGTGCCCCCATATTAAGGACGTCAAGATGAATCGATTAAAAAAAAAATTGCGGTTTCGATCAACCTGGCTGAAACCGGCTTTTTGAACCTAATTTGACTCTGTTAATTGAATAATATCCATGTATTTAGTATTAAATATATGATAATATCATATTTATGATACTAATCGGTACTACAATTACTTTGATAAAAATTATGTAAAAAATAATTAGAACATTTTGGTAATGAATTTTATTTTAACTGATTTTTTCAAGGTTTAAACTATTATTAGATAAAAAAATTCAAAACATATTGAAAAAGTTACTGACAAAATAATCAAAATTGTTATAAGCTAATTAAGTGGTTATTAAAAACGTAAATTGTAAAAATATCTATTTGCAAAATAGTTTATTATATTTAATAGTTTAAAAGTATTTTAAGTAAATTTTTTGAAAAGCATTGAAAACTGTACAGTAAATTTTGTAAAATATAATTTTAGTTTTCTGTAATATTTCACAATTTCGTTATTTGTTGGTACAGACTTCAACTTCTAATGACCTCCTGACTAATTTAACTGTATAAATACATAATATTTGGTATTCGTGTCAAAACAAAAGAATAAAAAAAATTAAAATTAAATAAATGACGAAAATATTAAAACTTTTCCAAAATTATTCCATGTTGGGTATGCAATATGTTAATTTGGATTTATTTGATTGTTTTTGGCAGTTATATTAGCAATCCCTGTTTATTTTATGACGTTCAAAACGAGGTTAGTTTGAATTATTTTTTGTATCTTCTTTGCATCATGTTTTATAATTTATTTCATTTTAAAAGGCAACTGGTTCGACAGATTTATCTAAACAAATCAGTCCAGATAATTTATTATTATTTTCAACTTTAGACGGTACGCTAACTGCTGTTGACAAACGTGATGGAAAAATTCGATGGAAACATCAAGATGGTATTGGTTTTATCTTATCAACAAATATTTGAGATTATAAACAGATTTTATGACTCTCGTTATTCACATTTAATGATTTTTTTTTGAAAATTCTTATTAATTTCACCTAAGTTGTGAAATTATATATTTAACTTAAGATTATCACTGTATAAAAAAGGCTATTATGCATTAAAGAGAGGTTGGGCCGTTGGGTTAGAACACTAGTAAAATTTTTAATAAATGTGGTGCAGTAACTAATTATAAATGTTGCCGCTATTGCGCAGTATTTGAGCTACTCAATTATCATGTAGCGAATTAGAGATAGCTCATTCAGTTTTGAAACAAATATGTTGAATCGCAAGTGTTGCAGCTACTCTTATTGTAATATTATTTGTAAAAAAGAGGTTAATGATAAAAAATACAAATAGCCGTAAATGAAGATTTCATGCGGATGCCAACTAGTGCTTATATACATCTTTCTAACAGCCCTGTTTAGCTCAGCAGACTGACTTAGATCAGTCTAGTTATGGTCCATAAGATCACCACAAAAGTTCTCTAGATGTTATGTACTATGAGCCTTATGGGGCTCGGAAGTCGTGTCTATTCAAAAAAAATTTATAATTGATTTGTGCCTTTACATTCGGTTTTCGAAAAAATGTCTCGAATAAAAGTTGTTACTATATTTTCGAAATGAATAAGGCACAAATCAATTATAAAATTTCGAAAAATGGACACGACTTCTGTGTCCCATAGTACAGTCAGTAATCAAAAATGGTGTACATTATACAAATGTTTGTAGCTGATTTGTGCCGAAACTTTTCGGTTTACGAAAACGTGTTTAAAACTTAAGTTGTTTGCATTTTTACAAGGAACAACTTTTTCGACAATCGAATAGCGGCACAGATCGGCTACAAACATTTGCATAATGTTCACCACTTTTGTTCACCGACTGTACATTCTTTTAAAACCACTACGAAACTGGTCAAACGATAGAATAAAATGTGTTCAGCATACAATTTCAAACAGGAACTTACAAAAAACAATTTTTTAGAACCAGCTGTTAAAGTACCAGTCGATACAAAGCAAGCCATAAATCCAATTGTGTTACCGGATCCAAAAGATGGGTCATTATACTTACTTGGTGGAGCCAAAACTGATTCACTTAAAAAATTGCCGTTTACAATACCAGAATTGGTAGCTTCGGCACCATGCCGTAGTTCGGATGGAATTTTCTATACAGGAAAAAAAACGGATCAATGGTTCCTTGTCGAGCCACGAACGGGTCAGCGAGAACCAGTGTTAGGATGGAATTCAAATCCAGTGGATCCTAATACATGTCCATTAGTGCCTGGTTCCGGTGTGTATATAGGAAGAACTCAATATGAAATTTTAATGTTGGATGTGAACAACGAATCCAAACGAAAATGGAATGTCACTTTTTTTGGATACGCCGCTGAACCAATGCCTTCAGATATGCGAGTAAATTATGGTATGGATAAGTGTTTGAAAAGAATTTTATATTTGGTAATTGTTAATTTCCTTATTTAGAAATGATTCATTTTTCAACATCATCGACGGGAATGTTAATTACGATGGATCGTATCTCTGGTAAAATGCTGTGGAAGTTAGACCTTGGAAGTCCAGTTGTTGCAATGTATTTGTTAACATCGGCTGGCCTTGTTTCTGTGCCGTTTACAAGTGTTGCTCACCAAACTTTACCAATGTTGGAAAAGGCTAATCCATTTTCGCATAAAATGCGACTCTAGTATGTTTTATTTATCTTTAGCATATTTTTTATTTCTATATACTCTTAAATACCATGGAGAATGAAATATCTTTACGCTTTGGAATCCTAGGCTGCCACAATGACCATTTTTGATATTCCTGTGAACGAAACTCTTCAACAACAAAAAAGAACTTAATTACTTTTGAATTTTTCCTAATATAATATTCAAATTTTTTGATAGTTATGGAGATAAAAGATAGTGTCAAAATAAAGCCTTTTTCGCCTATTTAATTTATTAAAAGTTGAATTAGTTTTTATATAAATAAAATATTTACTGATTTTATGTCTGAGAGTGGATGTATCGACTTCTAACTCGAAGACGGTGAAAATTATAACGTAAAGTAATTTGTTATTATATTTTACATTTCAGTCCAACTTTGTACATTGGTGAACATATTCATGGCTTATACGCCTTGCCATCATTGGTGGATCAAACTGCAGTCACAATAACTGCATCACAAACCAGTCCATTATTACTTGAAGGTCCATCATCACAAAATGAGAACCAAAACAATGACGATAAATCAACATTTCCATTATCCGGTCAAAATATCAGAATATTACCGGATGATTTAGATAAATTACCAAATTTACGACATATATTTATGGATAAAAATTCAAAAGTATATTTAGGACATTACAATGTCCCTGAATTTAGTGCTGTCCAATTGCGTCTTTCTGGTAGACAACTTGATGAAAAGGTATTAAAACAATCCGTACTGGATTCAGAAAATGAAAGCAATGCTAATATTGTAAAAACACATTCAGAAAAACGTTCTGTAGAAGTACAAACAGATAGTACGGATGAAGCAACTGAGAATTTAAAGCATTCCACAACATTTGTTTTAAGTTATTATTGGTATGCTAAAACATGGCTTAATAAACAAGAAAATATTGGTTTAAAAATAGCATTAATTATTGTGGTCGGATGTATGATATCAATGTTTTGGTATTTTAAAGCTCAAGTTCGTGAATTTCAACAAATGTCACAGGGTTCTACTGGATCAGCACATTCACAAAATGGTCCAGTTACAGCATATTTAGAAGAATTAAATGATGGTCAATTACGCGTTGGTAAAATAATATTTCGACCTGATGTGGTGTTAGGTCGTGGCTGTGAAGGAACATGTGTTTATAAGTAAGAAATTTAAAAAAATATTACATGTCTCTAGCTCTAACTTAACTTTTAAACTCAATTTGTTTCGAACTGGCATTCTGTTTTCGCAAAAAATATCACAACAAACATAAGGTGGTTTTAAACTCGTTTAGAAAAATTAGGAAATTGACAAGGATTTCTATAACTTTTTTTTTTAATTTTCAAATTTCTAGAAACAATTATTAAGTACACTATTGGTACACTACACTATTTAGTACACTATTGGATTCCTTAATTGCTTTAATTAAAACTTTAAAAACCCTCAACCAATAATAGGAAACATAAAAGAACTTCCCGTTACCTCCTCCTAATTTATATGTAAAATGATAATGTAAATAATATGCCTGCCTATTCATCATTTTGAAAAAGAACTGATAATCTTCAAACGATTGAACAGATTTTCATCAAACATAGATAAGAACCACAGCAAAGAAACCAGCTATCTAATAAAAAAAACGCATTCAAATTGGTTCACGCGTTTCAGAGCTACGATGCCACAGACGGGCAGACAGGCAGACAAATTCAAACTCATAACACCCCTCTTTTTGCATCGGGGATTAATAAATAATATATCATCTATGATTACGCATGGAAAAGTGAAGCCTGGATAGCCATATTTTATGCTACAAAATAAAACATTTTGTGTTTAGACGCTGAGATTGTTGCACATATATACGTTTATATGTGCGTATCATTAGCCAGTATCAACTTAATTATGGCTAAGTTTGGGTAAATAAACGTCGAAAAGTATCGATAAATCAGAAAATTGTTTTTTGATAGTAAGGATTGATAGTTCTTCAAAGACACTTCTGTCACATTTTACGTCAAGCAGCCTGTATTTACCAAATGGGTTTGTGTAGCCAGTTGTTCTTGCGTGTAAGCACGTTTACGTTCTGATTAAGACTCTTATAGAGATTATTATTATGGTTTAAGATATGTGATGAATGGGGAGAGGTGAGGCTTATACAGCGCGGATAACTATACCAAAACCAAAAACAGCACAACTTTCTTTACAAATTAAATTTGATTATAATTCTTAATATTCGTATTTTACATGGTGTGATGACTTCAATTCGCATCTTTAAGAAATGATGTATCGAATTTGTAACTACGCATACCCGGATATGAATACTGACCATCAGTGTTAAAATGTTTAACACTGATTTTTACATGTTTTAGAGGCGAGTTTGAAGGTAGAGCTGTAGCAGTTAAACGTATATTACCTGAATATTTTTCGTTAGCTGATCGTGAAGTTTCTTTACTTAAAGAGAGTGATGCACATCCACATGTAATTCGATATCATTGTACAGAACGTGATCGACAATTTCGTTACATTGCCTTGGAGTTATGTGTAGCGACACTGCATGATTATGTTACCAAAAAAGATCAAATTGTACAAGTGTTACCTAAAATTAGTGAAATGGATATTTTAAAACAAGCTACATCGGGGATTGCATATTTACATTCATTGGATATTGGTAAATACAAATTTATATCACATAAAAACATTAATAAATTGTAATTTATAATTTTAATTATAGTTCATCGAGATATAAAACCACAAAATGTTTTATTATGGGTAGGATCAGGTGGTGCAGAAATCCGTGCATTAATATCTGATTTTGGTTTATGTAAAAAATTACAAATAGGCCGTACTAGTTTTTCACGACGTTCGGGTATTACCGGTACAGATGGTTGGATAGCTCCTGAAATGTTAAATGGAAATTTTAAAACGGTTAGATTAAGAATGAAAATTATATTTTTATGTATAATCCAAAGTTTTGGCATGAACTAAAATCTAAAGTAAAAACTAATTAAATTCATAAGATTTATATATATGTCATGCTCACTTAGTGAAATTATGCACTTCATAGAATGTTTACCCTCTTCGTGAAATGCACATACTGTCATTATTTGGGTTAAAATTTTCACGGTTATATTAATCATTGGGTAATGAATATCATAACTCGACAATTCAGTAATTAATGTTTAACGAACTGGGCATACTCTTTATAAGGTCCTCAATTTTCCAAGTGAGCACAACGAATACAGGCTGTTTTTAAGATAGATAAATAAACTTTAAGATTTATATTATGACTATTAAATTTTGGATTCTATACACATAATAAAAAAATTTCTTTGTTGATATTTAAAGAAACATCATTATTATTTTAATAGACAACAGCAGTAGATATGTTTTCTTTGGGATGTGTATTTTATTTTGTGCTATCAGCTGGAAAACATCCATTTGGAGAACCTCTACGTAGACAAGCAAATATTTTATCTGATGTATATCAATTAAATGATTTACAAGGATCAGCTAACACTCAAGAACTTGCTCGAAATTTAATCATGAGTTTAATTGTATCTATACCTGGTGAAAGGCCACCAGCCGAAGCTATCTTACAACATCCTATATTTTGGGATAGAACTAAAATTTTAACATTCTTTCAGGTAACCTTAAACTCTCATTAGTTATTTTCGTATCCTTAAATACAAAATGATTTTTTTAGGATGTTAGCGATCGAGTGGAAAAAGCAGATCACTTCGATGGAGCTTTGTTAAACTTAGAAAAATTTTCTAACAGTATTGTAAAATCTGATTGGAGAATACATGTTAGTGACGCTGTTGCTTTAGATTTAAGAAAGTTTCGTACATATCGTGGTGAAAGTGTTCGAGATTTATTACGTGCATTGAGAAATAAGGTACAATTGTTTTATCATAAGATTTTTTGGTTGGGTTATTTGTTATTTTAATTACTTAGCCCTAAAACTCATCCTGAAATTGTGCTTAAATCTGACAGCGCTATGATACATTGTTATTCTTAGTATTGTGTTGGAGGCCAGAGTTACAGTACTTAATTCAGATTTTAGCCTTAATAAAGTCCAGTTTTCTGAATGAAAACCGAAGCATTCCCGACTGTATGAACAAATCTCCTACCGAGTCGAGTCAGTCAGTTTTCACATAATACCTTGTAACTAAAGAATGTTTAGTGTTAAAAAATTTGTTTCAAACTAACAACTGTTCTATTTTTGGATATATTAACAATATATGATTTAAACGAGACTATGCTGAAGATCTATAACACAATAACAATTTTTTTCTAGAAACACCATTATCATGAATTGCCAAAAGAGGCTCAAGACGAATTAGGTGAAATACCAGAAAGTTTTATGGATTATTGGACTATACGATTTCCACAATTACTTTTACATACATGGCTTGCAATGCAATGTGTTAAAAATGAACCATCATTTACTCAATATTATCATAAAAATTTTATATTCCCAAATAACTTATGTAAAAATTTATTGATTGTTGATAATCAAGATGAAGCAACTTTTTGTTTAGAAAATATTTCTAGAAAAAAACCCGACAATTTTAAAAATAAATCTAAAAAATTATTAATGGATGTTCCTATTAAAAACGTTGATACAAAAGACAAATTAAAAAATTTAAATTATGACTGGCGACAAACAATAAATGACAGTAATGGAATCGAAAAGAATCCTGAAACTGTAGTATTTAGACGTCGTATAAATAATCACCGATCTAGAAAGATTCGTAAAAATAGTGGGGAATCTTCACCGCCAGTGTGGAAATTATCTACAAATCAAGAATCTTAATAAGCATTTTGAAAGCATCATATTAAAGTTTCTTGAAAGGAATTAGGTTCTCTAGTCGAAAAAATGTGTCAATTCATAAAATATTGTACATATATTTGATGATCATAAGTTTATATATGAATCATTTCTCATTTTTTATGTCTGCGTAGTTGATCTGAGAATTTGAGAGCAAAGTAGTGTCGTTATATGATGTGTTTTTTTGAATTTATAAAACATTTCTGCCAAAATAGTTTAATAAATTAGCTAGTAATCATTTAACATTATCTCATTTAGCAAATTGATAAAAAATAATGATTCTTGAGAATAGAAGATGATTTAATATTTATATTAAATAAAAATTTCACATGATCTATACTTACTTCAATTGACCTCAACTGAAGCAATAATTTATAAATTTGTTAAAAAATTTGAAAATAATTTATAAATCGGTAAATTAATGGATCTATGATTCAAATAACGCATTTTATTTGGTGCTTATAACGCTCAGAATAACGATCTTGGTCATTCCCAATCTTATATTTTATGTTGGTAATAATAGCGGAGGGAAAGTGTACCATTACTTATTGTACCTTTTTTTTTTTTAATTTTTCTCTCTTATTTCTTGTATGAAATAAGAGAGGTTAGTGCATTGCTACCTAAAACATCCATTGTACTTCCTTGTGGTCCATCGGGGACCATATAAAAAGGATGCCCATATTATTATTTGGGTATACTTAAGCGTCACAATACAATACTAATGTCAATTTCCATTAAGGTTACGTAAGACATAGCATGAATGAATTGGCGTATACTTTATAGACCAACATGTCATTGAATTTTTAAATTAAATATTGATATGAAAAAATTAACTCATACACCAGGAATCGAACCTCGGAGTATTACTTTGTTGTCAACATCAACTTGTTATTCACATAATATTAATAATATTGTTTAATTAGAGAATGAAACTTTCAGAAAAGATACTACATATGGCTGTTTTTACATGAAAATTTTGAATCGATTGTTTTGGTGAGCAAGCGCGGTATTATTTTTCGTTATGAAAGTTTTTAGTTATATCAAAATAGAGAAGAATATTTTGATATAAATATATCGAAATAAGAATATTTTATGTAACTAAAGTTATATTGCTGTGTACACGATGAAATTCACATGAAATTAATCAATATTTCTTCCTTTGTCTTGTTTAATATTTCTTCCTTTGTCAACCACTTCAGTCACATGATCAGAGTGTACTAATCACAAGGAAGTAGAATATCAACACATCGTATACACTACTATTACATACTAAGTTACATATAAGATTTCTTTTCTATTTCATCAAACTAAAAACATGAATCAAAAAATACTACTGCGCTTGCTCACCAAATCATTCGCATGAATACTTACATCAAAAGTTGCATGTGTAAAAACGGGCCATGTGACTGACGAGGCTGGCAAAGAAAGAAATATTAAATATTAAACCGATGATAACTTTCAAATGAATTTCATCGTGTGCACATCAATGTAATTTTTGTTATATCAAGTTATATCAATTTTTATTTCTACTGAAAACATTCATCAAAACATTCACGTATAAAAACTGTAATAGATGTAATAGGCTATAGAAACTGTAATAGATATGAAAAAAAGTTCTTGGAAATAACTTCCCGCAGAGTTGCCTAGGCAAGTGATAATAGTCACTATATTTACTATTTTTTCTGAAAGTTTCTCCTACTATTGGGAAGTGCCGGTTCAATTATTGAATGACAGTTTTGACATGCACAGTGACGTACTTGATCAAAATGACCGAATAGAACAGATTTTAGAGTACTGTGAGCGCCAAGTAGAACGCGTCCTAAATAATTTTTGCATTTCAATTTTTAATTTTGGCAGTAATAATATGATTCCTAAATATATTTAATTTTATTTAAAAATTGAATGTAAACGGTGATTGAAACACAAATATTCGATGAAATCATTCACATAATCATCGTATTATTTACATATTTTTGTAAATTTTTCGGAACAAAAAGTATTCAAACACATTTGAAATCTGAATTTTATAGTTGCATACTGCAGCATTTTGTAAACGATTGATTACTATTATAATTGTGGTTATGTGGTTTAAAATGATTGATTATATTATTTTATAAAATGTTGTTAAATGTTTAACAAACACTAAAGCGGTTCAATTATAGAGATTCAGTTTTTTTTGAATTTGTTCACTGGTCCATCATGTTACTTAGGATGTGTTCCGAAATATATAACCCAGCATAGTGGCCAGTGCTGATGACGTCATGAATCGACGCTATACTGTTGATTCGTTCCGAAATATACTGGCCAGTGCGTTGACGTCATACCAAAAATAGTTTCGCCCACCAAAAATAATTGATGACTTTATTGGGATATCATTATTGCAATAACAAATAATACAATAAAAAATTCCGCAAAGTCTGATGTAAACACGCTCGTTTGATATACTACTACGATCTACTTAAATATTAGTGGCATCAACATTCATGAAAGTTAAGTAGTTTTAAGCCACGTGCGATTTTTACATTTAATGCAACTGTTCAAGATGTTCAAAAATGTAACGTATGAGGGCGTTTTATATTCTACTGTTTACATTATATTATGAAATGTCGGTTTACAAAATGTTCTGTCAAATTTCAGGGAGTAGATAGTACTCATTCATCTGTTCAAAAAACATTATTGTAGATAAAGTAAAAAAATTAAATCCAAGCGTAAAAAATTAAACAATTAAAATGACCGACATTTCAAATTTTTGAAACTTTTCTTAAATAATGTTTGTTTATGTAGGAAAAGAAAAGTGAAACATGAAAATCAAATTCTTCTAACTTGATTCGTTAAGATATCAATTTTTTAGTGGAAACTTATAAATGTTAAAGGAAGGGGTTTTTGTTTTTTCACTTAAGGCATATTTTTTGATCAGATTAAAGAGTATAAATGTGTATTTATTTTTATCTCTAAAGTGAATAGTTTATATACATATCTTAGAAATAAATACATAATATATATTGTTCAAATAACAGTGAACTATGTATAGAGGACAAAACCATCGAACGTTTTTGAACTACTTAACAAAAAAATGTGATTTTGGCACAAACATTGCCTCGATCGTATTAAAATAAATCCAACACAATTTAAATTAAATTCGTAAACAATATTAACATTTAACTGATGGATTTGAAAAAATAATTTCCAAACTATTTGTCTTTTGCGATTCAAGATTTATCCAATAATTATTTATTTTTAATTATCATCATGTGGCATGTTTCGATCTTGATCGCTGATTATTATTGAAAATAAATTAAGAACCGCAAAATATAAATAGTTTTAAATTATTTTTTCAAATCCATCAGGTTTCAATTGATCGACTCAATGAACTGCAAGCTTAATTCATGTTGATCGAGTCAATGAAGATTTTTATTTTTCAGATATTGGTTATAATTAAAAAAAAAATGCTCATAATTATTCAATTTATATTTTATTCATAAAATTTTGCATTCAATCTGTGGCGAATCTATTAGAGTTTCTAAAAAAATAAATAAAACCTTTGATCTCATCAAAATCGGAACTATTCTTGTAGAAAAATAACTTTTGATGAATTTTTGGCTTCATTGATTCGACTATTTGTAGATGATAGCAGAAAATTAAAAAAAGTGCTAATCGATATGAAGAGAAATCATATGTCAACAAATTATTTGTAACGTGTAGATATACACACAGCACTTTATAAGAACATAGATAGAGATTCACAAAATTAGTGAACGTTATGAATGTTGTTACGTTTTTTACGTCGTGTTTAATCACTCGCTGGCGTGATATTTAAAAAAAAAATGTTAATGATAACTTTTTATGTGTTAGGAAGCAACACTTTCTCGAATACATCTCACAGTTGTACGCTAGCAACCAGACATGACGTTTTTTTTCGAAATAATATGCATCACAAAATGAATACATAACTTGATATTATGTAGTTGACAAATTTTATATTGATATTTGACTGTGATAACTTAAAGTACATGATAAATACTTAAATAATTTTTAGCACATAATAATATTGTTAAATGTTTATGAATAATTAAAAATTTAATTGTAGACTATTATTGTTCGGATTCATTAAATTTTGTCAGATTGGATCATGCTGTTAAATTACTTTTGTAGTATAATATGCAGTAGAAAGAAATATTGAATTATTGCTTATATTGTATCTATTTGTTAACCACGCGTTGTCCAATAGATACGATATATATGCAAAGTAACTTGATTAACTTTAACGAGTAATCAGAAAGGTACAGATGTTTGACAATTTTTAAAAACAAGCATAACTGTATAGCCTTAATATAAGTTCATATATAAATAATTCAATATTTCTTTCTATACGTTTTCCACTTGTATTTAAGAACAAATCAATTCAATTTCAGAAAACGTCAATTGTATTTCAGATTATTAGGTTGCAATTTGTGTTTCAGAAATCATCAATTTTATATATTAATTTTAAGTACAAAAACAATATCAATTATTTATGAATGTAATAAAATTTCAACAATCAATCACAGTTTGAAAATGGATTAATCATCCGAAATTTGTGGATCTTAAAAAAAGAAAAATTGATTGTTGTCCATGAATGAAATCATGGACTTTCACAAACTGTCGCTCTCTAATATGAAATATTAATTCTTCATATTAAATATTTCTACAATTTATTTCATTCTATATAAACCAATATTTTCTTCATAACGTTGGAAGTCTGAAATCAGAAATTCGAAGATGGCTTTTTACAAATGCTCTTATGATGCTGCAGATGATTTTTATAGGTTTTAATATGGGAGATTATTGAATCAACCGTGATTTTTACCGAAAGAAGTTTTTCTGAAATTCAAATGTTAGTTTCTGAAATACAAATAATAATTTCTAAAATAAAAGCTTCTGAATTACTACTTCTGAATCTGAATTACTAATGCAACTTTCTTAAATAAAGTTGACAAATCTGAAATTGTTTTCTCAAATAATTTGATATACAATTAATATTTTCTCAAATAAAATTTATTAATTTGAAATACAATCTACACTTTCTGAAATACAATTTGAAAAATTGTATTGTGTTTTAAATTATAAAAGTGTTTTTAACAACCCTCATCAACTTAGCAGAGAAGAAAACTTTCGATATTGGGTTCTTGGCTAAATCTAAAAAGCACTAAAATTACAAACTAAGCACCAACTGTGGTACAACGTAAATCCATTTTGCGACCTTTTCTCTGCTAATTTGATGAGGGTGTTTTAACAGCATGGTCAAATCTGATAAAGTTTTAGGAAACTGATCATATGTTTGTAAAAAGAATATATTATTAAATATATACAGGATGGTTCACCAAAAATCAAACGCATTTTTTAATAAAAAAATTTGGAATATTTTTCTAAATATTTTGTCAACGTCCCAGTTTGTAATTCTTTAAAACGGCGTAATAAAAAATTTCAACCCAGTTCCAGGGTTTCTAACCATGGTTCCCTTGATTTTTTTACGGAACGGGAATTTACTGTTTTTATGATGAAAATAGAATGCACTATCAATACAAAAAATAATTTATCATATTGAATTATTTTTTATTCATTTTTTCAAACGAATTCTTATGAAGTTTAATTTTATTATGCCTTAAACAATTATTCTATGAAATTAGATATTCTGTCACCACATTGTCAACATTTTATCCGTTTGATTTTTTCCGAACCACTTTGTATATTAGAGGAGTTATATATTTAACCAAGAGTTTTTTTAACTTAAATTAAGTTTTAGAAACCTAAAGTATGTAAATCTACTGCTTGATGTTAGATAATGACGCTGTTAATAAGGTTTTCTCTATGAATAGGATTTATAAACATCTTTAAACCCAAGGAAATATATATATATATATATATATATATATATATATATATATATATATATATATATTCCATAAATATCAAATCAATTAAAAACACTTCTTTATATAAAAAAAAGTATAGCTAACGAGTAAAATTTTATTGCCTCGTGGTAAGATAGAAGGTAGCCCGTTTGGCGATAAATAGCTCATTTGTGCTAACACTGGGTTATTATTTAAAAGATAAGGGGCGCATAGTTATATAACTATGCGCCCTTTCCTTTTTAAGTGGAAATAAACTTGTTACGTATACGGGCAGTAGCATACTGCTCAACTAATGTTAGTGAATTTATGAGTCTACGCAGTATAGAGAGCGCAATATTAAGTTAATCGGAATGAAATTTGGTTTTCAACGTGCTTTAGGCTATTTTAAAATTGCAGTTTGAAAATATTAATATTAGCAGAAACATACCATTAATATATAAATAAAATAGAATAGCAAAGTAAAGTTTTTAAAAATTGATTTTTCTCCATTATCATATAATAGAATTTCATAAAGTAAAGCTCTCCACGATTAATTAACAATAAATTTTAAAATTATCGCCAAAGTAACTTAATTTTATATATAATTCTTCTTTCCTGTGTAGCTTCTACGTGTTGAATTTTTATATATATCATTGAATGGCCATTGATTAGCTATGGGAGATCTTCTATTTTATTACGTGTTCTCTAATGTCAAAATGGTAGAAATTTAAATAAGTAAAATGTGTGCTGGCACAAATAAAACTGTGATATTTATGTCAGTTATGATTAATAAAAATGAATTCAAGGTAGTTTTTTAAACAATTATTTCCAATTCATTGTTTAGGTTTATAATATTTAATTCCTCTTCAGCTTAACAGAACAGATATTATTTTTATAGAATGTAAAATGCCATTTATATCCGGAAAAGTTTTTGAATATCTACATTAACGAATTTAAATTTGTATAAATATTAAGGAGATATTTAATTTTGTAAATATTAGAAAATACGTTTAATTTTCATTTGTATAACAAGGATATTCATCATAACTTTTAAATTTAAAACTTCGTGAATCACGAATATATGATTTTATTTGTAATTTTTGAAAAGAAATATTTAATCAATACGGATTCAGATATTATTTTTTTTAAATATTACTGTTAAAACAACACTTTCTATAAAATATATTTATTAAGGCAGTTGTACTACTTCAGTTTTTATGGTAGTTCTTTTGGAGAGTATTCTATCAATGATTGGTATAGTGGTTTACCTATAACCACTTAGTAGAATTGAGTACTCGCATTAGTTTATTTTATTGGAAAATTTCAAATTGTTTAGTTGTCAGAGACAAAGCTACAATTTTAAAAATAGGCTAAAGAAACCAAACATCACACATTTAATATTTTATTAGTTAAATATTTTTTTGACATGTAACCATTCGTTATACGATTTTTATAATAATCTAAATTAACCTGAGACTCATGGATGACAAGACATTTATAAATAAAAAACATTTTTCTTACCTTTATCTTTGAATTTCTTATTGTTGCCATAATTGTATGAAGACTTTTGAGGAGTTGCTAGATACCAAAATTTGTTCTAATTGAGAGCTGACCTAAGAGCGGGGATTAATGAACATGGATGTTTATTGTGTGCAACCGAAAGCTTAATCTATTATGTGTGACTTTATTTATCAAATAAATTTTTTTTTCTACTTATGACAGTATGAATTGTAAATTTTTTTATGTTTTAAATTTATTTACAAATAATTTATCTCCAAAAAAAAAGCTATAACGTTGGAACGTTTTGGAATTTTGAACTTTTGATAGGTTTTTTAGTGTTGTATAAAGAAAATTTGCCTAGGGTCTTCTCTCATCATTATTTCGCTATCTCCTATAGTTTTCTCCAAACAATTTTGACATAAACTATTTGGTCGACAAACGTGTTACTAAACTATTTTCCATTGTGGCGCTGCGTTCTCCGCATTAAAGTTCCGGATAAAGTAGGAACGGCTAAAAATCCGGAACACATTGCGTGTGTGAAAGAACTTACACTTAGTTTCCATTCTATCGAACCCTCCTTGATGCGAATAATCAACTCTTTTACATTGTACAACTGCCTAATACAAAACAAATATTATTATTACTTTCAAACTGAATATCACCATTTCTAAAGGAAATAATCTTTAATAGAAATAAACAAAACAAATTTATTAAGTATAAAAACAAATTTATTAATAATAATAATATATTTTCTTATTAAAATATGGCACGTGTTTGGAACAGTGTTGTTCACTATATTTTATTGTATTTTTTAGATTATTATTGAAATTGTTTTACATAATATATTGTCTCTATTATTACAATAAAAGTGTTAATCACTATATAAAAAATACAAATTATTTTATTATTTGTGTATTTTCTCACAACTTATTTTCAGAATGATTGCATTAACAAGGGTAGTATTTATTTTACTGTAAAACAACTAAATACTGGATAAGTAGTTACAGTTGACAAAATGAATACATGAATCAAATTTATAGTATCTGGCTATTTGTGAAACTATGTTATGTTTAACTAGCTGACACTCACGGGCTTCGCACTGATATTGTGACTAAACTATTGGTTGTATGTAAAAATGGTTCACACAAAAATTGATGTATCGCACCGTTTAAAAGTTATATTTTTAGCGTATCTGCCACGCGGTTAGGTTATGCATTAAATGGTAATTTTTTATAGAATATGTCACTCGAGAATAATGTAGCTTTCTATCAGTGAAATAATTTTCAGAATCGGATCATTAGTTCCAGAGATTAAGTCATACAAACAACTTTACCTCTTTATAATATTTGTGTCGATTTACTTGAAAAAAATAGATATAAAAATAAAATAAAGCTTGAAATAAAATTATTAACATCGGTAAGAACGATCAAATAAAAATTTGTGCAATAGTAGAAAAAATATATGATCATGCAAATTGGTAGCCTTGTCAACTTTTTATGAACCGGCATAAGTAATTACCCGATAGAATATCATGCCAACTACTATTATGTACAAAAGCTTCGAATCATCGATCATTAGTGGTCAATTCCAAAACTGCCTCTACGTCATAGCAATGTTATTGACAGTTCATTATACTCCAAAATTAAAAACCTATGTCTTAAAATACGCTTAATTCGAGTGATCGATCAGACACTCTTATTAATTTTTGTAAATGATGTAGTGTAAACATATTTAAAAAAAATTTAATGGTATTACCAATTTTTTAATTTTAAACATTGATCTGGTATCTATTTATCTAGGTCTGTAATTAGAAATCCTTTATCTTAGTATAGAAAATTATTTATCAATCGCCTCTACAGCGCCAAGCTTTTTTTAGAGCGCAAATGACTATCTGGGAAAAAATCATTATAGACTATGAATGTGCATGAAATATAATAATCTTCAATTTGAACGGCGTTCAAACTCGTTAACCGCCCAAAAATTGGCGTTCACGATGATCATTGTTAATTTCATCTTGCTTGAAAAGTAGACAGACCACTAGACGTTGTTAATCGAAGTTTAAATTATCATTAAATTGTGTACTATTTTGTTGGAAATGGGTATTAACGCCGATCGTGATCTGTTCAAAAATTGTTTGAACTTACACCTGATTAGAAACAGATTTAAAATTGCTGCAGTACGTTCAGTTGATCGGAGTTCAAATAATAAAAGATAAAATTTGAGAAATGAAAATCAAATAAACTCCACTCTCAAGTTTAAATTGATTTGAACCGTGTTGTAGGAAATGAAATTCTAAATTCAATAAAAACTGAGGATAATCAACAACAAATTTTAATGACCTTTATTTCAAAGAAATGTTTTAAAATTTAAAAAATAATCAAATTTTTTTAATAAAATTAGTATTTTTTTGAGTTAAAACTATTTTTTAAGTATATGTAATTTATTAATAATACTATTTAATGGAATGTTAAGATTATCACATTTTTACATTATCATTTATGTTAATTCCTAAATTGAGCAATATTATTATTAACCTTATCTTAAACCGAGATTAAATCTATTGACATGAATATTAACAATGATTCGTTTAAACAAAAACAACTTTAATCCACCGCACAAGAATAAAAATATGGAGGATCGTCTAGGAGCCGTTTTAAATATACCATTCGAAAATATTGATTGAAATAACACAACTTTCGCCAACCTATTTGAAACAAAATTGTATAAAAAAATTGGAAAAGTGTCGAGTTCGACATCGAGTAAGTGGATTAGCTATTGCAAATACTCGTCGCTGATTTGTTAACTATTTCAGTCATCAAATTAATAATTATGAGCTAATTCATATAGACGATGCTCTCTTTGTAGTCGCAATACGTATTTATAATACAAAACTATTGATCTAGAAGTTATAACAAATGGAAATTTTATTTCAAATACATTGAGTTCTATCTTTATATAAATGTCATATTTTTAGGTATTGTCGTGTTTGAAAAACAGCCATAACAAAAGTAGGCAACTTTAACTATCTTTGTGTTTCATCTTAAAAATAGAACAATATCCGATCGTAGTTGAGGAAACATTCTCTGTATTTGAGGAAGTCTCTGAAAGAGGATCAGGAATTGCCAAACAAGAAAAGCCCATTTGATTCTTTAGAAGATGCACAATATATTAATAATAAGAAAGAGGGGTACCGCATACGGGTCCCTAGCACCTAGACCAAGGGGTCCTCTGTGCCCTTGATGCACAATATATACAATTTTGTTTAAACTATTGTGAAGAACGGCAATAATAAATAAATGACTAGCATACTTAACGGCACGGAAATTCAATATCGATATTTGTTAACGATGTTAAAAGTTTTAAAATCAGTATTTCAGCATAAACACTAAACATATTTATTTGCTTTTATGCTAAAAGTATTAATATTATTTAAAGCTTTTAAATGAATAAGATAATTACGATAATCTTTTGAAATAAAATCAATTTTTAAATTGTTTTAGTAGCATTTTTCAAATAATTAACTAAACTTATATAAATACGCTCTTCAGCTTCATCAATCGGTGTAATTCCTTCAATATTTTTTAAAAACGGATTTGCACCAGCTCTAATTAAAATTTCAGCCAAACGTAAATCTCCAATGTGACAAACATAATGTAATGGTGTATTTCCTCTATTATCTTGTTGATTAACCAAACACAATTCAGAAGTAACTAAAACTTCAGCTATTAATGGTCTTCTGTGTTGGCAACAAAAATGTAATGGTGTAAATCCTTTGGATTTTGTAACCAAACTTGGACGAGCACCATGCTCCAAGAGTAATTTCGAAATTTCTAACCATCCATGCATGGCTGCTATATGTAATGGCGTTACACCATCTGAATTACAAACATTTATAGATAAAATATCGGTTCGTGATAAAGTAGAATCATTGCTTGTTGATGGTGTCGAACATTTTTCACAAATGCACAGTGGGTGGCATTTAGAAGTCTCTGATTTACTATCGGTTTTAATTAAAGAAATATTTAAGTAATAACAAATTAAGTTAATATCACCAAATGCAACAGCTCGAAGTAAACTCTCAACTTTTTTAATTTGCTGTGTTGATTGTGGTCGAATTCCAATATTTGAATTTGGTATTGTTAAATTTGTTGCATCATCAGCAAAATCTAATTGTGGATTTATATTATTTTTTTTATTTTCTGGTATTAATGGAATAATTACGGTACTTTGTTTCGCCTTACATTCATAAATTAATTTTGTTACATAAATACTATGTGCACAATCTAGTGGCGTTAACTTTCTTTTGTTCTCAATATTTGCTCGGGCACCGTATTCTAACAAAATTTCAACAATTCCAACATAACCCCAACGTGAAGCATGATGTAACGGTGTGTCACCGAAACTATTTACGCAATTTATGTTAAAATTTGTGGTACAATGTTCAGAAAAATACAACATAGCTTTTACACAACCTTCATGACCATTATTGCTAGCAAAATGTAATGGTGTGTTCTTATCATTGTCTCGGGAGTTGATTTCAGCACCGGCATGTAATAATAATAGTAATGCATTTTGATGCCCACGCAACGCCGCATAATGTAATGGTGTAGCTCCTGAATAATCTGTTGCTCTTACATTGGCTCCCGATACTAAAAATAAATCAACAATTTTTGGTCGACCATGAAAACAGGCTACGTGTAAAGCAGTGAAACCTCTATCATCATACGAATGAATGGTTGGCGTAGAATCATATAAATTTTCTGTCAAGACTTTCTCACATTTGTCACATGAACATAATGGATGACATAATTTTGATGTTTGAGTTTCTAATAATACATTACAGCGATTTGATTTATTATCTCGATCTAAAATCGATTTCACTTTGTCGTAGTTTGCAATTCGTATTTGTTCAAAAAAATACGATATTGAATACTCATTATCATTTGTGAACTGTTTTGTATCGCTGCTATTGGTTGTTTCATGGGTCATTTCAAAAGATTGCCCGTCTACATCATCATCTAGTTGACTTTCAGGAGAATGTAAAGCAAATAATACTTCTGAACGAATATGCTCAATTGCAGCTTCCAGTGTTGTTATTAGGAAACTTGTTTCGTCTGTATCATTTGAACTGTAACGAAATCTACTCAAAAATGTTAACTGTGCAATCCAGTTTGGCAATCCTGTTTTTATAATTAAAAAAACAATAATTGGAATTAATTCATCAGCCGATAATAATGTGTTAAATTGATTAGTAGGCATATTAGTTCTTGTAATTGTAACAATAGTTTTCTTTAAGCATCCAACTTTACCTAATATGGTGCTGTAACCAGACATCTTGGCTAATTCTTGTTTAGCACATGATACAGTTTCGTAAAGATCCGGTCGAACATCTAAGTCCTTTAATTGTATATCACTTAAATTGCGTACAATTTTATTAAATTTTGAATCTTCGGATGCTGTTCTTGCACAAACTGCTTCGAACAATTTTTTATAAATTCCATGTTGCATATACGTTTCAACAGCTAATTTGACGTTATCTAATAACAAATTATTTCTACTCGTTTTATCACGTAATCGTTTCTCTCGAAATGTAATTTGTAAACAATCTTTGTACAATATATTAACTAAATCAATTTGAGTTTGTAAACTAGCAAACTCTAAATTATTATTAATATCGTTTAAAAATATTTGTATTGCGCTATCAAGATTTTCCAAAATCTCTTTACCTAAATTTTCAGTCCAAAGTAAATCAATACAATCTCGTAAGGTGTTAACATTATAGATATTTGTCTCATTAAATTTATCCGATGTTTCTAGTGGTAATTCTATACACCAAACTTTATATTTTAGAAAATCCTCAGTATAAAATGTCTCTTCGAATATAATATGCGTACTAAATGTGGATTCAGTATCTTCTTTGTCTAAAGTTAATACACGATTTGACATACGTACACATCGATTATTTAAGGATCGAAAATGAGTTTCTGGTAGTTCATCATTTGGTAATAATATATGAGATAAAATATCTTCGGTCGTTATTGAATTCCGATGTAATGTTCCACATCGTGGAACACAAATAATCCATCCTTCTTGAATTGCTCGACTTAATAAATCAGGATGTTCAGTTTTTAGTTCTTTGAATAATGGATTTTCTGACAAATCTTCATCATAATTTAAATCCATTGTTACTCACTTAGCTCACCATTTTATTAGAATTATATAATGAGCACCCAATATGTTAATTGAAATCTTGATTACCTTATTAACAGTAGTGATTGTGTTCAATAGTTGTTATTTTGCATTTCAAAATAAAATGTCAATTTAGACAATAGATACAAAAGTTATCGTTAGATGTAGCTAAATCACTGACCTCTATATATATGGACAGAGATTAATCTCTGATATGGACTACGATTATTTATGATGTATATGGACAATTGAGGATGGCGTAACGGAAAAAAGTGTCCTAAATTAAAGCATACATTAGAACCACCAATCAAGTGGCGAGAACTAAAGGACACAGGACAAAAAGATAGGATTTTGGCCCTCAGCTCTATGCAATAACTTGACTTTTAAAAAATGTTTAATTTTTAAAATGTTACTTGTGAACTTGTTCGATTGCATTGCGTTGCCGGCGGGGGAAACATGGTTTGATTTTGCCACTTACGAACTTGATCTTACTTTTTAGCTTTAGTACACATACACAAAATTTCAGCTCGTTATCTCTTTTCGTTTTTGAGTTATCGTGTCCACGGACGGAAGGATATAAGGAAATAAACTTTCAACCGTTGCAAAGTCGGGACTAAAATTAAAACACCATTGTAAATTAAACATATATATAGGAAGGCAGTGAGTTTATATAAACACTTTCAGCGGAAAATTTAAATATTTTAATAAAGGTACGCTCGTACGCTGAATTTTATTTACATTGAAGTTTCAACGGTTGAGAAATAATTATCGAATCCAGAATAAGTTTTGTACAAATCAAAGTACGATAGATACTATCCTTTGAAATTTATCTTTGGGAGCCTAACGAAGCTTTTTTTCTCAAGTATACTGGCCAAGTGATGTAAGTCCAGACAAAAATACAGCCGGTATAACCCTTATAATTATTATTGAAAGAACAACTGGGAAAAATCCTTATTTTTCTTCATGTAAAAAATTTATTTTGGAATTTGCCAAAACAACGTTAAAAGTTAACCAAAGAAAAAATGCCACACGGTGGTCCGTTGGGTAGTGTCATCCAACCTAACAAAAGATGTAAATTTATTTCGAAAACGGTAAGAGGTAGAAGAAAACTTTAAATTACAAAGTCGTTCCTTATAAAAATACTAACGAATTTTAAACATCAGCCGCTAACAGAAAAATTGAGTGAATTTCATCAATTCTTTTTTTTTTACAAGCTGTATAAAATATTAATATTTGTTATATTTAAAAAACTTATATTTAAAGCGTATTCTTTTAAAATAGCAACAGAAACTACAAAAACAAATGTTTTATTCAGCTTGTAAAAAAAAATTAAAAAAATTTGACACATTAATTCTAAAAATTCATAAAAATTTCATTAATATTGGTGGATTCCCTTTTAATATAAATTTGAAGTACATCCCCGCTTCGATGTGATCCGAGCAACTGGTACTTAGTTCTGCCACAGAATACAGTTGGTTGTGCTGGTAATGGCACTAAATACCGAAATCGAACAGCTAGTGGTCAGCATATACACTAAAAATTTTAAGTGACACAAAAATCGTACTTATACCTATACGCTTCTATGTATATTGTATTCTTTGGTCCCGTCAAGTAAGGATTTTTGAGTTTTATTTTCCCAGTTCTTAAAACTAAAAAACTCTTGACTGTTTTGATATTGATTTGTAATCGATATTTAAGCCTGCTTTAACTATTTAAATAATTTTAATATAAATATTTCATAAAAATATTACTAAGCAAATGAGTCATGACTAAAAAAATATAAACTTTCGTTGTCCTGCCAAAAAATCCGTTAGTCGTTAAAAACTAATTTTTTCCCGTTGCCAACATCGTCAACCCGTCAAATTTGACGGGAAACCCGCCAAGTTGGCAACATTAGTATTATTATTGCTATGATTTGGTTTCTTTTATACGAAAATGCACTGACCTCTATATAACTCAGTGCGAAAATGACGTACACGGCTTTAACGTAATTATTATATAAACAAAAATATTTTCGATACGGAGAACAAACCTATAATAATTTTGACAGCGAGATTAATTAACTGAATTAAGGTTAAATTACAGAATTGCCGATTTATTTACTTATCTATATGAGTTAAGTATAATTTTCAATTAACAACATTCGAAATGTTAACTAGACTGTTAAAACGAACATATTCATCAAAATTGCAATCTAATGTAAAGAATGATTTTAATTAGTATTTATACACATTTTTGTTCACAATTCATTATTTTTAGTATAACAAAGATTCTATAAAATTGAAACTCAAGATCCTAGAAAAATCAGGAAAGGATATAATTGGTCCACCAGATCCTATTTCAAACATTCGTCCAATTATTCGCCATGAAACTCCTAATGAAACATTATTAGAGGTCAGACTTCGACAAAAACAAAATGAAACTCAAGAGTGGAATCAACAATTTTGGACCAAACATAACAATAAATTTGTTAAGGTTGGTAAAATATGTTATTCAAAATAATGTGGTAAAATTTAAACCGAAATAACAAAAAAAAAACAGGTTGAAATATGTTTTCAGTATCCTCTTTGTAAAAAGTGGTAAAGGTCTCAGGGTTGTTTGTGTCGGGTATAGAATTTGGAGGGAGTGGAAAGAGGATAAAACCTTTCCATACCTCGTGAACCATTAGTATTGAAAAAAAATAATGAGATACTTTTTACTCAAAATTTAATAATAATATCATATATTTATATTTGGTTTACTGCTATTTTTATACGCGGTATTTATATAATATATACAAGGATATTATAAATTCAGTCCTGACTCTGTAACGGTTGAAAATATTGATATTGAACTTAGAGAATACCGGTATTAAAGCAATTATTTCAGTTAGTTGTTTTACAAGGTTGAAATTTTGAATGTTCTCTAGAGATTAAAAGTAACTTACAGTTCGTGAATGCGCGAAATCGGCCAATTATAACTTTCCAAATTTTAAAACAATAAATTTTTCTTTTTTAAAATAAACAACTTGGCTTTGAAACTTATTTTCATAAATTGAATGGTTGTGTTAAAATTTCAGCTTCGTCTTTTAAACTAAGAAAAAATAACAAATAATCGAAATGAT
Organism: Nineta flava; assembly: GCA_963920215.1. NCBI lineage: Eukaryota > Metazoa > Arthropoda > Insecta > Neuroptera > Chrysopidae > Nineta > Nineta flava. Next base: position 68,875,743 of record OY986041.1, on the reverse strand, counting down.
AGATCGAAACTTAAATAGATTGACTCTTTAACTTGAGTCTAGTATATATTTTATATTTATTGCTTTTTGTTTGTTAGGAAAGAAAAGAATACATCAGTTTGTTTGGAAATGGCGATGACAAATCGAATTTAACAGCTGATGAAATGAGCCTTTTTTATAAATCATTTTTAGATAAAAATTGGCGAACACATTTTGACTATAATTTACAATGGTATAAAAGAAATTTTAGTATTTTATTTTTATCTTTTCGTGTTAATTTTCGTAAATTATTTCAAAGAAATAAAGCTTAGTTAATAAAAGAAGTTTAACATGTTTTCACTACCATTTTTTTAAGAAGTTGTAGTCTTAATATATAAATGAGCCTTTTTAGTGAATTCGAAGAAAATGTAGAAAACTTTTTTGAAAACGACCTTATTAAAATATATATATATATATATATATATATATATATATATATATAAATAGATGAGATTTTAAGATGAATAGTCCTTGAACATTTTTGCGCCTGACCCACCGTTAAATAGATATTAATTTAATAAAGTAATCAATTAGAGAAGCACGTTAACGGAATAAAAAAGGTGGGGAATGAACGTAGCGGCAGTAGAGATACTCTCAATTCAATGAAAATTGAATGATTCATTATACCTGAAAATTACATTTTTCGTTAAAAAATTAAAGCAACGAATCACCAATAATTTAGCTCACTAAAATATTGAAAAAAATTATACTTAAAAATTTATTAATGTTTTTTGTACTGATCAAATCAATTGCAATTTAGACTTATTTTCAACTTTTCGTTAAGTAAATTGAAGGTTTTCAAATATTGGGAAGGTTTTGATTTCAGTCCGATTATCGAAAACAGAGTTTATATAAGATCTTGAATTTTTGAGGTCCTAAAAAACTATCCTGATTATCTTTATAATAGTCCTAAAAATATTTTTTTAAAGAATTTTTACACTAATGTGCCGATCGATTCCAAAATCTACTCAGCTCTTATCTTTAAAAAAACTGCAAATGCCGCCGTAAAATTTCCTCGTAAGAAATCTATTAAAAACTGAATAATTCAGTAAATTAGATTTTTAAATTCTACTTTAAAAACTGTACCAGATTTGAAACGCATGAGGTTGACTTGCTCTACGTTAATGATGGGGAGAGCGTCTCCCCTCACGTATCTCTGCTGACGCAGCGTTAATTCCTCACCATTTCTTTTTCCGTTAACGCGTTTCTCTTATTGCTTACTTTATTTAATTAATTGCTAATTAACCGTGGGTCAGGTGCTTTTCATCTTAGAATTTCATGTTTGTACGCCCTATACAGTTCACAATTTAAGTAAGTTTGTAATGCAATTTTGTATGTGACGTTCTTTTGGAATTTGAAAGGCTAAAGTTGTTAGTGGGAAAAATTTGCCAAGGGATAAAGAGGGGAAAATGAAAAATTTGGAACATCTCCCTTTTACCTCAATTTATTTGTAACTCTAATATTTATAAAAATATTTACGATTTTTAACCGAGTTTGAAAAAAGGAGTGTAATGTGTTTCACAAGTATGTTTATAGGAAAGCGATTTTTTCAGAAACTCCAAAACCGATTTTTATGATTCTTTCACTGGGGTAATCTATTCAAGCCTGGATCTAGTCTGATTCCTCTCTTACATCTTGTTCATTATTAAACTCCTCGTGACGATCACGTGATCAATTTGTAATTTTTTACTAGTTTATCGCTTGTTAGATTGTGTTCTGTGTCCAGTAACCTTAATATAAATAACTAAATCGCCTGTCCGTCAATAGTAAGATCCCGCTTAAGAAAATAGTAAGATTACAAAACAAGGTTGATCTTAACTATAGATTTGCTTTCTTATTAGCTTAAATAGTTATGCATATCGCCTATTATAGTACTGCATGTGTGACTTAGATTTAAAGAGATTACTACTAGCCGAATTGTTTAAAATAATTGACACTAATTGTAAGAAAAGCTTATTTTTTTATTTTTTTAACAATACATTTAATATCGTAAAACAACTACGAATTGACAAATTTAAAAAATCATAAATTAATTAATATACTCTGTATCGTAATGCAACTACGAATTGACAAATTTAAAAAATCATAAATTAATTAATATACTCTGTTTTTGGGAAATATTACAACTCTTCGAATTATCCATGACGAGCAAACCATGATTTTATGCCACCTTTGTAATTAGCCATGGTAGATGATTCATTTAATGATTTTTGAGAATGTTTGTTTATTAAATTTTCTCCACAACCTAAACATTTGCATCCACTTGGAACATTTATTTTCTTCATTAATTCATGGCCTGTTTCACAAAGTAAATTGACTTGTATTACTTTGTAATCAGTTGGTTGGCAACAAGTACAATTTGAGTCGTATATTAGAGTGTCTGAAAAATAATATTTATATAATATAATTACTAAATAATGTTTGTATTTATATTTTGAAACAAATCAATAGAATAATATTTTTAAACACAGCTGGTAATCTTACCGGAAAAGTATAATACAAGCGATATAGTATCGGAATATTGTATTTACTTAACATAAGTGGTATTTTTAGCGTGTCTCAAAATATGGTACCTATAGGCAAAATATTCAGGATATCACGTACATCAGAGGTATCCTAAAAAACATGAATTCCACTTCGTTTAACATCTATCTGCCTGCGCGTAAAAAATTTTGAACGGCCAACAATATATAAAAAAGTATTAAAGATACCAGGCGAAAACTTTCTAAACTTTAGTTATCAAAATAACATACACTAAATATACAAAAGGGACAAATTTAAAAATATACAACAGGTCAAAACCCGATTTTTTTGTATGTATCCATAGAATTACATTTAAAAATAATTGATGTAGGTATAAAATTATAATCCACTTATATCTTTTTAAAGATTGATTATTCCTGAAATTCTTAGCTCTATTCCTGTAGGACAAATTGTGTTATTATTGTGAAAGAAAAAATGCAGTGTTTGGAGGTAAGTTTTATTTAAGGATGTTCCCAGCATAAAACCACTTTTCGACAGATTTTGTTCATTTTTTTTTCACAGGCTAAAAATATCGTTTTCTAATAAATCCCGAAGGTTCATTTGTTCTATAATAAAATCAAACCGGTTTTTTGTCCTGATTATATAACACAGTGCTGGACCGTCCTTAAAGTATTTATTTGATTTGGTTAAATATTCAATTAAGCAAAAATTATTGTTTGTTGACAACTTTTGTTAATAGATTTTAAAAAGATTTTCTTATATCACAATATATCCCGAACTTATTTTTTAATCTTTTTTCATATTCAGAATTACTTTGGCAATTTCAGAAGCTTTTTTCAACACAATTTATAATTGTCGTAATTAGTAACGTTAACTACATTCATTAAACAAGTTCATATATGATCGAAACTGTTTCAAAATTAACTAAGATCTCGTTTAATTTTGTAAGTTTCTTTTGGTTCATCTCTTGTATATGTTTTATATTTAAGTGATAATACTCAAAACGTGTCTATTTTAACATGATTGTCCACAAAAGCAATGTTTTAAAATTGAAACTTTAAAAATAAATATTCCAAAAAAAATTACTCGGTCATTTTAAGTATCCTTAAATTTTCAAAGTTGATTCGTGGATCATATCCATTACACTTTATGAAAAATTTATTTTAATTATAAATAAAATTTTCGAAACAAACCTGCATTAAATTGAGCATAAGAGTCGCAAGTACCCTTGCACTTAACAAATGCATCAACTGCTTTTACATTTTTACATAATCCATGAACTTGTGAGTATACTTGTACAAGCCCAATTGAATCTTCTTTAAGTTCTTCAGGTTTGCATTTATCTACAAAACAAATAGTATTTAGATCACGTGTTTCCAATAATAATAAATAATACACGAACCAGGTTTGGGTTTACTACACTTCGAGCAACATCCATCTTCTACTATAAATTGTGGTTCACATTCGTCTAAATTGGGACAGTCATGAATCTTGTCTGTTACAATTGTTAGACTGCTATTATCACTGGTACAAGTATATTTAGTGCAATTATCGTTTGATGTCCAAACACTGTCAATTGGATATGGTTCACCATTCAAAACACAAGATACTGGTTCACATTGACCACAACATTCTTTGAAATCTTTAGTCGGTTCTTTATAACTCCATCCAGTTGCACAATCTTTATTACAACTGTTTATATGCTCTTGTTTTGTAAGTTTACCAGACGTGGTACGAACGCAAGTAACATTTTTACAAACATCTCCATCAGGTGATGGCCAGGTGTCTCCAATCTAAAACATACGTGAAATAATTTATTAATGCTTGTTCTATTGTATACGATCTATTGTTTAGAAATTATATCATCGATGATGGTAAATGTGTTAATACTTTGGATAGACTAAGAAAAATGTAAGGAATCACGTAAACTGGGATAATCCAATGAAAACTGTTTTGAATACGGAAGGGCCTTCGGACTTATTAGTAAATGTCAAAAGAATCAAATCTTGTGTTTGACAGGCTATTGAAGGCTTAAGAAATACTTATTCTTTAATACGTTCTACTAATTGGTAGAGCAAAGTTAATATAGATAAAAATAATTATATAAACCCTTAAAGCAAGGATAATTTACTAAGTTTGTTACCTTATATGTAATGCCATTAACTTTACACCCGACAAACTCAAATTTCTTGCAACACTCTCCATCAATTTGTACTTCTTCTATAGCAAAATCATCGTAAACATCTTCATTTAATGTTGGACAAACTACATTTGTTTTTTCAGTAGAAATCTGTGGATAAAAAATATTTTTATTTACGTTAATAAAGCATGTAAAAATTACTTTAATAAAGTGTTTAAAGCATTAACTCACATGTCCAGAATCATTTGAACATTTGTACTTAGTACAGTTGTCTGAAGATAACCATTCATCACCAACGTTGTACTCAATTTTATTGAACACACAAGCATATAGATTACAAGAGCCACAACATTGTCTTGGATCTTCTGGCTCTACGTATTTCCATCCCTAAATTTAAACATACTATTTTGAATAATTGTAAATGTATTAACGACAAGAAAACTAAATGTTCCAAATTCAAACTTATTATATTTATAAATATTTCAAATTGTGCAATTAGCATTTTAAAACTTGTGTTTCCTCCGAGCCCGAGCCCCCTCCTCTCCTTACCAATTTTGCTAATTAACGAACTTAGCCTTTCAAATGCAGAAAGCATGTCACATTCCAAATTTCATTCCGATCAGACTAAAGTTGTGACTACAGAGTGCGTACAGACATATATATGTTTTCTGAAATCTTTTCGTCTATATACAAAATCAAAAAAGGATATTTTGGGAATTCAATTTAACAAAAATAAATAAGACCCGTGATCAGACCATCTGCTTGAGGAGTGAATTTTACTCATTCTAATAAAAATGTATCAGTATCAAATAGAATTATGCAACTAGCCACTATTGCCAGATTACTCTTAAGTGCAAGTTAGGGTTACCAACTCTCCAGTTTTAGACCGGAGACTCCGAAAAAATTAAGTTTTCCCCGGACTCCAGATTAAAAAAATATAATCTCCGGATTTTTTCATTCTTATGAAAAGAAAATACTAATTCTTTACGAATAATTATTTAATTTATTATAGCGAGAAATTTATTTTAATTTATTATGTTTTCACTATTGAAAGTTGCTCATAATATAGTTTCAATGCTAACTAGTAACTTTTTACACAGAACTTTTTACTATTTTGAATGTTTACGCTTGCGCATACCAGTGTCGGGTAATTTTTCGGGTAATTTAAGATTTAACGGGTAAAAGCGGGTAATTCGTTCATTTGAGAACACTTTATAATTATTTACTAGCCTTACTATTAATAGCATGTTGGCGAATGATTAGTGTTCGGTTGAAATTAAAAAATATAAAATTTTATGTTAAAAACATGAAGAATAGATATATTCTTATATATATATTCTTCATGGTTAAAAAATAATAATCTGTTATATTGCGAACGAAATTACCTAGAGGTGGCGCTGATGCGAATGCAATATGGGTGACATAGAGGATTTTCGTTCAAGTTGTCAGAGTAAATGTTTGCATTTTTTTTTGTTTATTTTTTTTTAAACATGGATAAAGCACTGGATATTGGTGTTAGTGATATATTTGAGCTACTTGGCGACTCACAAAGGCCGGTGATCGAAGGAGAGGCTATTTCTTGTTCCAAAAACTTGTTTTTCTGTGGTATTCAATCGAAACGAAATAATTGTTTATTGATCAAATCTTCATGTTTGCAAACGTCGAAAATCACCGAGAAACCTCATGAGATCCAAATTAAAGTGTTTGTTATCAATGACAATAAAAAAATCGAATGCTACTGTTCTTGCAAACGCGGGCGCGGGAAGCAAGTGCAAGCACGTTTTTGCGATATTATGAAGACTTACACCTTCAGATTTTGTCCTCCCACACTGGGGAACACCACAACATTTTTTATTTTCGATAATTTCCATCTCAAGAACAAAAACATTCAGCACATGTGTAGCTGTCAAAATCCTCTATACTAGTTTCACTAGCTCTCGCTGCGCGGCGCTACCGTATCTTGCGATCGCGAGAGATCAATCTCCAGATTTTCCAAAATTTTGAGTTAGTAACCTTAGTGCAAGTATTGCTGTTTCTGCAAGAGTTTTGCCACTGACCTCGTTATATAGAGGTCAGTCAGTCAGTGAGTTTCACGCTCATGAAGAATAGATATATTAGGAGATTGAACGACATAGGCAATTCGTCTGTTTTTGTGTCCTCAAAAACGTGTAGAGATCATAGTTATTATTTTCGCCACTAGCGGCAGTGCGAATCTGCCCATACGGAATTATTATTATTATTACATATTAAAATCAACGGTTATCACATCTTACAAATAAAAATTGTAAGTATAAAAATTGTTTAATTTTATAAATGTGAAAAAATGGGACGATGTTGTACAGGGAAAGCATAGATATACTGCTATATATCTATGAGTGAAAGGTTGTTTAAGGTTAGGAATGCGTGTCTGTATTTACGAAAGGAATATGGTCTGTAATTACCGGTTTTGTGATCTTCTTTCTTTATCTAATGTATGTCAGTTATTGTAAACATATATTGTATATTATTACTATTATTATTAATTGCAAAATTATCACTACGATTCTTCATCTTTTAATTTATTGCAATTATTAAGAATTCTCTATTATTAATATTTATTTAATTATTACTTGATAATCGAAAACAATTTTTTATTATCTATAAAACTAAGACTTCTTATTAACTGAATGGAAGTGATTTCTTGGCGCCTACATTTAAACATTTAAATTCCGTACGGCACTGAGACCAGTGACCCCTGCTGATAAAAGATAGTTACACCAATTCTTGACCGTTTTTTTAACATTACGTTCGCTCTCCTAATATATCTATTCTTCATGTTCACGCTTTTCGCCAAAGTACAAAACTAACCTCACAAGTTCACAACTGATAGAGCTGCAGTCAAAAGTTGCTTGCTAGTTGGTAGAACCGCGAATATTTCATAATGATTTCGTAGCTGGCCGAAGGTAATACTATTTTTGTGTATATAATTCAGTAATATAATCTTAATTTTTCATATAATTTTGTGTAAAATATTGTTTGGTGAAAATAGTTTTTTTTTAATCGGCACAGCTATATTCAATTCAAATATTTATGTTTTAAGTATCGCTTATTAGCATCAATCATTCGATAAATTTGCAGGAGGGAGCAAACAAATAGTACGAAGAGGCAATGCCTTATTTTGTACCCTAAACAGTATGTAGAATAAAAATATTAAATATTAACCTGCATCTATTTGCTAAAAAATTTTACAGTAGTATTAATTTGTATAGAACATTTAACAAAGTAAGAAACAGGCTATGTAGAATATACATGTTAGGTTAGACTTACAGTTTAAAAAAAAGTGAAACAAAAGTTTAAAGACAAATTGTACTATGACCTTCATAAGTTGATGTGAGTTTTTAAAATTTTATAATTGATTTGTCTTATTGATTCGGTTTTCGAAAAAATGCTTCGGATAAAAGTTGTCCTTATAAATATAAAAACCACTTTTATTCGAAAACCAAATGAATAAGGCACAAATCAATTATAAAATTTTAAAAACGGACATTAACTTTTGACGCCCAGTGTACTGAGTAGGCAAAATGAAAATTTCAAATAATTTTAGTGTAAGTTTTAAAGATTCATTTTATAAAATGAAATTTTTACCATTTTACATGAATGATCACAGAAATTAACAACACTTTTCTTTGCGAGAATTCCATTTTCTTGTTCTTCACATGACATTTCTGTACAGCTATTGTTAAGCGATGTCCAAATTTCACCGGCCTATGAAATATTTTCGTTGATTAATAATTAGCTTATCAAATAAAAGTTCTTTAAACGTTACTTTGTGAATTTCACCATCATATTTACATGCAGTTCGAACAATATCCATACAGCATTGTCCAGGATTAGGACGTAATTCTAACACGTATTCATCATCGTCTGGATTTTCAGTTAATAATTGACATTCAGTTACTTTACATTCTGCATGGTATACATCATTACCAGATAGACATATACATTCGCGACATGGACCATCAAACCACGTTTCATTCGGCTATAAAATGAATATACAATTAAAAAACAACAAGAACTGGTGTCTCAGGACAGCAGATATGAAAATACCTTTTTGGCAATTAATAAAGCAGATTCCTCGTCCAAAAACTCTTTTGTTATTGGATCTATTTGTAACTTGTACAAACATTTGTTTTTCGGAGTAACTGTAAATAAGAATTGAAATATTAATTCTTCTATTACTTTTTAACTGTTCAACAACACCCCTTGTTACTGTTGTGGGTTTTCGACTGTTACCCCTACCTCTAGAAACTCTATAATGTTTTTCTTATTTTCCTTAGATAAACTTAGCTATTTTATGTCAAAACAGTTTTTGGGTAGTAAATATTTATTACCCAAAGGCTTTTTCTCACTCTTTTTTTCCTCAACAGAGATTTTTTACGTTTTTTTACAAAATTTTGTACACATTGACATCCGATTAGTGAGTTATGATCCTACCTAAGATATACCTATGATCCTACCTAAGATATGTGTTGTTAAATTTCAGTATTTCGACTCAAAATATTTTTCCACCCACACTCTACGTTAGAGATGTTGTTCATTAGAATTGTTGAAGATATTTTTATGAAATGAAAACTAAATAAACCGCAGGGCTACTAATGACAATGTGTATAGATTTCCAAATAATATTTTTTAACTTAATTCATTTCGTACCAGACAGATATAGAATGATGTTAGAAAATGTTTGGTCTAACCAACGAATTTCCTATCTAGAGTGGACCGCTGTTACCTTGGGTAATTATTTATTAAGCAAAAACTCAAATTTCGTAAACTTACATATGTTGCATAGATAAAATAAAAATTCATACCACAGTTATAATCTGGACAACATTCTGTAGAATAATTTGTACTAAGTTCATATGGGGAATCACAAACTTTTGGTTTTGGACAGGTTTCTTTTTCGCATGTATACGAAACAATTGGACAACAGCCTGTATTATTTACAACTAACTTCATACCCACATTTAATTCTTTTTTACTTTGATCTTCAATCGATTCACATTCCGAAATTGGTTTACATCCTGTAAATTTTTGTAATAGGTATTACAATTTAGTAAATAATTAATAAAAATATTGTTCTAACATACCACAAATGAAGTTTGTACAATTATTTGCCGTTGTTTCTTTTTTCAAAATTTGTCCTGGCCCACAGACAGGTATTATTGGTGTTTCGCATGGTGCAGGGACTAAAAAAAATTTAATGTGTATGTTTTTTACCTCGTTTCTCAACTTTAGAATAATAATAACATCGAATAATTTCAGAATTAAGTACTTATCAGAATAAAACAATTCTTCTGATATAATTAATATAAGTTACAAAATAAACCTTGTAAATTTAGTACAAAATTTTTTATCGAAAGAGCTTATGATTATAGTTTAAAAAATAGATAGATATACTTTTCTTGGGTTAAACAGTTATGCAACCCAAGAATTTAAATTTTTTCCAGAAATAATTCGATGCTGCCCAGATGGGATAGTTGTGCTTTGACAATTACTTTGATAGAATATTTATATGGACAATGACCAGATGAAAGTTCGGCAATAATATTGATATCTGGTCTGATGACATAAACATTTGCAGGTTTCGCTCACTATCATAGTCTCCATCAGCATTGGTCTTTGTTTTTCCACAAGTAGGATTGAAGTACCACAAGTAGTATATAAGACACGTGTACTTCACAGAAGAACTACGAGGAAAGCTTCGAGTTTGTAATAAATATTATAAATTCTAACACCCATGTAAGACTGACGTTGCTCTATAGTTTCAGACAGTTGAGGCAGTCGCAAACAACTATCACGATGCATTCAAAGTTTCAGTAATTACGTGTATATTTTTCAATGAACTTATTTTTTAGAACAATTTTTTGATACATACCGCATATAGACTTCGGACAACAATTTTCTTCGGTCCCAGCTACCATTATCAAATTCTCGTTTGTGTTACAAACAACAGATTCTGAACATTTTTCTGTATGACAATTAACTTGACCATCTTTATCACATAAGCAACTTGTACATTTATCTTTATTCCATTCGTCACCTGAGTAATGTCCCTCTGTGTCGCATGGTTTGCAATATTTTGTTTCAATACATGTTCCATCTTTCAAAACCTAAGTTTTAACAAAACATGATTAGTAAAGTTTAAAACAATTTAATACAAAATTTTCTATTTTACCTTTCCATCTGAACAGAAACAACCAGACAGTTTTTCTAGAGGACAAGGAGGTGCATCTGATTTTCTTAGGTCTTCATAATTGTCACAGGTCTCAATACAACCAACTCCACATGACTTATATTCCATTCCATTTGGACACTTTTCAACGCAACTATATTCCTGTTTCCATTCAATACATACTCCAGCTCGTAGACAGTCTCGTGTATATTTTTCAATGGCATTACAAATTGTTTCCTTATCTAGACCTTGTACACATAAATCTTGTGCACAAGATTCAATATATGATGTTGGGTCAATTAAAAGATGGCATTTTCCAAATGTACGTTCATTCAAAATGGTGTCACATGGATTTGTATCGGTGGGTAGTTCAACACAAGGTGGTTCGGTAGTGGGTGGTATTTCTGTACAATTATCACCAATGCATGGTGGATTGTATGTACAATTTTGACTGAATTCATCAGACATCCAACTAATACCAAATTCTTCGGCATTTGTTGCATATTCGTTATTCGGCTTTTTATAATCATTATCAGGATCATCATCAGCGTTACCACATAAACCTTCTAATTTTCCTTCAAACAAGTATGACGGTACTCTTATTTGGTATTCGAAGTCATGATATTGCACGGCTACCTGTAAATATGAAATTATTTGGAGATTATCGATATTAATTGATAAGATAGATCTCTGGATAGGTAAACTAGATCTCTGTGGATAGTAAATGTCATGGTAACTGCAAATTGTGAAAAAAAAAGTTCCAATAAAACACATACCATCAACCAACCCCTCTCCCCACACAAACTTTTAATCATTTTACAAATTTGCAATTATAAATAAAATCAGTCTCAAATAATACCGCCACTAAGATTTGGTGGTGTGTGGGAGACCTTGAAACTTTTTTTATTTCTCTTTCCTGAACGCATCGTCCTTTCCGCGACGATGTACTATACAATTATTTTTTTACTGAGGTAAATGTCCATATCAATTATTATTTCCAAACCACTTTATTCAAGTGTATGAATCAGTAATCTCTTCTTTCCCGGATATCGCCCAGCAACATCGCCGACAGTAAATAGTACACAGCCATTCCGACAATATTGCAGGCATATTACCGGAAAATATTAATGATCTACTTTAATTTTATTCTTGAAAATTAAACCTGTTTTGAAATACTAGAGATCGTCGTCTTTCTCCAAATGAATCTAAGAAACTTGCATTTAATTTGCAATTATTGTATATGAAATGAGACTTGTTCCAAATAATACACAGTAAGTAGAAACGGTATATTATTTGGTAAGTATATATATAAGGCCCAACACACACGGTGCAATCGTTTTGTAACTGTAACATAGGGTGTGTTTGGGCGAACAAATATCTTAGTATCCGAAGTTAGATACTTAGCATAAAAATAAATTAAGGTCTTAGCGACTGAGTACAGCGCTTTTCGACTTGGACAGACTTGCTGACTAAGTAGCCATTTTTGTTCATGTTTACGTACAGTACATAAGTAAAAGTAAAATGGCGTCATAGTCTGAGTTGTTAAGTATCTGCAAAGTGTCCCAGATGAAAACTAAGTTAGATATTCTGAGTATCTAACTTAGGATACTAAGATATTTGTTTGCCCAAACACACTCGTAATATACTTAGTTTAATTATTAATTTATAATTAATTTAATAATTTATTTATTTTTATTATTAATTCCATATTTATAATTTTAAACGTTTTTATACCCAGTGTATATAATAATATATACAAGGGTATTATAAGTTTGTCCCGACTTTGTAATGGTTGAAAATATTGATCGCAGACAAAAATTTTTGATATAGGTGTTCATAAAATTACTTAATTAGTTCATTTTCGCATGCCTGCCTGTGTGCCTGTCCGTCTTAAAAACAAAAAGATAACTTAAAAACAAAAAGAGATAACGAGCTGAAATTTTGTATGTGTGTTTTAGAGCTACAAAATACGGTCAAGTTCGTGAATGGACAAAATCAGACAAGACTTCCCGAAGCCAGAGGGGGGGATATCATCTTTAAAATAGTACGAGATAAATAAATTGGCAAAAAATGTTCTTTTTTTAATTTTTTGTTAGAAACTTTTTTTCATAAACTAATAAATAATAATACATACTCGAATAGATAAAACCATCTGATCCGCAACTAGTCTTGTCCGTGTGCGGACAGTAGTTTCATTTAGGTTGCAAACTGGTTACAGAGTGAAACTGGTTTGCAACCTCAGTTGCAAAGCGGTTGCACCGTGTGTGCTGAGCTAGTATAAAATAGTGAAATGTTGGGGTATCCTTGTAATAAATTTTTACACATTTTGTTCGTAAATTATTGCAGAGGCAAGTTTGCATTACTAAAGGCAGTGCAATGAACTAAACTGATGTATTTAAACTTTATCTATTAAAAGGATCGGTTCGGCAAAGGATAATTCTTTCTATGCATACTTATCTAATGTAAACTAGGTTGTAGAAACATGTTCCTTACCTCCAATTGAATGCTTTTTATCAACACGTTAATTTCTTTACATCGGCTTTGAATAGCTTCAATTTGTATCCAAGAGTTGTTGAGAGGATACGTATTTACAATTTCTTTATCAATAAGAGTTTCCAATTGTTTTTCGTTTAAGTTACGTTGAATGTTTATCGTATGTTCGTCATATATTATAAGCAATTCGGGAGAACATTGCCCATTTATATCACAATCATGATTCATTCTAATTATCTGAAAAGTAAAAAAATATGTTATTTCAAAAAAAGTTTAAAAAAAAATTGTTTTATATGAACTTAAGTAACAAATTAACTTGAATCTCTCTCCAATTTTCAAGGATTAGTGAAGTGTTGATTGCTATCTTTTTATCTTGTTTATTAAAATAAATCGAAAGGTGTTGATTGCTTCGATAGTATTTAATGATAATGACTGAATGCATCGGACAATTGCGTATGAACTACGAATTGTGACAATATTTACTTCGTGACCATGGGTGTATAATTATAGACATTCGCTATATAATTATTGATATTCTAGAGTTCGAAAATCTGAATAAAAGTTGTAATTTTAGATTACTATCCTAAATTTGCATGCCTACCTGATATTGATGTTGACCACTTGTGGATACGTCTCTCGACAAAATGTTACTACAATTCCCATTATAGCTATAACTTTCTCCATCAAATGTTTTGTATTGGCCATCCTCGTCAGACGTACATTCACAGTTTCTACATTCATTTGGTGGAATACAAGTATCACCTTTTCGAACCAACCATGATGGGCAGAAACAACCAGGGAAACATACTTGAGGTGTCACTGGACATGGATCATCTTCTCGTAAGTTATCGCAAGACCTTTCACAACGATGATTATAACAATCATAGTGAATAAATGGTGCAGGACAATCAATTGCTGAAATTATAGATCAGATACTATTCTTTATATTATGCAGACTAGAATCTCATGGTAGTGGGGTCCGTATCCTCCTACTCCTTGGATGACCCAACATTTCAAGAACAGAAAGTTGGTATAACATTTAAATTTGAGATTTAACTTTTCTAACAATATATTAAAGAATGGAACATTCAGCTTTTGGTTGAAATTGTCGAACCGAATAAGGTTGTCTTATAGAAAGCTTCTTTTTCGGATTTCCACCCCTTTCAAAGTTATTTAAAGAGTTGATAAACATTAAAAAAATTATTAAAAAAATAATAATTATCGATAAAGTCGTTTTCGAGAAAATTCAAAAAAATCAAAGAATCGTTAAAGAAGAGCCCCACTTTTTGATAGGGCCTTTTCTGTCGAATGCTTATTTTCATCGTGCGGTGGTATTGAATCAAATTATAAAATTTTAATTTTCTAATTCATTTGGTTCCTCAGGTATTGTGTGCACACACGCACACAGGGAAAAAATAAACTATAAAAAAACTACTTGGTAAGTATTATATGTACTTTTACTCATATGCAATATATATGAAACAGTAAGTCGCATTCTAAGCGTAAATATTACTGAATATAATATATCGCGTTCTCGAAAACAGCTCATTGAGGAGTAATATTTCGAAAAATAGAGGTTATACTGTATTTTATCGAAGTTCTACTATATTTATTAACCCGACTTCAAAAAGGAGGATGGTTCTCAATTCAAGGAGGATGGTGTGTCACCTCAGAACTCCGTCATTTATTTTGAATTTTTGTTTTTTGTTTTAAAGGGTTTGGTTTCTCATTGGTCCCATTGGCACCAAATCGCATTCTGATGAGGGGATCCCCGGGAAATCGAGGCAAATCCTCATTTTATATGTGATAACCGATTTCTGCGATTTTTTTTTTTTTTTTTGAAAGGGTATACTCATTCATAATGGGAAAATAAGAAAATTTTTTTAAAAACCGACTTCAAAACTTTTTACAAAAAAACCAAAAATTTTTACAAAAAAACAACAAAATGCATGTAAAAAAAACTGAAAATCTGTTATAAAAAAATGCACTAAAAAAAAAAAAAACAACGGATAAAAAAAAAGGGTTATACAGAAATGCACTAAAAGTTAGTAAGCCGTTTAGTTGGTCTACCCTTATTTAGACAAATAAAATAAGTTACAGAACTTCAAAGTCACTAAAAAGCGAGAAATAAAACCTATTTTGACAAAATGGAAACCCGACTTCAAAAATCAAATATTCTATAACAAAAAATGCACTAAAAAGTAAAAAAATAATTGCATATTCTTGTGCCAATTTTAGTTCACCTAAGCAAAAGTTTTTGAATATATATGTACAATTATTGTTATTTTTGGAGGTGGTGTCCAAAAGTTATGTGAATTTCTCTATGCTGACACCGACTCCAAAAATGGGTTCCACTGGGTTTTGTAGATTATTCTGGTAGTTACAGTGTACATTTGGTACATTCGAAAAATGGAAAGTTCAAGAATGATGCTCTAGAATGATCTATCGGGTATATAAGGGAATCGCGCGGCTGAGTGACAACAGGTTGTATTCTAGAAGATATTCGCGAATATTGTTAAGTGATTTTGTTCAATTATGGCAAATATTGATTTTTATTCTTACTTGATTATTAGAATCCAATAAATTTTAATTATAAATTGATACTCATGGATTAAATTCAAAGAACCTAGTGCGTACACAGGTTACACCCTAAAACGTAACTTTATACTATTAAACAAATAACGTTTAAATGTTTTAAAAATGCTCCGAGTAGAATTCGGTCGCCCAGATACTTTGTATAATACACACTACGTTGTATTCTGTATATAGAGGTAAAAAGTGGCAAATACTTTAATATATCTAGAGCACGGTAGTGCGACAGGCCGAGTATAAGGTTAAAATATACTTACGGCATTTAAGATCAATTCTCCATGTTGCTAAATCAATTTGTTCATTCTTTTTCTTGCATTCTAAAATAAAGTCTTGTAAAATGTTACACCGACATTTTGATTTATCCTCATCATTATTTAAACAAGCACAAACATCTTCTAGACATTGAGGCATGTATTTATTTATGTCGATAGTGGTAGAACATTCTGCTAGAGTTTGACTCCTATGAAATATACAAAAATTATGTTAAATGTCATTTTAAGTATGTGAGATTGCGGAAATTTTTATATATATTAAAACTTTTTTATGGGTAAGAATATCGAGTACAACAATCAATTTCAGGTAAATACGTACCGATTGTTAAAATATTCTATTTCAGAGTTAAAGAATCTAATCTAATTAATTTAATTGAAGTACAATTTCAAAATTTTCCCCAAAAATTACAATTAGTGTTTATTTTTGTGTTAGTGAAGGCTGTTTTCAGATTATGATCTCTAATTTCTTTCAAAAATTTATTTGATTATTTCAATAAATAATTGGGTAATAATTAAGATTAGCTAATTAATACTGATGATGACTACTTTGTAGTCGAAATACCTATTTATGTAATATAAATAAATGATCTAAGAGTTCAGGGTTGAAATGTTGAAATTTTATTCAAATACAGTTCATAGTTTAATTAAGTTCGAATTAGATTATTTAACTTCCCATGTTCGAATCTTAAATTTGAATATAATATACATTCATAGATTTTTTGATCGCAAATTCATCTTGTTTGACACTTTATTACGAGAAATTGTTTTTCAAAACAAACACCAGAGCTATGTTTATAATATAGGTTAGATAGATAGATAGATTGTAGAGGCTGCCCTGGACGGGCTACACTTCGACCATAAGGTCCATTGTGATGCCTTAGAGTGTGAGGATGTGAGTGGAGTGAAAGGAATTTTTGTGTATAGACTAGGAATTGGTAGGATATATAATAATATAGGTTACTTAAATCGTGGAAATTTCGGGGAGAGTTTGAAAACCGTAAACACTCGACTGCGTACGACCCTGTGTATAGAGTTTTGGCCATTGTTCTAATTCATGGGTAACAAAACTCTAGTCTGGATGTAAACTCACTTCAAAGTATTACAAATTTCCCATGCTTCATGTTGAACATCAGTCGGACACAATTTTGCTTTACATTCAACATTATTTTCGGTATGCCGCCAAGAATTAATAAATTGTGTTGTACTATTAGTTAATGTACCATCTGGCGTACGTTTATCATCATTTTTATTGCCACTAAAGTAACCACATAATCCATCAACTTGTTTGTGTAATTGAGCAGAAACACCAATTTTTACAGTTTGTTGATTATCCCATATAACCCAAAAGCCCATCTTTGGTGATATAAATAATACTTTGTCACCTAAACGTGCCATTTTAAATGCATCCTGTTCAGTATCAATTTGTTTGGTTTGATCAATTGTAAAACTGTATCCGTCATATGTTATTGTAAGATCTCCATTCAATATAAATTCATGTTCATTCATATTAATAAGCAGTGACCTATTGCATTGATTTAGCTGTGTACACTTTTCTTGAACTGTAAAATGAAACATTTGTTTGATTTGATTTGTTACATATAGTATTGAGATCACTGGCAGGGGGCAAAGCTTAATAATCCAACCTACTAGGCATAGTTACTAAGTCGTTCACCAGAGTGCGAACACGAACCTTGTAGGTCGAAGGGTATGCCAGGGGGCTTGGCGCATCAAATATTGACCTACTAGCTCTAGCTTATAATTTACCCACCAGAGAGCATATCTAAGTGCTAGAGTTCCCAAAGTATGGTAGAAAGGTATCTTACATGTGATGCATATTTTGTAATCTTAAGAGTAATTACAGATGTTGCTGAAATTATGGTGAACCTATTTAGTTTATGAAAAAAAGAGTTTCAAACAAAAGTTGTGTATTTTTAAAAAAGGAACATTTTGTCTTTAAATTATTTTCTGTCTCTTGCGGTTTTAAAGATAGAATTTTCCTCCCTGGCGAACTCCTCCATCAAAACAAAATTTTTGATGTTGGTGTTCATAAAATAACCTTAATTAGCACATTTCCGTATATCCGTTTGTCTGTCTGTCTATCTGTCTATCCGTCCATCTGTCTGACCATCCGTAAACACGATAACTCGAAAAAGAAAAGAGATAACTGCAATTTTGTGAGTGTGTTCTAGAGCTAAAAACTAGGATCATGTTGGTGAATGGGCAAAATTACGAACAATTTAAAACCGTAGGGGACACAATTTCAGCTCTAACATCTGTATTTTCAGCTTAATATATCGAGTATGTAAGCAGTTAACTCAATTATTTGTTATAGTCACTCTACTAGGATAGACATTTGCTATGAACCCTTCAATGCCAATTGTTTTCTTATGAAAGAATTGACTAATTTGAATAGCTTAGCTTATGAGTAAAATGAAAATAAAGATTTTTGAAACTATGGGTAAAATAAGAACTGACCTGAGGGCGGGGCTTAAAAAATGGCTGTTTATTGTGTGCAACAAAAGAATAATCTATTTTCTTAATGTCGAAATATTTATTTTTTAATTTTGACAGTTTAAAATGTCTATTTTTGTATATTTTTAATTTATTGACAAATAATCTATTTTCAATGTATCTATAAACTATAATAGAGATATAGAAAACAGCTATAACTTTGGAACGGTTTGGAATATTGAACTTCTGATAGTTTTTCTGGAATTGCAGACAATTTACCTAAAGTCTTTTCTCATCATTATTTCGCTACTGTTTTCTTCAAACAATTTCTTCTTATATGTAAAGAAGGTAATACTGCATACTAAATTTGGTTTATTTTTTTGTCAGAAGAAATTGGCCAGTTATCCATTTAATATATGAAATATTTTATAAATTACGCAAAGTGCGAGGATAGATTCATATATACACTCCCGTTCATAAAAATTGAACCAGTAAGTCACATTCTAAGCGTATATATTACTAAATATATTTATAATATTACATACAGTAACACTTAGAATGTTTCAACTGGTTCAATATTTATGAACAGTAGTGTAAATTTATATAAAAATTACCGAAATTTACAAAAAAATCAAAAATTTTATGTTTGGGTTTTAGTAGCGTGTAGATTAGCATATGAACTTGAAAATTTTTTAATCAGACACTTCAATTTTATTTATATAGGATATATATGATTTGCTTTTAGACTTACTTGAAATATCCCATTTAGAATGAACTAAATCACGTGCAAGAATATGATTACATATATCATATTTATAAGTGGTATCATCGAAAGTGTTGATCGTACGTTGATTAACTTCACAAATGGAATCTTTTGGTGGTGGTGGAATACATGAATAAAGTTCACACGGTTGTGGATTGGAAATATCGCCTAATTCATATTTAATGGTGTATCCTGGTGGACATTCAACATCTGGACACTTTATTTCATTTCCTGGCAGGAACGGTGGTGGTGGAACAGTTGAAACACATTGAAATTCTGGACATTCTTCAACATTTGTTATTTCTACATTTTGTGGTGTCGGTTTCTTTATTCCTTTTGTTGGTTCTATTGAAATAAATATGATAAAAAATTATTTATTCATAGTACAAAATATGTGTATATTAAATTCAATCATTTCGATTTTATCCTTTTTTTTTTTTTTAAGTTTGTATGTCATATTTGACAAAGAACTACTTGTCCTATTACACTACTTAAAATTTTTGATCATAGTTGTGTGGTTTTAAAAAGTCAATACTTAGTCATTGGTTTTAGAGTAAATAGTAAGAAAGTAAACAAAAATCAATTGCGATCAACAAATAGAGACTTGGTTGGAATTTTACCGACTGGCTTGAAGAACTGTAATATGCCGACAATATTTGCTTACTAGTTCAAAGACCTCAAACGTAAAACTGCTAGTTTAGAGGCAGAGGCTAAGAAGGTTATATTGAAGATCAATGCCAACAAAGTAAAACAAATGAGCAGCAAAGTGAACATAGATAACATTAAGTGTGCCGAATTAAGCAAATATGTTTATAATCAATAAAAGTTTGGAAATCGCAAAACTTAGCGCTTGGGATCATTATGATTGCGTAGAAAGTATCACGTGAAATCATAAACAAACTTCAAACTATTATAAACCACTCCCTCTAGCTGTTTCATCTTTAATATCAAATCTATAAATTAAAAAGCGCTAATGGATCGGGCACATCTTAAGATCCAAAAACACCGTGGCTAAGGACGCCCTTGATTGAAACCCGCAAGGTTAACGTAACAAAGGATAACTCGAAACCACATGGAAAAGAACATTTATGAAAATAGGAAGTCCACTAACATAATCTGGCAAGAGCTGAAATTAATAGCTATGAAATTAATCGAGTCAAGTGAAGAAATAAAGTGGAAGCCTTATGTTCCATCTAGAAATCCTAGAACTATATATATATATATATATATATATATATATATATATATATATATATATATATATATATATATATATATATATATATATAAACAAGCAGCCCAGTCAGCGAAAGCATGGGACACATACATATTTCAGATCTTTTATAAAATGTAATACCAAGCGATTCAATTTTATAAAAGTTGACTCTTTACACTAACAATCATCTTTGACAATGAACTATAATAAAATATATTTTATAAAACTAAGCCGATCTGTTTTGCATAAGTTTCATGCGTTCAACGCATAGATTTGTATTTTGATATTGGTCTGTGCATGTTGAGTTAACGTACACAAAATAATTTATACACAAAAATTAACAACTTCATCAGCGTCAATTGTTAGCGCCACAGATTATATATACCTAAGAGTTAGCGACAATACTCAATAGGGAAGTGTGTTTTCAACATATATGTAATACTCCTATATGGACAGTTGGTATAGGAAAGAATGTCCCAACATTACGGTGCCGTTTATATTTATTTTCTCTCTCCTCCGAGACACATTGACCATGCTGCGCATGCCTGGAATTTTTCTGAAATGCACAGAACAGAATTGATCGCTCGGAGGAGAGAGAGAGTAAATATAATCGGCACCGTAATGTTGGGACAGCTTCCACTTATAGAAACTGCCCATATAGGAGTATTACATATATGGTTTTGAATGTGTTAATTCTATGTGTTAATTTTAAGGATTGATCAAATGGTAACAGAATGATCGCGTATTGGCGCTAAAATTTATACAGAATTTTACATACTGCGTATTTTATTCCACGATCCTTTAACACCATTTTTAACACCATTTTTAACTCCATTTTTAACCCCATTTTTAATTCCATTTTTAACACCATTCTTCACGCCATTTTTAATACCATTTTTACGGCCTCCTTTACTGGGAGCTGTTATGAACATTGTGGATTTGGTACCAATTTCTGATTTTCTTGTTGTCGTGAGTTTTTTCTCTACAAGCTTGTAACCAGGTGGACAATTTGGAACAGGACATTTGGTAGCTATAAAAAATAAATAAATAATGTAATGTATATTAATATTTGAGAGTAAAACTTACTATTATTTTCTTCATAAATGGATGTCGTTAGTGTGGGTGGCGGCTTTGTAATTAACTCTGTTGTAGACTCAATGGGTTGAGTGGTTGATCTGATAGTTTCTGTCGTAGGTACGGTGCAATTATTTTCGTCATCAGGACAATCAACAATGCCATCACACCAATTTGATTCATTTATACAAGAGCCACTTGTGGGACATATAACCGAACCTTCTGGACATGGCTTACAAACACATCCACATTGGGAAGTTATATCACTCGTTAAACCCTTTTAGAAACATAATATATACTTAAAAACTTATTTGACAATTATTATTGAAATATGTTAAGGAATATCCTCAAGTGTAAGTTCTCCAAGTATCGAGATTCCAATTTAGAATTTTCCACGAAAGCTTCGAGAAACTAAACCACATGGTTTCGAACAATGTAAATATTCACTTAAAGATCCTCTGTATATAAGTATTACTGATACTTACAGATTCACATTTTGGACATTTTTTGATTGAACAATCTGAATATCCATTTAATCGACAAACACATTCCATACAATCTTCAGTTTCATACAACGTTCCAATGTTATATTTTACATGATTATAAACACAAGGGCATTGAGGTGATAAAACGCAATCATCACCAGACCACCATTTATCTTTACCACAGGAACAAGCTGCGGCAGGGTTCTTTACATTAACATTAGGACATATGTTACATTCAGAAATTTCTAGATTTTCTGTTGATGTTGATAAAATTGATGATGGAGTTGTGGTAATTATTTCTAAAAGTATACTAATTTATATTATTTCTTAATTAGATTAAAGACAATTTTCTAAAAGCAGGATTACATTCCAAACCACGAAAAATAATTTTGTATGGATTCATGAAGTTTAAAATTGGTAAAAACAGTAATTTTAATTCAGGGAAAGTGAACTGTCTGGGGAAGTAGATAGATAGATTATAGAGGCTGCCCTGGACGGGTTACACTTCGACCATAAGGTCCATTGTGATGCCTAAGGATGTGAGTGGGGTGAAAGGAATTTTTGTGTGTATGGTAGGAATTGGTAGGATATGCGGCTGCAGCCGACTATGATAGAAACTATGCCGATATTCATCTGGAATTCGTGAAGGAAACTACAGAAAACCTTCTCAAGCATAGCCGGTTACATCGTTCTTGTCCATACGCCGACAGTTTAGTCAATTAACCGCTCTTTTTTTTTTCTTAATTGACAAACTGCCGATGTCGGGATTCGAACCCATAACCTCCCAGTTTTCAAGTAGACATACTGCGCAGACATAACGCCTTGCCTGGGGAAGTAACTATTGTAAAACAATCAACGATTTTCGTTGTTAACTACCTTTTTGAACCGAATCAATTTAATATTCATTCAGTCAGTATATACCCTTGGTATGTAGTAACAGAGTAACAACTGAAACAGCTAGTAAATTTTCGACAAATAAAAATTTTCCCCAACTAAATATTAGTATTTTTACCAATCTCAATTTGTCCGAATTCATAGTACATTTTTAGTCTAATATTAGAGAAAAAAACTTCTAGAAAATGATCAATTAATATTTCTAATTATTTGCTTTCATACCATATGGCTTGTAACATCCAACTGGTTCAATACGCATTTGAATTACTTTATGCCATTTTGTTGGATACACACGAATAAATTGTGTTTTTAATGGTAAATCAAAGTAATTTGTTTTCCGTGTTTCTTTATCGAAGTTACCCAAAAATTGTTTTATTGCACCACTGTCAGTATGTATGGCATTCCATCTCTTACCGTCTTTAGAATATTTTACTTTGTATAGAGATACCCATCCTTTTCGACCGCCTTTTGTGATTATACCCGTTACAAGAGTTGGCTGGATGAAATCAAACTAAAAAAAATTAATTTCTTTTATGAACTGATTTTCAGAAATGATTATATTGGGGTGGGTGTGGGGGTGTGTTGTATGAAATTTTATAAATTTCATTTATGGATTCGACATCCTTAGAAACAAATAGTTGGAAAACGAGTTGGTCAACAATTTTTTCCTGACTCCTATTACAAACGTTTATTATTAGAATAGTATTATAAACGAGAAAGTAACTATGCTTATAATTGTATGAAATTAATAAAAATGTACACTCCCGTTCAAAAAAATGAACAGACCTGAAATGTTAATCTTACATTTCATAAAACTCCTCACTTTTGTAACTCTTTGTATAATGTATAATTTTATTTATTTATAAACAAAGATAAGTAGTATATTTTTTAAGTGTGTAAAAAAGAAATGGAAGTATAAACTGCATTTATATTTTTTATTTGTATATATACGGTGTCAGTGACAGAGTGAGAATTTAAAAAATATATGTAATGCTAATACATGTTAAGTGTTATATCTTACTCTTACGCATGGAGGTTAAAGTATCTCTAACCTCCATACTCTTACGTTTAAAAATATAATAAAATATTGTATCTGTTACTACAAGAATAATCAAAATTGTTGAGAGACTGATTTGGTTCAGGTCTGTTCATTTTTTTTGAACGGGAGTGTACAAAAAATTAATTGATTTAAAGACGTCTAACTGAAGTAGTTTTGAAATGTTACCACTAGTATGGGAAGTTAAAACTATTCAGATTAAAAATAAGGATTTAGGATTTCATTTTAAAGTTATTTATTAGTGACTTACTTGAACCCATTCTGTTTTTGATTTAGTTTTTGGTTGCCATTCTTCTTTAGAATCCAAACAAATTTTATAATTGTGATTATCTTTATTGAGATCAGTACTAAATTTAATGTTACTATTGGGCAGTAGTTTACTATTCACACCCAACATATCAGTGCATACTGGGGTAATTGTAGGCTCAATAATTATTGTTGTTGGTTTAACTGTAGTAGTTTTTCTTGGTTTTTTAGTTTTTTCAAGTCCAGGAAGTGTTTGCTTTACTGCTGGTTTTTCTGTAGTTGTCTTCTCAGAACAACCAAGTAATTCAACACGCAGACTAATACCTTTATGCCATTTCTGTGGCACAATCCGAATATATTGAGTTTCTATTGGTATTTCAAATAATTGTTGAATTGGAGTATTTTTATTGAGTGGACCATTGAAAACCTAGTAAGAAAATGTTTTAAAAAAATCGAAAATTGAAAAGGTTTTAATTTTTTACCTTTGGTGAACCATTTTCATTGGTAATGTACGTCCAACTATTTTCATCAATAGAAGATTCGATGGGAATGTCAGATCTGTGTTGGTCTCTTGGTTGTTTATTATTTTTGTACAAAATGTAGTATGTGGTTACAAATTCATCTAATATAGAATCACCTTTCATAATAATTCCATATACAGATTCTGGGGCTTTTAGTTTTAATTGAAGGTAACTTTCTGTATCGTTTGCTACAGGTTTCCAACTGGTGTCTACAATTTTGAAACAAAAATTTATCCAAATTTTTAAGTATTATTTAATAGTAAAAGCGAGTGAACATATAAGTTTATTTGCCAGTTTCTAAAAATCTTCTCAATTATAATCATTTTCCACTCTTCTTCTTTTCTAGTGGGATTAGTTGCCCATTTTATGTGTTGAAATTCTGATTTTCGATGAAGCATAAGATTTTATTCCTATCTTATATGAACAATCAGTGTCGGACTGGCCAGAGAGCCAGGGTGGCTTTTGCCACCCAGACCCTAGTCTGCGTGGATCTTCAAGCTTATTATCTACATGTAAAATTGTTCAAATACGGAGAAGGAAGAAGGAGGAAGAGCAGGAATATATCTACGAAGATCAAACAGCATAAACGGTTTTGTATGACTCGAAGAGATTCGGATGCCTGCATAAGTGAGATACCATGAGCATGTGAACTTTTAACCTAATATAGCATGCACATTAATATGCACTCCAACTTAAACGTCGCTTATTGTGTAATCCTCATAATCTCGTTTATGCAAGTAATTTGTTAGAGTGCAAGAGCTGCTAAATTAGTTGATTATCCTAAACATAGAATCAGATTGTCAAGGATAACGAGGATAGCAGCTTCTATGAAAGATTTATTGACAATCTAGCAGAAATTTCTACTCTACGACAAAAAATGTTAATAGACTAGTTTCAGTTATAACTATAATGGAATTTTTTACATAAAAATGTACTACTTTGAAAATAAAATTTCTTTGTGCATTAAGATGAGGCTTCGTTCTCGATTAGGGCAAGAACTGTTGGATTAGCTTTTACGAGGCATTTATTGGCAATCTAGCTGAAATTGTTCCTCTTTTAAAAATAATGTTGTTTGGCTAACTAGCTTCAGGTGTTACTAATTGGAACTTTTTGCATAAAAATCTACGTCTTTGAAAATAAAAGCTTCCAAAAATTCTTGCCTATTTGATTATTATTACCATTTGATTTATTGGCTATCCTGATGGTATCCCGATCTTAAGTGGTTGGTGGGCTCTTAGTCACAATGCTACCCGGGTCCCTTCGGCTTAATCCGACGGTGTGAATAATACGTTATTTAATAGTAAGGCATGTACTCCTACTGTTCAAAGTGTAGGCTGTTTTTTATTCTAAAATAGTCCCTTAGTTCTTCTACTACAGCATAATTTGGGAGATCCACTCTTTGAGAAGTTTTTCAACGAGTCGATACTCCCTCTCCATTTAAGAAATAACCTTACCTGAAGTAAGTCGGGCATTATAAGGTTCATTATTTTCCAATGCGCTGCTTGCAGAAAAGGCATCTTTATTTAATGGTTCATCTCCATTTATTAAATACCGTAAGCTAAAAAGTCATTGTTTTATAAATTCATTGCAAGGAAAAAACAATGTTTTAAATGTGTCTTACTTTTCCACAGAACAATTTCTAAATGTGGAAAGTGTACTAAAAATGATAATTGGTGTTGTACGTTCATTATCATCAGATAATTCTTCATGTTCTGTTTCCTCTTCGGATAGCGTCGATAGTGTTGTTGATGGTTCGGGTGTAGTACTTTTGTTACAACTATCATCGTTACAAATATAATTATTACGAATACATTGACAAATTTCACATTCTGATTCATAATAAACAGTATTTGGCTAAAAAATTTAATAAATATTTATTCATTAAATGTTAGTAGATTTTGTAAATGGTCATTGATTTATGATAATGTGGACACATCTATTGAAATTATAGTTAGCGGATTTGATAAATTAACAGAGCAGGTCTTATAATTTCAATGAACCCAATACACAGATCAATAATTTTGTATGATAAATACGTTTGACGACAAAGCAATCATCATGTATGTATTGATGATAAAGTTATTAGTTATTGCCTTCAATGATGTGCACAACATTGGAACTAGCGTTGGTTCCAAAATTTGGGACTAACATTGGGACTAACATTTGCTCCAACGTTACAACCAACATTGGAAGCATAGGTAATATAGCCTTAACTTTAGTTAATCGTAAATATTATCTTAATAGATATAGTAATGGCCGCTAATTTAATGAGTGTGTCAAAAATGTTTTAAATGTGAATTCATGTTATTTGTGGGATGCGTTTTTCAATGGTGATCAATCAGCTTCTGTCCTAGCTTAACACATAGACAAAATAAGTTTGTCTATGGGATGTGTCGCAAGAGATATAACGTTTATCAATACTATAGGACTCCTGGAAAATCTTTGATGAATAGGAGGTATAATAGATTAAATTGGCCTCAGTACAAAAGCTCTTTAAAGACAGTTACTACTGTCGAAATACATGTTTAGAATACAAAAATATTGAAATTTCATTCTGTATAACCAAAGTTATTATTGGTAATAAATGATGATTTTTTTGAAAGAATAGCGGGGTATGTAGGATAGATTCTATACACCAAAAGTATTAAAAAATATTCAGTAAAAAACGTTCGTTGTTGCCTTAGTTTTTTTTTTGTTATTAACCTTAATATTTTGAATGTGGACACTGTATTTTAATATATTTAATTTGTTCAATATCAAATTGAAAAGTATACTCAAATTACAAAAAACCCACAACATTGAAAATAACAACTAACTGAGTTAATTGCTTAAATACCCGATATGAATTTTTGAAAAAAGTTTCTAACAAAAGTTGTTTATTTTTAAAAGGAACATTTTTGTTTTATCTCTTATGGTTTCAAAGATAGGCAGTTTTGCCTAAACATGGTCTGATTTTGCTCATTCTCGAACTTAACCATATTTTTAGGCTCTAGAACGCACATAAATAATTTCAGCTTGCGATCTCTTTTCGTTTTTGAGATATCGTGTTAATGGGCGTACGGACGGGCAGACACATTTGCGGAAATAGACTGCGATCATTATTTTCAACCGTTACAAAAACGAAACTTAATTTAATATACCTGGTATATATTATATACCGGGTCCAATAAGAACAATTAAACTTGTGAGGTGTAATAAACATTATATTTTTATTTAAATTTTAAATCTCGGATAAAAGTAATTTCGGATATTTCTAGGAAATATATTCTTATCTGTTTAAGTTAGGTTTTATTTTTAATACAGTTTAGGTACTGTGTCTAAACTATATTTAGAATTAAAGTAAATTTGTGTACGCACTTGAACAATTTTTTTGTCACGCGATATACAGTTGCAACTGGTTTCTGGAACACATGTGACATTGTCTTTCCAAACTAATCCTTGAGAACTACAATCGTTTTCATCAGATATGCATCCTTCGATGCATCCATCTTCCTCCTCACAATATCCTTTCTTTTTCTTTACTTGTAAATATTCCAAACAGAGTTCATTGCATGGCATAGCGCACGCACTGTAATATGAACCTGGTGGGCAACCTGTATAGAAAATGGTATTTTCATGAAAAAGTCGTTTATGTCGACAATATTACGTAATTATCCTTTGGTGGCTCCAGCCATTTTCATTAAAACTCGCGTATGTAGTAGTTCAGTTCTGTTCGTTTATACCGTGTGTTTTTTAAACTACACCCAATATGGAAACAATGTATGTATCTGTCGCTGTCCATTTGCAGCGCATCGTGGTGCGGTGCACTCTGTTACTCACAGACATTTGTAGAATACAGAATGTAGAATATGTATACATTGATATGTATACAGACGGTGATATGTACATCACTGTATGTGCACAGTGAGCGATGATGTGGACAGCCTTGTTCTACCGAAACTGCACTCTACAAGTGTCTGTGAATTTGGGTGTGAGGGAGTGCACCGTATCGTAGTGTGCTTGCTGCATGTGGACAGTGATAGATGCACTACACAATGTTCCTATTGGGTCTATGTTGATAGATATATTGTATATTCATATAAGAAAGTGTGTTTGACTGTTTTTTTGAAAGGATAGTTACGGGTTCATTGTTCACTGTGTAAATGTACGCTTAATCACTTACTCTCAGGTTCAATACTTTCAGGTGTAGTTCTTGGTTCACTTACTCCAACTGTCGTTTGTATAGTAGACGATGGTTCTGTAATTAAGTATAATTTTCATAAATATTTATTTTGAAAACTTTCAGTAGCTTTTCTCACCTTCACTCGTGGTTAAAAATTCTTCAGTATATGTAGAAAGTAATTTTTCTGTAGAAAGTTCAATTAATGTTGTAAACTCTAATGATTCTGTAGAACCTGATTGTGGAATTGTGATTGTAGTTGGTGATATTGTTGTTGATGTCGATCTAATACAGTCTACTTCATCATCAGGGCAATCCATAATACCATTACACCAAGCAGTTTCATTTATGCACGCACCATTTGTTGGACATAAAATTGTATCTTTAGGGCATGGTTTACACTCACAATTACAATTGTCAGTTAATACAGCTCTCAAACCCTGTACATAAGGAATAAAATTTAGTTGAATTATAACTGGTAACGAACGTCCATTTTAAATTTCAAAGTAAAGGCTTGGTAACCGCTTCAAACAACAAATTTTTATACGATAGTATATTTCCTAATCCTCCAAATACGCAAATGATATACCTCTTCATATTTTTAACTAAATTGGATAGAAAAGAAGTTATTACAAAACCATTTTTTATCCTTTATAGTGAGAAGTGTGAGATCCAAAATTCTACCTGTTAAGAAATAATAAATAGAATCAAGTTTCATGTTGCATCAGCGTCGGACGGGGGCCCGAGTGGCATTATGGCTTTAAGGCCCTGCTACCAGCCAAACCAAAGGATAATAAAAATCAAATAGTCAAGAGTTTTTGGAAGATTTTATTCTCAAACTAGTACATTTTCATGTAAAAAATTCCATTATAGTTATAACTGAAACTAGTCTACTAACATTTTTTGTCGTAGAGTAGAAATTTCTGCTAGATTGTCGTTATCCTTGACAATCTGATTCTATGTTTAGGATAATCAACTAGTCTAACAGCTCTTGCACTCTAATAAATTACTTGCATAAACGAGATTATGAGGATTACCAATAAGCGACGTTTAAGTTGGACTACGTATTAATGTGCATGTTATATTGGGTTAAAAATTTACATGCACATGGTATGTATCTTCGACAGGCATCCGAATCTCTTCGAGACAAACAAATAGCAGTTTCTTCCTTCCTCTTTTTCCGTGTATAAACTACTTTGAAAGTAGGTAGTAAGCCCTGGGGACCCTCGCAAGCTAGGGCCTGGGTGGCAAAGGCCACCCTAACTCTACGGCCCATGTATTACTCACTAAGTTTCAATAAATGTGAAAAAATTGTTTCCATTGCATGATTATTGTTTAAACAATATAAATCAATATTCATTATACCCTTTCCCCCCGAAAATGTTTCTGATTTGAAATAATATATAAACACAAGCATTAAAAAACAATCATCAAAATCGGTTCGGTTTCTGAGGATTATGAAGTTTTGATAATTTTTCTGCTCCATTGTTCAAATTCACAATTTGAAAAATTCACAATTTTCGAAATACAATTAGAAAAATTTTATTCCGCCCTCTGGAATATTTCTGATTTCAAATAGTAAGGTATAAGAAATATTAAAAAAAGTTTCATCAAAGTCGGTACTGTTTCTGAGTATTCCGCAATTTCAACAATTTATAAATAAAGCTTGTACTATGCCTGTACAGTATTTTAAATAGTTACTTGACCTGTGTTAATACTAGTTAACTGAGTTAACTGTTTCAATACCCAGTATATACTGAGTTGTATATAAATGTTTGAATTGTTCATATTTCTGCAAATTCAATGTTTATAAAATATGAATTATTTGTAAATGTTTGTTGTGTCTCATTGAAACATATCTCATGACTTTTAAAATGGGCACATTTTTCGCTTTCCGAGGAACTTTGAGCACAAATTATGAGAAAACTATTAAGTTTATGAAAAAATTTTCAAACAAAAGTTGTTTATTTTAAAGAGAAGAAGATTTTTTGTTAACAAATTTTTTTTCTACCTCTTACGGTTTCAAAGATATAAAGTTTCCCTCTTGGCGGGGGGAAACACGTTCCGATTTTTTCCATTAACGAACTTGGCCTTACTTTTTTGCTCTAGAACACACACACAAATTTTCAGCTCGTTATCTCTTTTCGTTCTTGAGTTATCGTGTTCACAGATGGACGGACATGCGGAAATGGCCGAATTAGGTCATTTTATAAATACCTTTGTGAAGCATTTTTGTCAAGGATTAATATTTTCAAGAGTTACAAATTCGGGACTAAACTTAATATACCTTGTATATTTACATATACTGGGTATAAAAATTATAGTATAGCCAGATAATAAATGAAATACGTTTTACATTCCTAGTTTTTTGTCTGCACTCTTAAAGTATTATAAATTAACTATTGTAAATTAGCTAGTTACCAAGCCTTTGTCACTTTGTGTGCTGTATATGGCAACTTACTGAATCACATTTTGAATGACATTGTTTTAATGTACATTCAAGTATTCCATTTAATTTGCAATTGCATTTTTTACAATCTTCGGTTTCATACGAACTTCCAACTTCATATCTAAATTAAAACAAATGAAAGTATAGAAATATTTGAATAGTAACTGGAAGGTTCGGGCAGTTCGGCCTATTAGTAAAAGCCAAGAGAATTTCAACCTTATCATTGGGATTTTGACTGGACACTGTAGATTCAAAAGATTTCTCATAGGAATAGAAAGTAGTTTAATATGTCCGAATTTCGAGAAGGAGGAGAAGACGACATTTAAGGAAAGAATCTTAAACCGGTATAATGGAGTTATGAAGAATGAATGGGTGGAAAATGAGGGATAGACTCGTCTTTATTAAGGCTATCACTACTTTTGCAAATAAGGAGCGTAATAGAACCATACTTACATAGTATTATTTTGAACACAAGGACACTGTGGTTTCAAGACACAAGCATCTCCAGACCACCATTTATTGCCACCACAAGAACATGCGATTTTTTCATCTTTAACATCAATATTGGGACATATATTACAATCAGTAACGTTTTGAGTTGGTATTGTTGGAGGTGGGGTTGTTGTACTTTGTTGTTCTAATAAAATTTAACATTTAATTTAAAAAATTAGGTATGAAAAGTCTATGATATATAATCATTAATTACCATAAGGCTGAAAACATCCAATTGGTTCGACACGCATTTGAATATTTTTTTGCCATTTGAATGGATAAAGTCGAATATAACGAGCATTAATAGGTATAGGTAAATAATTTGTTTTTGCTGAATTTCTATCATTATTAGCAAGGAAATTTTTATTTGATCCAGTTGAATCCAAAATATTTGTCCATTTCAGTCGATCATTCGAATACTTCACTTTATACATACTAACCCAACCTTTACGTCCACCTTTGGTTACAAATCCGGTTATGATATGCGGTTTCATGAAATCAAACTAAAACGATATATAAGAATTTAATACATATTATTAGTTTTTTGGCAAATGCGATGAAACTTACTTCTACCCATTCAGTTTTTGATTTTGATTTCGGTTGCCATTCTTCTTTAGAATCTAATCGAATTTGATATTTATTTTTATTATTACCTTTGTCCGTACTGAATCGTATACGGTCACTTGGTAATTGCTTGCTATTTACACCCATAGGCTCGACACAAATTGGACTTACAGTAGTTTCTTCGACAATGATTGTTGTACCGGGTTTACGAGTTTTAGATGGTGTTTTAGTTGTTCCACGTTCATGTGACGCACTTGGAATTGTCACCTTAACAGCTGGTGTCTCACTGATAATATTTGAACAACCTAAGAGCTCAAATCGCATACTTATTCCATCGTGCCAAGTTAGTGGCTCAATCCGAATTATATTCGTTTCAATAGGCTTATCAAACATTTGTTGAACGGGTGTATTTTTGTCAATTGGACCACTAAAAATCTTTTTAAAAAAAACAATATTTAATATTATTTTGAGTATTATAATATTTATTATATTTTACTTTGGGTATGTTATTTTTATCAGTAACATAACTGAAGAAGTTTCCATCATCGCTGTACAATATTTTATAACTGGTTACATATTCATCTTCTTTCGAACTGCCTTGAACTATAATTCCATAAATTGCTGCCATTTCTGTTAGATTTACTTGTAAATATTGACCTTGACTAGCAATTGCTGGTCGCCAACTACCACCTAAAAATGATTAACAGAACCGATTTTTCATGAAATCTAAAATTATGCCTTTGAAATCTTATACTGAAATGGCTAAATAAATACACTCCCGTTCAATTAAATTGAACAGACCTGAAATGTTAATTTTCTTACATTTCATAAAACTCCTCACTTTTGTAACTCTCTGTATAATTATTCATTTATAAACAAAGATAACTAGTATATATTTTAAGTGTGAAAAAAGAAATGGAAGTATAGTAAACAACATTTACTACAAGAATAATCAAAATTTTCAGAGACTGATTCGGTTCAGATCTGTTCAATTTTATTGAACGGGAGTGTACCTGTGTAGATACACCTAAATGTAATAATTTACTTACCTGTATCCTTTTCGGGATTGGTGTATAGTTTAGAATCGCTGGGTTTATTGCTATCTAATGATGTGGAGGCAGAGAAAGCTTTATCATCTAATGGTTCATCACCGTTTAATAAATATTTTAAGCTGTTAAAGAAAATTATAATTAACATTTTTTTTTTGGAAATATTTGGCAAATTATTGACATACTTTTCTGCTGTACACTCTTGTGGTGGTGTCTTAGTACTTGTAACAATATAGGGTGTGGTAGTCGGGCGCTCATAGTCTTCAGCTAATTCATATTGTTCAGTTTCCTCTTGTGTTGAACCTGTTGTAATCGAAGTGCTGGTTTCTGTGGTTGTTCCATTGCAACTTGAATCATCACATAGATAATGATTATCTATACACTGGCATACTTCACAATCAGATTCATAGTGAATTTTTCCAGGCTATAAACAAATACTAAATTATTTATTGATAAAGCTCTCTCAATCTTTCTGTTGTAGGTCCTAAACTCTTTTGGGTATACAAAATTCGAGAGTCAAGTAAAATTGGGACTGGAGAAGTATATGAAATTGGTTAGTTCTAAGTTGGTACCAAATACTATCCCTTACTGTGAGTAGCATTCACGTGACAAAAATTCTTTTATAGGCATTATGTGAGAGTTAAGTAATATTAATTAACCGCACTATCAACCGGGACAATACTATTTCATACATCTTCAGAGTCTCTTTGAATAGTCTAGCGACGATCCTGAAACATTTGAATAAAATCGCAAGTAAAGATAATAAGGGAAATTATCTTTACTTGAGATTAAGGGAAAATGATCTGAATTGCGAAATTAGTTATAATAAAAAAATGGTTTTGGAGGTTGAAACGAGTTATAAAATTAAATTCCGAGAAGGCATCGAGTAGGGTGTTACATGAAAGCTTATTGAAGCACAAATTCAGCAATATATGTGTGCTGATTTTGGGAAAAAACTGTTAAACACTTCTGTTCTCTATCCTTATCTCCAAAATCGCTGAGGAAACTTTGAATAACTTCGCGAATAAAGATAATAAGGTATAGATTGAAAGACAATTCCCAGAATTGGAGAATTCTAAGGCGAAAAATTGTAATAAACATTTTATTTTAGAAAAGTTCAAAAATCTTGCTATACTGAACAATATTAATTAAAAAAAAAATTTTTCGCGGAACACTTATTGTGTAAGTGCAGTTTGCACTTGACTTTTTTTTCGTAATCGCAATGACCCGGCAGCCAGGAGACAATTTTCCCATTTTAAATATTACTTTGGTTAGAAAGTATTGATAGATAGATTGTAGCGGCTGCCCTGGACGGGCTACACTTCGACAATAAGGTCCATTGGAATGCGTAAGGATGTGAGTGGAGTGGAAGAAATTTTTGCGTGTAGACTAGGAGTTGGTAGGATGTGCGGCTGCAGCCGACTCTGATAGAAACTATGCCGATATTCATCTGGATTTCGTGAAGGAAACTGCAGAAAACCTTCTCAAGCGTAGTCGGTTATTTCGTTCTTGTCCGTTCGCAGACAGTTTAGTCAATTAACCGCCCCTTTTTTTTCTTAATAATTGACAAACTGCCGATTTCGGGAGTCGAACCCATAACCTCTCAGTTTCAAGTAGACATAACGCTTCAAACATAACGCTTTAGACCGTTCGGCTACTTGGATGGTTGAAAGAAGGTATAAGGTTGCAAAAATAATAATATTTTTGGAAGAGAAAATAAAGATAGAAATTCAATCAGTTTCTAGAACTTTGATAATAATAAATATTAAACATACTGGAATTATTTCTCCACTACGTGAATCGCAACTACAACTAGAGTCTGGTACGCACGTAGAATTATCTTTCCATACTAATGTTCGAAGTTTACAATCATTATTCTCTGTAACACATCCTGCAATGCAACCATCATCTTCTTTGCAATGTCCTTTGAGTTTCATTTCTTTTAAAAACGGTTGACACAATTCTTCACATGGCATGGCACACTTATCATAAAAACCTTCTGAACATACTGAAAAGTACAATTGTTTTTGTAAATTGTTAAAAGTTAAAACAAAAAATTAATTTTTGCTTTAATTTTACCACTAGTTGTACTGGTAGGTTGTTCGGTTGTAGTTGTTTCTGGTTTTAATGGACTTAAAGTGGATGATGTAATTACTTGAGTAGTTGTGGGTTCATCTATTGGAATGATTTAAAGTAGTAATATTCTATAAAGTTAAAAAATAATCATGAATTTACCGCATAGACATAATACTCGTATTTCAAAATTTGGACATGATGGCTCGTTT
Organism: Nineta flava; assembly: GCA_963920215.1. Classification (NCBI taxonomy): domain Eukaryota; kingdom Metazoa; phylum Arthropoda; class Insecta; order Neuroptera; family Chrysopidae; genus Nineta; species Nineta flava. The sequence continues at coordinate 68,839,831 of OY986041.1, read as the reverse complement.
GGTCCATTTTCACAGTATAAACCTCGTTCTAAGCTACATTCAATATTATTTAATCCAGTAGCCTTGCTAGATACATGTGTGTCAATTACACGGCATTCAATATCGATCATATTCTTTGCTTCGCAAACAGAAGAGTTGATGAAATCAGCCTGAAAATAGAATGTACTTTTGGTAAAAGATAAATTTTTCTACTAGTTTGAATTTCATCTTAAATACGCAATCAATGAGCAGGGGGGTGACCATGGAAGAATTAGAAGACCTTCCTCTTCTAATTCTTTCCGACGGTATTCATACGGATCATTTAATCTTATCAAAGTCAAAGACCAGCAATGTCTTGTAATGAGACCTTGCCATGCTAATTCAGATTTAAGTTGTAAAGTACAGTAACCAAAAGTAGTATACATATTTCTATTTTTCTATTTTAATATGTTTTGATGGACATGGACAAAATAAGACTGAAAGACTATAGTACTCGGTTGAAATAGTTACCTTATTGAATTACAATAGTTTTTGCCACAATATCTGAAATATATAGGGCACCTTTTAGTGCGGGGACCCAAAAACACGCAAACCCGACCAACTCGGGTATGACCGATGAAGTGAAAGATTGTAGTACTCGGCTAGAATAGCCATCGACCATAATATAATATTATATGAAGAATTCACACTTTCTAAATCTTATCTAAATATCTGCAGATATTTTGTCTGCGAATATTTTGACCACGGATATTTTTCTATGGATATTTTGTCCTCGGATAACAAAGCTTAAAATATTAGACTTAAGCATCTTCGGTAACTACGCTCATCGGAATTGTTGCTCAGACTATATTTTTTAAATTGGAAATTTTGATTTAAGAAAACAGTTTTCAAATAAATATAAATTTATGCATGCATTTACCATATCTGCCATAGATGGTAAGTTAACTTGCACAATATTGACGCTTGAAGTTTGCAGTGGAATGTTGTCCGGAAAGAACATATCACTTTGAATTTGACTTAATTGAGAATTATCTTTCTGTGCAACTGTATCTACATTACTTGCATCATTTTGTACTTGTTGTAATCCATTAGTCCAACTTGACCAACCGGAAACACACTGCATTTGTGTGTCACTCACGGCTTCTGTGTTACTGCTGGTAATTTCCTAAAACAATTTTTACAATTTTTACAATATTTTTATTTTTATTTATTTTTTCCCAAAAAATGTATCATTACTTCAGTTGTGGAGGTTGAAGTAGTACTGCTACATGGTTCTCCTCGACACACCTCATGATGGCGTGAGCAATAGCACACTTGGCATTCGTCCTGAGAAATTATATCTCCTTCCTTGTAAAAAACACCATTTAATTCTAAACATACCGAGGAGCATGACGATCGAGGAATACATTCTAAGCTTGTAGAGTTTGCGTATACATAATCTTCTGGGCACGCTTTTGGCTTGCAGCCTAGTGAGATTACGTTAAATAAAGTATTTTTGTAAACAATTTGGTATAGTTTCATAAATATTACCTTCAATACATGTATCTTCTGAACACAATTGATTAATACGGTTGATTGTCAACATATTATCGCAAGTTTCTAACGAACAACTGCTCATACAAGGTATATATTCTGAACAAGATTCGTCACATTGTATTGCTAAAAGAATTTCATACTTTAAATATATTTATATGCAGGGTGTTTGGAGAAAAATTTAATAGGTGGTAGAGCTTATCAAATTGAACAGATTTTCGAAAAACTTTTTGTAAGAGTCAAATTGTCAGTTTGGCAACATTGTAGATTATTTTACAATCCAATGTCAGTGAGTCGAGATATTTAATCACAGTCTAAGCAATTTATAAGATGTATCCGTATTCACTGATTCGCAACACGCATTTAAAAGCAAGTTGGTATAGAATATAGACGTTTTGCTCAGAAAGGTAACATTTATTTTTCTTTGCTTTTTAATAGATCTAAAAGTTCAATTATTGTACTGTTATTGAATTTGTCTGAATAATCATTTTTCTGAATGCGTTAACGTAAAAGGTTAAGAAATATTTACGGCATAAATGTTGAGATCGCCATCTTATTGGAACTCCACGAACATTACATTCTTGTGCATAAGCCGCAATCGCTGTACATAAACATTCACAATCACCACCATTATCACATGCACAGGTATCAAAAATACATCGTTCTAAATAAGCATCTACTGGCACTTCAGAATGACAAGGTTTAAATAACGATGATTTTAATACGCCACATTTGTTTACTGCCCAAATTTGACGATTTGGATTTAATTTGCATGTATCCTAACAAAAATATAAAAAATTAAAAGAAATATATATTCATAGCAGTTATATGTTACTCGACATACTGTAATTTCAACTGCCTCTGGGCAATCTGGGTGAAGTCTCCAAGAATCACCGAATAATCGTGCCGAAACTTCAGTTACTCCACCAGAAGGCGTTTGAAAATCATCCATTTGATCATTGTTGTAATTTCCACATAGACCACTTAACTGAATAAATTATAATACGTTATAGACTATGTTTTTGGGTCCACCGACCATATCCATGTTTATAATTAGTAACTTACTCTGTTTTTCCATTTAGGATTAACTTTAACATAGATACGTGTCCCCATATCCCATTGTAGAATTAAACCTAAATCAGTGACTTCTACAAATACATAAATTCCCGATTTCTTTACAACAATTCGGAATAAATTAGAAGTATTTGGCAAAGGCTTATCTTTTGTTAAAGTTAATGTTTCTTTATCTTTATCAGATCCAACACTTATTGTTATTGATTTCGAGCATGTGACTCCAGACGTTCCACATGGAATATTCTAAAAATAATTGGTTATATTCATCAAGTGCTTTTAGGAATATACATAAATATCAAATATAAAACTAACTGAAAGTTGCAAACCACACTTCCAAAAGCTAAAAATCCTAACCGTTACTGGTATTTTCATTATAGAATGTGTTATGTTCTATAGAAGAAATGAGGATCTATTTACTAACAGTAGTCACATACATGAGTACGACACTCGAAAAAAAATATATATATAAAAAAAACAGACGAATTGAGAACCATCCTCCTTTTTGAAGTCGGTTAAAAAATACAAACTAGATTAGAGGCTGTTAATAGTGGATTGAATAATACAATCGCAAAAATCTACATTTGACAACTGGGTATCTTGCCATTACACAACACAAAGTTGGCAAATCGTTTAAAGAAGGAATTAATTCAATTGACACAATACACACTCAGCGATTATTTTAAACACAAGTTTGTGATATAGACTGATTGATGGATTTTTTTATTTCAATTTTTTGAATGACATGTTTTATGCTCATTGAGTAAATTTTATTGTATATATATAGAATTAGCAAAATAAATATTATTATTATTATCTATAAAAAAAAAAAAATCTGAGAAAAAGTGGCATTTTTTAGTCCGCCAATCTCTCTCAAGTTGTATCAAGTAAAGAGTGGGAATTCTTACTGTTAACATAAGCAATAATAATATATAGGTATATGCATTACATTATTTTGTATATATGAATATAGTTAAGTTGTCTGTGTGCATATGCATTTGTTCTATAATAAAATCAAACCAGTTTTTTGTCCTGATTATATAACACCGTGCTGGAACATCCTTAAGTAATAATACTCAACAGATGGAAAGTTATTACCGGCTTAAGTATTTGTTACATCGCGACGAGTGGCTACGAGTAAGCGTAGGCTTCCAGGTGTAAATACGCCGTAAATGTGGCGTAAATTTAGTGTTTATGTCAGAAATATTGGATGCATGAAAAAAAGGTTCAAACAATAATTTTTTGCTTCAAACAATTACTTTTTGAGTTCTTATAAAATATTGCTCTGTTTCATGCATCCAATATTTTCCTGGATGTATTATGTGTATTATGTAAAAGTGATAAAACATAAGACATCGAAAGTAGAAAAGCTCTTAAGGATGTTCCAGCATACCACCACTTTTCGACAGATTTTGCTCATTTTTTTTCACAGTCGTGAAAAATAACATTTTCTAATAAATCCCGAAGTTTCAAAATTTTTAACCGTTTAGAACGCGAGATTATTAATACCAAAGTTATCATTCTCTCTCACTCTCTCTCATTAGAAGCATGTAAAACTTCATGCCCGTCCAACTATTATTTGTTGTATTAGAAAAAATACTCGACAGAATTAAAAAAAAAAAAAAACTAGGAGAGTATTTCTTAATATTTCTTATATAAATAAAAAAAATCGTGTGTTACCGTTTTGTTTTCGAAATATAATAATTTAAAATAATATATTTGTCCATTTATAACACATTCCGTTTATGGTAAATAGTGGTCTGACAACGTTGTGCGCCAATATCTCTCAAGTTGCATCAAGTAAAGAGTGGGAATTGTTACCGTTGACAAAAGCAATAATAATATATAGGTATATGCACAGAGCAACGTTGCCAGATCACCGTACCGGAAATATTTAATAGTATGTGTAAGTATGTGTACACAGTGCTGGAAAATCCGAAGGAAATTATTAAGTATTGTATGAAATATTTTATGTTCTACCTGTATTGATACATCAAACTCTTCGTTTGTTCCAATACTGCCCTTAACGAGAACATAGTCACAAGTCCCTTGAAAATCGTATAAGCGTCCATCAAAAGTTTTAAAATGTGAATCACCCCATGCGTAACAATATCCTGTGCATACTCGTTCAGTACATTTCCATTTACCACCTGAACATGTGCTGTAAAACAATGTGAGCTAAATATTTTTGGAACATTTTTATATAAATAATTTGAGTTTACCATGTATTACAATCTTCTTGAATAACTGCTTTTTCATTATAACTGCGACCACCATGATGACATGGACATTTTTCGGGACGAATACACTCTTTTGTTAGACTATCAAAAACGTACCCTTCTTTGCAAGTACATCCCACTTTACATTCGGCTGGAGAACTTTGTGGAGGAGAATGCATATTCTGTATAAAATAACCTCGTATTTAGTATGTTACGAAATTTAGAAATCATTTTTTGACATCCAATGATATGAAAAATCATATGCATCTTGGATGGGAATCGAACCCACGACCGATGTCATGCTAGACCAGTGCTCTACCAATAAGCCATCAGATGATATATTGGTGGAATGCATATAATTATTCACTATCTTGATGTAGATGCGAATATTGTTACTTTGTTTTCTGACTATTTACATATTTAATTATGCTTTTAAATTTAGGTATTATTAACATCATACCTTACAAGTTACAGGTTCTACTGGTTCACATGTTGTAAAAATTTCATTTTTTGAAGGTTTACACATTTCTTTTATATCACGAGCTTTTGGATATTTACTAAGATCATCATCAGTGGCTGTTTCACAATCCCATGTGGCACCAACACAGGTGCTAATTAATAAAATTAAAAGATTTGAATATGTATTTCAATGAAAATTTTATATTTTGAATAGGAGTGAAAATATGATTGAATGTTGTTTATAATAATTAGATCAGTTTAAGTATTGGATGTACAGAATGACCGTGTTCGGCCGAACTAAGTCCTTAGTAAACTAGTCAGAGTACTGAGCTAACTTGTTGGCCGGGACACTTCATAGATACTAAGAAACTTTTCTTATGCCGCTGTTTTACTTAGTATGTCACGGCCATTGTAGCATGAAATATCGACTTAGTACAACAGAACATTCGAAATATTAAGTAAATTTTTGTTATATGGAAAATTAAGTATAAAAATGGATATATCAAATTTTCTTATTGGGCAGTATGAGTACGATAATGTTATTTATGAGATAACTAAGATAGTATGTCCAGGCCAAAACCCGCTGCGCTCAGATGCTCAGAACAAAATTTTATTTATTCTGACTAACTTACTTAGTTTACTCAGGACTTAGTTCGGCCTAACACGGCCAATGATTTGTCAACTCTGCGACAAACTTTAGCAAACGATAGAGTTACAGAAAATCTATTCAGGTGATGCAATGTCAAATAAAGAATTTCTTGTTCTGGTTTAGTTTTCGTCAATAATGAATCCAGGGAGATGGTAATGGGAGTAATGACTGTCTCTCGTCCCAAAGATAAACAAATTATATACGAGTACCTCTATACATTTTGTGTATAGATTTTAGAAAAAATGGCCTAGAGAATTATATTGCTTAGCTTTGACCTCCCCTCCACGATAATAAATACATTTAAGTCTATGGTAAAACGCTCCTCTCCTCCAATTTAATCCCAGATCTGATTGTTGTATGCATGATTTGTCAAAAGAGACATGACATGCAGACATATTTGAGATTATAAGATTTTAATTTCGGATTATGCGATATAAAACAACATACAATAATATTTTTACTCAAGTTATGTCCATGTAGCTCACCAAACTTCTTCAGATCGTCTACCAGGACGAATTTCTTTAAATCCAGAAGGAAATTCAATTCCACTATTTTGACATGGACATTCTCCAATTGGAATACATTCACCATATTCGTTCAATGTTTGATCCTGTGGACAATTACATCCTTCGACACATTTTGTTTTGCATAGTTTAGCGTCAGCGAGCATAATATCAGCACATGATCGAGTGCATGAATCTGCACATGTATGGTACATTTGCCCGGCTGGACATTTCACAGCACACTCTTTAACTTCGTGTCTCCATTCGATAATTACTCCTTGATTAGCACATTCGGTTGCATATGCAGCAACAATTGGACATAAACATTTTGAAACCTGGAATAGCATATAATTTGTACACTTCTTAGATTCTATTATCTATTGGTGTCATCTTTTAATACTGACCTCAAATTGACAAGCGCACATGTCGTATAAACAATCTTTATAGAAAACTTGTGGATCAACATACCAATGGCATTCTTGCAAAAAAAAATAAACAGTTTATTAGCTAATACAAAAAATTAAGTCATTATAGACTTACTAGCAAATAATTTCCCTGTTATCTTTGCACAATATTCTTCAGCACCTTTTTTCCTATGAATATTTTCTTCACACGGATGCGGATTTTCTTTTTCTCCAATGTCTGTACATTTTTCTTTAGTTTTCCATTTATTTGCAAATGCAATAACTGATTGTTCGACATCACCTTCTGGTGTTAAGAAGTCATCATTTTGATTCATGTTAAATGTACCGCATAAACCCTTAAGTTACAAAGAATTCGCGATTAAATTTCAATCATATAAATTTTAACAACAAATTATTATTTACTTTGGTTTTTCCAGTCATAAATGCAGGAGCGTCTATATAAACTCGTGTATTACCATCCCACCATATAATTAAGTCGTTTGGCAAATAAACTGTAAATAAGTTTATATTAAAAAAACATTTTTAAAAACAAACTTTTTATAGTAAAACTAATTTTCTACAACTTTACTTATGTGTTTTTCGATTTTTTCAATATTAAGAGAGATATACCAAATTTTGTGTTTCCTTCGCCCTCTAAACCCCCATTTCTACTTGTCGATTCTTGTCATGCTTACCATAAAAATGCATTGTCATCGGAAATGAACCAACATGTAAAAATTCAACTCCGTAGGATAAGAGGAAGTGGTTCTAATTCAGCTTGCAAGATTTGACCCGAACATACAGACATACATGCATACATACATTGAAAGTTAAATAAAAGCTTGCAAAAAGACAAAGCCTTATTGTCTAATCAGAACAAATTGATCTGTGTTGTGGTTATCAAGAGAGTAAACTCGATTCAAACGAAAACTTGCCCTTGCAAACCAGTTATTGAAGTATCATTTTTGCCACTATATAAATCTTTGAATAATATTTGAACAACATTTGAAGACAAAGAGATGTTAAAAGGTTTCGCTTTGTATAGATAAACATTAATAATGATGGACTCCTCCTAAATTTGTGATAAAACCGTGGAATATCTAGCGTGGAGAGGAGTAATAGGGAATATGCATGAAAATTTTTTGTTCACATTTATTTTCAGAATATGAAAATACTGTTAATACTGTAATAATATTTAAAAACGAAATTAAAATCCGACAAATATCAAGAAAGCTATAAGCTTTTAAAGATTATTATCTGTCTCTTTCTTGCAAAAATACTAAAAACGGAGTTTTACGTGTATTTTAAATGGTAGAAGTGTAATATGACGTCAGATAACATATCAAGAGGGCTATCACCTTCTTTGTCTAATCAGAAATTTCAATCATTCATATCTCGCTTATTTTTAAAGTTATTTACAAAATAATTTTACCTTGATATTTGTCAAGTAAACATGCTTCAATTCAAGTGAAAAAAAATTTTCATGCATATTCCCTATTAGCTCTGCTCACTACTTCTATGCATAAAAGAGATTGCTCTCTCGATAAACACAACATATTGTATATACGCACCAACTAAAAATATTGATGAAACCATACGAATTGTAAAATTCGATCCACTGTAAGGGTATTTCAAAATATCTTGCGAATTTATTGTAACTTCTCTATTTTGTTTTAATTTAATACTTGTATTGCCGTTTAATCGAATCGTTACTGTTTTTGTACAAGATGGCATTCCAAGACGTTCATTTACTTGGAAATTCATACCCTAAAATTATTGATTTTAATGACAACTGAAGCTTTGTTTCAACTATTTTTATTAATGCTGTAGTCAATTTTGTCGACAAATACCAATTAATAAAATAAAACACAGTGAAAATTGTTTAATAAAATGCTTTGAAATTTTGATGATCTCGTGAGAGTAAACACGAAGCATTTTACTCCAAGAAGTAGCACTAGAGATTTTAGAGCTGAAATTGAAGTAAAACAAGTCGGTTTATAAAAAAAATATGAATGCACCCACAAAATTTCAACCCGTTATTTTTAGTTTTTGAGTTATCTTGTTGACGGACAGACAGACAGTCCAACAGACGGAAATGGATCAGTTAGAAAATTTATGAACACTATTACCAATTTTTTTTGCGATTAATATTTTGAACCATTACAAATTAGGACCTAAATTTATAATGACAATGATAATTCTAGAGATTCAAGTCAAATTTCTATAATTTTACTTAAGTTTTAAAGCGCTTAATGTATTTTAGTAATAACAGTTAAAACCATAGAATATGATTTATTAAGTTAAAAATTTGAAAAATTCAAAGATTCACAACTCGTAAACAACTTTGAAGCCAAATTTGAAATTGTCACGATTGTTTACAGACAAAGTGAAGTATCATTTTGTGTTGATAGAAAAAAAGTTACAGCCATTTGAATAAAGAGATTTTCCAAAAATCAATTGATTTTGATAGGCCATATATTAAAACGAAAAAACCAATACATAAAAATGAGGGAGACATCAAATGTTAGTTTCTAACATTTGTTGCATGTTATATTTCATTTTCACATCTTTTTTTTGAAATTCTTTACCTGTGAAATAGTACCAGGACATGCAACATTTTCCACTTCGATACTGTAATTTGAATCTTTCATTAAATAATAATTGCAATGTCCCATAAAATCATATCGATGTCCATCAAATGTTATGTAATGTGGATCTCCTATTGAACTACACCGTGATCCACAAGTTACCTGTGTACATTTCCATTTACCACTTACGCATGTACTGAAAATTTTTCAAATAAATTTAATATATGTTAAAATTTGGCCACTCTGTCTATAAAATTTACCATGTATTGCAATCTTTTGGAACTGCCGATCCAGGTGGAAATAATTTTCCTCTTAATTTACATGGACATTCGTCGATTTTAATACATTCATCGTTATGTGACACCATTCCATCGGGACAGAAACAACCTTCTTCGCAATCTTCTATATTTGCGATGCTAGTATCAGTTTTTGGTGATGTACATGTTTGTGATTCGCTGGATCCACATGCCTTGTATATGCGACCACCGCTACATTTAATTGCTGTATGTGATAAAAGACAGTTACTGAAAATGCATGATTTTTCTATGTCGCAGAAATTTCAAGAGATGTTCATTGACTTATTACATGAGTATATAGCTTTTCGAAGATAATCGATGAGAACTTTAGGTTTTTGAAATTAATTCCCAATCAATATTTTTGTGTTTTATATATACGTATTTCGACTACAAATTAGTTATCATCAGTATGAATTAGTTAATCGCCAACGATTAAAAAAATTTACATTTATTCCGTTAGTCCCATCACATTTAGTCCGTTGGTTCGTGCATCATACGATCATATAACAGACAACAAATTAGCAATGATTTACATATCTTCCTGTAGATTAAGTACGATTGGCTAATTCATATTGATGATGACTATATACCAAATTGGAGATGAGGATTGACCCGAAACAACAACTGATCAATATCTCATAGAGAATAACTAGTGCCCTAAGTAATAATAATATTGAAGGAAACAATCGTATTATTCAATATTCGTTGTTTAACTGTCCGATTATTGACATTGTATCGACATTGTATAACACGCAATGGAAAGTACTTACGACACGTATTTTCATCACGCCAATCTCTTTCCGTAATTAGTTTCGTTTGAATGCACACTCTCATCAGTACATTCATAGTCTGGCATCCAGCATTATTTCGATTATCTTTATCGGCTAAACAGTAGTCAATCATACATGTTGTAAGTAAACTCTTCATATCTTGCCCCTGAAAATAAAGTGGAAACAAATATACATATTATATATACTAGATATTACCGACAGCAGAATTTTGGTGAAGTGGACAATGCTAGTAGTTTCCCTCCGATGATTACTGCTGACTATAAGCATCCTCACATTTGTTTTGAGGTAAGATTGAAGGCGGAAAAGTTTCACATACGTTTATTAGTAATGGGCTTATGTTCAATAAACAATAAGTCTACGGTCTATAAACTTAAACGAAACGGAAAAAAAAAACTTTAAAGTGAATTTCGGACTTATATTCGTATAAATCGGGTGATTATCATATGCGTTTACGTGACTTGATAACAACCACAGAAATATCGTGAAACAGTATTTGAAATATTTATCTCAAAATATAAATGCTTAAATATTCCTTCTTTACACATACTGTGTGTGTTGGACAGCTTTTCCTATAGAGAATCAATGTTAAATATTATTTATTACTGTCAGACCGTGTGGTACTGTATGAAGTCAGTCAGTACACATGTGATGAGAGTACACTTCAGTAGTTTAGTATGTGCATTGTGCATTACAAAATCCCCACTCTTAAATGAGAAACAAACAACCATACGCATACAGTATAGCTATGAGATGACTGACTGATTTTATTTACATGAGCACTGACTGACTTCATACAGTACCACACGGCCAGGCAGTAATAAATAATATTTAACATTGATTCTCTATAGGAAAAGCTGTCCAACACACACTGTATACACAATTACAGACGATTATTTAACTGCACAAAAGTATTTTAAATGAGTACCTGGTGGCAATCCTTAAATCGTTTGTCTAGTAATCGTAGTTTACAAAAACTAAGGGCTTCATTTAGGCTTGTAGTATCTTGGCATGGTTTATCGATTGCCTGTACGTTTCCACAAACACCTAAAAAAATATTTCAAAAATAAGTAAGATGGAAAGTAAAGTAAATTTCAAGTTTGGAATAATTGTTACTTACCATTAAATCCATCAACTTGCCAGCTAGTTGCAAAAGTTGGTATAGAATTAGTAATCACTCCACTTTTTGTCATTAAATCATCATAAGGTTTACCATTTAGATTACCACATAAACCTATTGTTCGTCCCCATAGTTTAATTGAAACTGTTACTTCAACCATTAACTAAAATAAATAAATACAATGTTCGGGTATCATTGAAAGTAATTTAAATGTGTACATACTCGCATATCCCATTTTATAACAACTCCAAGACTGTCCAAATTAACAACCAAATATCCTGCTACCATGTCAAAACGAATTCCCGTTTCTTTGCCTGGTATTGGCAATCGTTTTGTTTCAGATGAAATGTATGGCATACCAGAATCTACGAATACGACAATTATAAATTATTATTTTATTTCAGTAATTACAGCAATTATTTAATCTTACTTGTGAGTGTGATATCGTAAGATTTGCTGGATAAAAATATTTTTATAACTTTATAGCATAGACCTCCAGTAGAACATCCTTTGCTGTTTTTTACAATAATGTTGAATAAATTATTGATGGCATCTCGCACTAATATATGGGTACATTCGGATTGAAAGCTGTAAAACATAAACAATCGCCATCAAAAATTCAAATATTTGTATTTAATAATTCAATTTTTGTACAAAGATTTCCCTATCAAATTGAAGATTACTAATTGGTAAACAAATTTAGTAAATGATAATTGGTTTATATGTAAAAGTATTTGTATAATACTATTTCGGGTTCAAATGATAGAAAATTATTTTTTCTACCACCCTTATCAGGATTTCCCACCGGTTGCCAAACATCCTGGATTAAAATTTACCCAATATGTGAATATGTTATTTATGCAAATCCTTAAAAATATGGCCAAACCCATGTTGCATTTCCTTAGCTATGAACTTTCAAGGAAATACTATGACTCACTCTCAATACATCAATCTCACTTTTATCCACCTACAAGTTATCTAGAGCACGGAAGTGTGTAGGGCCGAGTTTAAGGGGTTTTTGGCTTTAATTTTTACACAATATTTCAAATATTTTGGTTTTAGAATAATCTGTCTTACCTGTATACCAAATTATCGAAAGTTTTGTAATGAGCTTCACCCCAAGTATAACATTGAAAGGGTTGTCGAATTTTCTTTGTTACAACTGTTCTCGTGGTATTCGTAGTTTGTCCATAAGAGTTAGAAAATTCAACAGTATTTGGTGAATTTTTATTAGGTCGTACCTTTAAAATAAATTAAAATTTTATATCAAATAAGTTCTTTCTTTGCATCAAATATATGTTTCAATGACTTTATTAACTTCAATGTGATCATATTAGACCTCTTCACCACTGTTCAATTTCAGGGAACACTCTAGTGTAGGTACTGTTCAGTAAATGTGTTGGTAAAAATGTGCTTTAGATCTATGTTTTTTAAATCCAAACGACACTTAAAACATCTAAGACTCTTCGAAGTCTTTTATTCCGTCTTAATTAATGCAAAGTTCATATTTTTTTTATAATAAATTAATAAATTCATATTGGTAAGTATTGCGACATGTAGCCATAAGTATTACCACATCCAAGGAAGGCAGCAGGCGCGCAAATTACCCACTCCCGGTACGGGGAGGTAGCGACGAAAAATAACGATACGGGACTCATCCGAGGCCCCGTAATCGGAATGAGTACACTTTAAATCCTTTAACGAGGATCCATTGGAGAGCAAGTTTGGTGCCAGCAGTCGCGGTAATTCCAGCTCCAATAGCGTATATTAAAGTTGTTACAAATGACGATATAAAAACAAATTGAGATTCGAACACACATTACTACGAGTATTTAAAACATTTACAAAGATTAGAGAAAAACATACATCGTGTTAGTCATTCTTTTGCATTTAAAAACTTGTTAGTCATCGGTCAAAAAATTGAAGCTTTCTTGCTTCAATGTTTGGTATCTAAACTTCACGACCTGATCTGAGTTCGCCATCTAAACTTTGCAGTAGACTGTTTCAGATAAAAGAAAAAGGAGAGGCCAAGATGTCTAGAGAGATCACATGGAAATATACTGAAGTGTTTATATTATTACAATCATCCCTATTTCCATACGTTAATAAATGAATTTACCGGAATTTGATAACTTGAATATGATTGAATAGGTGAATCAATTATATTTTGTAAACTACTGCTACTGTAATAGTTATTTGTATTCGAACTTGAACTATGATCGACTTGCTTAACTTGACCAATAATTGCACCTGGACCTGTAATGAATCAAGAAGATAATATTTACTCATCAACATCAGAAAAAAATATGGTGTGAACATCTCACGATCTCCATATACAAGTTTATTAAAAATTAAAGCAATTTTTTCCTAGAAAACAGAAACACAAGGTTATTTTCTTGATACAAGGTTAAACTATTGTTTCTTAAATATGAACCTACAAAAATATTGTAAAAATATATTAATATTAAATAAAAATGATAATTTCATCGAAAAAGATATTGATAGAGATTATTAAAATAATCAAAGAGAAGTCTAGGTTTTTTCAAATTTTGTCCCTATTCCTAGAACATTTGTTTGTATTTTATGAATACGTATCTCGACTACAATGTAGTCATCATCAGTATGAATTAGCTATTCGTAACTATATCTGGGATATGGATTCAGAGAAAAATACAAATAAATGTCCAAGGAATTGGGGCAAAATTTGAAATGAAAAAGATATTATTTAAATTCTCTGTCGCTTGCATTAATTATAATACATTAAGGGTTTTTATAGTAAGTATATTAAGGGTAGTCACTAATAAGCAACCAATTTGATATTATATGAAAATGCAGATATTAGAAAAACCAAATGAATGTGTAAAATTAAAAAAAAAAAAGTCGGGACCCATCGAGAAAATTCTAATAAGCAAAAAAATTAAATAATGATTACATAGTACAATACTTGGTTGAGAAATTCAAAAGCTTTATTCTTTTTTATCTTAAAATATCGTGCTCGAACATGATTTCGGAAAAGCTTTGTTTTCGAGATACGGACTATTCATGAGATATTTCCATTTTTCTTTATTTCCATAAGTCCTTATTAGGAAGAAAGCATTTTCGAATTCATGTTGATATGTCCTGAATATTAATTTCAATATTTACCATAAACACATAGTGGGGTTGGATTTGGTTGAAATACACCAACCGAATATTGACAAATATATTCTGGCGCTGGCATTGAATCGAAATTTATGCCTACTGGACAACTAAGTTGACATTTAACTCTTTCATCATTTTCGGAACAATTGTATCCACCGTTAAAATGTAATTTTTTAACACTACAAGCACTAGAAACTGAAATTTAAAAAAAAAAATTAGGATTTTTCATATATTTTAGAATGCATTAAAATTTCTTACGATATTGGCATTGTGATCCTCGATAATCTTGTGGACATTGACAAACATTATATGATAAACATACTCCTCCATTTTGGCATTTCGGTTCACATGTGGCTAAATAATTAAATTTATATTTTTATTACATTTAATAATAAGATTAATTTAAAAAATACAAGGTGCCGTAATTGGTTTACATCTCTCGGATGCGGACAGAGCTAGTCCTAGGGTAGCCGACACTCTGCTGACAAGTTCTTTTATAGCGTCCCCCTATAATTTTTTAAGACAATAGTGTCTAATTTTCGGTTAATAATAAAAATATGTTATTATTTATAATTTAATAACCATTATATATTTTTTCTGTGTAAAAGTCTTCAACTTTTTATATTTACAAGTAAATGAATGCTTGTCTTATACTCATATATACACTGTTGCAAATGTATTGTAATAATGGTTAGTCTTGACAATTACAGCCTATATACCCATTTGTTAAAGATGTTACAAAGACAACTATAACTGAATTATAAATTATACAAAAATATATATCTTCTCATTCAAATCATTCCTAGAAATCATTTAAACCAAAATAAGTTTGGTAAACGTCTTCATCTTAGTAAAACAACAAAGATTGTAAAAGCTATTCTTCCCTAAACATACAATAGGGACTATGCATGAAAATTATTTTTCACATTTATTTTCAGAATATGAAAATACTGTTAATACTGTAATATTTAAAAACGAAATTAAAATCCGACAAATATCAAGGAAGCTTTAAGCTTTTAAAGATTATTATCAGTCTCTTTCTTGCAAAAATACTAAAAACGGAGTTTTACGTGTATTTTAAATGGTGAAAGTGTAATATAACGTCACATAACATATCAAGAGGGCTATCACCCTCTTTGTCGAATCGGGAATTTCAATCATTCATATCTCTCTTATTTTTAAAGTTATTTAAAAAGTAATTTTACCTTGATATTTGTCAAGTAAACATGCTTCAATTCAAGTGAAAAAAAATTTTCATGCATATTCCCTATTGGTGGTGTTTATAAGTATCTTTGTTAAATGAACAGATATTGAATATATTCATTTGTTAAAAAAGCATGTTACGTTATTACAAAAACAACTAAAAATGAATTAGATAATACGCAAAAATATATTTCTATTTTAGTATAGATTTCTCTATTTTAGTAATGTGGTGAATAATTAGTATTTTAAATGAAATTACATTTTGTTTTAAATAAAATTCATTTTAAAATAAAAAAATAGCGTATATTTTATTTAGAAAAATAATCTTGTAAGGCACCCCCTTAAATGAGTAAACTTATTGCGGAAAAAAAAAACTTCAAGAGCGAGGAAAACTTGTATTTTCTACCAATTACGGAATACCTATTTTTACTCACGTTCACAATTTGGAATGGATACTAATGTTGAATCAGTTGGTACCCAATTTCCATCTTTACATATCATATTTGTAATTGTAGATCCATCAGGAAATTGATGACCGTGAGCACATTTTATAGTACAGGTTCTACAATTTTACATACAATTTATTTGTATTGCAAAAATAAAGTAATTTTCAAAAATTCTTAATTAATTAATTTGACTTACGTAGGAGTGCATTGACGTCGTGAATTCATCGGTAAAGGTGGATAATTTAAACAAGGTTTTCGTTCAAATTGACATTGCGGTCCAGAAAAATTTTCAGGACAGTTGCATGTATTCGGGGCTACACATATTCCTTTATTTTGACATGGTGTTAAACATAGTGCTAGAACAAACAATCGACCATCAAATATTTTCCAATAAACCAATAAGACGTTATATTTTCTACTTACGCTCACAAGCAGGTGAATTTTCACTATCAATACCAAGTGTTTGCCATTTTCCATTTGTACATGTTAAAAATATTTCTCGTGCACCGTTTTGAAATTGATAACCATTCAAACAAGTTGCTTTACAACTACCAAACGTTTGGCATACTAATAAACTGTTGGAAGGAGTTGTAGGCATTCCAGAACAAACTCGTTGTTTGAATAGATTATGATTAGGATTATAATGACCATAATGTCCATAATTACCGAATTGTTTCACATTTGAGTACGAGCCACTTGTTTTAATACCGCTTTAAAAAGATGTTTTACAAATGTTTATGTCAAATTTTATGAACCTTACTTGTAATTAAAAATTATATCGCAAAAACTTCGTCTTAAAAATGGTAGTTTATATGTATTTAATCATAAGGCAAAGTAATACATCCAGAATTAATCAAAATAATCGAAGTAATCAAAAGTATAAAAATTTGATAAATGTATTATAATTTATTAGGAAGTGGAGAATAATTTTTTTACTACGCCACTGTATAAAATTTAGTATTGATATTTTTTCATATTTTTATTATTCAAAAAGAAATAATTTATATAATTATTGGTTTATGCTAGTTGAGAATTTGCATAGTTTCAACAGGCATTTGCTTAGATCAGAAATGACTTGCGTATATACAAGCTTACTTCGATATTTCAGCACATATTTAAAATCAGTTACAAAACTCATCTCATGGAGTGAGTTACAAAAAGAAAGTAGTTACAAAGAGTATTTCTCTCTGACAGTTACAAAGAGTATTTCTCTCTGGAAGTTACAAAAATTACTTCTCTCTGTGAGCTACAAAAAGAAGACAATTACTAAAATTAGTTGATTCACATCAATTAATCAGATGGTATTTAAAATTTTTATTTCTTCAATTTACAAGTTGAATATTTTTTATGGATTGTGCTGAAGTATCGAATGGGCGAATTAATGGTTTCTATCTGATTGTATCTAAGTATATTTTTTTTTTTTGTATAATTTATTTAATTCACTATTCCGAAACTTGTGGTCTCTCAAACTTGTAACAATTCAATACACATTCTATACACATTATTTGGTGTACAATTTATATTTTATGTGAATATGCATTGACTTTTCAATTTATAACTATATTGTTTGTATACGCTTGGTTTTTTTTGGCCGTGTATTTTTTCTTTACAGAAGCGTAATGTCTCTTTATATACAACTATGTATCTGAATTAAATTTGTAATCCATATTTATATTTTTGCAAATCAGACATATTTGAACATATTTTTTTTTACTGTAGTTTTCTTTTACTACAGTTCAATTTAGCACATATTCACGTAATCTTTGTTTTCATAACTTGTACAACCAATGTTAGTGTTTTAAGGATAGTTGTACTATCAGCGTATTAGATTAAAAATTATTTATTTCAAATATATTTTATTTTAACATATATTTGTTTTGTTCCCTTTTTTGTACCTTTTATTTTTTTTCAGATTCGAATCACTTGTCGATAACTAAGACACTTACTGGATAGTAAAGATCTTACTACCTCAATATTATCTTTTTAATGGGCCCAGCTTTTATTGAAAGACTTTCGGTTCAACGTGTTTTTTTTTTATATTTACGTGTATGGCATTAGTACCGATCGTTTTCTAATTTTCATAATTCCACATACAATACTCTGCTTTGGATTTTTTTTCTAAAGTACCGTATATTTAGTTTTCATTATTTTTTTTAAAAATACATCATAATAACTTTTAATTAAAATTACTAAATTAATTTAATTTCATATTTATGAAAATAATTGATAATTCAATTATTTTCTATAAAGTGTTTAGTTTCTTTTTAAAAACTAAACACCGAATTTTTTTTAAAATTAAACCCTAATTCAATTTTTTTACATACACATATGGAAGCAGAGCAAATATCCATATGTGTCTTTTGTTTTCGATAGTTTTCACAAAGCTCGACTTGTGATTCTGAAATTCTTTTTGAAAGTTGAAATGATTATAATTTTTTCTTTATATTTATACATTTATATCTTTTACATTTTCTTTAATTCTATAATTATATTTAACTTAGTACTAATTTTTTTTCTCTTTCTTCTATTTTGTTTGTGGTTTAAATTTTCATTATGCCGAGAACAACTCGTAATACACCAGGTACCCCAGGAGATGACGATCCTCCAGCTTCACCAGATGACTTATTCATCACGCCTCATCAAGTATCAGCGGTTAACTTAGCGGCTATAACTACGCAGATGCAGACTACAGCTCAACAGTTCCATGCGTCAGTGCTGCACGTTTCGGATGTACAGCAACAAATACAACATCAAAGCAAACAGATAAGTAGCATTACCGATGCCTTGGCAACAATTACAACTACTCTATCAAATAATAGCACTAGTTCAAATCAATTAACTTCAAATTTTAGTTTTTTTGCAAAACCGAGTATTGATTCCTTTATAAATAAAATCACTATTCTGGACATTTCGGTTCCAGAAAATATTATACAGTTTATTGTCGATACTCAACATTTAGTTGATATTAATTTTTTACCTATAGACGTTCTTTTGAAATCTTTAATCAATAGGTGTGCTTCGAACGCACAAACATTTTGGTCTACTTGTTTGGCTGACTCTTTGTCTTGGCAAAATATTAAACATAATTTATTACAAGTTTATATTCCACCTTTGACTAAACAGATATTAATTGATAGATTAGTCCGGCGAAATCAACCTGACACTGAAAAATTTTCGACATTTGTTCCTTCAATAATAAAATTCGCGAACATCCTACTTAATGATTCATCTGAATCCGAAATCATACAAATTATTTTTGCTCATGCCAATAATTCTGTACTATCTATTCTTGGTTTATATCAAATTCCCGATACTTATAAGGATTTGTATCAACTAATCACTAAAATTGAGGAAATTCAAGCGCGAATAACTACAACACCCGTCAGTGTAAACGTTACTTCAATTCAAAATACGCATAATGACTCTAAATTTTTTTGTACCTTCTGTAAAGGTGCTAATCACAATTTTAAATATTGTTTTAAAAGAAAGAAGGATAATATAAATGTTAGTACTACGGTTCCAAAAAACTCGCAATAGACCCCAAGTTTCTTATTAATGATGTTATTTTAAATTATACTATTTTACCTCTACAAACCATTTTCATTCAGGGTTGTCCTTTATTAACACTTTTTGATTCCGGTGCTACTGTTAATGCTATTAAAACTGCGACTTTTAACAAGTTAAAATCTAACAATAGAAACATCGTCACCGAATCAATTGATAAAACTATTTCTTTGCCGGGAAATAATTTTTTAAAATGTAATTTAACTGCGAAACTTCATTTTAAATTGGCTAATTTTTCATTGACTCAAACTTTTTTTATAGTAGATTCATTACCGTTTGAGGTAATTTTAGGTGTTGCCACACTTAAAAATTGCAACATCATTTTGGACTTCTTTAAGTCGACGATCAAATTTTATTTTCATCCTAATGTTGAAATACCGTTTTCGGGTTTTTGTAACAATAATCGAATTATTAATACCATTGTCGAAGCGAAAGTAAATCTTAATAACAAACAAACCAAAGTGTTGCAAACACTTCTTCAAAACTTTAAATCGATTTTTTCTGACATTCCTGGTCTTGCCAAGGGTTTTGAATATAAAATTAAGTTAATCGATAACATTCCGGTTTGTAAAGCTCCTTACTATCTGGCACCCGATAAAGCCAAACTTTTGGACGAGCATGTTCAAGAGCTTGTTACACAAGGGGTACTTTCTCCTTCGAACTCTAATTATAGCTCACCCGTCTTCTTTGTTAAAAAGAAAGACGATTCTTATCGGTTAGTCGCTGACTATAGGTTTGTTAACAAACATATAGAGTTTGATCCGATGAGTTCAGCCAGTATGGCTCATATTTTCGCTACCTTAGGTAATTCGAAAGTGTTTACACTCCTCGACATGAAATCCAGTTTTCATCAGATAAAATTATCAGATGACTCGAAACATGTCACCGCGATCGTCACACAATATGGTCTGTTTGAGTACAATACCATGCCTTTCGGGCTAAAGGTGGCTAGTCAATCATTAGCTCGTTTTTTAAATTCCAGTCTCGCAGAATTTCGTCATAAATTTCTTCTTATTTATTATGACGATTTAATTGTACATTCACCCGACATTGAATCACATTTAAATCACCTGAATCTCTTGTTCACTAAAATAAAGTCTATCGGTATCACTATTAATCCTTCTAAGGCTCGATTTTGTATGTCGAGGGTACGTTTGTTGGGTAGCGTAATATCCGCTGAGGGACGCTTTATAGACCCTATTAAGGTGCAAGCAATCAATGACATGCCAACTCCAAAAAACGTCAAAGAAGTTATGCGTCTAGTTGGGGCTGCGGCTTTTTACTCCCGCTATATTCCCATGTTCAGTCAGATTGTAGCTCCGTTAAACGATTTAAAAAAGAAAGGTGTAAGGTTCAAAATTACTAAGGTTCATCTTGATGCAATCTCTACTTTAAAGAATCTTTAGTAAGTGCGCCTGTCTTAAAACATCCTAATTTTGACAAACCTTTTGTGCTACAAACTGACGGATCAGCTACTGGTCTGGGCGCGGTATTACTTCAAAAGTATGATGACGGTTTGCACCCCATTATGTACTGTTCTCGAAAATTGAATCCAGCCGAATTAAAATATAACAGTCATGAATTAGAACTTCTCGCAGTAGTGACGGCCCTAGATAAATTTAAAGATTTTTTAACCGACCGCAAGTTTACTCTACAGACTGACTGCAGGTCGTTATTGTGGATTTTTAATACCCCCAATAAATTTAATAAATTATCTAGGTGGATCCTTAAAATTTCGAGATATGACTTTACCCCGGAACATATTAAGGGCAAATTGAACAATATGGCCGATTTTCTATCTAGGTTATACGAAACTGACCATTTAATAGTGAACAAATTTACTGATTCAAATCAAGATTCAGGCAAAAATTTCATTAAAGTTAAAGAGTTGCATAGCAATGATCCAGGTTATGCAAACCTTTTAAAAAAGATAACCAATACTTTGGATCAAACTGACTTAGAATCGGTGAATGAAGAAATCAGGAACAATGCGCAACTGAACTTTATTAACGTTTTAGCTAATACAAATTTTGATTACCTTTCTGTTAAAAACGAGCAACGTAACTCTCTCGAATGTAAAATCATTTATCAAAACCTTAAGGCTCAGATGAATGTCCCTAATTTTTGCATAAAGGATGGGTTAATTTATAAGTTCGTCGGAAGGAATCGACTAAAACGTATATTTTTACCAGATAATTTACTCGATTACGTTCTTCGATATTATCATGATTCCAAGTATGCTGCGCATAATTCAGTAATTAAAACATTCCGTGAAATTAGTAAAATATTTTACTACAAAAACCTCTATGCGAAAGTAAGGGACTATGTCAGAACCTGTAAAGTGTGCCAGGCTATAAGGCCATATACACGTAACGATAGGGTTCAGTTGAGTAGTTCCGTGCCGGAGTATACCCTACATACTTTGTACGTCGACTTTATCGGTCCTATTATTAGATCAAGTGAAGGTTTTAAATATATTTTTTCTATTGTAGATGGATTTTCAAAATTTGCTTTCGCCTTTCCATGTAAAAGGCAGACCAGTGACGTTGCCATTTCACTGATACAGAAGATTTTCCTGCAAAATGGATATCCGACGGTTGTTGTAGCCGACAACGGACCAGCCTTTGCATCGATCAAGTGGAAAACCTTCTTATTTAATAATGGTATTAGAGCTGCCTACTGTTCGAGCTATACACCATCTTCGAACAAGAGCGAGTGCCTCAATCGACAGATAAAATATAATTTAGGATGCATTCTCAAAGAATATTCTGTACAACATAAAAATTGGTCAAAATTTTTGAGTTTTGTAATTTTCAATTACAACAACTCCTACAAAAGTACAATCGACTCAACACCAGCTGAAGTTTATTTTGGTAGAAAGTTAATGACGCCGTTTGTGATTATAAACGAATTAACTGAGTTAATCACGAGTTCTGCTAAACCATCACAAGCACATATACAAGATGCGTTAAAGATTGCTCACCAACAACGAGTCAACCAAACTTTAAATAAACCAACGCTGTCTAAATATAAAGTGGGTCAATTGGTCATGGTTAAAAACTTGGCCCCGAATATGAACAAGAATATCGCACCTAAATTCGCTTCAAAATTCAATGGACCGTACAAGATAATAAAGTTCACTACACCAACTTCAGTTAGGCTAAAAGCTCCAAAATCTAATAAGAAAACCTTCGGCATGTCGATATACAACATTCGGCCATACTATCTCAGAGGATATCAAGGGAATGGTAACGTTACTGCATCCTAATTAAACATCTAAATATATTTAAATCTTCACGTCTAATCCACATTTGTAAGATTTTTCATTCATCTATTCATGTCATTCTTGCTTTAATATTTTCCAATTAGCATGTCGCTAATTTTTTTGGCCCCCTGGAGTGGAGAGTAATTTTTTTACTACGCCACTGTATAAAATTTAGTATTGATATTTTTTCATATTTTTATTATTCAAAAAGAAATAATTTATATAATTATTGGTTTATGCTAGTTGAGAATTTGCATAGTTTCAACAGGCATTTGCTTAGATCAGAAATGACTTGCGTATATACAAGCTTACTTCGATATTTCAGCACATATTTAAAATCAGTTACAAAACTCATCTCATGGAGTGAGTTACAAAAAGAAAGTAGTTACAAAGAGTATTTCTCTCTGACAGTTACAAAGAGTATTTCTCTCTGGAAGTTACAAAAATTACTTCTCTCTGTGAGCTACAAAAAGAAGACAATTACTAAAATTAGTTGATTCACATCAATTAATCAAATGGTATTTAAAATTTTTATTTCTTCAATTTACAAGTTGAATATTTTTTATGGATTGTGCTGAAGTATCGAATGGGCGAATTAATGGTTTCTATCTGATTGTATCTAAGTATATTTTTTTTTTTGTATAATTTATTTAATTCACTATTCCGAAACTTGTGGTCTCTCAAACTTGTAACAATTCAATACACATTCTATACACATTATTTGGTGTACAATTTATATTTTATGTGAATATGCATTGACTTTTCAATTTATAACTATATTGTTTGTATACGCTTGGTTTTTTTTGGCCGTGTATTTTTTCTTTACAGAAGCGTAATGTCTCTTTATATACAACTATGTATCTGAATTAAATTTGTAATCCATATTTATATTTTTGCAAATCAGACATATTTGAACATATTTTTTTTTACTGTAGTTTTCTTTTACTACAGTTCAATTTAGCACATATTCACGTAATCTTTGTTTTCATAACTTGTACAACCAATGTTAGTGTTTTAAGGATAGTTGTACTATCAGCGTATTAGATTAAAAATTATTTATTTCAAATATATTTTATTTTAACATATATTTGTTTTGTTCCCTTTTTTGTACCTTTTATTTTTTTTCAGATTCGAATCACTTGTCGATAACTAAGACACTTACTGGATAGTAAAGATCTTACTACCTCAATATTATCTTTTTAATGGGCCCAGCTTTTATTGAAAGACTTTCGGTTCAACGTGTTTTTTTTTTATATTTACGTGTATGGCATTAGTACCGATCGTTTTCTAATTTTCATAATTCCACATACAATACTCTGCTTTGGATTTTTTTTCTAAAGTACCGTATATTTAGTTTTCATTATTTTTTTTAAAAATACATCATAATAACTTTTAATTAAAATTACTAAATTAATTTAATTTCATATTTATGAAAATAATTGATAATTCAATTATTTTCTATAAAGTGTTTAGTTTCTTTTTAAAAACTAAACACCGAATTTTTTTAAAAATTAAACCCTAATTCAATTTTTTACATACACATAAGGGTTTTTGCATGGTCTGGGGAAATTGCCTTATCAATTATAAATTATATTCCTTTCCAGATCTTTCTCACGCTTTTGCCTTCGTTAATATATAATATTTCGTTCACAGTATAGCGTCGATTACCCGAACATGCGAAACATGAAACGTAAAATGAAAAATATGAGGAAAAATTTGTTTAAGTTAATAGAACTAATAATAGGCTTATAGAAGCAATAATAGGCTACTACTGTGACCGCATTTTTCTACAATGTAAACTTTTTAACCGATTTCGAATAAAACAAAACTGATCTCTCAATTCGCTTGTTTACATTTTTTTCAATATTCATCAATTTTGATGATTTCGGTTTTATAGATAAGTTCTGATCATGGGCTGCAAAGATACCGTCATATATATTATTGGTGGAGGCGGTGAGAAGAATAATAATATTGTTAAAAATTTATACCCACTGAGAGAAATTCACTAATTGTGTCGACTTCAAAAGGTAACATTTATAATTCTTCTATCAATAAATTCTGTGCGAATATTTTTTATACTAAAATAAAGGCAAATAATATACTAAAAACTACTGGTGGATATCTAAATATACAGTCTATACTCTTTAAAAGCTGATGATGATTAGACTTAAAAACTGATATATATTTTTTTATCTCGCTACGTATGTGTGTGAAGTTGGAGAATAATTTTTTTTAGTACTCCACTGTTTAAAATTTATTATTATTTTGTTTTCATATTTTTATTATTCAAAAAATAATAATTTATATAATTATTGGTTTATGCGAGTTGAGAATTTACATAATTTCAACAAACATTTACTTAGATCGGATATGACTTGCGTATATCCAAGCTTACTTCGATATTTCCGCACATATTTCAAATCAGTTACAAAAAGTACTTGTCTCAAGACAGTTACTAAAATTAGTTGGCTCAGTACAGTTACTAAAAGTAGTTGTCTCACATGAATTAATCAGATGGTATTTTGAATTTTTATTTCTTCAATTTACAAATTGAATATTTATTATGGATTGTGCTGAAGTATCGAATAGGCGAATTAATGGTTTCTATCTGATTGTATCTAAGTATATTTTTTTTGTATAATTTATTTAATTCACCATTCCGAAACTTGTGGTTTTTCAAACTTGTCACATTTCAATACACATTCTATACACATTTTGGCTGTACAATTTACGTATTTTATGTGAATATGCAATGACTTTTTCAATTTATAACTATATTGTTTTGTATACGCTTGGTATTTTTGGCCTTGTAGATTTTCTTTACAGAAGCGTAAAGTCCCCTTTATATACAACTATGTATCTGAATTAAATTTGTAGTGTATATTTATATTTTTGCAAATCAGACATATTTGAACATTTTTTTTTACTGTAGTGTCTTTTTTTTTTTTTTTTTTATATACGATATTTCTTTTTACTACAGTTCAATCTAGTACATATTCATGTAATTTTTTTTATAACTTGTACAACCAAACTTAGTATTTTAAGGATAGTTATACTATCAACATATTAAATGAAAAATTATTTATTTCAAATATATTTTATTTTTACATATATTTTGTTTTGTTCTTTTTTTTTACTTTTTTTTATTTTCAGTATTTCTGATTCGAATCACTAGTCGATAACTTAGACACTTACTGGATAGTAAAGATCTTACTACCTCAATATTATCTTTTTTAATGGGCCCAGCTTTTATTGAAAGACTTTCGGTTCAACGTGTTATTTTTTTTATATTTACGTGTATCGCGTTAGCACCGATCGTTTTCCAATTTTCATAATTCCACATACAATACTCTGCTTTGGATTTTTTTTTCTAAAGTACCGTATATTTAGTTTTCATTATTTTTTTTAAAATACATCATAATACTTTTTAATTAAAATTACTAAATTAACAAAATTCCAATATTTATGAAAATAATTGTTAATTCAATTATTTTCTATAAAGTGTTTAGTTTTTTTTTTAAAACTAAACACCAATTTTTTTTTTTAAACTATATATATATATATTTATTTTTTTTAAATACACATATGGAAGCAGAGCAAATATCCATATGTGTCTTTTGTTTTCGATAGTTTTCACAAAGCTCGACTTGTGATTCTGAAATTCTTTTTGAAAGTTGAAATGATTATAATTTTTTCTTTATATTTATACATTTATATCTTTTACATTCTCTTTAATTCTATAATTATATTTAACTTAGTGCTAATTTTTTTCTCTTTTTTCTATTTTGTTTGTGGTTTAAATTTTCATTATGCCGAGAACAACTCGTAATACACCAGGTACCCCAGGAGATGACGATCCTCCAGCTTCACCAGATGACTTATTCATCACGCCTCATCAAGTATCAGCGGTTAACTTAGCGGCTATAACTACGCAGATGCAGACTACAGCTCAACAGTTCCATGCGTCAGTGCTGCACGTTTCGGATGTACAGCAACAAATACAACAGCAAAGCAAGCAGATTAGTAGCATTACCGATCATAACAACTACTCTATCAAATAATAACACTATTATAAACTATTATAAATAAAATCACTATTCTGGACATTTCGGTTCCAGAAAATATTATACAGTTTATTGTCGATACTCAACATTTAATTGATATTAATTTTTTACCTATAGACGTTCTTTTGAAATCTTTAATCAATAGGTGTGCTTCGAACGCACAAACATTTTGGTCTACTTGTTTGGCTGACTCTTTGTCTTGGCAAAATATTAAACATAATTTATTACAAGTTTATATTCCACCTTTGACTAAACAGATATTAATTGATAGATTGGTCCGGCGAAATCAACTTGACACTGAAAAATTTTCGACATTTGTTCCTTCAATAATAAAATTCGCGAACATCCTACTTAATGATTCATCTGAATCCGAAATCATACAAATTATTTTTGCTCATGCCAATAATTCTGTCCTAACTATTCTTGGTTTATATCAAATTCCCGATACTTATAAAGATTTGTATCAACTAATCACTAAAATTGAGGAAATTCAAGCGCGAATAACTACAACACCCGTCAGTGTAAACGTTACTTCAATTCAAAATACGCATAATGACACTAAACTTTTTTGTACTTTCTGTAAAGGTACTAATCACAATTTTAAATTTTGTTTTAAAAGAAAGAAGCATAATATAAATGTTAGTACTACGGTTCCAAAAAACTCGCAATAGACCCCAAGTTTCTTATTAATGATGTTATTTTAAATTATACTATTTTACCTCTACAAACCATTTTCATTCAAGGTTATCCTCTATTAACACTTTTTGATTCCGGTGCTACTGTTAATGCTATTAAAACTGCGACTTTTAATAAGTTAAAATCTAACAATAGAAACATCGTCACCGAATCAATTGATAAAACTATTTCTTTGCCGGGAAATAATTTTTTAAAATGTAATTTAACTGCGAAACTTCATTTTAAATTGGCTAATTTTTCATGGACTCAAACTTTTTTTATAGTAGATTCATTACCGTTTGAGGTAATTTTAGGTGTTGCCACACTTAAAGATTGCAACATCATTTTGGACTTCTTTAAGTCGACGATCAAATTTTATTTTCATCCTAATGTTGAAATACCGTTTTCGGGTTTTTGTAACAATAATCGAATTATTAATACCATTGTCGAAGCGAAAGTAAATCTTAATAGCAAACAAACCAAAGTGTTGCAAACACTTCTTCAAAAATTTAAATCGATTTTTTCTGACATTCCTGGTCTTGCCAAGGGTTTTGAATATAAAATTAAGTTAATCGATAACATTCCGGTTTGTAAAGCTCCTTACTATCTGGCACCCGATAAAGCCAAACTTTTGGACGAGCATGTTCAAGAGCTTGTTACACAAGGGGTACTTTCTCCTTCGAACTCTAATTATAGCTCACCCGTCTTCTTTGTTAAAAAGAAAGACGACTCTTATCGGTTAGTCGCTGACTATAGGTTTGTTAACAAACATATAGAGTTTGATCCGATGAGTTCAGCCAGTATGGCTCATATTTTCGCTAGCTTAGGTAATTCGAAAGTGTTTACACTCCTCGACATGAAATCCAGTTTTCATCAGATAAAATTATCAGATGACTCGAAACATGTCACCGCGATCGTCACACAATATGGTCTGTTTGAGTACAATACCATGCCTTTCGGGCTAAAGGTGGCTAGCCAATCATTAGCTCGTTTTTTAAATTCCAGTCTCGCAGAATTTCGTCATAAATTTCTTCTTATTTATTATGACGATTTAATTGTACATTCGCCCGACATTGAATCACATTTAAATCACCTGAATCTCTTGTTCACTAAAATAAAGTCTATCGGTATCACTATTAATCCTTCTAAGGCTCGATTTTGTATGTCGAGGGTACGTTTGTTGGGTAGCGTAATATCCGCTGAGGGACGCTTTATAGACCCTATTAAGGTGCAAGCAATCAATGACATGCCAACTCCAAAAAACGTCAAAGAAGTTATGCGTCTAGTTGGGGCTGCAGCTTTTTACTCCCGCTATATTCCCATGTTCAGTCAGATTGTAGCTCCGTTAAACGATTTAAAAAAGAAAGGTGTTAGGTTCAAAATTACTAAGGTTCATCTTGATGCAATCTCTACTTTAAAAAAATCTTTAGTAAGTGCGCCTGTCTTAAAACATCCTAATTTTGACAAACCTTTTGTGCTACAAACTGACGGATCAGCTACAGGTCTGGGCGCGGTATTACTTCAAAAATATGATGACGGTTTGCACCCCATTATGTACTGTTCTCGAAAATTGAATCCAGCCGAATTAAAATATAACAGTCATGAATTAGAACTTCTCGCAGTAGTAACGGCCTTAGATAATTTTAAAGATTTTTTAACCGACCGCAAGTTTACTCTACAGACTGACTGCAGGTCGTTATTGTGGATTTTTAATACCCCCAATAAATTTAATAAATTATCTAGGTGGATCCTTAAAATTTCGAGATATGACTTTACCCCGGAACATATTAAGGGCAAATTGAACAATATGGCCGATTTTCTATCTAGGTTATACGAAACTGACCATATGTTAGTGAACAAATTTTCTGATTCAAATCAAGATTCAGGCAAAAATTTCATTAAAATTAAAGAGTTGCATAGCAATGATCCAGGTTATGCAAACCTTTTAAAAAAGATAACCAATACTTTGGATCAAACTGACTTAGAATCGGTGAATGAAGAAATCAGGAACAATGCGCAACTGAACTTTATTAACGTTTTAGCTAATACAAATTTTGATTACCTTTCTATTAAAAGCGAGCAACGTAACTCTCCCGAATGTAAAATCATTTATCAAAACCTTAAGGCTCAGATGAATGTCCCTAATTTTTGCATAAAGGATGGGTTAATTTATAAGTTCGTCGGAAGGAATCGACTAAAACGTATATTTTTACCAGATAATTTACTCGATTACGTTCTTCGATATTATCATGATTCCAAGTATGCTGCGCATAATTCAGTAATTAAAACATTCCGTGAAATTAGTAAAATATTTTACTACAAAAACCTCTATGCAAAAATAAGGGACTATGTCAGAACCTGTAAAGTGTGCCAGGCTATAAGGCCATATACACGTAACGATAAGGTTCAGTTGAGTAGTTCCGTGCCGGAGTATACCCTACATACTTTGTACGTCGACTTTATCGGTCCTATTATTAGATCAAGTGAAGGTTTTAAATATATTTTTTCTATTGTAGATGGATTTTCAAAATTTGCTTTCGCCTTTCCATGTAAAAGGCAGACCAGTGACGTTGCCATTTCACTGATACAGAAGATTTTCCTGCAAAACGGATATCCGACGGTTGTTGTAGCCGACAACGGACCAGCCTTTGCGTCGATCAAGTGGAAAACCTTCTTATTTAATAATGGTATTAGAGCTGCCTACTGTTCGAGCTATACACCATCTTCGAACAAGAGCGAGTGCCTCAATCGACAGATAAAATATAATTTAGGATGCATTCTCAAAGAATATTCTGTACAACATAAAAATTGGTCAAAATTTTTGAGTTTTGTAATTTTCAATTACAACAACTCCTACAAAAGTACAATCGACTCAACACCAGCTGAAGTTTATTTTGGTAGAAAGTTAATGACGCCGTTTGTAATTATAAACGAATTAACTGAGTTAATCACGAGTTCTGCTAAACCATCACAAGCACATATACAAGATGCGTTAAAGATTGCTCACCAACAACGAGTCAACCAAACTTTAAATAAACCAACGCTGTCTAAATATAAAGTGGGTCAATTGGTCATGGTAAAAAACTTGGCCCCGAATATGAACAAGAATATCGCACCTAAATTCGCTTCAAAATTCAATGGACCGTACAAGATAATAAAGTTCACTACACCAACTTCAGTTAGGCTAAAAGCTCCAAAATCTAATAAGAAAACCTTCGGCATGTCGATATACAACATTCGGCCATACTATCTCAGAGGATATCAAGGGAATGGTAACGTTACTGCATCCTAATTAAACATCTAAATGTATTTAAATCTTCACGTCTAATCCACATTTGTAAGATTTTTCATTCATCTATTCGTGTCATTCTTGCTTTAATATTTTTCAATTAGCATGTCGCTAATTTTTTTGGCCCCCTGGAGTGGAGAATAATTTTTTTTAGTACTCCACTGTTTAAAATTTATTATTATTTTGTTTTCATATTTTTATTATTCAAAAAATAATAATTTATATAATTATTGGTTTATGCGAGTTGAGAATTTACATAATTTCAACAAACATTTACTTAGATCGGATATGACTTGCGTATATCCAAGCTTACTTCGATATTTCCGCACATATTTCAAATCAGTTACAAAAAGTACTTGTCTCAAGACAGTTACTAAAATTAGTTGGCTCAGTACAGTTACTAAAAGTAGTTGTCTCACATGAATTAATCAGATGGTATTTTGAATTTTTATTTCTTCAATTTACAAATTGAATATTTATTATGGATTGTGCTGAAGTATCGAATAGGCGAATTAATGGTTTCTATCTGATTGTATCTAAGTTTATTTTTTTTGTATAATTTATTTAATTCACCATTCCGAAACTTGTGGTTTTTCAAACTTGTCACATTTCAATACACATTCTATACACATTTTGGCTGTACAATTTACGTATTTTATGTGAATATGCAATGACTTTTTCAATTTATAACTATATTGTTTTGTATACGCTTGGTATTTTTGGCCTTGTAGATTTTCTTTACAGAAGCGTAAAGTCCCCTTTATATACAACTATGTATCTGAATTAAATTTGTAGTGTATATTTATATTTTTGCAAATCAGACATATTTGAACATTTTTTTTTACTGTAGTGTCATTTTTTTTTTTTTTTTTTATATACGATATTTCTTTTTACTACAGTTCAATCTAGTACATATTCATGTAATTTTTTTTATAACTTGTACAACCAAACTTAGTATTTTAAGGATAGTTATACTATCAACATATTAAATGAAAAATTATTTATTTCAAATATATTTTATTTTTACATATATTTTGTTTTGTTCTTTTTTTTTACTTTTTTTTATTTTCAGTATTTCTGATTCGAATCACTAGTCGATAACTTAGACACTTACTGGATAGTAAAGATCTTACTACCTCAATATTATCTTTTTTAATGGGCCCAGCTTTTATTGAAAGACTTTCGGTTCAACGTGTTATTTTTTTTATATTTACGTGTATCGCGTTAGCACCGATCGTTTTCCAATTTTCATAATTCCACATACAATACTCTGCTTTGGATTTTTTTTTCTAAAGTACCGTATATTTAGTTTTCATTATTTTTTTTAAAATACATCATAATACTTTTTAATTAAAATTACTAAATTAACAAAATTCCAATATTTATGAAAATAATTGTTAATTCAATTATTTTCTATAAAGTGTGGTATATTTTTACATACACACACACTCATTATTTTCTATAAAGTGTTTAGTTTTTTTTTAAAACTAAACACCAATTTTTTTTTTTTAAATACACAAAGTTAGCACCGCTATTTTGAAAAATCAAAAAAATAATCATTGCGATTTTTTTTCTTTCACGATTTTCTACAAAACTATTTGCGGTATCGGAATGCGGTTTGCAGCACAAGCTAGCACAATCGAGCACAATCATTTTTTTCATTCCGACAAAATGGCAGTGTTGGATCTTAAAAACGTTTTTTTCGAATTTTTGCTTCATTTTTCAAAATTTCTAAAATCGGCTTATGGCACAACGTAGCACATTCCTAGCACGAACTAGCACAACGATTTTTTTTTAAATGGCGGTGCTAACTTCACACACATTCGTTACGATGACGGGTGCCGGAAATATAATAATAAACGTGAGCAATAAAATAGTAGACACGGTCACTTCTATACATGGAAAATATTTTCAAAATAATATGAACTAATCTAAAATAATATGAATAATTAATCTAATATAGTTTTGAAACAGAGGGTTTTGGATATTACAAACTAAAACAAGATATCTCTAGAGAATGTTTTAAGGTTGTTATGAAGAAAATTCAATTTAATGATAGGTTCTTCAAAATTTGACAGCTTATTATTTCATTAATAAAGAATATCCTGTCACAGCTTGAACGTGATCCTGTTTTTAGTTTTTGAGTAAAAAAATGTTAAAGTTACGATTTTTAAGAGATTTTTATATAGCTTAAATGGACTCGGCGGTAAAAACATGAATACAAAAATCTATATCTCGACCACCAGGTTTATGAAAAACTGGTGTTCGAGAAAAATAAAAAATAATAATAAAATTATTATTAAAATATTTTATTTTTAATAATTTTTTTATTATTATTATATTTTTGGATAATAATTTTATTAATAATTAATTTAAAAAATCTTCTAACGTGGTTAGAATTCGAGTATTTTGAGTTACACGAACTTTACCATTAATTTTGGTTGATTGACCCCCAACACTTACATAACAACCTTAACACTACTAGATATGAATTATGCACAATAATTTAATTTTATTATTTTTATTTCATGTTCATCAACACATAAACTAATTCTATTAAAAACTACTTATTAGAACACTTCGGGTATTCTGTTTTAATTGATTAAGTATACCCAAAAACGTAACGAAATTTACTTCATTCGACATATTTTTTAAATTAATATTACTTTAATTAATATTAATAAATCCTCCTCCTTTCAAACGACTTTCCACGACTCCGAATTTTTTGGATACTGTTTTTTTATAACTATTTCATGTGAAACTTTCTACAATTTTCTGATTTAAACTTTCATGCCTACCTTTTTCAAACAAAATTGGTTGTTGTATAATTTTCTTTACGAATTTTATTTGGCCCTAAAACTTTTTTAAAACCCATAAAACTGCATTCTCTTAAGTATAAGTACTAACACAACAATACAATATTTTGAATTTTTCCTGTCATATGTCTGATTATATGCTTCGGACCGTTTATTATACCCAGTATATGTAAATATACAAGGTATATTAAGTTTGATCACGGCTTCGTAACGCTTAAAAATATTGATCGTAGACATGAATGTTTGGCATATGTCTTCATAAAATGGCCTATTTCTGCCATTTCCGTATGTCCGTCCGTCCGTCTGTCTGCCTGTTTGTCCGTGGACATGATAACTCAAGAACGAAAAGAGATATCGAACTGAATTTTTTTGTATGTTTTAGAGCAAAAACTTAAGGTCAAATTTGTGAATGGGCAAAATCGGACCATGTTTAGGAAAAATGGGCAAAACTGACTATCTTTGAAACCGTAAGAGATATAACAAAAATTTAATAACAAAAAATCTTCTTCTTTTTAAAATAAACAACATAATTAAAACCATAAGAGATTTCTAAATTATGGGACAATTAAAAAATTGTTAACATTGATAAATAAACATTGATATACAACTCAGTATAAACTGAGAATTCAAGCAAGTAATTCAGTTAGTTGTTCCATTACTTGAGTTTGGTTTCAGTTTTCCTTGCGACTCAATTAAAAAAATACATCGGTTCGATTCAGTTTTCAATACGAAAAAAACAACGGTTTGGTAATTTTTCGATTCAGTTCTGAATGACCAATTGACAGGAGACAGCGTAGAAATAAGCGATATTTTTTATTTACTAAGGATTTATTTACTAAGGGATAATTGTGTGTGGTTCACATTTGTTTCAAATAAATTTTAAAATTAGTTTTAAAGTTAAATATTTTTTTAAATTACCCGTGTGATGTTGTAACTCCTGATGTCTTGACACCTTGATATCCCCTTGAGGACCATCTTGAACTTTTAATACCTCCTCCACCACCATAATCACTGCTGTTTTAATTTTTTAAAATTAAAATAAAATAACTACATTTTTTTAACAGTTTAAAATTTAAATAAAAAAAAGTTTTTTAAACTTTTAATGCAGAAAGAAAAAATTAGGAAAATTGTTAAATAAACTCACGGTTTGAAATTGTAGTATGCGTTTATTGTTGTTGAAAATAAAATAATACAAAAAATCTCCTTGAAAATCATTGTGTATTGTTACCATATACAACATATGAAAAACATTTTCTGGAGACTGAAACTTTTATAGAAAAGTGCAACAGTATTTATAAAATTGTTTTGTTAACCCGCTGAGGTACCCTTTATTTAATTATGAGGGAAGGGATAAATCATGTGTGTACTTTTTATGAGCAACAAAAAAAAACTCGTAGGTGGTTTGTTTGCGATTACCAACAAAGTTGAGAAAAATATTAAATAGGTCGAATAAATAAATATTATTCACAACAGCAAACTATACAGCTTGTTAACGAATTTCCTCCAAAGGAAATGCAGCTATTGTTTTTGCACCAATGTTGGAATTTCGTAAAAATTTCTTTAAATGTCCATCGATCCTACATATTAGATGTTAAAAATCACTATCGCTAAAATTTGTATATATATATATATATATATATACATATGTACTTTTTTTAAATGTCTGTGGACTCTCTAGCGGTCACAGTTTTATTCCGATTGTAATAAAATTAGGTATTTGAGTCGCTTTTGGTATTCTAAAGGTCAAGTTCGTTAATGCGTAAAATCGGACGAAGGGAAAGAGGGTTAAGAGGGAGGGGAAAACACAAAATTTGACTATCTCCCTTAATATTTGAAAAATCGAAAAATTTATCACGTTAAGTTGTAGGTACTAAGTTTTGTTGTAATTTTGTTTCTTATCATTTTTCTGTTACACTAATATTTACAGAAATATTTACAATTAAAGATTGAAAGTTAAAATTCTAAATATATCTGTTCACATTAGAGTTTGAGAAAAATGATCAAGTAATGAATTGTAGCAAATTTGATTTTCTACACCTTTACTCCTTATACATATTTCAATTATTCTAATATCCGACCAAAAACATAAATGTAAGAAAGGGCCGAGTTTTCGGGAAAATCCTTAATGTAATAGTTCCTTCTTAAAAAGTGTTGATATGAGAGTAAGGACCGAGCTATTTACAAAGTAAATAGCTCTAGACTTTATATAATAGTTCCTTCTTAAAAAGTGATGATATGGAAGAAAGGACCGAGCTATTTACAAAGTAAATAGCTCTAGACTTCATATAATAATAGTTGCTTCTTAAAAAGTGATGATATGGGAGAAAGGACCGAGCTATTTACAAAGTAAATAGCTCCAGACTTCATATAATAGTTGCTCTTTAAAAAGTGATGATATCCCATTAAAGAGCCGAGCTATTTACAAAGTAAATAGCTCGGTTAACTATTAACTAAAACAATTAATGAGGGGTAAATTGATTAAATGTAAGAAAAAATTTGGTTGAAATTTATTTCGTAAGTTTTCCCTTAGTATGTTTTTAAAATTTTATATAACACGGCAAGTTATTTTTTCTGATGATTTCAAATATTTTATAATGTCGACCGTTTCATTGCCCTCAGCTCCACCCACATCAAGGTGAACTCTATCGTTCTTGCCAGGTTCCCCAGTGATTCTGCGCCTTCGAGAACCAGAGGAGATTTTACGTTAGCAGAGCAGCACAACCTACTACCTCCTCCATGTTTTCGACTGAAAGTATGGCATAAACCACTGTTTGAAAAACAGTGGCGTATCGTCCTAGTGCAAAGCTGGATCAAACGTCTCTCTTCACATATACTCCAGCTCCCGATTGACCCTCTTCTAGCTTAGAACCATCTGTGTTGCATACTAGGGACTCTTGCGGGAAGCTCATTGTCTCTTTCTTCCTCTTTTTTCTATTCGGGATATATAGATTAAATTGCCTCCGAAGTCTCTGTCGGCCACTTGCTTTGCTCACTTTCAAGGATGAAAGAGGAATTTCTCTTTCCGCCTTTTCTGATATTTCCATATGGCCATAGATAATTTCTGTTTTCGCCCTTCGTCTCGAATTCCTGAGGTATTAGTCTCATTATCAACCTTTTTTTCCTATTTAAAAAATAGTAATTATAAATACCACAGCTGTTAGAAAATTCTTTTCTTGCGCGTTTTTTAATTCTTTTATTCAGCTTTCTTATCAATA
Source organism: Nineta flava (assembly GCA_963920215.1). Taxonomy (NCBI): domain Eukaryota; kingdom Metazoa; phylum Arthropoda; class Insecta; order Neuroptera; family Chrysopidae; genus Nineta; species Nineta flava. The sequence goes on along the minus strand of OY986041.1, from coordinate 68,802,544 downwards.
ATAAGTCATCAAACATTAATTTTAGTTCATATTAGTAATGAAATACATAAATCAGTCAAACTGTAAAGTAAATAAAAAATCCGCATATACCGAGTTGGGTAAACTCTCTAATATTGATAAATGTTTATAATTTTTTGGCTCCTAATTATTCTTACTTATAAAATTATTTATTTTGAAATCGCTCTGTATCCCTTTCCGGTCGCTTAATATTGGTAATTATAGGAACTAATTAAAATTATCTAATTTTATTTATTATAGGATACTAAAAAAAATTATTAGTAGAGGAGTTGTCTTTATAAAATGTCCCAAGGAATTACTTTAAGTAACATTCTTTATGTTTCAACTTTAACTTATATGTGAAACATAAAATTATTTACGATTTTTCATTACTAAAAGTATATAATATAAATTTGACAAATCTGAAAGAAATAATTATATGTAATGGAAAATTATCTAAGATTACAATTTGTAATTTATTTTATTGAATGTGTTTGTCATTTACAAAATAGAAAACATTATGACTAAATTTATCACAGTAAACACACAACAGTCTTACATCAATTTAATTCATAAAATTATAAAATATTTAATGTTTAAGTACGCCGTGCTGTGTCTAATCACAGGCTAGTATGATTGCAAGTGAATAAATATAACTATCTATAAGTCTTTCATACGAAATACAAAGGTAGCCTTTTGCTGTTCTCATCGCTTTATCTACTCCGGTTTTAATTAAGTATATATTGAACCTACAAATTTAACACACCGTAGATACGTAATCTAAAATAATCGAAGTAGCTGTTGAAGTTAGGCCGACGAAAAGGTCTACTAGATTTCTAGGTTCAATATATAATTAAAACCGGAGTGGATAGAGCAAATAGATTCGGAGCAACTAGGCTCTCCATAAGCTATAAGCTGTGTGAGAGTAAGAAAGGTATGTTTTGAAGACGGAACGATGTTTCAATACAGGTTGCCTACCAAATTATTGTCCAATAATTTATAGGAATATTTTCAATTTCCGAAAAAACTGAAAGGCTTTTCATGCATAAAGCATGATGTATGATACCATGAAATGAAGATTTTTTAATTCAGGGATTTTTTTAAAAGTGCAATTAAACAGTTATTGTATCCAGTGTCATCAAATTCCAATGACACTATACTATACCCCCTACGAAGAAAAAATAATTGAAGGTAAATAATTGTTTATTAGTTCTCCGATATGAATAATTTGATGGTTTAGAATCTAAACCATCAAAAAAATTTACCAGCGGTTTACAATTGTCAAGCGGTAAACGTAAAAGATCAAAAGATTTATATTTTATAATTTATATAATATTTATATTTTATTCATACACAAATATATTAAAAAGGTACATTTTATGCAAATTACCAGAATTCCAGAGTATGTATTCAATGTATTGTATGTATTGTATACTTTGTATAATAGTGACCATAAAAAAGAGTTGGTTTTATTATATTTTTTTCAGAAAATGTTTTAATTAAAAAAAGAAAATAATAATAATTGGTATGTACCCTGCATTTACTCTATCTCTCTTTCTACGTCTCACTCAGAGATGAGTGAAGTCAAACTTTGCCCACCTATGATCTATATCTATACTAATAATAATTCTTTTTGCGTTAGAAAGCCACCTTCACGAGGAAAGTTATAGGCTATCTAGCATTACGTTACGTTATTCTTAGTTAGCATTAAATATTGATATTTGTAAAGTAAGTCGAAAGAAAAAATAGATTTAATAGATATAGATATATAAAGGTCGCAGGTTCAAATCCCGCTGGAGGGAGAATTTTTTTTAAAATAATTTATTATTTATTTTTTTAAATTTGTTTTTAATTTATTTTATATAAATCACGGGGGAAGCTATATAAATGCATTTTATATAAATGTGGACGAAGTTGCGGGAAACATAGTAGTAGTATCTGTATATACGTCCATAATAATATTTTGAATCGTTTTTAGATAATATACATACTTAATTAAAAACGGAGTAGATAAAGCGATGGGAACAGCTTTTCCCGTGTGGAAACGGGTGCACACAATTTTGAATATCTCTCTTAATGTTTCTAAAATGAAAAAAGTTGGTCATGATGCAATTTTGCAGTTTGTCACCTCACCATCTTTCCTGTAACTCCAATATTTACAGAAATTTTTACAATTTTAATGTTCTTCTATTACTAAATTGATAGTATAACTCATATTAAGTCAGATTACGAATCGAATCGAGTTCATCTGAAATAATTATCGATATACTTTGATAACTTCTCTGGGGATCTATCTTGTAATTCTTTTATTGGTAGCAAGGTGAAAATTAAATAAAAGTTGTGAAAAAAAGCTGTTTTGTGATCATATTCCGTTTCCGTGTAAACTTTTTATCTTCAATCGAAAAGTAAAATAAAAGCAGGATATAGAACGTTTTTGAATGAGACATAATCAGAAAATCGTTAGGGAAATGATGTCAGGAATTATTAAATAATTTGTTTGGCTCAAGTTGAAAAATATGAAGATGTCACAATAAAAGACAATGCCAAGATGTTAAGAAAACCATTTCAGCCTTTAAGGTGTTGCTGAGTTTACAATCAAGTTAAAAATACAATGAAAACCGCTCCCATATAATTTATTAGTTAAATGATTTGTTTCATAGATCTATCTTTTTCTGCGTTTAGGTGGAGTTAAAAATATTGTAATACTGCAATACCGCCATTCGCATGTTAGAAACAAGAAAAATTATTATTATCCTAGCGCAAGGTCTTCTAGACCCCATAATAGGTCCTATAGCGTGTGATTATACACCTCATACTTCTAATCACAACTATTATATGTCTGTTTCATGTTTTGTTGCTTCTTTTCTTATACGTTCATTAAATTCATCCGGATCTGAAACTTCTGATTTCCATATCTCGAAGTAACGTTCAGCTGATATATTGAAGTTGGTTATACCCTTCTCCTTTAAGAAATTTTTCCAGACCTATAAAATGAAATGAAAATAAAACACACACGAATTTTTAAAAACAAACTTTTAGCTATTTGTTCTCTTACGGTTTCAAAGACAGACAGTTTTACCTATTTTACCCATTTTGGTTCGATTTTGCCTATTCACGAACTTGACCTTAATTTTTAGTTCTAGAATACACTTTCTGACTAATCAAAATTTCTGCTCGTTACCTCTTTCCGACTTTGATTTATCGAGTTTACAAATGGACGGACGGATATGCGGCTAATTAGGTCATTTTATGAACACCTATACCAAAAATTTTACAAAAAAATTAACTTAATTAAGTTTTCTTAGATAGCCAGGCAGATCGAGGAGAGTTTATCAGATCGAGGATAGTTTATGAATGCTTCGAGGAGCTGAACCACCTGGCACTGAGTAACACAGTCAGGCTGATCTGGGTACCGGGTCACTCTGGCGTTAAGGGGAACGAAGCAGCGGATTCGTTGGCATGAGAGGGGTCATCTCAAATGCCCCTTTCACCTGAGCTTATCATTCCCATAGCAAGATGCTCCGTAATTTACCGAATCAAGGGATGGCTGCGACAAGCTCATCTCGATTACTGGGACTTTGTGCAGGGCATGATGCGACAGGCAAAGTGGGCATGATGCGACAGGCTGGGCCGATCGACTGTGCTCGGTTGAAACTCAGTAGAATGCAGTTGAGAAGGGTGGTGGGGCTCTTGAAAGGGCACTGTCGATTGAACTACCACCTTCATAACTTGGGGACCTCCATATATACAGCAATCCCGACGGAGAAGTTGTGAGCCTTCTGTGTGGCGTCTTGCCTCGACATAATCCTATAGCTTCATCTGCTTAAAATACCACCTCTTACCCGGAAACGTCTCGCCTTCGGGTGACAGGTTGTTCTCATGGAGGGCACAGAGGACCCATTGAGGTGCTAGGGGCACCTAGCACCCCTAGCACCCCCTAGCACCTAGCACCCCTAGGTGCTAGGGGCCCGTTTGCGGTACCCCTCTTTCTAATTATTATTATTAACTTAATTAAGTTGAGTTCCGACTTTGTAACGGTTCAAAATATTGATCGTAGAAAAAAATTTTTGGTATAAGTAGATGTTGTGATCTAATTAGACCATTTCTGCGTATCCGTCCAACCGCCCGTAAACATGATAAGTTAAAAACGAAAAGAGATAACCAGCTGAAATTTTGTATGTGAATTTTAGAGTTAAAAATTTAGGTCAAATTCGTGAATGGGCGAAATACCCTGGTATAAATCATTATATATCGGGTATAAAAATACTACCAAGTTCTTTTAAAATTAAATAAAATTTTTGCCAATGTAAAAAATGTTTAAAATTTTAGATAAGTATGTTTGTTTCATGTAAATATTTGTCTGCTCCATGTTTCATGAACTTGAAATATTATTATATGGTTATATATTATTTAAAGTGTGGTTTTGTGTTTATATAAATGTTAATATTATTATGTTTTAGAACATTTATCAACTATGTAATACTTACTAAATCATCATTTTTAGATGATAACCTTGCATAATTCCCTTTATTTCCTTGATAAAACAATTGTACATGATACAAGAAATAGTAGTAAAAATACATTTTATCTGCTTCAATTGCCTAAAATCATAAAAGAATACATGCTTAAGGTTGATCGGACACATGTATAGGTAAAATCGACAATGTTATTAATTGCTAACTCATACGTATAAAGTAATTTTTTGAAAAAAAATCTGATTCGTAGGTATTTAATTAGAAAATAATAATTTTATAATTTATAGACAGCTTCATCAAATATATCAAAGAAAGACAGAACGTTAGTGTAACTAAAGACTATACATGTTTGTCTCACATAGTCATCGTCTGAATGATTGTATTTTTGAGTTTCTAGTTAGATAGGTAAATGTTTAAGCTTTCGATTAAGCCTTATAAATCATAAAAATGTTATGTTGTTTATAAGTAAATTAACAAAAGGTTAAACATACACAACTCTCTTACAAGTTAACATATCGGGATATTTAAAAAAAGAATTAAGATCAATAAAAAATCTATAAGTTAATAGAAAAGAAAATTTTTTTAAATAATTTTTTAACGGTTTTCGAAAAAATGCTTCGTATAAAAGTTGTTCATTGTAAATATACTAACAACTTTTATATTATGAATGTAGGTACAAATCAACTAATAAATTATGAAACTTATGTTTCCTCAATAGCAGGTACAAGTATTCAAGTAATTATAGATGTTGATTCATTTACATATTTAATTGTTTTTGTTAACTTGCGTCCATTCATCCATTGTTAGTATGGCTGCCTGTACGGTTATATTATACTAACGGAGGTGACTAGCATTTACTTACTTCGACATGTTAGTGATATGTCTGAACATCGGTAACATTCTTCATATCCATGTAAATAATGTTCCATATTACTTAAATGTCAAAGTAATTTAAAAGTAGTCCACTCCATTAGTGTAACATAACCGCAACCATACTAACAATGGATGGATAGACGCTAGTTTACAAAAACAATTAAATATGGAAATAGTACGAATTATAAGCAGTCCACCTATATAGGATCTTTCTTGTTTAGTTAGAGAGCACTGGTCCGGTAATCCTGAGGTCGTGGGTCCGATCCCAATCCAAGATGTGCATGAATTTTTATATCAAGCATTGATATCAAAGAATGCTACTCATGTTGATTCAGTTTAATTACCTGGAATGTAATTGTATTACCACTGCTACATTTAATTGGGTACACACTGTACTTATAATAATTCGTTAATGTAACAGAAGTTGGAAATAGAAATTGATATAAATTATAACCATAAAACACACTGCAGTTTTCACGATCTCTTGTATCAATTGGTGTAATGTTTACAGCATTTAAATGTTTACCTGCATAAATAAAATTAATTTAATTTAAATGTTTTAAATATTTATTTTTGAAAGCAAGATTTTTTTATAAAAGGTACTAAATTATAAACTGGAGATGCAATCAAATGCGAAACATGATTATAAATTATGTAAATGGCTACCGATGATGAAATAATTGCATGTAGAAACAATTATAACGTAATAATTTATATATGTGTCAATTTTGGTCGAAATGTTATTTGTTATATGATGTGCTTTTGGTATTACAAAGTTTGTTAATTATATCAGAATCGCCGAAAGAGACCCGGAGAGAGGTGGAAATTTAAATTTTGAAATATCTCTCTTAATATAGGTAAAATGGAAAAATGTGAAAGAGATTTTCTAGCTCTTGTCGAGAAATAGACATATCGTGTCTCTGAAAATGTTCTAAAAAAGCTAGAGAATTAGTTTACTTTTCGACTTCTTGAGATTTACGTCTCGACATAGGTATGTTTCTCACTTTGTCCCGAGGTCAGAGTCATAACTCGCATGTATTATCCAATATACTATAAAGCTGAAGATGAAGCTGACTGGTCTGACTGACACACTCACTCACTCATCTATATAAAACCTAACCCACTTAGAAATTGCTTCAAACCGACGAGAAAAATCGGAAAACTTCAACTTTTTCATTGCAACCCCGCGGAAAATCGAAAAAACATCCCTCAAAATTACGTTTTTCTGTTCACTACATGCTAGAAATTTCGAATTTTCACCAATCGACCCGAAATAAAGTCAAATTAACAGAAAACTTCATAACCTCCATCTCAATTCCCCGAAAATTGAAAAAACACCCCTAAAACTGCCCTTTTCCCTTCTATTCATGTTAGAAAGATCGGGTTTTTTCCATTTGACGTGGAACAGGTTCAAAATAACAGGATTATTTGAAAAATGTAAATTTTTCCATCGCAACCCTTCGCAAATGGAAAAAAAAACCAAAACTACCCTTTTTCTTATACATGCTAGAAAGATGCGGTTTGTTGCATTCAACGCAGAATAACTGCAAATTAATCGGGTAGTTCGAAAAACCTAATTTTTTTCATCGCTACCCCTTGAAAATGGTAATGTGATACCTATCTATGCGCAGTACGCCAAACCCCCCACCCTAAACCCACCTCCCCAAAACAATTACCAGCCCCCCCCCCCCAGAAAAACCCTCAAAATTCTGCCCTCAAAAAATTCCCCCCCCCATTAATTCTCTAATAGTAAGTACTTTTTGGGAAGTAAATTTCAACTTTTTTGGCAATTCATGTAAGGTTATATCCTGTGACGCGGAGCCACGGGGTCAAGGGGGGAACCCCCTTGCGAGCAGAACGAGTCTTTAGATACTATAGTCACAACAATAACAGTATGAACATTTAACGATTGTTTTCTATTATATATATCAAGGTTTTTGCATTCAACAAAATATCAGGGTTTTTGTATTGAAACAATTTTTTAAGAATTTAGATAGTATTTTTTTTCTTGGAAAACTGATTCTTTTTGAGGTCATTACTGTAGTGATTACTCCATTTTAAATAATCACATGAGTAATCCTGACCTACTAAAATAATTATAATCAAAAGATATAAATGCATATTTATAAATTTAGCTCTTATTGTATATAAGAATTATGCCATATCATCGCGGTTTCAAAAGAGGTTCTCAATTCCACATATATGTACGAAACCGTTAACCCTGCTTAAAAAAATACAGTATTCTACATTTCGATGAAGAAAAGTGAAATATACTTTCATGAAAGAGGTTAAAGTTTAAGTAATTTGCAATAAATTTGAACGTATAAATTAGAGGTTTTTAACTTCCTTGGTGGAAATAATTCTCTACAAAAACTGAGAATAATTCTTTTAAAACTTCTAAAAATCTTATTTTTCTGAAAAATTCTGAAAAAATAAATGTTTTATAAATAATTTAAAGACAGAAAACATATAATATTTTGGACTCTGCCAGAAGAGTTATTCAGACTTTTTGGAAAGTTTTTCAGAGAACTAATTAAAAATATAACAGTTTTTCAGAGTTAATTTGTTTTTTGAATAAATGTCTCGTATTGTCTTAATAATAGTAATTCAGACTTTTTCAGAGAACTAATTAAATAAAATATAACAACTCGCTCCGGCGATATTTGAACTTACGATCTCCTGTTTACTAGACAGGCGTTTCAACTAACTAAGCCACGACACTGTTATGTATTCAACACTTTATAAATTAATAAATTCTATTAACTTTATATATAACAAATACTACTAAAATAGTATGGAATTAAAATATGGCGTGGAAAACTGTCATACAATCTCTATATACTAGTTTTAGTAGTTTAATCCACTTGGGTGTGTGCAACAAATTTAGTGTAAGCTTGCCCCATAAACTTTATACACAGGCTGAGTCTGTATATAAAAATTGTGTGGCTGTTCCCGCCAGATTAGTTTTTTTATTTGAAAACAATTACTATACAAGAGACTATACAAGTATGCTTTTATATGGGGAGTCAAATGAAATTTTTTTATGTAAAGATAGGCTATGTGACAGTTGGCATTCATCGGCATTCGTATTTTAAATGGGAATTTAACATTGTATATATGAATACTCGCTATGTTGGCAAGGATCTTAATCCCCGGTGGGGCCTTCGGTCTTGGCTTCACGTCTTAGAAAGAAATCATACCCTGCATAGTTTAAATTTGGTAAAATAAAGAACACAAGACCTCAATCAATCAAGAGAGGTTAAAGCGGAAGTCCTAGATAAAGTCAAGGGGGGTATAACTGGAAAATATTCCCTGTAAGTTTCAAAGTATTCCACGTGGAATGCAAAAAACCGCACTCTTCTAGCATACATAGAAGTAAAGAGAGTATTTGGAGGTTTTTTCCCGTTTTCGAGGGGTTGCGTTGGGAAAATTAAAATTTTCCGATATTTCCCGTATGTTTCAAAGTATCCCACGTCAAGTGAGAAAAAATGGCATTCTTGCATGTGTAGAAGTATAGATGGTATTTTTGGTTTTCTTTTCCTGTTTACGGGAGGGGGGGGGGGGTTAGTGCGTTAGTTAAGTTAAAGTTTTTTTCGAATTTTCCCCGTAAGTTTGAAGTTATTCCGCGTCGAATGCAAATCCCCATCCTTCTTGCATGTCTAGAAGTGGGTTGGATTTTATAGATGAGTCAGTTAGTAAGTCAGTTACAAAAAGGGCTTTATATATTATAGACTCGCTCTGCTCTTGATCTTTGTTGCGGACTTCGACCTTGGCTTCGCGTCCTAGATAGAATACTATGCTGATCTTCCAATCTCTTTTGCAGTTTTGCAAGAATTTCTGTAAAGAAGATATTTTTGGGGTTTTTCATATTTTTTTTTTGGTGATGAGGGGATTTGCGTTGGGGAAATTAAAGTTTTCCGATTTTTCCCGTAAGTTTGAAGTTATTCCGCGTCGATGGGTAGATCATATGAGTGAGTGAGTCAGCCACACAAAGGACTGTATATATTATAAGAGTCATTCCTATTGTACTTGGGATATGTTTTCACACCATGCATGTGTCCTCAAAATTGCATGCATGTCTGGTATTCTAGTCTGTATACTCAGACATTGCATTCATATCAGTGTTTTCAAATTTTAAAATCGGTATTAGAAAAAAGGAATTTTACAGACCTAAATAATATGCTTCTTGTTTCCAATATCTTCCACCATTTTTACATTCATTTTCATTTGAAAATTTATTAGTTAAATATTGTACAGTTTTCCGACTCAATACATATCCAGCCTCAGCAACATTATGTGTAACACCCCAGAATTTAATACTATGGCCAATATAATACATATTATTATAATCTAATGTTGCTAAAAATAATCGTAAATTTTCGATAATTGCAAATAAATCATCATTAATAAAGAATGTCCAAGAATATTCATGATAATTTCGTTGAATATGTTGTAAAATACGACATAACAACTCCCATGATGAAGATGCATTATACTGTATCACATGAATATCATTTTTATTCGATGATAGTTTTAGTGTTTTTAAACTATAAAATATAATTGTATTACATTTATGTCCCCATGTATTCTTTATTGCTTCGGCATTACGTAATTTACGTACTAATACAACACATAATACATTAATTTTTTTATATAAATATTCGGATTCTATTGTATAATTTTGTGCACTTCCATAACGTATATCGTCCATGAGTAGTAATGTTCGATGTACATTGCTTTTTTTAAGCCAATGTTCATAATTGTTTACAGAAACTTTAGTGTTTACTTTATCATGATTGTAAGGTACTTTTAAATGTAAATGAAATATTATTAATGATAAAATTGAACCTAATATTACACCGAATATAAATGTTATAAAATTATTTAGTCTTGGAAACATTTCTTTAACATTTTATACACTTTTATACACTTTGTTCACTGATCACAACACTGATGAGACATCAAGATGGTATTTTTTAATCTTCTTGTAAACTGGTTATTATTACACTTATAAAATGTTTTTAATACTTTTCTTCCATTCATTTAAAAACAAAACAAAACTCCCACTTTGATCATTCCATGCTCATTGTTTCATTATTATTACCTTTATATTTTTACAAAGAGAGCACAAATGAACATTTGTTTTTAAAATATATGATTCAACATTTACTGTAATAATAAAAACAATATGTAAAAAATAGTTTACCGTTATGTCTTTTATTTATTATATAAAAATAGACATAAAAATGTAAATAAATGAGGTAATCGCGGTGTACATAAAAGTTTATTTAAAAAAAAATTAAACACACTGTTTATTTTGAAATTTATTAATTTTTTATCGGTTTTTATCAGTAGTAGAATACTTTATAGTTGAAAGAGCCGTATATACTTGCTGTTATATCCGAAAGCCAGGTCTGATAGACAGATTTTTTTATTTTGATATAAATATACTTTCTCTTTTGAATAGATTATCCAAAAACCTTATGATTATACTATGTAGTTGGAATATTCAGTCCAAAGAAACCAATGCAATTTGGCGTCGAACTATACAATTGTAATTACCCAGTTCGGTCCAACTGAATAGACCTTTTTAACAGGCCATTAAACCTGTACAGTTTTAAACCTTACTTGTAATTATATCAGAAAGCAAAAAGTGTTCAGTTTTTCCTGAGAGGAATATTTGCATGTGTATATAGAAGAGTCTTAAGTAGACTACAGTATTTATAGTGAGCGAAAGCTGCAAGTATTCATCAGTAATCAATAAGGTTGACGTGCGATATTTCTTATAAACCCCAAGGTATATCTATCCATATCTATCTATTCATCAAAAAATGCTTAAACAGAACCCTACATATGAAATTATCCGACGACATTATACCAACGAAGATTTACTATCTCGAAATGGTCAGAATTTATCTCTTTATAAGATAAAACTCCGTAAATAGAGACGAATCGCTCGTGCGATTCTTAGAAACATCACTAAAAAGGCACTGGATTGGAGTCTTCAGGGATCCGAACTAATGAGAAGTATAACAATCACCTGGAGAAGGACAGTCTTACAAGAAATTGGGTACAAGTGCCAAACTTGAGGCATGGTTAACCTCATTGCCAAGGGCAAATATTAAAATTTTTAATATCTCTCTTAATGATTGTAAAACAAAAAAGTTGATCAATATTAAAGTTGCAAAAAATAAATTTTACTACAATTTATCATCTAACCATTTTTTCTGTTACTTCATATTTACAGAAATATTTACGATTTTAATGTTCTTATATAGTAATTTCATTGGATATCCATTGTATCTTTCCTGTAGGAAAATTCGCTTAATCTGCGTAGCTCTTTCGTGGCGAGTTGTTTTGTAGTATATAATAATTTCCTAGTTAATAACACATTTGTTTGAAATTTTAATTTCTCAGTAGCCAATTTATTTTGGACCACATATATTTTATAGATAATCGATTTTTATGTTTAAATTAAAAGTTAATCTTATCAAAAATTTGATAAGATTAAATAATATTAGACTGGGTACGCAGTGCCTGATTATGAAATTTGACGCCCCTACGCACAAAATTTTTTCCGCCCATGCAAGGAAACCGAAAAAAGTTATATAACAAATTTTAAATTTAAATTCATGAAATATTTAATGATTTTTAAATAATAATTCGATTTATTATAGCTGATTGCGTTAGAGTGGTCGCATTGTCGGTAAAATCGAAAGCTGAAAGTAACAAAGGTAACAACAGCATGCATATCTGCATTGAGCGAGCATACAATGTATGTAAGTCCACTACATTAATAGCTAATTGTAACATACATTAGCTTTATCAACGTGGAGTTAGTTGGTTCGCTTGGGGTTTAGGAAAACCTGGATTTCTGCCACCCCCCGGAATCTTCCGCCTTACGCACGAGCGTTGCGTGCGTAGGCTGTAATCCGGCACTGTGGGTACGCGTCTACCACTTTATAGCACAAAATTATATTTGACTGCAAAAGTGGCGTTCTTTTTCCCAAATTTCATAAATGACTTGTGCCGTATCCATTCGGTTTTCGAAAAAATGTTCATAACAAAAGTTATTAGAATTTTAATGGCAAACTACTTTTATTTGAGACATTTTGCTGTTAATTGTGTACATTATTTTCGAATGTCAATTGTACACTTGGCCACAAAAGTTGATGTTAGTTTTTTAAATTTTATAATTGATTTGTACCTTATCCATTCTGTTTTCGACTAAAGTTGTTACTAAATTTATAATGAACAACTTTTATCCGAAACATTATTTCGAAGAACCAAATCAATAAAGCACAAATCAATTATAAAATTTTTTAAACTGCACATAAACTTGTGTGGGTCAGTACATGACAGTACCAGATTACAAAACAAGCACTATTCTAAATACACTTCAATTGTCCGAAGAATTGTCTCCAGATATCGGAAGTGGACTATCCGGATCGATTTGAAGAAAAAAAATTATTTTACCCCGCACTAATTTTAGGACCCTGCACTAATCTTATGGAAATTGAGTTTCAGTCAAATTTGCTTATATTGCAGGATTTAGCAGATCTTGGCATCCTGATTAAAAGTCACCGTGTTTAAATGTCAGAAATCTGTGGATGTAATTATTTTTAGGAACACTTAGTTATATCATATCAACTGTTGTGTGGGGGATGTCTCCTCCCTCCCCCCCCCATGGTATCAAAGTACCACAACTTTTATTTTTCAAATGGAAACTCTTATTTCCCCCCCCCCCCTGCACAGTGGTCCTTAAATGTTCAATATTTCGATATATTTAGAGGAGGCCGAAGCCTGGCAAGTAGGCTTTTCTAGATCTTTTTTACCGACCCCTGAGGAACCCCTTAACCTCTTCTATCCTCTAATACCACACCTGGGGTGTGTTCCCAAAAATTTCAATGTTAGTAGTATTTTAGAGCTTCTCTGTTTCGAAAGGAGTCGCATACCACCACAAATTGAACGTATTTGAAAATAAGTTTGATGACTCTGAAAGGACCTTGCATATTAATCAAAGATACGAAACGATATGATCGTTGGAATAACATGACATATTCCAATAAATAAGGGTATCCATGGATATTAGCCCGAATACTTTATTATTTAAAATATGACATTTAATATTTATTATGAAATACGAAACGTCAATTATAATTCTATATACCTAATTAAAAACTAGTACATAATTATATACAAACAATTTTTTGTACAAATAAAAAGTTTTAGAAATATATCATGAATTTCGCTGAAACATTTTATAATTCGGACGGTCATTTTCTATATTTTCCACCTACATCAGTTGGAAAAACATCCAAACTTGCTGTTGAAATTCCAGAGTTCAATCAGGTAAATACATTTTTAAATTTTTGGAATTGCCATTGTCACTTTACCACAAAATACAGTTTTATCATTTGGAAACATAATACAAAAGTAATTGAGAATAGAAATTATATTCCGTTTTTTATTATCTAATTCATTTCTCTGAAATGAGGAAATGCACATTTAATGGAAAATTCATTCAAGGTCGATCTACATGGTAGTTTTATTTTCGAATTGCATCTTGTAGATTTATATACGTTATGAATTATTCCTCACATAAGTACTATAGACCACAAAGGTCCATGCCATTTTTTTAAATTTGGTAATTGATTTGTGCCGTATGGATTCGTTTTACGAAAAAATGCTTCGGATAAAAGTTGTTCATTATAAATAGAGTAACAACTTTTATTCGAATTTTTTTTTCCAAAACCGAATAAATAAGGCACAAGTGGTGGCCAAGTGTATAATTCTACAAGCTTGAGTGGCAACGTTGCTATAAGACCATACATGCCCTTTCTCATCAGAGATGGTTATTGGTACTAACCATAGGCGCTCGGAAAGGGGACAAGAAGAGGCATTTGCTCTCCTCTTGGTTTTAAGATTTCAAATTTTCTGATTAACGTATATTACTCATTACATAAAAAGATATTTAAACTTATTTAAGAAAAGTGAAAGCATGATTACGAACAACAATGGCCGATGTCAGATTAAATTCCTTAATCATTGTGTTTTTCATCGAAATCTCGTTAACGATTCATTAAAAAAAATAATAATTATATGATGAAATAAGTAATGAGTTTGAAAATGATTCGAGGCGGCTGTTTTTTTCGGAAGTAAATAATTATAATATGTTACCTGTACAGGCTTCGCTCTAAAATTGTGCCTAAACTATTTGTTGTATGATAAAATATTTTATACAAAAGTGGTTTGTTTTTATTAGATAAACATTTTTTATATTTAACGATTTTCTCTATCTCATACCGTTTAAAAGTTAGATTTTTTAGCATAGCTGTCACGCGGCACAGATGAATGAAATGCAAACTCTTTATATCCTATAACCTTCCTCAATACACGGGTAATATAACGCAAAAATAATTTTTCAAGTCGGATTGATAGTTCCTAATAATAGTGCGTTCAAATATGCAAATTTTCCAGTGTTTTAATATTAGTAGAGATTTGTATCGTTGTACGAGTAATTTTAGAAGCTTAATCAAAACTAAAACTAAAAGTCGAATAAACTTGATCCAAAAATAAAAAAGGTGCTTGCAGAATATTTCTGAACCTACATATTATACTGTAACTTTGAAATCATATATCTTGGCCATTAGTGCTTACCCCTCCTGGAAAAAGTCCTGCGGGCGCATATGTGACTAGCCCTATATGCATTTTTATCATTGTCGTAAGCAAGATTTGTAATCAACTCTAATATTTTTAATATTATTAACTCTATTATTATTTTACTTCTTTTCCCAAAACTATTTTTCCACTTTTTCACTACTGTGTTTTCACTTTTTAGTTCATCAAATAAATGCTTGCTTAAAAAAAATTGTATGTCTATTATTTTCTACTTTTTAGTCTATTACTTTAACAAAATTTTTTTAATTTATTTTTATTGTAATACTAATCTATATAGATCGATATTAAATAGTACATTGCATTGTCACGGGACTTATACACGTGTAAGAAATTTCTAGCCCAATTAGAACTAGTCGAATTTTAAGATATTTTCCTCACAAAAATTGGAATTAAATAAATGCTTGTAATAAAAATGATCACGCACTGATAAAGACTCGGTAGATACAGAGTATTTAAACCATTTATTCAATTATTATAATTTTACATTTCTTATTTTATAATTAGGATCGAGAATTTTATCAAGTTGTATGTGATGAAAGTGTTGATGTATTGGATAAAGTATGTTTTGTTGAATATAAAACTAATGTTAGAAAAAAATCAAAGGAAACATTTTTTGTAAAATTTACACCAAAAGTAGCATTTTGTCAAATTTATAATTACTTTCAAATATTGGAAAGAAATGGTCATCATATTAATTTGTTTGTATACACCGAGAGTACTGGTTATTATTTTTTGACAGTCAATTTAAGGTGCGTCCACATATACCCCTTTGGTTCGTGGCACCTTTGGTTCGATGGAATTTTTTATTTCAACGAACCTCCAGCGATCCATAGGAAACCCACGAACATATATTCATATATGCAGTGAAGTTGAATCACAAAAATCCGTTATTTAAGCCTGAAAATAATCTAAAGATATTAATTCAGCTTGAAAAATGTTCAAGTTGAACTAAAATACTACATTTCAATTAATATTAAAAAAAACAATAATCACATGCGCACTAAAAACGACAAACCTTTCATGAACACGTCCATATATGAACTGCGAACATACAAAGTGTTCGTTGAAAACACCGACTTCAGATGGATCATTGTGCGCCACCGCGTGCACCGTCCAAATATGACGAATTCGATGCGCACGAGAGGCGCGCGTACCGCGCTGCGCGTATATTTGGACGCACCATTACACACTAACTTTCAAAAATTGTTTATATAAAAAAAAAAAAAAATATTTTTTTGTAAATTATTTTATTTACAAAAAATAACTAAATATAATATAAAGTATAAAAGCCAGAGGCCGTGGGTTCGATTTCATTCCTAGATGTGTATGATTTTTCATATATCAAATTTTTTCAAGTTAATTTAGTATTTTCATTTGAGTTCTGAAAATGAACCACTGTGCGATATGTTGAACTAATCTAACGTGACTAACATTTGATGACACTCAACCTTCCTAAACTAATGTTTTTAAGATTTGTGCGCAATGCTAATTCATTAGTTTATTCGTATGGCAATTAAAACAAATTATAATTATTTAAAGGAGCAATAGTGGAAATATCGAAAGAAGACATACAATTTATATGTGATGATAAAATTGAAGAACGTAAAAAAGTATTGGAACTGCGAAATATATCTAAAATTGATACAATTTTTCAATTTGATATAGATCAACAATCAGGTTTTTTTGCTGTTGATAAATTAAATGGTACCATATCAGCCAACAGTCACATTTATATCAATGTTTATTATCGTGGAAAAGTACCTGGAATACATGCAACAAAACTCACTTGTTTATTTGAAGATTGTGTAAATTACAAATATTTTAATTTTATTATTTAATTAATATATACCGTGTGTTTTTTAAACTGCACTCAATATGGAAACAATGTATGTATCTGTCGCTGTCCGTGTTACTCACAGACATTTGTAGAATACAGAATGTAGAATATGTATACATTGATATGTATACAGACGGTGATATGTACATCACTGTCTGTGCACAGTGAGCGATGATGTGAACAGCCTTGTTCCACCGAAACTGCACTCTACAAGTGTCTGTGAATTTGGGTGTGAGGATAGATGCACTACACAATGTTCCTATTGGGTCTATGTTGATAGACATATTGTATACTGCAGACTACAGCGTAACTTGTTTATAAAGGTGTTTGAAAATCAACGATGAGTTTTCATTGGATTATTATGTTTTGTAGTCCCTTGATACTAAAAGTACTTTTTCAAATTCAAATTTTATAATTAAGTTTTGTATCAGAGGTTTTGGGCGACACAAACTTTACTCGAAGTTTTTCTTGGTTTTGAATGATTTTTTCTTGAAAAATATGTAATTCTGACGATTATCTTTTTTTTTCTTCTAATTTTGCTTCGTTCCAGAGATATAAGGCCATAAATGTGCCAGTAAAATTTTTCTAAATTTAATATTTTTATATTCTGTAACGATAATATGTAAGAAAGTGAGTATCTAAGAAGAATCAGGATTCATATCCCGGAAGCTTTTAAATTTCGTAAAATTGAATACTTCTATTATTTATTCTAGTTGATATAGTTATTTGGTTTAGACCTTGGTTAATAACTTTAATTGACCTATTTGACCTTGAGATTAGTTTTTGAAAATATCATGTTTCTTAAAAAAACATTTTTATCTTTCCTGTTTTAGCGAATTTCCTGAAAGGAAATAGAGCTATTGGTCCCGTACCGAAGTCAAAATTTCGCAAAAATTTCTTCAAATGTCCATCGATCCTACCTAGTAGATGTCAAAAATCACCATCTGTAAAATTTATATATATATATCTATGGACATATATATATATATATATATATATATATATGTGTCTGTCATCACTCTAGCGGTCACAGTTTTCATTTTATCGAGATGAGATTTGGTATTTGAGGCGCTTTTGATATTCAAAAGGTCAAGTTCGTTAATGGGTAAAATCGGACCAGGGGAAAGGGGGGTTTAGAGGGAGGGGGAAACACAAAATTTGAGATATCTCCCTTAAAATTTGAAAAATCGAAAAATTTATAAGAAGTAAAGTTGTAGGTACTAAGTTTTACTGTAATTTTGTTTCTTATCATTTTTTCTGTAACAATAATATTTACAGAAATATTGACGGTTTAATATTGAAAATTAAATTCCTTAATATCTCTGTATATTGTAGCAAATTTGATTTTATACAACTTTATTCCTTACGCATTTTTCGATTGTTCTAATATTAAGAGAGATATTTTATATTTTGTGTTTTCTTCTTTTTTTATACCTCCCCCCATTCTCCTCGACGTATGTCATTTATTAAGAAAATTGGACTTGCAAATGTAAAATCATATATGACATTTCATTTTGATCAGACTAAAATTGTGACCACTAGAGAGTGATTTATTCTAAGGAAATTCGCTAAGTTGAAGCAGCTCCTGCGTAACGAATTTTTTATCCTTGAAATAAGAATCAGCAATAAAAGAATTGGGTTTCTATTAAAAAAAAGTTGACCTCAAAATAACCTTCAAAAACAAGTTCTAGGTCCCACTTGAAGAAACCTTACAACTTTTTTCTGAAGCATTTTCGTGCAAATCTTTGTTTTAAAAATATTCAGCTGATCAAGTTAAAGTGGAACACCGAGTACTTATATATGTTATTGAAGATTTCACCAAAACATAGAGTGTCCCTCGGAGAAACCTCCTCAAAGTCAAAAGATTCGTTAAGCCTTTTTTTGAGATTTTAAACAGACAAGCGCGGTAGACGGACTTTACTTTGTACTAAGTAGGGCCATTACAAACCTAACATTATAATACCCAATTTATTGAATTTATTTCTAGCCACCTATTTTGATAAATGTTTCTGCCATTAATACAATAAATAAAGGAGGACAAGATAAAAAATTTTCTGAAAATTATTCAAATTGCATCTATTATCCATTTCCACGAACTGAATCAGTCGGTTATAAAGGATATCTTCAAGATATTGCTCCTGTATTACATTTTGATACGCCGTTTTCGATTACAAAAACTTTTATCGATTTTGAATTTGTGAAAAGTGGCACAACTTCCAAACAAGAGAAATTTTCAGTTAAAAATCATATGAAATATGATATTTATATCGTTTGGGAAGTTGGTAAGACATGCATCCTTTTTTTCAATAATTTTACTAAGGGTTCGTAGAATCGTTCTCGTTTTCGAGTTGCTAATTTGGTGACGGTCTGCACCAAATTAGCAACAAGTAACATCTCCTCGGAGAATAATTACAATTAGCTAATTCATACTGATGAGGACTACTTTGTAGTCGAAATACGTATTTATAAAATACAAAAAATTTTGATCTAGGAAATTGGGGCAAAAATCGAAATTTAAGATTAATTATGTTATCTTGTTTAAAAACTTTAAAAATTACCTAAACTTGAAAAATATCCTCTCTATGGAAACTTTTGAAACTTTAGTAACAGTGTATGAATACAAAATTTGAAGTCGTACCCCAAAAAAGGTAGAAATCAGAGCCACTCCCTAAGATAAGGTTACATATTCTTGGACAACATCCCTACACAACCCATAAAAAATGTAGTGCTCTACCTCCATACATATCCGTAACATGCTAGAACCTAGTATACTATTTTTATTCCTACAATTCAATATAATGTCTATTTTCTTGTGCTTCTGAAATAGATATTCGTGATATTTTTACAATTGTGCCAACCCATTGCACAATAAAATCTGATGACTGTGAAAATTTTGAGTGTAGTTTTAAACCTCCAGAAGATGATAAACTATATGGTGGTATAATAAGTGGATCAATTTATTGGACAAGTACTATAGAAGATGCATTTACAATCCCCATACCACTAAACATAAGATTCATTGGTATGTTTAAAAATTACAATCTTTTTTGTATATAAATTCTATAAATTTCATAATGAAATAAATCAATTGTATTTTTTTTATAGGACATTCGTTTCCTCCAGGTCATGGAATTTGGATACCTCAAGTTTCTTTAAAAAACGAATATGTTATAATGCCACCTTGTTTACCAACTTTGTGTTGTTATAAAAATATAGTTTTACGTAAAGATGGTATTTTACCAGTATTATTTAAATTTATTCCACCCGTTAATTCGTAAGTTTAATAGAAGTTTAAGGGAAAATTCAAATCAGTATTTTTTCGCCCAAAGTATACTTGAATTTAAAAAATTGAACCGATCAGAAATGATATGTGTTCAAGAGCTCCCATTTCCTGAAATTTTACAAAAAGCTTCTAAATAACTCTAAATGAAAGTACCACACAGAATTTTCGGCGATTCCAACAGAAAAGGGTGTTTTGGGAGATAAAAAAGTATTTTATCTAGAAAAAATAGGCACACGTATATGGGTTTTAAGGATTCTCTCATCATTTTCTGCGAGTTTTCACCAAAACGACCTCTAAATTCGTACTTATACGAAGAACAAATCTATATACAAGTACCTTTTTTTGTTTAACTTTAGCGTTGTAATTTCTACGAAATTTATATAAATAATTATATACATATATCTATAAACATTGAATAATATAGGTGGCTCAAAACACCTTCACGATTTTTAAATTCAATAATTCTTTCTGGAATTAATATTTATTGAGTTTCTCTTTTTTAGATTATAGTAAATTCTTAGGAGTTTCGATATAGAGTGATACCAGCCTGCAGAAAGTATAAATATCGTAACTTTTTATTTGGAAAACGGGAGAAGCTTTATTTCTACTTCAGAGAAACTATCGACGATATTTTAATGTCAGATATACTCCTTCTAACCATACGATATTACTGATTATTTTCTTTGGTGTTATCTGAAAGAAAGAGTTTATGTAAACAAGCTACAATGCTTGGAACAACTTAGAATATTAGGCGAGAGATTTTGGGGATATCTCAAGAAACTTTACGAAAGGTCAGATGTGCTGGGAAGAGCTCATAGTTTGCAGCGCGAAAGGGGATATCATTTATTAAACAACATTTTTCGTAAATATTTGGAAAAAAACTTCAAGAAACACACTTTATATTATGAGTTGTAAAATATAAATTTTCATAACTTCTCATATACTTTTTTTAATTTAAAATCGTGAAGGTACTTTTGCGCCACTTTGTATATATATTTTCTCTGAATCAGTCATATTTATGTGATGAATTTCTTCGAGATACAGTGGTCAAATACAATTTTTCGAGTTAAAATAAAATTTTTCGAGAAAAAATGTGCTAAAATACCTTGTAGGGAAATATTGATTGTTTCGACTTATAGGGAGCTTTCAGGTCTCGATTAATTTGATTTTTTTTAAACATAAAAAAAAAGAATATGAAATAGTGTGGAAATTTAAAACAAAAAGGTAACTTGCAAAATATTGGTGTACGATGACGTTGTGGTACTTTTTTCACTCAGCTAGGTTCAATTTTTGTAAATTGTTAGTGTACCTACTCTACATTTTATTACGAAATATAGTTAAATGTTTTTTAAACAGAAAATATATTTTGAAACCCATGGCTGGTTTAATCAAAGACAATTATCAAATTGTGATTATTTCACTTTATTCGAGTGTAGAAGATGCAGAAATTTATTTCGAGGAATGGAAAGTAATATTAAATAATAATCCTGATTATGAAATAAAATTCCAACTTCGTGGTAAAACAGAATATCCATTGCTTGAAATTGGTGATAATAATTTAGTAAGATTTAACACTTGTCGAACAAAATGTCAGCAAGGTGCATTAGTTAAAATTCATAACAAAACAAGGCATAGTGTAAAGTAAGTATACCTGCCAGCAGTGCCGGATTAACACCTTGGGGGGCCGTAGGCATATTTTTTGTGGGGGCCTCTTTAATAGCACGAAAAATTAAAGAAAAATAATTAATCAGCTAAGAGTCTAGGTAACCAAATCGACCCAGCTCTGGCAATTGATTTGATCTTTGGATATGCAATCCTACGTAACCGAATCGACTCAGCTCATTGAATAATGCACTTGACCTCGATTGCATATTGAAAAATCAAAAAAATTGTACGAGCTGGGTTGCTTTGGTAAAATGTTTGTTAGTAAGAAATAACATTATTTAAGTAAAATCGTTAATTTAAAAAAATATGTTCTTAAATAAGTCAAATGTTCTATAGCTGTATTAAAAAATTTTTTTTGCCAACAACTACATTTTTTTAATCTTGTGGGGGCCGTTCTTTTGTGGGGGCCTATAGGCTCAGCCTACTCAGCCTATGCTATAATCCGGCACTGCCTGCCAGCACATGTAAACTAACAGTTTAGCGCAGATTCGCTCCTGTTGAATAAAACTACATGTTTTGTTGGCATAAATGCATTGTCATGCCAATCAGTCAAAAAAACTGATAAGCGGGGTAAAGGGAGGTCATTATGTATCATTTTACCGAAAAATAGTATTACCCCAAGTCTAACGGTTTTCAAGTTATTCACAATCACCAAATAAAATCAAAACGGTTCCGTGTTCTATTTCTACTACACTTTTCCAGGTATCAATCCAAACTGTATATTATTATTTTAAAAATTTTTAACAGATATCAAATAATTATTCCACCAAAATTAAAGAATTATTTGCATATATACGAAGATGTTGATATAATACGAGCACACGAATGTATTTTTATATTTTGGTTATGGACTGGTGTTTGTAATGGATATCAAAGTATAGATGTTACTATTCAAACTACGGCTATTCATTATAAAAAAACAGAGATTGGTGTTCCTCAAGAAAGAAGAATAACCGTATGCGGATTAGTAATACCATCAGAGCTATGTGTAAGTTACAGACTAATTTGGTGAACGTTAATATCAAGACAAAAAATTGTCTAAAATTATTTAAATGAGAAAGTTATTGAAATAATATAACTTATACCACAATTCCAAAACAAAATTGTACATTCGAAAATTTATTAAAATAATATACACTATGTTTAGTTTACATCTTCGTATAGTAGATCTCTCACGAGTATGAGAGAGTACATATGTATACATTAAGCAATGTGTATGAGAAGGAGGTCTTATAGGTTTGATAAACAAGCATATTTTTTCATAACTGTTCGAGTGATCACCAACCACTCAAACCTATAAGACCTCCTTCTCATACATATTGCTTGATGTATACATATGTACTCTCTCATACTCGTTATGAATATTATTCACTATTTTGAAAAATATGCTTGTTTATCAAACCTATAAGACCTCCTTCTCATACACATTGCTTAATGTATACATATGTACTCTCTCATACTCGTGGGAGATCTACTATGCGAAGATGTAAACTAAACAGACGGTATAGTTATCGGTATTTCGATTGCCACACAACTATCGTAAATAGCTAAATTTTCGTATAACGCATTAAATAAATAAAATCTAGCCTTATAAATAAAAGAAATTATTATGCCGGCAGTACGAATATCTACGCGAGTTCATAAGGCGAGGAGTCGCAAGTGGAGCTGTGTACTCTCTCGGCGTGTCTCGCCGAAAGTGTTCTGCCGGCAATACAGTTCTCGTTCAGTCAACGTTTTGTCACGAGCGTAGACGAGGGTGGACACAGCACGTTTACACTCGCCGCTCGCATCCTTTGACTCGTAGTCAAAAAACCATCACTGCAAATGCCCTTAGTATTAGCCCGGAGGTAAATAATACGGTTAATAGCATTTACCGTATAAAACATGGTTGAGCAATGCCACTTGCTCTACATTTTCACTACATTCCAAAGTCAATTTTGAGGGGAAGTAGTTCCCCCGATCAGCCCATGTAGAACTATGAATGGGAAACTTTTTTCCCAAATATCTCAAAAACGATGCGATTGTACGCAACTATTATCATTAGCAAAATGTAATGAAATTGAATTTTGAATAAAAACAGTTTAAAACAAGTGAAAACAACTACTAAGTTAGTTGTTTAAATATAATACTCTGCAGAGTTCATAAAAAAAGTTTCCAACAAAAGTTGTCTATTTAAAAACATTTTTTTCTCTTTAAATTTTTGTACGCATTCTCTTACGGTTTCAAAGATGGTTAGATTTGTCCAAACATGGTTCGATTTTGTGTATTCCGATTCAAGTGAACTTGAGCTTACTTTTTAGCTCTAGAACACACACGCAAAATTTCAGCTCGTTATCTCTTTTCGTTTTTGAGTTATTGCGTTTACGGACAAACGGACAGGCGGATATGCGGAAATGGATTAATTATATGTCATTTTATGAACACCTACACCAAAAATTTTTTCAACGATCAATATTTTTTCAACCGTTGTCACCAAATTAGCGACGAGTAACATATCCTAAGACAATATAAGAGTAATTTTAATAAGAGTAAGGTAACAGGAGTAAATGTGAATGAAAGAAATTTTAACAAGAGTAATTTCAATATAATTTAAAATTTATTATATTTAAAATTTAGTATATTTTAAGGTAGTTAATTATCTATTTATTTTTATTTTTGTCTATCGATTTCGACTTTCTATCTATTTCTAATTGTCAAAGAGTAAATTACGACTAACTAATTTATACTGATGATGACTACATTGTAGTCGAAATACGTATTTATAATACAAAAAAACTGATCTAGGTAAAGGGGGCGTATTTGAAATTTTATTTCAAAAACCTAGAGTTCTCACTAATTATCATTCGATAATATAATGTTTATAGTAAATCTAATCATTTCATACATTTGTCATTTTTACTTTAGTCAATTCCATCAAGTTACTACCACAATGAATGTGAATTCAATACACCTTTTAAAACATACTTTTATTTATATAATTTTGGTGAATCTGAAATACATTATCAATTGGATTGTTTATACGAGACCAATTGTTACGAACAAGAAGTGCAAATATATCCATGTTTTGAAACAATTCAACCAAAAAATAATCGTAAAATAACAGTGACCGTTACACCACATCAAACTGGATTACAGCAATGTCGTATTCTATATAATATTCGAAAACATATGTATAGTTCGGAAATTATTCGTGAAAAAAGTAAACTTGTATTTACATTCCATTATTTTTGTGTTTTACCAACATTGCAAGTATGTATAGTTGTAACAAATATTAATTTATTTTAATTACGTTAAAAATATTGAACCCATTTGTATTGAAATATTCGTAGGTAAAGACTAAAAAAAGGGCTTTTTCTAAATAATAAAATTAATCTGTTGACCATGCAAAATCACTGACAGAAAATTAAAGTTTGATTAGTTCAGTGCTGCCAGATTGGGATTATATATATATTTATATACATATATACAGCATGTTCTGAAATGCATTCAAGAAAACTATACCACGGTGTAGAGCTGGAAAACACAAACAAAAAAGTTTAATACAGTTTTTGAGATATAATTAATTAAACATTAATAAATTCAACCATTTTGTGGGTGTCGCTACACTTATTGAGAACTCTGATTGTCGCTACTTTAGCATGGCCGCCCTACTCCACTACTGTGGCCCCACCTCCTTACACTATACGCTCTGTGATTGATGGAGTAGTGTAGCGACACCCAAAAATGCAAATGTGATTAGTTGAATTTATTATTCATGTTTAATTAATTATATGTCAAAAACTAAGCGTCAAATCGAAAAACTTTATTAAACTTTTATATATATATATATATATATATATATATATATATATATATATATATATATATATATATATATATATATATATATATATATATATAATACTCCTAAATAAGTAAGTGGAAGTCTCGGGCAAAAACTAATTTACCTTTGTGCATTGTAGGACCCCTCCCAAATGAAAGCTATAGCTACGCCCACACTCCCGTTCAATAAAATTGAACAGACCTGAAATGTTAATTTTCTTACATTTCATAAAAGTCCTCATTTATAAACAAAGATAACTAGTATATATTTTAAGTGTGAAAAACGAAAGAAATGGAAGTATAGTTAACAATATTTACTACATGAATAATCAAAATTGTGAGATATTGATTCGGTTCAGATCTGTTCAATTTTATTGAACGGGAGTATACATACTTTCATATTAGCGGGTTGAGTGAAAAACATTCTGGCAAGACTGGATTAGTTAACTAAAATTTTTAATACCACTCGTATACCTATTTGGAGCAAGTTGTTGTATATTTATACGCTTTTTATTAGTTTCACCTGTATGCATGTATGTATGTAACCGACCCTTTTGGGCTCGATTTTCTCCTACTTTGAACGATCAGATTTAATTCAAATTTTGCACACCTGTCAAAGACCGATGACAATGCAATAATTCGATTAAAATATCCGATTATCCTGACTAGATTCGCCAGGATTCATCAATTTCTTTCCGCATCGTTTGCATGAGAGTAAGAGAGATAGAGCTAGTGCGCGAACTTCAACTAAAAAATGAAAAATAAATAATAGTTTAAAAAAACTAAAAAAACACGCTTTTATAGAAAATTCAACTAAAAAATAGAAAATAAAATTTAATAAATTTGGATTAAGAAAAGTGTAAATAAGAAACAAATGTATATTAATGGAATAACTATTGACACATTGCACCTCATGCTTTTTTCCATTAATATACATTTGTTTCTTATTTACACTTTTCTTAATCCAAATTTATTAAATTTTATTTTCTATTTTTTAGTTGGATTTTCTATAAAAGCGTGTTTTTTTAGTTTTTTTAAACTATTATTTATTTATTTATTAATCAAACTAACTCACTTATGAATATTAAGCAACATAAATGATTTCCAATTTAAAATAGAAGAAAAGTTTCCATTCTGGAAAGTTATTAACTTAGAGAAATTAAACTGTTGCATTCTATACATAATACTCGCTCTGCTCGCAAGATATATGTCAGCTCTATAGTATATTAGATTCGTGTTGTAAAGAGTTGAGACCGCCGCATTATCTTCAGCTGTGCTATGCTGAAAATAATGCGGCGGTCAATCCTTAACCATGTGTTAGTGCACTTGGCCACAAAAGTTGATGTCACTTTTTAAAATTTTATAGTTGAATTGGGCCTTATTCATTTGGTTTTCGAAAAAAATATTCAAATAAAAGTTGTTACTATATTTCTAATGAAATCCAAAGTATTTTTTCGAAAACCGAATCAATAAGACACAAATCAATTATAAAATTTAAAAAAATGACATCAACTTGTGTGGTCCAATCTTCGTCATTTGTATCACAGTTTATACAACCCACGATATATTCTATGTACCGGTCTCAAAAACAACCCCATACCTATTTGTCGACCAGTGGCGTAGCGTGCCTTGGCGGGGCCCCGTATAAAAATTTGTTTGGGGGCCCTTATGAAGGGTAAAGATTTCTCACAAAAGAAAAAAAAATGTTTGCATAAAATTAAAAGAAATATTTATTCATCATAATTATCTATCTGTCACTTTTTCCAAAATTTTTACAAACAATTCAAATTAAATGTACACTCTCAATTTTTGCTTACGCACGTCGGGGGCCCCGTATAATTAATACGACAGATACGGCGGTAGCTACGCCCCTGTTGTCGACAGAGTGTGCTGGTTCAATATGCGTCCCATTATTGAAACAAAGTTTAAAATCTCCGTTGCGTGGGCTGATGCCAATTTACATTTTATATTGGTAGAATTTTTCGAAAATATGTGTTAACATTAAAATAAAATATAATCCAAATAAGGTATAGAGCTCATGTAATTAAACTATTATGAATGAAAAACGGTCAAATTTACGAAAAAATCGGATTAAAATATTCGTTCATTCGGATTAGTAAAAAAAAAAAACAATTAGTTATAGACTATAATATATATAAGTTCTAATTAAAATTTATTTTACACGGATTTCCTTTCAATAAAATTCTTATCAAATAAATTATAAGTATTTATTTAAAAAAAATAATTAAATAGTTCATTTAAAAACCACAATATTTTCCGGCCTATTTCTTTAATCTCAAAACATTACGTTTGGTATGTTTTGATTAAAAATTTTTTTAATGCTTTTGACTGCGACACAATTATAAAACTTATTTGCAAACATATATACAGTAGTCCAGTTAAGATCTACATCCGTGCTTGCAAAAGGTCAGGTCGTTCTGAATTTTTTATATGTTGTTAGGACCTAAACCAATATTAAAAAACCAGATTTGAAATTTCTAAAGTGCTGTGCGAGCAGCGGTGTACCCAAAAAACCATGAAATTTTCGGACTTTTTTCAGTTTTTGCTAAATATCTCAGTGAAGGAAGGGTCTGACCGGTATAGTCATACCCTTATCGAGGGTATCGTCTAACCAGTAAAACTGAAGAAGCGATGGATTGTGTGTACGATTACCTGTTGGAAAACAGTGATGAATGCCAGTTTTCTTTATCACACCTACTGCAGCATAAGGGTGGTTGTATCCCTGATGTGAGAACAATGAAAACTCACCTCCAAAAACGTTTTGTGGATGACATAGTCATAGTGGAGATGGGCTCCAACAAAGAGACACTCAGTACAGCTATTTTTTGAGACTGTTGTTCTCAAAAACAATCGTGACCCCTTGAAGCATGGAAGAAGAAGTGTGTGTCATTTTCTCATGTTCTGATAACTGCTGTACGACCTCGATCTTTTGTTTCTTTCCTTCTGATTGGAATTGGTACCTACTTTTACCGAAAATATGGATACAAACATCTGGTAAATATGTGCGCTGCGATGGCTATCTGCGCTGGTTATCTTATGACTGTTTTTGGTTATCTGCCGTTTTTGAGAGAACCGCTGGCCATACAGGTACCAGTCTGATCTCAAATTAAAACTAATTAAATTTACTACAAGTTTATTACATATATTATTTGACGTGGGATGCGTATTTTAGAAGATATTTTACGAAATAAGTGACCATTTCGAAAAAATTTCACTTTTTGGAAAAAATGGCCTATTTTCTAAGAACTGTATCTTGGGAACCAATAGCTGTATAGAGCTTGTTTTGATCTAAAATTATTGAAAATTTAGTCTACTTTAAAAGTGTATAGAATGACTATACCGGTCAGACCCTTCCTTCACTGAGATATTGAGCAAAAACTGAAAAAAGTCCGAAATTTTCATGGTTTTTTGGGTACACCGCCGCTCGCACAGCACTTTGGAAATTGCAAATCTGGTTTTTTAATATTGGTTTAGGTCCTAACAACATATAAAAAATTCAGAACGACCGGACCTTTTGCAAGCACGACCGCCTTTTCATGTTTAACTTTACGGAACTAAAAGCAGAGAGAAGTTTCTTGGAAAAAATTTAAATTATTATGACGATAGTGTTCTTAGTTTAACCTGCAGAGAAGAAGAGTCGCTATTATTCACTATTAGGATCTCTCGAGGGAATATCTTACCAACCAGTTGTTCGTGAAAATCATTTCTTATTTTCTCTTTTAATTTTTGGAACACTTTAAATACAGACAATCTTCGATTACATTCAAACTCTGGCACTGTTATTTGTGTGATTCATTTTGAAAATTTGTGATCCCTCGAAATTTTAAATCAATTTTTATTATTTTATAGGTTATAGATATATTGCATGATAATTTTTCGCCCATTCTATCGAAAATTTCATTATGGGAGCTACTATCAATTGAGAGGTATGTTTAATTGAGCCTAAATAAAATGATTGATTTGTGCCTTATTGATTCGGTTTTCGAAAAAATGCTTCGGATAAAAGTTGTTCATTAGAAATATAGTAACAACTTTTATTCGAAATTTTCGAAAACCAAATGAATAAGACACAACTATAAAACTATAAAATTTAAAAAAATAACATTAACTTTTGCAACTTTTGCTAATTGTACATTCAGTTATGTATAAAGTGTATAAAATTACTTTTCATCTATGTATAAAGTAAGGTTGTCGCCTCTCCAAATTTCGTCTAGAGACGCCAGGAATCGTGCAATTTCTCCAGACTTCTTGAGTTCAGTGAAAAAAAATTGTTTTAACCAAAATTAATTAATTTTTCTGCATTGTGTCTCATATATGACTATTCAACGACAATATTGAAAACAGCTTCAACCAAAAATAAATACTAGTCCTGTAGGTTCAAAATGTATGTAGAGATAATACATAATTTGTTGTGGAGAATGTTTACATTAATTTAATTTATTGTTGTCTATTTTCGTGTAAACGAAAGTAGAAATTTATCAACAATACATTATTGTTAAATACTTTATATTTCTAAGTATTTATTTCAAAATGATGTATTGATTTCCCGATATCTCCAGTCAAAATCGACATAATGTATGTTGATCACCAGACTTTCGAGAATTTTGAGGTGGCAGCCCTAGTATTAAGTTCTAATAACTAATAAGTTTTTCCACACACTAAACTTTATTATTTAAGAGCACCCAGAAGACTTGTATTATTTTTGTACCGTGTATAAATTTAACAAATAGAATATTTATTTATTTCATGATCATAGTTTAAATAAGGCATTAAAGGATATTTTCCCAAACGAGCGCAGACAAGTGAATATTGATTTTCCCGATGCTGTATTAGACACTGAATTCACGATATCTTTGCAATTAAAAAATACTTCGAATTATAATCTACAATGTAGTATTGAACGTAAACAAATTTGTGATTGTAAAAGGACTGAGATATTGGTTGGTATTTCACATAGAAAGTTGGTTTATGAATGCCCACATCGGAAAACGGTTAATGTTTCACCAAAAGATTTTGTTGTTAAGGTATTTAAAATATTCAATATTTTAAAGGAAAGAATACTAAATCTACATCAAAAACGATCATAAGCGATTATGCAAATCTGAGAGTCCAAGAACAAGCGTTCGATAGTAAAATATGTACCTAGAATGTTAGAGTATAACTAAAAAATATATATACAACTTTAGATAACGGTATATACCTGTGAATCAGAATTTTAGGCACATTACTATAATGAAACCGTAACTTGTCCGTTATTACATTGCTGGCTGGCTAGATGAAATAAGTGCAGAAATGAACTTTATATTTGGATAAAATGAACACTTTAGAGAACCGACTGAGAAAATAATAGATTTTTATACGACAGTTTAATCAATTAACCTCCCCTTTTTTTTCTTCATAATTGACAAACTGCCGATGTCGGGATTCGAACCCATAACCTCCCAGTTCTAAGTAGACATAACGCCTTAGACCGCTCGGCTACTTGGCTGGTATACATAGAGATACTTCTCCTTTATTTCTACACTCCATAGTGTAGATCTATGTTCAGATTTGCCGTGATATTTGTTTTAAATTAGTTTCGAATTACGTGTTTCGTGATACATCTATATCACCATTCCAATGTTACTTTAGAGTCAACTGATGTTCGACTGAGACACTAAGTAGAACTGACTAACCAATGTACTTACGCTCATTTCCAATCTTGTTAAAAAATTCGGTGTGTTTAAGTACTAAGTTGAGGTTTACCCTTTTTAAGATACCCTCTATTAGTGTTTTAATGGCTGGAATTGGATCAAAATTATATTTATTGATCTTTATAATTTTTATAATAACCCCCTTTCTACCATGTAACACTTCTAGATATTTAGTTTACCTCCCCCCTTTACTTGTTTTGTGTTACTTAACATTACGTAACAGCAGCTTTTCTATTGATTAAATTTTTATAAACTTGTATTAAAACTAATAATAAATAAAATAAATAAAGTGTTAGCCTAGCGCTCGACTACCCTTCCCCCTCTTCCCTTTCCAAGCTTTTGTTACCTAACAACGCGCTACTTATCAGTTCAAGAAATATTTAACAATCAATATCACATTTCGTCAGGCTTTGAATCACGTCTGTTTTATTGAACGTTTCTTTATTAATTTTTCTTACATATTATCTGTGCTACGTAACACGAAGTTGCTTCTACCCTCTCCTTATGTAACATCACATAATATAATAGCATAACCCTTCACCCACCCGTAAAGAATGTTTATGGATAGCCCCCAAAGGGTGGCAAACCATCTATACAAAAAAATAAAGTTCTGTTTTATTCACAGGAAAATTCAATTATGCATTTGGATTTTGCGGTATGCTATGTATTAGAGGAAAAAATTAAATTAGGTTTTATCATGAGTTTATCTCATAATCGCCAAGTAGAATTTTTTATTCGAATTCGTGGCATAAATAAAACAATACCAGCGTCCCTTTTGACTGCACATGCAAATGTAATTCATTTTAAAGATGTTTATATTGGTTGTAAAGACCCTATTATTCAGGTATTAATTATTCATCAAATTACTATTTTTTTGAGGGGTTTCTTTGTTAGTCGGCCATACACATTTGTACACAAATAA
The DNA here is from genome assembly GCA_963920215.1 of Nineta flava. Classification (NCBI taxonomy): domain Eukaryota; kingdom Metazoa; phylum Arthropoda; class Insecta; order Neuroptera; family Chrysopidae; genus Nineta; species Nineta flava. The sequence goes on along the minus strand of OY986041.1, from coordinate 68,770,275 downwards.
ATCTAACTTTAAGAAAGAAGTCCAATTCGAAAGTTCTCGAATATTTGAAATTGTTTTTTTAATCCTTTTATAATTTAATAACTCTGCCTTACAGTGAAAAAAGTACACCTTGAAAAAATCGAAGTTTTTTCTATTTTTGGTTGTTTGATATAATAGGAAGTGTTATTGTAAAACTAAGTTTGCTATCTGAGGCAATCTGGTAAAAACTCTTTATTGTAAGAAAGGAAATAAATATTTTTTTGAATTTCTCATGTATTATTATGACAGTAAGCAGAACTGCAGAATTTTCAAGTGTGTAAAATATGGTTATATTTTTCAATGATTTTTTGAAAGTACTACAATATATACCTATAAAACTAGTTGAACAGTATATTTCGTAGAAAATTCTGTAATCTTTCAACGTAACTTCTAACATCGTAGAGTTCTAAATAAAAATTCTAAATCCTCTGAAAATTTCTGAAAAAGTTTTACTAAGACTAAAAATCATAACAAATATGAACTCTTCTCTTCAAATATGAAGAGTTCTTCAGAATAAATTTTTCAGAGATAACAGAACTAAAACAAAAATTGCATAGTAAGTTAGTTTAAAAATTTCTTTATTAATTCAGTTCAGTACACGGTGGTGGCACATTAAATTTATATATTACTTACTAGTTGACTTGAAAGACTTTCTCCTGTCCAAAAATCTCATTTAAAAAACACTTTCAATTTTTCCCGAATTTTCCGGGCAACATTTCCAATTTTTCTTTCCCTTAAAACCATAGTCGGACTATTACGAGCATTTTAAAAAAAAGCCAAATCGGTCCAGCCGTACTCAAGTGATGCGGTTACCAACGAATAGCATTTAATTTTTATTATATAGATGGCTTATACACGCGGATTCGCTGTGTATTATTGTTATATCAAATGCTTCCGTTATCGTAGCGAGATAAAATACATAACGATCTAGTCATAAGCTTTTAAATACAAAAAGTTTCATCAAAATCAGTCCAATAGTTTTTGCTTGATGCTTGAACAAGCAAAGAAACAAACAGACGATTACTACTTTATAATAATAAAGATAAAATTTTCTATTCTTTAATATTTAATCATAAATGCTCATATGTAACTAAAACTACCATGTAGAAAACATTAACAGTTAAATAATATCATCTTAAACGACAACTATGATGTAGCTTAATCGGTCGCGTAAAGTTATATCTCCGGCACCCGCCATCGTAGCGAGATCAGGTTTTAAGTCTAATCATAAGCATTTAAATACAAAATCGGTCAAGTAGTTTTTGCGTGAAGCTCAAACAAATAGACATTTACAATTTTATAATAGTAGAGATTTGTCATTGCATTGAATGAATGAAATTTAATAAAACTGTCGATATAAAAATATAATTATATTTCACTTAAAAATTATAGTACACATAGTCACAAAAACAGCACTTATTTTAAACTATGAACAGTGAGGTGGGACGATTTTCTACTAGTTTCACCCTCTGCACTACTGGATTTCTAGATGCAGCATTGACCTCTTTTAAACAGAATACTAAAAGAATTATTTTGAGTATCTAAAGAGAAATATGTCCACTAGGGCAGTAATAAAAACATCTCGAATAGCCTCACTATATCAAATAATAAAAAGCTTCTGGTTTGACGAAGTACGATGTATAAATTATATGGGAGTAATTGATTTAGGGAACCTTTTATTTAGTAAAGTCTGAAAAATTGCTTAAAATTAATTACTGACCTTTTTTTAGTTAGTATGGTTATATAATAACACTATGGAGGTCGCTAAATATAGTTTTTATACGAAAAGCCTTCATTCGCCGGATATACAATTAGATGGAGGTGTAATACAATGTTTAAATCCTGAAGGTATAATTAATCCAATGAGTAATTATGCAATTCAATTTATATTCAGACCAAGAGAATTACGCCGTTATGAATTATATAGTATAATTTATTTGGCGGATACTATTTTTGCTAATTTATTATTAATTGGTAACGGAATTCCCTATGTACGACATTATGCACCATTATTATGGGGTAGTAGTCCACGTACCCCTTCTATTCCACATGATGGAGACCTTATTAAATTATCACTCGATCATATTATTATTAAAACAATGCATACGTTTAATACAGAAGAAAGATTTTTATTTATTGAAAATATATCGAATATTGTTATTGGTTATCGATGGACTGGGTAAGTTGCTTTATTTATACCCTTAATTCAGTCTATGTTAAGGTCTACTAGACACTCATTACGGCACCGAAAGATCGAGCCAAAGCTTGGCTGAAAATCAGACAAATGACTCGATAACTAATGAAACCACAATTGTATATTGCTACAAAAAATTTTGCTCTAGATCTGCCTTTAAATAAATTCCTACCTTGGCCGAGAAAAAAAGCTGTTAGAGACCTCATCTTAGTGTCGAAATGTTTCTTATTTTAAACTATTTACAACGAGTATCGTTTTTTATTAAAATATCACCATTTAATTCTCCGACTGTAAAATCTCTATATCCGGACTTTTTACAGTTAATTCGTTACCAAAATGTATATATTGTAATTAGATTTTCAATCGTTTATGAAATGTTTGTTTTTGACAACAATGTGTTTTGTCACAATTAATTTAATTTCATTATGATAAATCATCACTTGCAGTTTTTTCCAATCGAGAAATTCTAGAAAGGATTAGTTTTCGCATAGTAACACTCCCGAAAATTTCTACGATTCGAATCGTAATTTTTATCGATTACTTTGAAAAATATAATTATATTACTTTTCATTTTTGAGATTAATTGCAATTATAAAAAAGAGTATATTTATGGAAAATTATAACACTATCGAAAACACTTAAATTGGTTTACAAGAAAACTTTGTTTTTTTATATATTCCAAATTTTGGGAATTTATAACTCAAAAATTTTCAAACAAGAAATTAAAGCTCGAATCAGTTTTCGACTCATCCAAAAGTTGCATTAAGCCAACTATTAAGATAACTATGAAGCTGAAATATACGTCATTTTTGCAAAAATGGAAATTTGTCAAAACATCCGTTTAAGTTAATCAAAAATCGAAATTCCAAACGGTTTTTCTGCCTGACTTTGCTAGTCTTAGCTAATCCTCCCCTAATGAGAAGTGTGAATTAACTTAACTAACAGAAATAAAGCAAAACTTAAAATGTAAAGTTAGTTATTCCTTATAACAATATGGCCACCATTTTTTCTAAACATTATTTTGAAAAACAAATGGATTCGACAAAAATCGAATTCAAATATGTTTTTACAACTGAACCCATTCGGTCCTCGGAAAAAATTTTCAATAAAAAATTGTTGATATTTAAAGTTGGTAAGTAAAGTTTTTATCTACCTCTATCTAAGGAAAACCGTTTGGCATTTATTTTTGGTTAACTTCAACAAATATTTTAACAAATTCCGAACCTTACGAAAATGTTAGTAATCCTAATAAATGAAATATAAATTTTCAACAGAGCGGAAGTACCAAATATAATTCGAGTTATTGTTCAAAAACAAGGAATTTTACGTCCAAAAGAAAAGTATTGTATTCGTGTTAGAATTCAAGCGAAACAAAATGCTTGTATTGTTCAAAATTTAGTACTATCTTGTGAAGTGTTCGATTTAAAACAACGGCGTAAATATGAAACATCTTTAGTGGAATTCAACTTGGACAAAAAAAGTATAGAAGAATTCGTAATGACTGATAACACTGATGTTGCATTTCTTGTTAGTAACTATTGATACCTTTTCTTGTGCATATATATAGATTTCAGGAATTTTAGTATTTTTACCTCTTAATTGATCCAAACAAATCTCTGTAGTCAATTCCTACCGCAACGACCTTTTCGTTTACTCCTCATTTTACGCATTCATTGAGCAGTATACTAAAGTCTGTATATAAAATTTTGAAGCGTTGTATTTTTTTCTCTAATCAGGAGTAATGAATAGCTAACCAAATCAAGTTTTCAATCTTACGTACCTATATAGCGACTGCTAAATTATTTTTTGTTATATTTTTATGTAAATAACAATTTTTTCTTAAATTTGTTAGCCACCCGAGAGAAAAATAATTCTTTGTCCCAAGACAAATTATCACACTATTTCGATTAGTTGTGTTATTTTACCATCGCACGGTAGGATGCTAGATTTGATAGAAACGGTGCCTCAACAACTAGAACATGAACCATGTATTGATAATTATGAAGCTATGAGAATGAAGACTTCTATAAACGAAGTTGAAATCAATGACACCATGAAATTTCGTGACAATATGGAAAAAGAGAAACTTGTTTCTACACTACAACTTTTTATGAGTATTTTACGCAGCCACGTTAGGTAAAATTTTATTTGTATACATGTAATTACATTATCAAGTCAACATTATCAGATGACTCTTAATGAAAAACTTGAAACTCATTGAATTCAATAATTCCAAAAAATCAAAAATAGCTTATGAAGTCTTTCTTAGCCATAGGTACCTATATATTATATACTGAGTATATATTGTCGTAGAAGGACCACACAATAATGTTTCTGAGCTCCAAATTGTAGGAATTGAGGTTATTTGATAAGGAGGCCTTATCTATTGGAGCTCATCTATTTACACTAACACAATATTTAAATATAGATATTTAGACCTATAGTTTTCTGTGTATAGAGATTGGTAGATTTACACCAGATTTATTTTAATATATTAAGAAATTTAAAAACAAAACAAAAACTAATTACTGTTAGTCTCATTCTTGAACCCAATGTCTCAACAGCTATCGCATAAAAATTTTATATTTAACCTGTATATCAATAAAGGATGCAAAATTGACCTTTTAGTCAAAATCAAATCAACAAATCTTAACTGGCATTTAACTCCGACTTTATATATCCCTCTCTCATTTCTCTAGAAACAGGTTTTCTTTTCAAAATATAGGTTTTAAAGACAAATCGGGTGAACAAAGTTAAAAAAAAAACGTCCTCATCCCCTCACCCGATTTTGTCCAAAAAAAACAATACAACTGTGCTTCTCCTTATGCAATAGATATATACTGAATTATATTATCAACAACCAAACGGCGTGACATAGATTATAGCAAATATAGATTCAGGGGACCTCAAAACATGAAGATTCATCAAAAGCACGAAATTCATTTTTAAATAATATTATCAAGCTAGGTCGTGCAAACGAACCGCTCTTTGTTTTGAACTATGACATGTACAACGATAAGCCTTTATCGTAGAATGTTTCTCAATTTCCCATGAAAGGATTTTATCGGGTATTGTATTTGGTATGAATGGCTGGACACAGTTTTATACATCACACAACATAAAATATAGACTATTACAACACTTTATCTCATTTAAAAATAAATAATGAATATCAAGGACGGTCAATTTCATTTATGAAAAAAAGAAGATAATAATATTCACTTTGCACATCCTAAAATCCTTATATTTATGAAATAGTAAATCTGAAGGGCAAATATATATATATATATATATATATATATATATATATATATATATATATATATATATATATATATATATATATATATATATATATATACATATATAGCCATATATTTTATTAAAGCTATATATACGTATAATATAGCTTGTTTTTAAAATACACCCAATCTGGAATACTGTATGGTGTATCTATCGCTGTTTTTATGTTATGTACCATGATATGGTTTACTTTGTCACACTTAAACAATCAGTATTGTATTATAACATAAATAACTATTATATTATACTTATCACTCTCTAACTACAATCATTTATATATGGTTGCATCTTACTCGTGCATGTATACATCATCGTGATTGTCCGTCGTGTGAGTGTAACACAATATCATGGCATACTGTGCATAGACAGTGATAGATGCACTACACAATGTTACTATTGAGTCTAAAATTGAGAATATCTCTCTTAATATTAGTGAAATAGAAAAATTTGTCAGAAGAAAAGTTGAAGAAAATGAATATTACTGCAATTAATTATCTGACTGTTTTTTCTGCTATTTTCAGAAATATTTACCATTTTAATTTAGAATGATCTAGAATTTAAAATAATTAATATTAAAAATATCGCTTTGAGAACTGGGAAATTTGATATTCATTATTATTCCTCACTCTGAGAAAATTTCCGTACCTTACGTAGCTCCTACAAGGCAAATTTTGTTAAAAATATCGTATAATCAATCCAAGAGCAAATTGTAGTAAATCTTTCCTAATAACTTGTCTCTAGTAGAATTATTAATCAAAATTTAAATTTAATGGTGTAATCTTCTACATTTAAATGTTTTTACAGAAAAAGAAACTAAACCCATTTAATTTTTTAATAACCACAATACATAGATATATAAGATGCGAAACATAATTATATTGGTTTTATTTTATTTAGCTTAATACTAAATTGCGAAGAATTTAAATGGAATGTTCTTCGTTTCGCTAAAAAATCTCCTCCATATTATGAGCAACTAATTTCATCGCCAGATAATGTACAACAACATTATCCCTCGAACAGAACCATTGCAACAATACTTCGAAAATTAACATCACAAATCGTAACAAACTCATTTATTAATACGAATGCGGATATTGAAAAAAACACGAAACAGAAAGAGGAAAATCTTGATACAAGTATCACCAACGCGTTATCCGTTGCCTCATCTACTTTTTCAACTTTAAATCAAGGTATATATACCTTTTATTTCTTGAACATTAATACAAAATATTAATACAAAAAATTTATAAATATTACAGATGATCTGTCAATTAGATTAAACAAAAAATGTAAATCATCATCATTACAATCACCGGTGGACTCCTCAAATTTGGAATTTGAATATTTAAAAAAATAAACTATTGAAATGTATCAGGTATTCGTTTAAATACAGCTAAATATTTATCACCATTATTTCTTGTTACTTTTTGTCCTTCTTCAGAACTTTCATATAGTTTTTCTACAATGGGATCATCTCTCTAAAAAACAAATAAATCTTTAGTAGGTATTAAATTAATCTAGAGCACGGTAGTGTGCAAGGCCGAGTCATTATTACTTGACGAAAATCCATTTAAATTAAAAAAATATTAAAGATTTTCGTAAAAAAATTGTATTATTCTTACTATAGTTTCGGAAATACAGTTCCCTCTTCAGAAAAAATAGTGTTTTCTGAAGAACGAATTATATAATTATTTTTTCTCAAGAAGGAATTTTCGAAACTATAGTCAAAAATAAAAATATTCTTACGAAAATCTCAAATACATGTTTAATTTAATAATTAAAAAATAATATTTTTTAGAAATTCATTTTATTTTACATTATATTCTATGAATAAATTTGGCTGTCTTAAGGTAAGTTTCCTTCGGTACGACCAGCGCGAGGATCGTTCAACGATTATTGTTGAACGGTTAAACGCTGTATGATAATTTTTGGATATTATTTTGCTAGGTGTCCGATTTGTTGATTTTTCACTAGTTGCGTATTTTTATTCGCAGTCACAAGGTTCTAATGGACGGTTGTGTTTAACAGAATAAGTTTAAAGTTGAGAAGGCGTAAATGATTATTACATAAATGCCTTTTGATTAACAGGATGGAAGATAGTTTTCCAATTTTTTTGGCAATCTCAGCCCATATATTGATCTTGACCCTTTGATCCATGTAAGACACATGTGACAGCTGCCACAGTGAGAGATATTTCTCCACTTCCTCGAGAAAAATTTCCTCATCTGCACGTGGTCTTGTCACAACAAAAAACGTAAACGATTGGCAATTATATTCACCCTTTTCTTTACGACTGACTATTCAAAACGTACGATCGTCATTAACGACTCTAGCGGCAGTCGCCCGGAGCAATACAGCTGCATAGGAAATACAATGAAATGAGGCGCAACGATTATCGTTACACGTGATAGTCGCACCGAAGAAAACGTACGTTTAGACGAAACAATTTCTTTATTATTGAATCGTTTCATGTATCATAAACAGCACCAGATTTAGACTTTAATTAAGCCCATGAGACCCGGACCTAAAATCGTCACAATTTGTGGTGCGCAAAAGTTTGAGAGGCTACTAAAATTTATAACTAGACAAATAAAATTATTTTGTGATTGGTGCATCAAATAATAATATATTTTTTTCACATTCGTTGACATCAAATATTTGATATGAAAAATTATACACATACTGTATGGGGATTGAGCACATGACCTCTGGCTTGCTGGGTCAGTTCTCCTCTACCTCTAATGGATGGGCAGACGCAAGTTTATAAAAATTAAAATTTGTTTTTCATAGATGCTTTGAAATTTTTGTTGATGCTTTGTAACTTGACCATCTGATATGAGATTCGATAATTGTCGAATGTGACGATATCGTTTATTCACATTAAAAATCTACCAACATAAAAATTACTTTTCCTTTACTTAAAATATTTGAAAATACGTACTAAACTTTCATTTGAAATTTGTTCGAATAACGGATGTTGAACAAAATGTTTTACCATCCATTCATGTAAATCTTTAACATCTGTAATAGTATAAACCATAGCATCCTCTGCTAATATATATGCATATTCAGCTAACAAATTTTCATTGATTATTCTCCATTTATGTTTAGCTTTCTTAAAATGTGGATCTGGATATAAGAAGAACATTTTTTTTAGCTAAAAAATAATTTTCAAAATTATTATCTACATTACCGATTCATCATTATTTTGATATTCAAATAATGATGTATTCAAATAATGATTTTGATATTCAAATAAAGTTGATATCCAAATTATTTAATTCTTATACCGTTTTATATCCCATGTTATAGTGTCTCAAGAGATATGGCAAATATTTAAGTCACAGTAGTATGAACAATTTTGAAACTTTTTAATGATTTATAGCTCCGAGAAATACTAGAGGAAAATCCTTTGTTGTAAATAGAAGTGTATTATTCGTCTAGGATTGATCGTATTCATAAAAATATAGAAAAAAACATGATCAGGTTCCAGTTCATATGCTTTTTTTATATTTTTTAGAAGACAATCCCGAAAAAATAATTTTCCTACACTATTTCCAGGACTTATTTCTCAAAAATAAAAGGTTCTAAATAAACAGGTTATAAGTTTAATAACAAGTTTGTAACGGTTGAAAATACTAATCGTTAACAAATTTTCGCACACGTATTTCATTTTCGGATATTCGCCTGTCAGTCAACACATTAACTAAAACATCAAAGATTTGCTCATTTACATAGTTTCTTAGCATTTGTATGATCTCAACAGATGTGCATGTGAATCCAAGAACTTACAAAGTTAAAGCTCTTAAATACACTTCGCATGCGATTAATATATAAAGGACAAATCAATTACACACCTGGCCTTTACAAAAATAATTTGGTAAATATTTCATAGCGTTTGTTCGTAAACACGCAATATTGTTGTAATTTCCTTGATTAGATTTCCTCAAAGCAGCAATTCTGTCCATAACATAATCAGACACTTTCACTCGTATTTCCATTCCTAATATTAAATTATCTGGAAACATGGGCGATAAAGTAACTGAAAAAATTAAAATTTGTTGTAAAATATTTGTAGCCACTTTATGTTCGAATTATTTAATCAGTGTCCATTACTTTCGGTCTTCAAAACAGTCTCTGCCCTACATATCTCCGGCCATTTCAAGGAAATCTACGTATATTTCGATTACTATTATTTCATATCAGATTAACAACCAAATATTGATTATCTAAAATAGTATGAGTGAGTCTTAATCTTAGAATTCGATCAGAGCCATTATACTCTTTCCGAAAATCGACTCCTTCCAATTAATATTGTTATGAGTCATGTAAATTTAGTATTGGATGTTACAAATATATGCTTATATAAATCAATTTTAATAATAAAGCTACCGTATTCTCGTCGCTGGACGTTATGAGTAAATACAACGATAAAAAATTGATGTTCGAAATACATAAAACTCTTATATTTGCATATACAAATATAAAGATTTAATTTACCTAATAGCCCTCCATATCCACAACCAATATCTGCAAATTCAACATTTTTATTTGTATCTGGATATAATTTCGACCAATCCATGTGTTTTGGAGATCTAGGACTAAAATATGATTACTAAATTAAAATAATTATTTACAAATTTTAATTATGAAGACTCACTAATCGAAACAGTGATCAGCTATAGGATTTGAATGCGCTCGTTGGCGATAAAATTTCTTTTGAGGTAGCGACATTTTTCTTCAGTTTTCTCTGCGAACAATGCTTTTGGTGTTAATAAACATTAACAAATATACTCTTGAACTTTCATAACAAATATCCAAACTGATTAATCCATAGATAATTATGGATAATTACACATACTTCAGGTTATTTTATTCTAACCTCAACAAATAAATGCTGCAATCATATGACCATAGACCATAAACAAGGACACATAACTCCATGTAAACAAATAATTGGCAAAAATAAGATGTCACTAGTGTTCCTTCGGCATCAGAAACAGAACAGAGAGTATAAGGCGCGAGTTTTAATTGAAAAACATTACGCATTTATAGTATTATAAAAATTATTTCCAGCCAAAGTATTTTTTCAATAAAATATTTTTTTAAATAAATGATAAGTAATTTCAATTTTTCAATAAGGATTTAGTTGAAGTGATAGTTAAAATTCGCAAAATAATTACATAAAAATAAAAAAAATAAATCAAATAATTAAATAGTAACCTGTAATGTTGGAATTGTAAAAATGAAAGAAATTATTGAATCAGATATTAAATTAAACTTTTATTTATTAATAATAATGCTGAAAATTAATATTTAATATAATGTCACACAATTTAATTAATTTTGGAATATTTATATTAGCTTTTGGTACTTTAAAAGTCCTGGTTTTTTAAACCCAATTGATCCCGTTGCTTATTGTCACAAGCACTACCACTTTTACAATTGTCTACTGCACATACTTTTCCCATTTTAAATGTTTTTTAAACAGTTTTTTATTTAATAAATTTTTTTAACCAAATCGTGTACTTCAAAATGATCACTTCAAAATAAAAATAGTTACTTGGCTTACTTCACTTCTATTTATTATACTATATTCACTTTGGTAAGGATGAGTATCTATCAAAAACTTGCGACACTAGCGGCATAAAAAGTAAATATAACTTCTCCCATTTCGTTGCCATATTTTGTCAATTTTCCCGTATGACTTATATCTCCTTTATATAGCCTCCATGCATATGACATAGGAACTATGGAGGTTACTATACTCTAACCTAAATAATAGGAACTATTAGCAGAGATTAGTAGAGAATAGTCTGCTAATAGCATAGAGATTATATATAATAATTCTCTATGACTAATATACTCATAGACATAGGAACATAAAGATGCATTTTCATGCTGACGCTCGACGCTGGTTTCTAGCGTCAAATTCGGTCACGTGATGGGAATTTAACATGCGCCCCATCTAGAAATAATTGTAGCGAAAAATTACAGCGTTTAGCGTCAAATTAGTATTTATTTTTGCACTCGCTATATTTATAAAATCACCAAGTAACAGCTGATTATTATTTTGAAAAGATCGATTATTATCGATGCAATTGTTCCAGTTATTACGTTGACGCTAATATAACCCGGCAGAAAAGCTAACTAAATTTAGCTTTATCCCTACATCTTTTCTAGATGCGTCAGCATGAAAATGCACCTTAATAGATAATAGATGTGGTTGTATTCATAGCATAGACTATATGCCTATTATGATTCATAGAAATATAAAGAAGGCAGGTAAAGTGCCGTATTAGGAAAAAAAAGTCTATTTGCCAGTGATTGTTGACGTCAGTTAAATATGTATGTATATAATTGTCTTGGCCCAGTTTTTTAAGGATAAGTCTAGTTAGTTAACTCGCGTGGTTTAAGTTAAGTTCCCCCACTTCGAGTCCCTTTCCCTGATGACATACTGTACACGTGAAAAATCACTCTTTGTTAATAACTTGATATCACTGCATAAAATATTTAACACTTTGAATTGAAATATTTGAGGTTATGATAAATAATATATATGATAATATGTAATAAATTATTATTCAGATCTTATAATAATATATATGATAATATGTAATAAATTATTATTCAGATCTTATAATAATATATATGATAATAATAAAATATAACAATATAATATATATTATTATTCTTCTGTTCAACGCTACTATTTTCGGGATCTAGGTGGGGGAACTTAACTTAAACCACGCGAGTTAACTAGGTTTATCCTTAAAAAAACTGGGCCTTTGACCATATTTACGTGAAGAGTTCAGCTAACGTTAAAACTGTTAAGAACGATCTTAAGGATGTTCCAGCATGAAACCAATTTTCGGCAGATTTTGCTCTTTCTTTCACAGGCTAAAAATAACGTTTTCTAATAAATCCCGAAGTTTCAGAATTTTTGACCGTATAGAACGCGAGATAATTAATAGATTAATAGCAAAGTAATAATTCTCTCTTACTCTCTCTCATTAGAAGCATGTAAAACTTCATGCCCGCCCAACTATTATATTTATCGTTTTACCGTTTTGTTTTCGAAATGTAAAAGTTTAAAATTATTTTTTATTTCAAAATTAGATTAATTTGTATATATGAATAGTGAATATAACTGGCTTGTGTATGTGTGTATATGTATTTGTTCTATAATAAAAGCAAATCGGTTTATTGTCCTGATTATACAAGACCGTGCTGAAACTACCTTTACATCGATTTTCTAGCGCGTAAACACGCCTTAACTGTACATGGCCAAAATTCTTTGAAATGGCTCAGTGTTGTTTAATCTTATATTAAATGTGCCAAGTGGCACATCTATTTACTAAACTAAACTGAGTTTAGGCTACGCGTGAACGCTTTGACGGGCTTTAAGGGCTCTACGGCGAATGTCATCTTCATAAATGTAATTATTCATGGTATATAAGCAAGAAGTATATATACAGGAATCCGAACGCAATGTTAAAAAAACGGGTTTCAATTTGAGGCACAGATCACGGAGTATAGATTTTTATCAACATAGCGCGATACTTTTCATACAGCAACGGTGTGACACACTGCGATAAATGGAACAACTTTCATTCGAAATATTTTCCCAAAAACTGAATGAATAAAGTGCAAATCAATAAAAAACATTCTGAAAAATGAGCGTTACTTTTGTGGCCCACAGTACCATGAATTAAAAAAAAAAAAGTTGAAAGAATATTATTTGGACCACTAAAAAAACAAGAGATGAAATAACTATTCAAACAAAAGTTAAAATTTATTAAACAATTACAAATTTTAGTGAATAATTTCAAAAATTTAACAATTAGTATTAGAATATAATTAATTATAAAACTATAAAATCATAATTTACTTTAAAAAAATTTGCATTTGCGATTCTACAAATAATCTAAAAATTTTAGAAAAATTTATGTTTACTACTCTACGGTTTATGTAGTTTTCAAATATTTTTAATTTATAAAATCCAATCAACAAGTTTGGTTAGTCGGATGTATAGATAATAGGTTATGGTCGAATGTCCGCTCGTTCACGCTCTGAATCTGATTAAGGCTAGCATTGCATGGAGATTCGACGCGGACGGACAATCAACTGATAACATTCCTCCTAAATGTTTTATATGTTCTTTAAATATGGCATATTAATAAATTATTGTTAACAATCGCTTTTTTAATTTTAACTTCTTTTACACTATCAATATATTTCATATTGCTTTGTCAAAAAGAAAGTATGCAAATGATTACGTACTTTTTATAATTCATTCGTTTTATTTCTTACAATTCTAAAGTTACGCTGGTTTCATTTATTAATTGCATAGATAATTCAACAATCTATGTAATTTCAAAGTTATCAAAAGAATATATCTAATGCTCAATATCTTTTAAAATATGTGATTCCAATAAATGTTTCAACTCAACATGAAAACTATTTAACATTAAACATTTCCCAGCTATTCCTAGATCAATAGTTTTGTATTATAAATACGTATTTCGATTACAAAGTAGTCATTATCAATATAGGTTACCTGTTGCTGTTTCACGAAATAACAAATTAACAACGAGCAACATAATATCTTCCGAACAATAATTACGATTAGCTAGTGACTAGTAATTACTATTTTGTAGTTGAAAGTTGCATTTATAATGTAAATTTATTTATATATGAATTGGGGAAAATTGAAATTATATTTCATGTACCTAGAGAACACATTGATTATCTTCGATAATCTTTATAAAAGCAAAATTTTGGATATATTTGACGACCACTGTGTCATTATATACGTTATATCCCATCTTAACATATTTCGGATTTTCATGAAAATTTCATAAATTACACTCTTCATTCTTCGTTCAATTATTTTTACAGCATACAAATTCGTTTAGCTAAATTCAATTATTTTTTAAATAGCACCCTAAAAGCGTCTGGACGAAACTCTGATTTTTTAAATTAACTTCTATTCTCAGCAAACTTTAAAATTTACCCAAACTTCTCACGAATCAAAGGGTTTTAATCAATCAAAAATGTTAATACAACCACAAGGCACGTATTTATAGGAACTAAAGCAGTATATAAATTGGGAATTTAACACCTTTTTTTTTGTTTAAAAATAAAAATTGACGGGTATAATATATTCTTCAATCCACAACAAAATTTTTCTTGTCTAATTTGAATTGATTGGCCAAAATGAAAGTGGTTGAACTTTACGAAATTAAATGGTGAATTTACTATTGTGTTTCCAAATATATTATGCTTTCAGGAAAATAGGTGGGAAAAAAGTTGGATATATAACACTTTCATTTATCAACCAATTTTAATGCTGTTTAAACAATCAATATTTTCCATATTAATTAAATACAAACAATTTGGAAATATACAAATACCCTATTTTGATATATGCAAGATGAAAAATATTAATTTGGATAAATTTTAATTGTTTCAAAATAATAAATTGCTTTGCAGAAGAATCATTGTAAAAATAATGCAAACACTGATAATATATCTAATTTTTTGTTTATTTAGAACGAAAAATCCTCAATGATGAAAAAAAATTCTTCATAAAATTTATATTCTACATATTTTCAATTTGATAAACAAACATTAAATATTTATTATATGTCTAAATTGATCAAATATTTTAAAAATATTCCAAATCAAAGAAATAGGGAGCGGATGGCAAGAATTTTTAAGTTATTTGCTCATATGGCACAAGTTGAATTTCCTTATAAAAACCGCTAATGTCAACTTCTGCCAAACTATTACCGTTGCATTATTAACTAAGCTAACCACCAGCTCTCTAGTTAAAATAATAATCTTTAAAAGTTATTTTATATATCAATGTTAAAAAGGAGATATTAAAATTGCATACATTTATAAAATTTAGATCACCTTTGATACGAAAGAAAAGCAAAAATACAATTTTTTTAAGTTGACCCACAAATTACATTTTAGTGTTAAAGAAGAAATTAAACGTTTGAAGAATGCTTTTAAAGTTACTTATTACATATTGAAAAATGGGTCGTATTTTTTTTAAATATCGTCGATTTGAAATTAACTACTTTATTTTTAACATGCATTTTTATAAACTATAATGTTAAAATCAAATGTAACAATTTTATGTAATCAATCCCCAATTGTGTTATTCACTTAATTTCAATGTATATTTTGTCTTGTTTTTTATACTCACAGAAACAGATTACTTTATTCATGCACGTATACAATGCTGGCTGGATATTGTACTTAATGGATTCTTAATAATTTTAAAAGATAATAAAAATTTCGTTTGAAAAATTTAATCACTTTATATTTTTCATATTGACTCAGTAATAGTTACGAATGCTTTCAATATGAAGCTTTTAGGAAAATAACTACAATTTACAATATATTGTACTATACTTTGAATAAACTTGTAATTACAGTGTTGCCATAAAAATAATTATCTAGACATAGATTTAAAAAAATTATAATTATAGTAATTAAAATTAATCATTAAGGTCTAAAATTTCAGACACAAACTGACTTATATTCGTACTTTTATTAGCATGTTCTTTACAGAATGGATGAGCAAGTAATTGATCGTAATTTGGTCTGTCGGCATAGTTCTTTTGTAAACATTGTTCAATAAAATTTTCAAACTCTGATGAAAATTGTCCATTTGGTAATCTAGGTGGATCATCTTTTACTACTTGCTTTAATTGTTCGAATGGTGTGCCCCATGTTGTATATGGAAATCGTCCCGTTGCTAATTCTAGCATAGATATTCCTAACGACCATACATCTGATCGAATATCGTATTGTGATGGATTACCAGTGGGATCAATTCTCTCTGGCTGAAAATAAAAAATATAGCATATACATATATGTATATATATATAAATATATAGACCAAATATTACTCGAAAATTGTATGTGCTAATAATACTTAGGGGTTTTAAATGCACTCAGAGGCACGAAGATATGGGCTTTTTTATATCATTATTTAAAGCCATTGTATAAATTTAAGTTTTATAAAAAGCTTTTTACTTTTAATTATTATTATATATTATATTCCTATTCATTATACCATTATATAATACATTTCTGGTATTCAAAAAAAAGTCAAAAAAAAAAACAGCCCTTGTTTTAATTCCAAAATGTGTTCGAATATAAGTACTAGAATATACTGTCTACGTCGACAGTTTACTGTCCAAGTAGCCGAGCAGTCTAAGGCGTTATGTCTACTTGAAACTGGGAGGTTATGGGTTCGAATCTCGACATCGGCAGTTTGTCAATTATTAAGAAAAACAAAAGGGGGTGGTTAATTAACAAAACTGTCGGCGTATGGACAAGAACAAAGTAACCGGCTATGCTTGTGAAGGATTTCTGCAGTTTCCTTCATGAACTCCAGATGAATATCGGCATAGTTCCTATCAGAGTCGGCTGCAGCTGCACAACCTACCAATTCCTAGTCTACATACAAAATTCCTTCCACTCCACTCACATCCTTAGGCATCACAATGGACCTTATGGTCGAAGTGTAGCCCGTCCAAGGCCACCGCTACAATCTATCTATACGTCGACAAGTGGCTTTAAAAAATATCAAGGTCATCGTCTTTGAAAATAAAGCATTTATACAATTTGCTTATAAATATACTATAGACTTCAAAAATGACGTTTCTTTGTTAAATTTTCAGTCCTTGGAATTCATAAAATAGGCTCTAGGCCTATGAAGGGTATTCCGACACCCTTCTTTGCTAAGGTATCTGCTTTTTCGTTTCCCTCTAAACCACTGCGACCCGGCACCCAGATCAATTTAACATTGATCCGTTTTTCCAGCTCCAGCAGTTTCTCCAGACAATCCTTGGCCACCCCTGAGGTGACCTCAGTTCCAGGCAAGGCTTTTAGAGCAGCTTGACTGTCCGAGAGAATACATACGTTCTGGTTTATGTAGCCTCTACATAGAATATTGCGGACCGTGGCATATTTCCCCAAGATGAGGCTTATGTTTGCTTTAGGTCTCTCACCGTAGATTCCCGCCCCGATCCTTTCTCAGTTTTGGATCCGTCTGTATACCAGACGATTCATTTCTTGAGATAGGATGGTCCTCCTTCCGTCCACATGTCCCTATCACAGATTACAGTGAAAGGTTTTGAGAAGGAGTATATTTTGGGAAGTATATCTGTGCCTATTTCAAAAACGGGGTCTGAGATGATTGATGTTCCCACGATCCTTGCATGTCCAACCTGATTTTTTTAAATCCAGTTTTTATTACAAGATTATTGCAGTCTATAGGCGCTGGATCTCGCTTTAGCTATTTATTACAATGTATTTAAGAGGTTGTATTATTCTTTAATATTAAGTAGCAATATTTGTTATTGTTGGTGAAACGAAAATTTTCACTTACTTTTAAAGAATTGTAGGGAACATACCAGGATATATTGGTATATTCCTACAGGTAATTTATAGACCAAATTCAATGTTTGGATAACACCAAATAACAAATTATAAAAAATTAATTTCGTCGTAAATTTTTTAATATTATAAATATTCAGATTATAAATTTGAAACCATTTGTTAAATATTTGTTAGCATATTTGTAATATTGCAAAAATATCTGAAATCATCATTCGATTATATTGATTAAAATATTTAATTTAAAATATTCAAGAAATGGTTTTTGCTACATAAATAATTTATTTATATCAGTTTTATTTCTTAACAATACACATTTGGTAACTGAAAATTCGAAAAAATAAAAATTTCTTATATACTTACAGCCATATAAGGTTTACATCCAGCATCAATAGTTTTAGCAACAGAATCAACTAAATACCCAGAAATACCAAAATCACACATTTTCACCTGACCTTCTCTATTAATTAAAATATTGGAAGGTTTAACATCACGATGTATAACTTTCAAACGTGTGTGCAAATAATGTAGTGCACTAACAATTGCTAGCGAAATTTTTCCTAAGATATCTTCTGGTATTGATTTATTATGTTTGTTTACTTTTGCATAAAACTTATCTAGACTAGTATCCATCACCTATCAAAAATTAACAATACAGTATAATCTATTTTATTAAATTTGCATAGCATATTGATTTCTTTAAGATGAGCCATCAAAATTTATTCTAAATTATATTTGTTTTGTTCTTAGGTACCTTGAGCATGTTAGGACTTTCAAATAGATTCATTAACAAATTTGTAATAAACGTGTGAAAAAAACCAAATTTGACACAATGTATTGAGATTTATTCCTTTCAAATTTTCGGAACCATTCATTGTCTTCAGAAAAGAGATAATTTTTATTCAAAACTGAATGGTGTTTACTTTTGTAAATGACAATGTTTGCGATAAATATCTCATGATTTTCGAGATACAAATATTAACCTCTTAGCAGCCCTCGAAATCTGCCTCTTAAAAAATTGATTAACAGGGTGTTACAAAAGACATAATTAATTTTCGGGAAAAACAAATTTTTTAAGGCTCAGAGTTTGACATTAATTTGGTAAACCAATTTTACTCTCTTACTTTCTTTCTCTCTCTCTCTATATATATATATATATATATATATATATTTGTACTGACTGACTCGGCACAGTAACCAGACGGCCTGCCAGTAATAAATATTTAACATTGATTCTCTATTGGAAAAGCATTCCAACACAGTCTATATATATATATATATATATATATATGTATAATATAGAGAGGGAAAGAGAGAGTAAAATTGGTTTACTAAATTAGTGTCAAATTCTGTATATATATAAGATATGACCTTCCACTAGGGATGAGCGATATGTATCGATGTTTCAACTATCGATATTTTTTTTTTAAAGAATCGATATTTTTAACCGATATTTTTCATACACCATATATCGATATTCGATAAAAAATTTGCGGCTATCGACATCGACATCAAATAAATTAATTTATAAAACTACACTGTTATTTTTTTTATAATTGTGACATATAAATAAACTTATGAAATTAAATAGTTTCTGAATAAAACATAAAAAAAATTTTTCGGTTAGTTTTCATATTGATTGGTAATAAAATCTGTATTTTATTTACATTATGTTTTATTTATTTATTTAAAAAATTTCACTTCGTAAATAATATTAAGATTTTTGAATTTTCGCTCCTATTTTAACACTCGATATAAAAAATCGATATTTTATTTGGAATATCGATAGACCGATAGTATGAAATTAAAATAATCGATGTTACGATATCGATATATTTTTTTAATATCGCCCATCCCTACCTTCCACCTTCTGACAGAATACCCTTACAGAGCCAGCATAAAGTGCCCAGCCTTCGGCTCAACCGAAATGGTGAAACAACTAAAGTAGAGCTCTGTCCTGTCATTCGCAAAGAAGGCGGGTAGGATCGACAACAAACACAGGGCTAGGGAGAACAATCTACATTTGGTAGAGTAGGTCGGTAAATTACTTGCCAAGCTTCAGCCTCCCCTCTACTACTACTACTATATGTTTATCTTATATTCATTTATATACTGCTCAAATTTTGTAGCTCAATGGCTAGTCTTTTTGACGGTTACATCCTGTATATAAGGATATTATCAGTTTAGTTCCAACTGTAATACCTAGAAATATGGATCGTAAACATAAAAAATCGGAACAAATGTTCATAACTTGTTCTGATTACTCCATTTTCGCATCTCTGATGTCTGCCTGTCCGTCACTATGATAAATCAAAAATGAAAGCATATAGCATTCTGAAGTTTTGTGTTTTAGAGTTGAAAAGGGACTTTAAGTTCATGATTGGGCAATTTTGCCCCAATTTTAATAATTATAACGGTAACGACACATTTGATATAAACGTTGGGGAAAATACTTTTTTGACTTATTATTGCAGAATTAGTTCAAAGCAAAATCCTATTTTTCTCTAATATTTATTGAAATATTTCCCATTTTATAATATTTCAATTACTTATAACAGTGAAAAATACTAGAGTTGTCACCATGGTAACTTGATTTGATATTCATTATATTCCTTTTTTTAGCGCTGCGCGGTACACGCGCCGCTCGTGAGCATCGAATTCGTCATATTTGGACGGTGCGCGCGTGAGGCGCACAACGATCCATTTGAAGTCGCTTTTTTTAACGAACACTTTGTAGGTTCGCAGTTCACATTTGGACGTGTATGATATTTGTTTTTATATTAATTGAAATGTAGTATTTTAGTTCAATTTGAACATTTTTCAAGCTGAACTAAAATGTAAACATTTTAATTAATATCTTTCGATTATTTTCAGGCTTAAATAACGTGTGATTGATTCAACTTCACTGCAATATGAATATATGTTCGTGGGTTTCCTATGGATCGCTGGAGATTCGTTGAAATCAACAATTCCAACGAACCAAAGGCGAGCATACCGCTTGGGGTTTGTGGCGCATATATGTAGACGCACCATTAGATGCTAGCCTGCGTATCTCATACGTGACAAATTTGTTTTAAACACTTTATTGACTACTTTTGTTAAAACTACTTACCTACGAGAAACATAAACAGGATAGCCACAAAACAATGATTTTTAAATTTCCTGATAATTTCCGGTTTTTCAGTAAAGTTCTTCATACTTTTCCCTGATTTAAGAATTTTATTCGTATCATTAAGATATTTAAAGTTTTGTTATACATTAATTATCCATAAATAAATCCGGTATAAAATTCATAAAATTTAAAGACATGTTCAACTATGTTTATTTGAATAATTTATTATTTATTTTTTAGTGCATTACCATTTTATAACTAGTTAAATAATCTTATACAAAAATTCCCTAATATTTCTGTTGGATAAAATTCCCTAATAATTCCCGGTTTGTGGCCACCATAAAAATTTCTATTTCGACTTTTAGAGCAATTACAACTTTTTTTATAGCGAAGTAAGAAAATAACAATAAATAACCATAAAAGATTATTATTATCAATAGTATTAATTTTGGTCGCACTTTAATATGACACTCAGAATCAAATCCGACTCACCGCTTATTTGTTTAATTTTATTAGTATTTACTTTTTCACAACTAAAATGTAGATCACGAAGAGGGCGTGATTGTACCATTGTTTTTCAACAAGTTTATTATAATTTACAAGTTGTCTACTACTTCAGAACAATATTTCAAGATATACTATGATTCATTTGTAAAGTAAAACGAATTACATTACAAATCTCAACGGATCATCTTGCCAAAACACTGTATATATTACCTCCATACAAATCCACACATCACCTTCACGAAATAATGCTCCATAAAATTGTACAGTATATAAGCAATCACTACTTCTCATAGAGATATCTAAGTCCATTACAAGTCGTTTCTGTTCTTGAGTGTTAACCGTTGCTGCGATACGCTTGACAGCCATTATCGTGTTACTTGGTTTATGTCGCATTTTTTCAACAATACCATAGGCACCTCTACCCAAATCACATATTTTTTCGAGATCATCAGCTTCTACAACAAATGTCTTGTCATCTATTGTAATTGTTGTTCGTTTATCTAAATTTCCTGGAGGGGTTCTAAAAGATTTTAATTGCATATTAGTTGAAATATTTTAGATTCTTATAAATAGATTAAGAAAATCTTACATTGTGGTTGAAGATTCATCTGAAACCTGTAATTTTAAGTTTGGACGTTTTTTTCTAGCCGACATTCTGAGTTCTGATTTTCTGCACAGAAATCAAATGTTTACTTTTGTAAACAGTATAAAATCCTGAATT
Source organism: Nineta flava (assembly GCA_963920215.1). Taxonomy (NCBI): domain Eukaryota; kingdom Metazoa; phylum Arthropoda; class Insecta; order Neuroptera; family Chrysopidae; genus Nineta; species Nineta flava. The sequence goes on along the minus strand of OY986041.1, from coordinate 68,747,997 downwards.
ATTTTTTTACATAACCTTATGTTGAAAATGAAATTCCCTATAAAACTATATACAATTTTGCGCGAATTTTAAAAACCTTGTATACACACCACCAACCATATCTTGAATTTTTTATTTTATTTATCTTTACTTATCAACTGCATAAATATGTCAATTAAAATCGTTCGATTAAAATTATTTTTTTTAAATATTGCAATCAATTATAATTTGGATAAAAGTATAAGAAATTTTTTTCACGAATGAATATGAAAATATTTTAACAAATTTATTTCTAATTTAAAAATAAATCAAATATTAAAAAGAGATTTATTTATTTTAGCATCAATAGAAATATCAAGTTTTACTTTGGTTTTAATAAATCGTATTCTTCATTTTTGAATACATACATCTTTTAATATATAACTTGGAAAATAAATTCATATTATAACTGTCCAATAATACTATCAATAATATTATCTAGGTTTTCGAACACATTTAATTTTATTTACTAGTCGAAATTTCGACTTTATTTAATAGTTTTCGTGTTAAGTAAATTCAAATATATAAAATGAATTGAAATTAAGAAACACGCATGTTTTCTAGGATAGGTTTTAAAGACGGGCCTTCCATTCCCAATTCAAAACATACGAGCCGAGATTTTAACAATACTTCTAAATCTTTCTTATAATCAAAATCTGATTAAATTATCTAATACTGTATAATCATAAATGATTTAAAAACTTTAAATGATTTTAGGCGATAATTAATGAACTCTCCGTGTTACCTACTACGCTTCTAAATCTTTCTTATAATCAAAATCTGACTAAATTATCTAATACTGTATAATCATAAATGATTTAAAAACATGAAATGATTTTAGGCAATAATTAATGAACTCTCCGTGTTACCTACTACGTATCTGTTATATAATTTTGAATACAATTTATATTTATGATTTGTAATGTTAGTAACATTTATCCAACTTTGGCTACATTACAAAAGCTCTCCTTATTTAGAATTTATTATGAGATTTTTTTACAATCTTGAGATTCATTTTTTTGAAAACTATTTACGATTGTTGATTTCAGCTTTCATCGTTCTTACTTTATTTATTATAAAGGATTTGTGTAATAAATAAATAAATAAACAGATAAATCATTTTTATTAAATTCCTTACTAATGTAACAAATACTGATTAGGATTAAAATAGAATATGGTGATTAATTATACGTTAAACTGTTGTTTCAGGATCATCCCATAAATTAATTTCAACTGCGTTAGATAATTTTAATTCTTGACGATTTATTTCAAGGCTACTCGATGATTGACTTTGACCAATTGTTAATACTTGATATTCAGGTAAATCTTGACTTGGTGTATACGACGAAATATTTGAACTATCGTCAGTCATTCCACCACCAATCACATCAATATTCATAACTAATGGAGTATTTTCATCAGTATTTTCGTCATCGTTACACGTTTCTTCAAAATGTTTCATACTAGCTTTATTTAACAAATTATCTTTTATTGTAACTAATTTCTCTAAGCTAGAAGCTAGTGTGACAGTTTTTAATTTTTGTGACGGATTAATAGTTGCATTATTTGATTCCGATCCAATTTGAAAGCGATTATAATGTGAAATTTCATTTTGCTCATAATAATCACAATTATCTGGTTTGGGATTTATAGACGACGATTCGATTACCGGTGATGAATCTGTAATTGAATGACGTAACTATATTAATTCTCGAACTACTAATTTTTGTAATTCGGATTCAATTACTTATTTTTATTAAAAGGTTTTATAATTTCTTTGTGTTCAGGGATTTATTTATGAAAAAATTAAGACAAATTTTTTATTATACATTTTAATTGAAATTATTAATAAAAAAAAAATCTTTATTAATATTATAAAAATATTTACAAATTATAATAAATTATTATGAATGTTTTATATGGCACTTCGAAGATATTATATTGGTTTAATTAGCTCGTAAACAGAACACATTTTACATATATTTAGATAATCAATTGTTTACAAAGTTTTAATAATGAAGGCTTAACATGCCAAGCTAAATTTAAACAAAAAAAAACAGTTAAAAAATTTACATTTATTTAAATAGTAAATATAGCTTGGAGTAATTTTTTGATTGTATAAAGATTGTATTTATAAGAGTATCAATTTTGTTTAGGAAAATGTAGTTAATAATGTTAAATAATTAACTATCACAAATCTATGAAAAACAATAATTTTAAAAACATTTTAATAAAATTATTTGTTTTATTTTTATAAACATAAGACTAAAAAACTAAATAAATTTATTAAAGCTTTGTATTTTGTTCATGACTAGCAGTAAATTGAATGCTTCCATCCAATCCATCAAACTCGTTATTATTCAATGAATTAGGTTGATCAGGGCACATCATTATTACCGTATGTTCACTTGCACGTGGAGACGCAAAAGTAATTTCTTCTTGCTCACCTGTTATGATGACAGGAGGAACAATGATCTGCTCCTCGTATTGTGAACTGTGTGAACTAATACTATCACCACCATTTTCAAGAACGTCTTCACACGCTTCTTCATTTAACGTCTGCAATGCACCACAAATCATTTGCTCTTCTAATGAAACCTGAATAAAATATTTGCAATGGTGTCAAATTCATTACGTCTGTCTTCTCACATGTTATCGTGTTAATAGGTTTTACCTCATTAGAATGTATTGTATGAAGTGAAGTATCATACACATACTCAAAGACAAAATAAACACCACCCAAGATTTTTCAGAAATCGTTTAACGCTGAACAATTGAATTCGATTCAGCAATATTTAATGTTGTCTTACCAAAAGCAAAATTTAATATGTTAATATTCACTTAATGTTGGTTTTAATAAAACTGAAAATTTTGGTAGTTTTCATCTTTGGTAGCAAATCAAAACAAAAATTATTTTTTTTACCTTTCCGACTGAAATATTTAGAACGACTAGAATCTCCTCTCCCATGTATATTCTTCGGTAAGTAAGTTAAGAGTGCGTGATGGATACAGTAACTTTTAAATACGGATTTGGTTGAGGTGACAAGTCATCTTAATGGGTGGGCGTTATTTTGTCTCTGAGTGTATAATGGTTCGTATGCTGTAGCATTACTTTGTTTACATGTCAAATTACGTTATTAGCACATGATAAATATAAAAAAAATTATTACGCTACCGTGTGACTATATTCGGTGAATTTTTCTATCTTTTAAGACATATTTTACTAACACAATACATAAAAATAATTTAACACAAAACAATAATATACCTGTTTTTCTACGGTCGATTTATTGTTACGATTTGTGGGAGGTATTAAGTTACTTGAATCGGTTTGTGTAATGTTGGATTTATCACCACCTCCTGAACGAATAGGGTTTGTACTATGCCTTGATGAAGATCGTTCAGTAGAATGTCTAGTAGGTGGTTTCGAATCATTATTTGATTCATATTCCCCTTCGTCAACGAGTAACTCTTTTTCTCTCATAAATACTACAGCCATACGAAATAATTCCCAATCACCAAAATTCATTTTTAATACTTTTTTTAATTCATCTAAATCACAGCTAATTAATACACGACCATTTACATTGTTTTCTTTTATCACATCAATATAATTTGGTCTAGAATTTGGTTGTATCTCTTCCATTTTATTTATTAAATTACATACACCGTCCACAGACAATTTCGACAGGGGAAGTCGAAGTATATCTTGCTATTAAAGATAATTATTTATTAAAATATATAACAAAATACTCTAATTGTAAAAATAAAAAAAACCATCTACATATTTCAGATCGAACCGATAAAAAAACCTATTTATTTATTTATTGTAGTTACGAATATTCTTCATTTCCAGACATTCTGTCAATGAAGAGATTTTTTCAGAATGATTAGAACTATACCTCTAAAAATTATCAAATTCCACCAATTTCGTCAAATTGTAATATCTGTAAGTTATGGTAAATAATAACAGGTACTTTAAATATTTGTTATTTTGTTCACACGTGTAAAGTTAATAAATTAAACAATTTCATGGCCTACTTATTTTTCTTTTTGTTATAGTTTTACACTATAAATATCTTTTCTATAAAGATTATCAAATATATATAATGAGAACTGTAAGTTTTTGAAATAAAATTAATAACATATATTTACGGTGAATACTTTATATTTGCAGATTTTCAAAATACGAAATGTAAACGTTAAGTGCAATACGGATACTCATAAAATATAAATTTCCAATATTGCTTTCAACATCCAGTGTCCACTTTTAAGTTGAGTGTCAGACAAAGGTCATTTCAAATCGAAACATTCTGACTAAAAGTCAGTGACAAATTTTATTTTTTTGCACATATTTGTACTGTATGTAGACTTGAAAACAAGCATTCTTTAAATTTTTTAAATTTTCAGCTTGTTTATTACTCTTTAAATATAGTATAACGTTTGTGGACAAATTTTAGCAGCGGCTATCATTTGTCGATTTGATGGTTTGACCCAGAAAAGTCCAAAGGCCAGAGACTGGCCTCAAGTGAACGTTCATCTTAATATTAAATTTGGCGCTGTAATAGGTAAAAACACTTTGAACGGAAAGCAAAATTTACCGGTAAATTATTGGTTATAGTCGCCGGTATCCTATAAACAGTATTTGGTAATCTATTATCATAATTTCCATAAGCCCATGGTGAAATTGATGTAGTCCATGGTTCACGATTAAGTAATCTAGGTTGATTTTGATAGAAGTCTGAATTTTGTGAAAAGTTTGAATTAAGATAAGATTTCTAAAAAAAAAAAAAAATTAACAATTATATGAGGAAAATCGAAATATGTTATGTTAACTAACTGTGTGTGATCTTTTTTGAAATGATTTGTTAGTTGGATAATTATTCCAATGTTGCATTGACGATGAATTTGAATTTGTCATTGCTGTGTTTATTATGTGCTGTTTCTGTAAATGCATATTCATTGTAATACCTTCATCGTCTAGAGACTGTTGTTCATCTACAAAAGTATATGTTATTATTATTATTATATAATGAAAATACGGCATACAGTAAGAGATACGTTTTTGGCGATAGCTAATTGAACTACATATTTTAGATTATTTAATTAAAAAACACGAAAACAAAATCGTGAACAAGTAACATTCAATATATTTTTTAATTTTAGAAATGACTACAAGATATGAGTGTGGCAGAACGTGTCTAAGATATGTTTGTAGCACTCATATCTTGCAGTCATTTCTAAAATTAAAAAATATATTGAATGTTACTTGTTCACGATTTTTGTTTTCGTGAAAAATTTGTACGTAATAAAAACATGCTTTGCATAAAAAGTGCCATTTTTATTTCTCCTTTTGTATAATCCAATAAAGTACGGGGATTTATACAGTAAGTCGAACGTAGGTTAATTATTTTCTGAATGTCAACCTCTATTTTTATTGCTTTATCTGAAAGTAGGAGTTTAATAAAGTACTTTTACTCGGAAGATTGTTTTAAAGAAACAAAAAACAAAAACTGAAGAAATGAAACGTATTTTTGTGTACCTTATTTTCGATTAAAATAATTTAAAAAAAGGTTTGAGAGAGATTTTGTCTAAAAAGTAATTCTTATGTACTTATAGTGTAAAAGTTTAAAATATACAGTTCAACAACTCTTACCACTATATCGTAAGATTCTTTGAATGTGTTAGAAACAATTACCTTTAATCACTTTTTTAATATATGGATCTAAGTTGATAGTAAATGGTAAAAATATTTTCAAGTCACTTATTAATAACGACGATCGATGGAATGTTAAAAATATGTCAAATTTATGTTCATCTCTATCTAATTCTAATAATGGTTCAATATCTTTTGATGTTGGTATACGAGGTCGAATTCTAGAATATAAATTTGTATTTTGTAAAAAATTATTTCAAGATCAAATAAAAAAATCAGTGATGTAACAGATTCATTGTTTTCTGTAATTAGATACAAATACATCAGAAAAATATATATTGTTATATTTTTAAATCTTAAAAATTGGGTATACTTGTGTCTAGTCATCTTTAGTAGTACCTAGATAGATAGATTCATCTTGGGGTCTAAAAAGTATTGCACATCGACCTTATGGTCCATAGTACCTAGATTCTACCAAATGGCTACACAACTAATTTAGGTAAATTACATCACTGATAGATCACCTAGATAGATAGATTCATCTTGGGGTCTAAAAAGTATTGTACATCGACCTTATGGTCCATAGTACCTAGATTCTACCAAATGGCTACACAACTAATTTAGGTAAATTACATCACTGAATAAAACATAAATTTCATTACTCTCACACATACTTATCATAAAGTGTTTTAATTGGAGCATTATCATCTAATTCTTCTTCATGTATCTCATGATATAAAATAATCCAAGACGTTTTAAATGGCCATTGTTCTGTAATATTAATCCAACTAGCGAGATGATACCAATTGAAATCAATTTGAAATGCTTTTAATAAACGACCAGTTATGTACACAACATTCATTAATCGACGCATACTTCTTGGATTAACATCACTAAAATAATCATCAGTTAAAAGCATCTTAGTCAAATCATGAGCACCACCAATACGATTTAAATTTGAACCAATTGAACTAGCTATTGATTCCGATAGCTTTAATTTTCTTGACCCCTTTCTTGGTGGAGGTGGTTTTAATTTTTCACAACTAGACATTAAACCACTCTCTGATGATAAACGACGACTTGATACTGATCTACCAAGTGTACTAGGTCCAGGTCCACTATCTTCAACACCTGATGCAGGTCCTGAGATTGTTGTACGACGATGTACTTGTGCAGTATGTTGAGCAATTTTTACACGACGTAAACCGGAATTTTGTAAGTAAAATGGTAAATGGACCATATTACGTAAATAATCATGACCTCCAATATTGCTCTCACTAAATAAACGACGACTATTTACTTCGACTGCCTAAAATATATGTTTTCGGGTAAAAATTCGTAACCAATAAAAACTTTCGAAATTTGAAATAAATATAAATATTAAAAATGCAAAACACCTTGTGTTTTTTTATATTTTTTTTGTAAGATATCCATGCGTTTATTATATTCTTCAAAGTTAGGTGCTATGATAATTAAACTAATTCCTTAATTTTTAATACATTCAATATATTTGTAATACAGGGGACTTTGTTCAATAATTTAATTGAAAGAAACAGAAGCTTCGGAACCTAAAACGAACCTGCAGTAATTATATACAAAGAATCTCACATGTTTAGGAATATAAAATCGGTTAAAATTTTAGAAATATTGGTTTTCTAAATTTAGAGGAAATATCGTTTGAATATTTACGAAATAAGTCTCTATGGGTACAAGATTGATTTCTTGTTACTTTGTGATTTATACGATTTAGATAATCCCGATTTTAGTCTTTTCAATTGTTTTTTCACATATTTTATTCTATTATCTCTGAAACGAAGTGAGATATCTGGATTTTTACACTGAAATGCAGATTCAAATTGTTTAATGTATCTAGTTACACAAAAAGCCAATTCATCTCTAAATTTTATTTCGAAAACATTTTGAGGTAAAGAAAAACTTCAATTAATAAGTTGTTTCTTGTAAAAATAAAAAAAGGTTTGGTTTCTTATAAAAACCAAATGGATTTGGTATAGATGTCGACTGGAACGACATACTTGCCTTAAGTACATATTAATTTTACTCAACATTTTATCGTTTACAAAAATAAATTTAGGTATGACTGTCGAAAAAAAATTCATTAAACAATTTGAATGTATATTTAAAGCTGAGAAGATGAATGTATGTATATTAGATTTGAATATATCCAACAAAAGGTTCAAAAAAAATCTCTTAGTTCGTTTTAGAAATAAACCAATTTAAAATTTTGAAAAAAAATTTATTGAAATGTCTATATGACCTCCGAAAAGTTTAAAAGAATTCAAGAAATATATAAAAGTTTTACAAAAATTATCTGAAAGCCATTATATATACAAAAATGTATTTCATATAAAAAAACTTGTGGTGTTCTTTTTTAGGATGCATAAAGCTAGCTTAACTGAGACATAGGGGAATAAGGGAATATAACAGATATATCCGGCGATTGTAGGTATCTATTCAATATTAAACCATCAAACATCAATAAAGACACATTAATATTACATACAAACTAACCTTTTCAGAAGCCACCTGCTGATGCATAAATTTGAACAAACAATTATAAAGTAATTTTTAAATATTAATTAAAAACCAATTATTTTAATACCCACGTATACGTTCGCTCTTGCTTAGACTTTGTATGGTTTTCGGAAAAATATTTCACACAAACACTATTTGTTTGTATTTTATAAAGACTACCTTTGAAATTAAAATTTTCCTTATCTCTGTCCGTTTTCCGTTAAAATTTTTAAAAAGAAAGGAGTTAAATGGTTCAATTTTGGACTAAATTTGAGTCCAGTTATCTAAAACTGTGATAATTACCGTATCACCAAACAAATCAGAAGGACAGGACACGTATAAGAGATAAATTTTAGTACAAACCACAGAAAGTCGTTATGTTTCGTATACGCGGGTATAATTAACAAAAAAATTGTTAATAATGAAAAGGTAATTAAGAGTATGTTATTTTAGTAATTACTATAGTTATTGCCAATAATTTTAGAAAAAAAGCATTAAGAAATAAATGTTTGCTAATATTACGCTACTATATATTTTTAAATAATTATACAAATTAAAAACTCATTACTTACTTTTGATATTGCATGTGGATCAATTGCTAAAATAATAATAAAAGGGCTATTTGCATCCGAAAATAACATATGAACAGCATCTAATACCAATAACACTTTATCCTGTTCACAACTATCAAGACCATCAACAATAATCACAAGTCGAGTTTGTTGTGATGTTAAACGATCTAAACATTTAATCATATCAGTCATTAATGTCACTTCAGATCGTAATACTTGTAAAAATCCTTCAGATTTTAATGTTTCCAAATTTGAAATAGATCTTTGTAAATGTCGACGTTGTGAAAACATTAAAGCTCTTAGCATACGTGCCCATGTATATAAATTTGCCACAACCGCAATACCCAATAGTAAAGCTATTGTTATTAAAATAATTTGTGTTGTTATACTGAAATTAATAATTATAATAATCAATTGTTGATTTGCGCTGAATTTAATTTAGCACTATGGATATATATCTATTGTTAGAATTGTATAATGCTTGGAATATTAATTTTAGGATTTAGTAATCCAATCGAAAATAATACTTTTGTGTGGCTGAATAATTAACTAGATATTATTACCACAGCTAAAGAATGGTGAAATATAAACTATAAGCTGATGCATCAGGCGATCGCAGATCTTTTATTTGTTAAGTGTGTTCAATGATGAGATAACATGTATATCAAGATAACTAAGGAGTTAGGCGACTGCATATTTAAATGATTAGTAAAAAATAATTCTCGATCGTACATTACATAATAAACTACATCTGCAGAAGCTTGAATCTTTAAAAATTCAAAATAAAATATCACTTCCTGGTTTACGTTACACAACTAACTATAACCGTGCAAGCTTGAACCATTATACCTTTAACAAAATTACTCTCAACGACTGGATTTTCAATGGATTAATAAAGTATAAAGTTAATTTCCAAAGTATGATGGAATTTTCAGTACATATCATGTAGATTTAACGGAAGATGTATAACCAATTCATTTTAACCAACTTACATATCACTTATTTCTAAAAAGTATAATGTTAAGACACAAGCACCAATAACAAAATTAATAAAACTTATTTCAAATATTGCAACATATGGTAGACAACATAGTTTTCGCCATCGCCATGATGAATTCTCTTTTACAGCTTTAGGTCGAAATGCTCGATATAATCTTGTAGACATTGTACCATAATCAGATTCAATTGCTTCATATAATGATCCAATCATTTGTACAACAGAATTTTCACCACTAGTAGTGCTACTAATACGTGTTTGATCAGTGAAATAAAATCTAAAAAAAATTATCATTTATAAATTTTCTGATATTTTCATCTTAAAACTTTTATTTTAAGTCGAACTTGCGAATTTAGTGTTTCGTACCAAGTTTGTTTTCGATTGTTGTTTTTAAGCACTTATTACCAAACATTATTACAGATATTACCAAAGGTAACACAGTTTTTCTATTCGATACTTGGCTCTATTGTACAAGGTGGGCCAAAAGTAATGTCAATGTGAATAGAGAGAGTAAATACATGTCATAATGTAAATGAATTTACATCCATCGCCCATCCTACTTTAGTAAACTAATTCTCTATCTATCTGCAACATAAAAGTCAAATTAAAGTCAACATAAAAGTCAATTAAAAAAATTATGGCCTATTCACATTATGACATTACTTTTGATCCACCTTGTACAAAAATATGTAAAAAATACTATTCATTTCAATCTTTGACATCAAATGCTTGATATGAAAGAATTTTATCAATGTTCAGACAGGCATATTACTTAAATGTCAAATTAAGTAAAGACTAGTCACTTCCGTTGGTATGATATAATCGAAAGGCAACCATACTAACAAAAGAAATAAAAAGTCGCTAGTTTACAAAAAAAAACAATTAATAAACTGTTCATTTCAGCTGATGAAATTGAAAATACATTTTTAACATCTGATTTTACCCCCCAAAATTATCTCAAGTAAAAATTTAGCTTTGGACTACTCTAACTTTCTTTGATTTTACAATTTTGGTATGAAACACTAAAAACATGTTTTTAATGGTTAAATTATTTTACCTAATTGGTTGTGCAGTTAATCCATCACTACTTTGAGTTCCAGGTGGGTGACAAAACATTATTTGCAATACTAACTTTAAAGAATTCAGTTTTTTTGTCAATGCAACATTAAAATTATATGGCCAATCCCAATCATTTTTTTGACTTATATATTGTGTAAGCCCTAGTAATGTATGGACTAGAAGTATGAATCCAACACTTGCTGCAATAGCTGCAATCCAATTTCCATTAGAAACGGCAATAATAGCTCCAATAATTAATCCAATATGCAATAAAACTAAGAATAAAACAAATGAAAATTGAAAACTTGGTTCAACCCATTGTTTTGCAAAATTTTTCATTTCATCACGCAATTTATTTAATAAAAATGATTTTCCACTACCCCATTTTGCATATAAACCGACAGTGATTGGCATACTAAGAGATGGTTCACTTAAAATATCAGCTAATGCACTACTGTATAAGTCATAACCAAGCATATTTTCATTATCTTCATTAGTGTTTAAACGTCTAGCTCCGAATATTTGTCCCAATATAGTTTTTTGATGACTTAAATCAATATTATAAGGTGTTTCACCTTGTCGATTTGGCCGATATAATAGCTGACTATGTTTTGGATTACGTAATAAAATTTCAACAATTGCTTTAGATCGTGCTCGCATGGCAACATGTAATGCTGTATCACCTTTACGATCCGCTGCTGATACTTTGGCTTTTTTATCTAAGAGTACTTGAACTATCTCTGCATTACGTATACGAACAGCTCTCAAAAGTGGGGTATCTCCATCTTTGGTTGCTATTTCTAAATCTGGATTGGCATTTAATAAAATTTTTACAATATGGACATTGCCTTTTTCAACTGCATTGTATATTGCCGTTTTACGATCTTTTCCAGCAGTATCAACATCTGCATATTTTTTCAATAATGCTTCGACCACACTTCGATGATTTCCCTTGACAGCGTGTATTAAGTTTGTATCACCCGCACGATCTTGTATGTTAATATATGCACCAGCATTTAATAATGCCACAACAATATCGTGATATCCTTCTTTACAAGCAATTGTTAGTGCGGTACATCCATCTTTATCTAATGCATTGACATTTGGTTTATGTTCCAATAATCGGTTGACGACATCACCGTAATTTCCCATACTGGCTACTAGAAGTGGAGTCCATGAATACATACCAGCTGTGTCAACATTAGCACCAGATTTTAATAAACAATCAACAATATCATAGTGTCCACGCCGACAAGCCCAAACCAACGCTGTAGTACCATATTTATCGCCAACATTAATTTTTGCACCATTGGATATCAGCATTTGTACAATGCGTGTATAACCTCGACCGGAAGCCCATAATAACGATGATATATGATAATTTCCATGAGCATTAACATCAGCGCCCTGTTCAATTAAACATTGAACAGCATCGATACGTCCTTTATATGATGCCCACATCAGAGATGTCCATCCTCCTGAATCACGATGCTCTAATTGGGCGCCATGTTGTATTAATAACGCACATATATCTGCATGACCTTCTTTTGATGCACATTTAAGTGCAGTCCACCCATCAGCGTCTTCTGCATTTGCATCGGCACCGTGCGCCAAAAGGTCTCGAACAAATTGTATCCGCCCTTTAGAGGCTGCCAACATAAGTGCAGTTGTGCCATTCTGCGTATACAATATTTGACTTTTTAGATATAATTAATTCAAATAATTTTTTCCCCTATTGTATTCAAAGATATGCTTATCAAATTTTCAAACATAATATTAATCAAGTTTCCACAAACTATTAATCAATTAGCGCCCCTCTAAACCTTTTGAAAAATGGTTTTTAGTTTAATTCTCCAAATTTGAGATATGTTGTAGCTGATGATCTTCTAAACAAAACTCCCAATGGCATAAAACTAGACATCATTAGTCAGATGTACTATCGCCATAAATAGTGGTGTAAATTCTTCAAATTCTTTTAGTCAGTTTGAGTCAAAGTTCCTGAAAAAAATGTTTAGAACCAAAGTAGCTAGTATTTGTATAAATTACTTAAACTTTTGTTCGAAACGTTTTTTCGAAAGTCGAATGGATTCAACAATGTCCATCACTTTTGATTGCGATACTTCAAAGTATATCAAAATTAGTTCTCAGAATTTTCATCGTTCTCTGAATTTGAAGTATGGTGAAATAAATATTAGATGTCATTAAATTCCCAAATCGCGTTCTACTGTGAATCTGAATCTAATCGTGGGTGAGCTTTGTGTTTATCAAGAGGCTTTAAATTTCAAAATATCTCAAATTAAACCGAATTAAACTGAAAATCATTGCCAATAAATATTGAGGGAGTGAGGGTGTACTTCTTTAAATAATAAAATTACCTAAATGAATACAATGGGGAATAATTGAAAGAATATTTGTACAAACCTCATCTCGATCATCAATAAGTATTTGTTTATTCTCTAAGAATGCGTGTAACGCTTGTAAATTATTATCAATAATAAAACCTGCCAATGAACGGTAACACAACGAAACCATTGACTCGCTTTTGTGCAAAGTCTAGAAAAGAAATTATTAAATTGTTGTTATACTTCCAAAATTATTAAATTAATTCATATTAGTAGCATGCATATTAGATGAAAACATATTTATTTATTGAGTTAGCTATTCATTCATGTATTATATGAGAGTATCAAGTTTGTTGTTTGAGAAAATATCTCATGATTAATAACGATTATGGCACTTTTTCTGTTCCAAATCAACCACCCAACCCCTCATGATTCGATTCTACCCATCAAAATTAAAAATTTATAAGTGACAAAATTTGAAAATTAGTTTTGTGTAACACTTGTACTGTAATACTCGATGACAGTATTACAATACTTTTTACGTATTGTATTTGATACATACAGATAGATTGTTCCAGAAAGAATGGTAAATATTTAAAGAGGCGGTAATACGAGAAATTTTTAGGTAAACCGTTCATATAAATATAGACCCAGCGATGAATTTTTTAAAGTATAGCCCCGGGAAATAGGGTGGAAAAATTATATTTACAGGAATAAAAGTTTATATATGACTTTGGATTTGGTAATACTTTTGAGTTACGACATGCTGAAGAAGACATGAAAATTTAATTTTTCATGAGTAACCTGCAACTCTTAACCAAAGAATTCCCGAACACCAGTTCATTCAAACTTTTTTCATACTTTGATTAATCGTCTCGAAAACAAAGCGTTTTCGGATCCATAATTAGATGAAGTATTTAAAACAAAATTGTCCATAATGACCTTTTAATAAGGTTTTAGGTGCATGCGATTTTCGGACACTATACAATTGATTTTTTGACATTCTGTTAGAAATAAAAACAAATCGTAATTTAAAAAAATGAAAAGGTCTATATATTGCCTTTTTAAATAAATATCATTTCTTTTGAAATGCCCCAGAAAGTGGCTTTGTAAATATGTTTATTTAAAGAACTTAGAAATTAATATTTTGCCACATTTTTTGTTCAACTTGATGGATAAAATTTGAAAATGAGTAAAAGGGCCCTTTCTTTTATAGCCTGTATTTTTGAAAATTTGAACAACTTTTACGATACGAAATTTTTTTTAATATGACGTCAATATTGCATGAAATGTTTTTCGATATATTTTAGTTTCAAAACTCAATATAGTTTGAGACAATATAATTTTTTTTAAATATCAAAGCAACTATTATTGTTTTCCTGATTTTTTTTTTTTGATTATGATAAAATACAATTAACTAATAAATATCAATCTAGTAATTGGACTTCTATTCGTTTTTCCATAACCATATGTTTGGAAATAAAATTACATCTCAAAACATTTTTTGTTTTGTGTTTTTTCAAAATCACTACTTTTACTGGTCGGTAAGTAGAGTCAGTTCAATAAAGAGTGTTTTTAACAAATTTTTATCAGATGAAATATTGGTCCTAGAAAAAATTGTTTATATAAAAGTTGCATGGTTCAGAGGACATCACATGATGGCGTAGTGTAATTTAAGTAAGTTGAGACAAATGGGCCCCACAAGGGCTAACTTTATTATATTTAATGAATTAGACACATTATTTTCTTATTTCTATGTAAAAGAAAATAATTTTTTGTTCGAAAATTTTTTGATTCGAATCATCAGTTTTGGGAAGAGTGTTTGTTTCTAATAAAATCAATTATTTTGTATATTAATTTTATAGCTATCAACAGCTATCAAAACATTTTTTATACTACTGAATTGATTTTATTAAACAAAAATTAGTCATTTATTTATTTTTATACGAAACTGATGATTTAAATAATAATTTTTTCAAGCCAAAACTCATAAATAATGGATTTCCGTTTGATTTAAGTACAAAGTAGATCTTTGCCAAGTTCATATCGCCCAACTTACATTGAGTTACATTATTACCATCATGCGTCCCCTTTAGATCAACAGTTCCTCTGATAAAAATACGGTAATGTTTGGAATTTCAAATTCCCGAAAAAATAATTTTTGAATTATTGAGTAAAATATAATTTTGAGTAATAGATCTCAGTAAACCTTGATAATCTGTTGCATTTAATAGCACACAATCACACATTATATAACCGTTAATTATAAAAATAAGTATCACATCGGTTAAATAATAATTAGGATTAATTATTAATTATATTAAATTAGTAATTAAAAAATTATTAAACAACATTCACTAAAAAAATAATAAAACAAAAAATCACACTTGAATTACAATCTAACCACATTCGAATGCCTTCGTAGACCAAGTCCAAAAATAAAACTTTTATTTTTGTCATTATTGGGACCTGTTATGGATACTGTTGGTATATGCAAGAATTGAAGTTGTGATGATACTGATGCCGATAAACTTTTATCTGGTGTTATACCAGCACTTCGCACACCACTATCATGTAAATTACTTGGCATATGTAAATGCAAAAATGATGATAATCGGCGTTGTTTCTTTGATGATGCTCTTGATTGTTGGGTGGATTCCGGTAATGGTAATAATGATGATGATGTATTTTCAATTACAGAGATACTTCGCCCTCGTGCAGGTGAATGCGACGACATGATGCTTATAACTAGATATATTTTTTTAATATTATTTTGAAATTATACTTTTTAAATATTTATTTTTTAAATATAAATATAGCATACACACACTTATAGGTACGCGATATGTGCGACAAAATACTAAAAAATATAAAATAACATTTTGTGCGAAAGTGTTTATTAAGCAATAAAATATTCAAATATTAGCATATTATTTACATATTATATTATTATTATTATTTTATAATTTATATTTAATATAGGTGAAGGAATTATAAAACGTTTAACATCATTTTATATTACAATCTTGCGAAAATTATTATTTTTCAATTATTTAGTTACCAGTTTCTTCTAATCAATTAAATACACTGGCGGAAAGTTTGGAAACAATTCTTCCAAAGTATAGTTCATGGAGACTACACAATTTATGGTATAGTTGTTCAAATAATGAAACTTATATCACAATACCCGAAATAAAATTGTATTTTAGAAAATTTTTTCAAAAAATTTAAATTCAAAGATATAAAGACTTTACATCTATCATCGTCAATGGCTACATTCTCGTATAACACATTATAGAAATAAAACAAACACATGGAAAAAGTAAGCGAAAAAGTGTAATTCAGTGAATATGGATGTATTTAAAAATTTGTCTTTTCGCGAGGTATGAATTTTAATTTTTTTCTTTCCACGTTTGTTTTAGTTTTAACTTTTTTATTTATTATACAAGAATTAGGCTAATGTCGATGATTGCGTTGAAATGCCCGTTTCTAGATGTATTTCTTGTTTATATTTGACGTTAAAATTAATGTTTTTTATATTGGTTCAATCTATAGACAGAAATATTAAGATAGCCAGAATTGAATTTGTTTGAACTATTTAAGAGGAAAACATACTAAAAGTTCTGAGACATGTTTGGTCTTTGTTCTTTTTCTCTTTTAGCCGTAGCTTCAAAAGCAGTATTTATAATACACTTGCTACAAGAATATATATATGTATATGATTAGAACTCGAATTTGAGCAACCACTCGTAGTTCATCTAGGGATAAATCCGTCAACGCAATTTCTTTTTCGAAGCTATGGCGCCATGTTGTTAAGCGACTGCCTCAGGCACCTCCATTTACGTCTGCGAATAATCAAATGGACGAGTTTCATTTGCTCGCTGTTATATTTCAAAACTCGTTGTTACTTAACGTTTCTGGCCAAAATAATTTCATAATTCTACGAAGGCAACGGCTAACGAAACACTGTAGCTTTCGAGTGATAGCCTCCGTAGTTGACGGAAATAACATTAGACTTGAATATTATGATCTTGTAATTGGTGCTATATTGATTTCCATACGGGTTGCAGCATTGCCAACGCAACCTTCGCCTTGTTAATTTTGTGGATCACATCCTCGTGTACATCTCCGATGGCAGTGACAATTGAACCAAGATAAAGAACACTGTCTACCGTTTAATTTTTTAATGATCAGTAGCAATCAGTAGTGAGGGAGGTGGTAGTAGCGCCATTCACTCGGAACTCTACAGTCTTAGAATTAGTTATAATCAGGCCAGATTGAGTACGTTCGTTGGAGAGCGTGGATATGAACATGAATGCCTTTGTTAATTTTTTAAATCTCTACTCTGTATATGTGAGTTTACTACCTATTTAGCTCAAGGAAAATTGACATTTTTCAATTAATTATCACGTTTCTCTTGTGTTTTGTTAAAGAGAATGTAATACTAAAGCGTAGAGAAAAATTTATTTAAAAGAATAATTAAATTAATTTAAAAACCTATAATTGTTTACTTAAATTTACGTATCATATTTGCCATTGCCAAGGAACATTTCGCAATTTAAGTCGATTGACCAGCTTGAAAAAAGCAGTTTCGAAAAAGTCCAATGCGGGCCGAGTTTATACTTGATCCTACCTTCTTAAAATAGCTATAAATTAAATAAATTTTCAAAATTTTTATATTTCCTTTTAAGGACATATAATCCTTAAAGGTTTGTACTTTCAGAAAATGAAAAAAAAATGTAATTTTATCAAAATTCTAGACTAGTCTAGAATATGCCTTAAAAGTAATAATTTGCAACTACGACACCAAAAATAATGAATAATCACTGCCAACACAAGTTATGTTATACTGTAAGTTTACATTGCATTTTATACTTTTTGCTTTAACTGCCACGAATGAACTACCTTAAATGAAATGTCTACCAAAAACAGCTATGGATTATTAACATAGCAGATGATTATATTAAGCAGTAATACATGTATTATACTAGCGTTTAAATAATAATTATAGAATATTTGCCGTACTTAAAAACTATGTGAAATAGTGTTAAATATTATCATAGCAGCAACTGAGCGACAAGGTGGACAAGTCAGTCAGTACACTTTTTAGGATATGTGAATACAGGAATCCTTATATCCCCAAGCAAATATTGTATTGGGTTCAACAAAAAATTATAAATATGTTATTATTAAGTTCAGTTCCAGGTGTGTAACGATTGGAAAATTGATTTAAAAATATGTCGGTATATCTATCTATCAACACGATAACTAAAAAATAAACAGCCAAGGAGAAACCTTCTAAGAATCAGACAAAGAAAGAATTACCTCATAATCTTCAACCGAAGACAGTTCAAAACGTGTATAAGCCCAAGCAAAATTGACTACGGCTGCAGATGGTGTTTTTTAATAGGCTACAACAAGATCGTAGTAGTATAGTCCAGGATGATGGTTTGGAAACTGAGCTTAATTGCAGATTTTGTGGAGATATGGAAGAAACTCCAGAACGTAGAAAAGATAATTCGTTATTTCGGAGTACATAAGATGGCAGAGGAAGGCCTAATATGTCTAGATCAGATTTATATCCTTTCCTTCCTTAAGCAAATTGACCTGACACGAGATGATTCAAGTTTCAGGCTGCATAAAGCATGGATAATTTTCAAATAGATAGATATTTTCATTATATTTTCGGATTCTATATAATATAGAGGTAGTGTGGCAGTTCACATCATATTTTTCACATAAAATGTACAACAAGTTTGGTGTCTACGGTAAAAAAAAAAGCTATCACATTGAAATTTTGATATTTAACTCTTTTGTCAATAGAGAATGTAACTTTGATCGTTCGACAATTTTCTTTTTAATATCCATCCACTTTCATCCAAAAATTTGTTCTATATCTAGCATGTTCTGGAGCTGTAGCGTTTGAAATATTTCTGTGGTGAATAAATAAGAAACTAGACCCCCTTCTACCTCAGCCTGACGACACTCGCTTCTCTCATATATTGGCAATAGCCAGGAGCTTGCTTATCAGGTCTTCCTGAAGATTCATACATTCGGGGTGAGATGCACCGAATATTCTATATCTGCTGTAACCTAGAGGCTTGCAGTCAAAGATAATGTGGGTGGATGTTTTTTCCTCCTCGCCACACAATCTGCACATAATGGACATCCGTTATGGAGTCTCATTGTGTGCAGATGCTTCCGCAGCGGATAATGCCCGGTAATGAATCCGGTAACCCTCCGCAGTTGCATCCTGTTCAGCCTCAGTGTATCTATCTATCTATCTAGTACGTCTAAGTTTTCTACCTCAACCCTCGTTCGACATACCCTTCGATCTACAAGTTTCGTGTTCACACCCTGGTAAACAACTTAGAAACTAGTACAAGTACTACTATTAATATTATTGAAGTCTGTCTATAGGTAAAATTTGCAATGATGTAAATAATTTTTCTGATTGTGAATTCAAAACCACACTTTCCAGTGTAAATATTTGAATTTTTTTAAACAGTTAAAAAGAATTAAAAAAAAAAATTTAATATTAAATAATAATTTAATATTTATTATTCAATGTTTGTTCATCGTAAAATCGTTAAAAGTGACCTTCATATTCAAAATATTCTCATCAATTCTGGAAAAAAAATATAAATTTGCCTTTAGTAGATTTTAATTTTAATTGAGTTGCGAATTTACTCTTTTTTTTTGGACAATAATATTAATATGTTTACAGGAAATAAAATTAGAAAATAAAGTTACATGAAATTAAAAATTGGTAAAACCAAATTTTAATAGTTACATGATTTTATATATCATAAAATAATAATTAATGATTGGATTTAAGATGTTCGTTCGATACGCGTGATCATTCACATTTAGATATTTAGTGACGACAATCATTTGAACATGTTCATCTACTAAATTTAGAAATTTTATAAATATTGTGAACATTTTAAATAAAATTCGTGAAATAAAATCGCCTAAAATCAATTTTCAAAACACACCACATTAGCTTTGTAAGTGTAGTTGAGCTTATTATTATTAACACGACTTCAAAAAGGAGGATGGTTCTCAATTCGTCTGTATTTTTTATTTATTTTTATTTTTTTTATGTGTGTCACCTCAGAACTCCGTCATTTATGGACCGATTTTGAATTTTGAATTTTATTTTAAAGGGTTTGGTTTCCCATTGGTCCCATTGGCACCAAATCGCATTCTGATGAGGGGATCCCCGGGAAATCGAGTAAAACCCTCATTTTATATGTGATAACCGATTTCTGCGGATTTTTTTTTTTTTTTTGAAAGGGTATACTTTGAAAAAAATTTGTTTAAAAACCGTTTAAAACCTATTTTGACAAAATGGAAACCCGACTTCAAAAATTAAATATTCTATAACAAAAAATGCACTGGTGTCAGCATAGAGAAATTCACATAATTTTTGCTTACGTGAACTAAAATTGGCACACGAATATGCAATTATTTTTTTACTTTTTAGTGCATTTTTTGTTATAGAATATTTGATTTTTGAAGTCGGGTTTCCATTTTGTCAAAATAGATTTTATTTATTCTATTTTTAGTATTAAAAATGTGTTTTTCAACGTTCAATCGCACGACATCTGTATGCAGGTTAAAATAAAAATGCCCCTCAGTATCTTAACCTTATTTATTCAAGCAGAGATCGTCCACGCGAGTAAATTTTTCTTAGGTTTGGGGGGATCCTTCCGGATGACACATCTGTTTTATCATTTCTACAGCAAATATCTGCATTTATGTTATTATTGCATTCTGTTTCTATTTATCATTTAAATTGCTATTTTTATACCCGGTATATAACATATACCAGACCATGACCTAATTAGTTCATTTCCGCAAATTTGTCCTTCCGTCTGTAAACACGATAACTAAAAAATGAAATGAGATAGCGAGTTGAAATTTCGTATTGGGTTCTAGAGCTAAAATATAAGGTCAAGTTCGAATGGGCAAAATCGGACCATATTTGGGCAAAATTGTTCATCTTTGAAACCGTCAAAGTAGAACACAAATTTTAAGACAAAAAATGTTTCTTTTTTAAAAATAAACAATCTTTGTTATTTTTAAAATAACAAAAGAAAAGTTACAACTAACCGAGTTTATTGTTTAAATACCACGTTTAACCTAACAGTGCTACTATATGTATATAATAGTATTTACTATATACATTATACATAAGAGGTATACACGTCTACAATAATTACAGATGTTTGAGCTAAAATTGTGGTATAACTATTCAGTTTAGGAAAAAAGTTTCAAATAAAAGTTGTTTACTTAAAATAAAAAACATTTTTTGTTAAAGCTACGAATTTTGAACAACTATTGAAATATTTTTTTATGCACTTAATAGTTTTGATTTAATTACGGCTCGGCTAGTATTTAATAAATACTAAAAAAACAGCTTTAAAATATTAACCATTAACTGCTGCATGCCCATTAATGCGTTTGACCTAGTTAGATTCAATCACAATAATGTGATTAATAATAATAATAAAACCAAGTATAGTCGTCTCTCTCATGCGAGCAAGGTGATAAAGAGCGTGTGAGCATGTCCATGACTGCTTCTAGTCTAGCTCCCATGACTGCACCTAATCTAGCGCCCATGGCTGCTCCTCCCGTCTGGCACCCATAACTTCCCCAGGCTGTATGCGTCAATCTCATTTCAAAATTTTATAATTGATTTGTACCTTATTTTTTCGAAAACCGAATAAATAAGGCACAAATCAACTATAAAATTTTGAAATAATATCTTGGTGGAGAAAGTAAGCATTGTGGGTAACGTTACGTGAGCAGTTAAAGGTTTACAAGTTTAAAACAAAATATTTATTTGTAAAACAACTGAAGACATTAGCAATGAAATTTGGGATTAATGTTCCGTTGCCTACTTTGTAATGTCCAAGTAAGTTTCAGTAATGTAATATAAAAATTTTCAAAATGATAGCTGCATAAAATTTGACACTGACACAGGCAATAAGACGCCAAACGAAGCAGAATTCAAGATTTCATCAATACAATTTTGCTGTTTTGATAATACGAAATCCCAAAACGAAAGACCAGAACACCTTTTACATGACACCCTATAAAAAGATACAAATTTTAACTAATTATTTGAACTGATTCAATTTACCTATAATTATGTTCATGTAATCATCATAATCAAATGGTTAATTATTTAGAAAATATATAAATACAATAATTTGAACATTTTTTAAGCAATTTATTTTAAACTTTTACTCTAATTGTAAGGTGAATAACTTCTCAGTTTGAAGTTTATTTGTTTCAATCTCGTAAACTAATAAATTTTTTTCAATCTAATAAATTTTAGTAAAATGTATTTTCTTTAACTTTAAAATACCAAAGCTACATCGCATACTACATTTCATTTCGATTGGACTAAAATTGTTTGCGTACAGAGCATTTTTGAGAATATTTCATGAATTGAAATTAGCAGGAAAAATTTTGTTTGTGTGTACTTTTGTGGGCCGAAAAAAAATATATTTAATCGCTCCAAATGACCTATCCTAGTATACATCAAATATTATAATAAATATTATAAATATATGTTTCAATATTCGCATCCATACTATATAATAATAATTAATTCGTACGAAATAGGACTAGGAGAATAAATGAATTAATTTAAATAAATTGAACGTTTCGTCATTTATTTATGACTTCCTCAGCAACTAAAAATTAAAACCAATAAATTTTAAAATGATAATTGTAATTGTAAGACATAAGTTAGGTTATATTGTATACCTTATTTTTATAATTCAAATGTCTAACATATCGAAACTACGGAGAAAGACCTTAAATATTAATTTTATTGCTTTTAAATTTAAATTCAAAATTATTGTAAAAGTTAATTGACACATAAATATTTCGTCGCCCATTGGGTAGACGAGATACCGACAGAACTCACCGCTTAAAAAAAAACAAAACAAAGTACCGACTGACAGCTTAAGAAAAAACTATTTCCTGGGAATATTTTCGCAAGGGACCGCACCATTATGCCCTACTTCAGGCAAATAACTGAGTTAATTGCTCAAATACCCGGTATAAACTGAGTTCATTATCAATGTATAACCTCTATATTTTATTTTTTACCTGAAATTGTGGCAAAACTATTTAGTATAAAAAAAAGTTACAAACAAAAGTTGTTTATCTTTAAGAAAGAATTTTTTTTTAAATTTAAACTTTTCTTCTATCTCTTACGATGTTATAGATGGATATTTTCCTCCTGGCGACAGGATGCATGACCCGATTTTTCCTATTCACCACCTAGAACTCACTTTATAGCTTTAGAACAAACACACTCAAAATCTATTACGGTTTCTAAGATGGATATTACCCGTCCCCTTTGGCGGGGGTTACACGGGGATTTTACCCATTCTCAATTTTTATCCTACTTTTTAGCTCCAAAACACACACATAAAATTTCAACTCGATATCTCTTTCCGTTTTTGAGTCATCGTGTCTACAGGCAAACAGACAGGCGGACATGCTGAACTAAACTTAATATACCTTGGTATATATTATATATACCGGGTATAAAAATTATTATTAATGACACAATCAATCAATATTAATTGACAGTGATTTAAAATAAAACAAAATTATTATAAATCACATCCATACCTGACTGACATTTGGTCTACTTAAAACTCGAAACATTTTTAGTAATTATTGTTGAATGAATCACTTTTAGTGAACTGAAAATCAAATTAAACATAAAATGTTTAGCATCTTTGGTTATCAACTCAACACAAAATTTTTATGTTTATTAATTATAAAATATTTCATGTATCAGAGGTTCTAATTTTTTTTTAAATATAGAGTACAAAATTCAATTCTCAAGTCTAGTTGTGACATTGTTATGATTTAATTATGTATGTTAATTTATTTATTTTTTGTCAATGTGATTATCTGTAATCAATTTGCTAACTCTTGAGAAATTATGTTATGAGTTCAAACTGTGATGGAACAATATTTACATTTTGAAATAATTTCTATGTATTGAAAAAATTAATTTTTGTGGTTGATAAGTATATAAAATGTTTGTAAACATCGATTTCAGACTTTACGCATTTCTAATGACAATGCACTAATTTAACACCAACCTGATCTCATGACGGAATTGGGAAATATAAGAAATATAAGTTACCACGTGGCATTTTCTTAAAAGTAGGCAATTTATAAGAAGTAAAGGTCCAGGGTCGGACTGGGCCGAAAGGGCCCGGGTGGCTCCCACAAGATCGGTACCCGGATCATGTTAGATGGAATACTATCGAAAAATAATGAAATATACAAATTATTAATTATCAACTATATATATTGTTAGGTAAATATAATTCTTATAACAAATCGGAAGCTAGCCAATCAACATTTTTTTTAAAAGAAGAGAAGTTTCAGCTAAGCTGTCAATAACTCGATCGTAAAAGCTGCTATTCTTGTCATCCTTGATAAGATCCGATTCTGTGTTTAATATAACCAACGAATTCAACAGTTCTTGCCCCAATAGAAAGCGAATTCTCGTTTTAATGCGCTTCAGCGCTGAAAATCGTCTCTCACAAGTCACTTGCGCGAATGAAACTGTGAGAATTACACAATATGCAAGATATAAGATGGTGTACGTGCTGATGTGAATGTTAATTGTGATTTTCGGGAAAAGCACATGGCGTCCTTTGCAGTTTGGTCTAAGACATCTTCGTCGTCTTTTTCCTCACTCTGACAATCTCAGCCATTCATGTCTTGCTGCCTAGATGGAACGTGCTCATCCCAAAGAGTTTTAGACAGTTCAAAACATAAATAATTATATGAATAGATTAGATAGATATTATATTAGATTCGATTACGATATAATGCATCTCTTATAGGGCCTACAAACGAGGAACATTGTGCAGCAACATTATGCAGCAACCTATTATGTTTCAAATGTGTATAGTGGTTGCAGCAACAAAAAACATGTCCTTGAACGGTTGCTGTAAAAATAAAAATTATTTGATATTTTGTAGGAGTTAAATGTTTAACTCTTTAACTCCTCCTACAAATTTTATTATGATTTATTACCTAGATTGGTTACAATTTACATTAATTATTTTATTATTTGTAATAATAATATAAACTATAAATATATTATATTTATAGTTAAATATAATATATAAATATATATTATATTATCCAACACTAGTTTTTTACTAGATACATACATATAAATAAACTATACAAATTAAATGAGATAGATAGAGACAAGATGAGAAATGATTGAATTTTTATGACTAGCGTCATAAAATAATAAAATAATAATATTATGTTCCATAATTTTGGTTGCACGTCAATACAGAAAATATTTTGTAGGCGGAGTTCAATGTTGCTGCAACAATGTTCTGCGTCTATTCCATACTTTAAACAATGCCAAATGTCGTGTATTATGATAAACGTCAAAATCGATTAATTCGTTCAAAAGTTATCGCCGTTCAGAAATTTCCAAAACAAGTATGTATGAACTATCTACTTTACATTAGGCCACAAAAGCCGGACCCTAGCCATCGCGAGCCCCCTACCGTACCTACCGCTTGGCTTGTGCGCAAGCCCGGCGCTTGGGGACGCGTAGTCTAGGGCCCGGCTGGCAAACGCCACTTTGACTATATGGCTAGTCCGACGCTGAGTAAAACAGCTTACAAAGAACAAAAAAACAATGTCACAGGCAGGCAGGCGAACAAAGACTTCAAACTTCCACTTTTAAACACAACTCTTCCACTTTTTAAAAATCCCTAAAACAAATAGATTAAGAGCTAATTTAAACGGCTGAACAGATTTCCATCAAAGATAGCTAAGGGTCATCACCATTATACCAACCTTTAAATAAATAAAAACGAATTGAAATGGTTCTATCCGTTTGGGAGCAACAATGCCAGGCAAATACACAGACAAAGCCTATAAACTTATGACACCTTTTTTTTTTATATAAACTTATAACATAAAGGGATAAAAAATAAAACTACCTAAAAAATAGCGTTAAACCTGAACAAATTGCAATATGATTTGAATTTCTATTTTGAAATCACCCATTGCGGAAACGAGTAAAATATAGTTTTTCTCACACAGCTCGGAAATTAGGAGGTTCATCAGAAACGTTGCGAAGATATGAGAGAGGATAATCCTATACTATTAAATGAGCAATATCTATATATATTTATTTGTAATCGCGTTCTCGGAGACGGCTCAAACGATTTCGGGGACAATAAGTCTATCTATCTAGGGAAAAATAATCTTTTCTGGTTTTTCACAAGCGAATAACTAGCGTGGAACATGGCGTGTTGTTGGGCTTAATTGTAGAATTAAATTTGTAATGAACCTATTTCTATTTTCTCTAAATTTTTTTTTTTTAAAACGAAGAACAAAGTTAGAACAAAATTTTAAATTTCAAACTTGTTTCTTACAACGAAACAAATTTCACATATAGCAGGTGTTTAGCGTTTCTTCGCCATTTGTCGCAAAAATAACCATATGCATGGTAAAATGACAATGAATAGCTTAAATTTGGCCCTATTTTTTGTCTGCGAGTGAATTATATAACTGCAATTTATATGTTTAGCTATAATTGCTAAAATTGTTCATACACAATGATACTAAAAATGAAAAGCCACTAAATACTCTAAAACTTTGTAAAATATTTATTAAATATGGGATGCTTATAAATTTAAAACAAACTAAAACTAAAAACTAACTGAGCTGATTGCTTAAATACCCAGTATGTATTGAGTTTATGAAAAAAAGTTTCAAACAAAAGTTGTTTATATTTCTTACGAAGATATTAACTCCACGGCGGTGGAGACACGGTCTGATTATACCCATTCAGCTTGAATGAGCTTGAGGTTACTGTATAGATCTAGAACACGCACACAAAATTACAGCTCGCTATCTCTTTTCGTTCTTGAGTTATCGTGTTTAAAAATGGATGAGCGGGCGGACAAATATGCAAAAATGGACTAATTAGGTTATTTTATACACTTATACCAAAATTTTTTTTTCTGTGATTAATATTTTCAAAGTTACAAAGTCTGGACTAAACTTAATATACCTTGGTATATATTATTTATACCGGGTCACAAGTGAAAATAACAACTAACTAAATTAGTTGCTTAAATACCCGGTATATACTGAGTTTATGAAAAAGTACCAAACTAAAGTTGTTTATTAAAAAAAAAAAAACATTTTTTGTCTTTAAATTTTTGTTATAACTGTTACGGTTTCAAAGATGGTTAGTTTTGCATTTTTTATAACAGATTTTCAGTTTTTTTTACATGCATTTTGTTTTTTTTTTTTGTAAAAATTTTTTTTTTGGGGTCGGTTTTTTTTTGTAAAAAATTTTTTTGAAGTCGGTTTTAAAAAAAATTTTCTTATTTTCCCATTATGAATGAGTATACCCTTTCAAAAAAAAAAAAAATTTCGCAGAAATCGGTTATCACATATAAAATGAAGATTTTCCTCGATTTCCCGTGGATCTCCTCATCAGAATGCGATTTGATGCCAATGGGACCAATGGGAAACCAAACCCTTTAAAATAAAATTCAAAATTCAAAATCGGTTCATAAATGACGGAGTTCTGAGGTAACACACATAAAAAAAAAATACAGACGAATTGAGAAGCATCCTCCTTTTTGAAGTCGGGTTAAAAATCAGTTCGCATTGGCTATGTTCTATTCAGTTGTTCTATACAAGTTCCACAACGATTGTTGATACTTATATGCAAGCATTGAACTGACATTTCATTGGTTAATGAAGTCACGCAAATAGCGATCTTTCGGGTTCGTTTGAAAAGTACCTTTTTATAATTTGTCATTTTGGGGTCGGGATAATTTTGTAAAATACTACATTAAACAGGTTTTTAGGGGTTTTCAATTTTTGACCGGATTACTCTATTAGTTTCAAATGCAAACATAAGCACCGATACTCGAATAAGAATGCAACCCGCAAAAGCGTTTAAAATTAGTAATGAGCAAAAGAAATGTTCGACGCCCAAAATAATGTTTCGTTGTTATATTTTAATATCAAAAACTTTAACGATTAGAGTATGAATTTCTCCGTTGAGAGTAGACTAAATTATAGGACCATCTCTATTGGAGTGGTGTTCAGTAACACATTTATATAAAGTAGTGTTCGCCCAGTGGTCGAAATTCGACCATAATCATTATTGAAAAACTGTTTCCAAGATTTTTTTATTGATAACACTAAAGTTCGGCAATAGCTACTAATAAAAAAAAAGAAGAAAATCGGTTGACAAACAGAGGAGAAAAAGGTATTGAAGTGTTTTGTCTTTCCCTATTTATATATAGATAACTATTCAAAGCATATCAAAACATTATTCAGGGTCTGTCCAAATTCAGAAATTGGAGTTATTAAATTAGGGTTTCTTTTCTTCTTTGACAAGTATCTAGATAAACATTAACATGTACAGGGTGTCCAGTAAGTCACGGACACAACAAAATCGAATTCTGAGTCGAAAACTCCTTTACCATTTTTTAATCCGACGCATAGATAATTAATTATTAATTAAAATAAGTAACCAATCAGAGGCGCCAAATAGCGTGTGTGAGTGAGTGTTTGTAAGTATGTTAGTGAGGAATGCATGTACGTGTGTCTACTTACTTTAATTAATAACTAATTACCAGTACATCAGGTTAAAAAATGGTAAAGGACTTTTCGTCTCAGAATTCAATTTTCTATCCATACGTTCAGTTGTGTCCGTGACTTACGTGACACCCAGTTTAATTAAAAACTGCTGAATTTTTACAAAAAAGTATTAATTTTTTGTGATAAGATTTTTTATTCGTAAGCTTTATTTTCCTATGGTTTTTTTTTACCGTAAACACACTGTACACATCTCCTAGTTATTAATTTGTCAAGTATCAATCTGACAAAATTTTGAAATGTTAACAAAACTTGCGAATATTTTTACTTTAGGTGAGGTTTACTTGAAGTTAGCATAATTCTTATACAATGAGTATTGGAAACCATAGTTACAATACAAACATAAAACAATTAAGACTGTTTTTAATTATATTTAAGTGGTTTAAGAAAATGTTGAGAATCACTAGATTATTTAGAAACAATTTCAATGTCATGCTTTATCTTAATTACAAAAAAGTATATAAATAAAACTAAAAGGAGCATAACAAAACAAACTTAACAAATATAAAATCATTAAATTTCATTATTGAAGAATACATACAGCCGCCATTAATAATATTGTTTGTTTTATTTTATGTATAATTAAAGTGTAATTTTTAAAGTGTAAATATTTTTGTTTTAACAAAAGGACCGGTTTTATTTGATTTAAATCAACAAAGAAAATTTTATATCCTTTAATTTAGTTTTTAAAGAGTCTGGTTTTATTGATTAATAAATTTTGTTATTTAAATGTTGAAAAATTTTCGTCACTACGAGACACGTTTGTGTAGCTTAATTATTACTTATCTAGCGGCACACTTAGTGTACTGATGATGACTACTTTGTACTCGAAATAAATATTTATAAAATACATTAATTGATTTAGAGATTTGGGAAAATTATGAAATTTAATTTAAGCTTTTTCTCGTTAAATTCATTTGTCCTAGCAAGATTTAATGGAAAGCTGACAATAAAAAATTGATTTCGACATGGGATGTACTCAGATTAGTAGCGCTTTTACTTAGATTCATTCAAAAATATAAACTTAGAACTTGTTTTCTTGAAATTTTAAAAAAAGGTTACAGATTTCGTACAAAAGCTAATACTATAAAATTTTATCATGAAACTTGAATTATCTATTACTTTTCATTCTGTAAATATCATAGTCATCATGATCCGGAAAAGATTCATAAAGATATGCTTAAAAACCAATATCGATATCTTGAATATATAATCTCTATCTTTAATTGCATGATTCCCTGCACGGTTATATTATACTAACAAAGGAGGCTAAGGTTAATTAACTTGACATTTAAGTAATATGTCTGAACATTGGTAACATTCTTTGACAATCAATACTTGATATGTAAAAGCATACACATTTGGGATGTGGATCTACCCGACGACTCTTGGCTTTTCGGACCAGTTCTCTTCCAACTATGCTACCGAGATGATATATACATAGAATGCATATAATTATTCACTACTTGATGTACACTTCCGTTCATAAAAATTGAACCAGTAAGTCACATTCTAATATATCTATAATATTACAGACAGTAACATTTGGAATGTTTCAACTGGTTCAATTTTTATGAACGGGAGTGTACATATGTCAAAAATCTGATTTTGGAAAAATGTTTCGAATAAAAGTTGTTGGTATAGTTATAATGAACAACTTTTATCCGAAACATTTTTTGAAAACCGAACCAATAAGGCATAAATCAATTATAAATTTTTTAAATTTTAGCTCGACTTTTGGCGTTGACTGTACATGTATTTTTATTACTAGTTATTGTTTTTGACTATTTACATATTTTTAATTGTAAACTAAGCTTAGTTTTCAAAGTTTTGGTTCAAAATATAACCTCTATATTACGTAGTTATTACATTGTACTTATTATTTTCAAAATTATATTGTTAATTTGTGTCTTACTAATTCGATTTTTGAAAAGTTGTATGTACACTCCCGTTCAATAAAATTGAACAGATGTGAAATGTTAATTTTCTTACATTTCGTAAAACTCCCCACTTTTGCGACTCTCTGTATAATGATTTATTTATAAACAAAGATAAGTAGTAGATATTTTAAGTGTGAAAAAAAAAATGGAAGTATAGAAATGGAAGAATTTACTACAATAATCAAAATTGTGAGACTGATTCGGTTCAGATCTGTTCAATTTTATTGAACGGGAGTGTACATTTATAATAAACATCTTTTAACCGAAACATTTTTTCGAAAACTGAATGCATGAATACACAAGTTAATTATAAAATTTTGAAAAAAAGACCGCTACATTTGTGTACTTACTGTATACAAAGGTAAAAAGAGAGTAACGATTCTCTTCGGATTATGTATTTTCTTAATTTTTGTAAAAAAGTGGCATATAATTTTGTAGCGGTATCGCTACTAAAATCAAATATACTTTAGTTTATTAGATACCTTTGCATTTCAACCACATTCTCCCTGAGTTATCACGGTAATTATTTATGTTCATTACTTTGGTAACTATCAACAAAGTCATTTAGACATTTTGATAAATTCATTTTGATAAAGATCATCTATATCTTTATTCGTGTCTATTTATTTATTATTTGTACGATTATTAATCATTGGATTCTCTTATATTCATCCAACCTCCTACAATTTATTATCAAAAAGGTAAAAATTTGGTTTGATACAACCCTAGATAAAAAATTGTCGATCTAAATTTTTTAGATTTTATTGTAAATTCAAGTACAGAATTTTCACATTATTCATTTCAAGGATTGTTATTTGATAATAATTTTTTACAAATGTTCTATGAGGTAAATACGATACAGTAAAACAGAAACTCAACATACAATAAATCATTAAATGACCATTAGAAAATTACATAAATTGTTTTATGTTTTTTTTTTTTAAGAAATAAATTATTTTGAATTGCGTTTTAATTAACTTATTATTAATGGCTGATTGTGAGTGTTTTTCATCAGGGTTACCAACTCAAAATGGTAGAAAATTCGGAGATTGATCTCATCAGTCCGAAGATA
Source organism: Nineta flava (assembly GCA_963920215.1). Lineage (NCBI taxonomy): Eukaryota > Metazoa > Arthropoda > Insecta > Neuroptera > Chrysopidae > Nineta > Nineta flava. The sequence continues at coordinate 68,716,092 of OY986041.1, read as the reverse complement.
TTTACTGACGTACGTAATTACTAAAAAAAAACTCAATCGATGAGGATATTTACAAAAATGCAAAAATCAGACAAACTATATAGCTATTTATGTACGTATGCGCAAGCGTAAACATTTAAAATAATGCTCAGTAGCTCACTATCAGTGCGTTCCACTAAGCACTCACAACAATCACGCTCACGACCGCGGTTATTCCCGTTCCACTTGCTTGCGAGCGTTACAATCATAAACCCAAGTGGAATGGACTATGGAGCGTTTTAACCGTTGATGTAAAAAACATTAAAAATTGCGAGCTTGAAAATAAGTCAGAAACTTACAGAGGTTATGTTATAATTTGTAAGCCTTAATAATAAACTTAAATAGTTATTGATCAACTTGATTTATATTAAAAAATGTATACAATTGAATTTTTTATATTTTATTTTAGTGGAGTATTTAAATAATTTACGTTTAAATATAATCAAAATGTCTTTTGTGGCGGCAGTTGGATATTTGTTGGTGCATCGCAATAATGCTAAAATATCCCTTTCCGAATCATACAAAGTAATTTTTTCTGTCACCATCTTTAACTTTTTTAAATTGCGCCGAATTTTTCAACGTCCACTTCGACCGACCTCTTCAGATGGGTCGTTGTGAGCTCGGCGTGAGCGAAAATAACGACGTCATTAGTGACGTTTTCGCCACGACCATAACGACCGTGGTCGTCATGTGAAACGGCTGTAGGAATATTTTGATCGTTTTGAGCGTCTAGTGGAACGCACTGTATGTAAAAAGTTACTAGTTTAGTTTATATTATCAGCAACTTTCAATAGTGAGAACATTATAAATAAAAATAAATTTCTCGCGACAATAAATTAAATAATTATTCATAAAGAATTAGTATTTTCTTTTCATAAACTCAGTATATATCGGGTATTTAAGCAATCAACTCAGATGTTACTTTCACTTGTTTTTATAGTGATTTAAACAATGCCACAAATATCTACATAGTGTTCCATGGTAGGAGGCGGTAAAATAAAAAGTATAGAAAATAATTTGTGTCACATATGGAGTTCCTTGCAATTAAAGTTTTATAAAGAGAACCTTTTTTGTAGTAAACAACATACTTCATCTAAATTTCGTATCTAAAATCCTTTGTTTCCATGAGCGTAGAAATTGAAGGGTGTTGAATTTAAAAATCTCCATGTTGTACGCCCATGAATTGATAAGACCAAAATTTGCATGAGTTGCTTTGCATAATAAAACCGTATCACCATACTAAATTTTATCAAAATTGCGAAATCCGATCTAATTTTGAAAAAAAAAAACGATTTAAAAACTGTAACTTCAAGAGCGTACAATGTCCAAACGACGCAACTTTTATTGGAGTAAATTTAGCTCAATCGTCTAGTTTTAAGCCATAATATATGTGGTAAAGCGTTGTAAAGATTTTTTAGGGGTCACCCTGTATACATTTAATATAAAAAGTTTACGAGCCCATAAAAATGATATCATTGTTAATGTGGCTCGTAATTAATATACTTCATTTATCAGAAACATGGAGTAATAATGATGAAGACATTGAAATGTTCTAACGTCATTTAAATAATAACGATCATTCATCTTTCGTTCTATAATGTATATAATATTGTCTTGCATTTCAATATGCAAAATCATAGCACCCACACAATTATTGTCCACTGAAGATTGGGGTCGCTTATGTGACAGAATTACTTGTTGTCTCTTTCGCTAAGCATCTAATGTATGTATACATGAATTTGGTTTTTCTATTATTTGACAAAATTTTTTTACTAAATGCTTTCAAACACTTTGCAATAGAGCAGGATAGAAATCAGTGTTTCATCGATCGAGTGAGTGCTACATTAGTCGAGTGTTATCAGCGATTCGTTACATGCCGAAAATACACTCTGATCGGATTGTCATAACGCGCCAAAAGTATAACTTAAAAAATTTAACTCTTTTTATTTTTTTGTTTGGAAAAATTGGAAGAAAACAAATTTTCTCAAAAATTTTTATTTGCTTTATCATTTAGCTAATTTAGTTTTAGCGAATTTTTGTACCAATGTTGGAATTTCGTAAAAATTTCAATGTCCATCGGTCTTACCTAGATGTTACAAATCACTATCGTTAAAATTTTTATATATGTATATATATATATATATATATATATATATATATATATATATATATATATATATATATATATATATATATATATGTTTATGTACCTGTGAACTCTCTAGCGATCACAGTTTTATTCTGATTGGAATAAAATTTGGTATTTGAGGCGCTTTTGGTATTCCAAAAGTCAAGTTCGTTAATGGGTAAAATCGGACAAGGGAAAAGAGGCGTTTAGAGGGCGGGAGAAACAATAAATTTGACATTTCTCCCTTAATATTTGAAAAATCGAAAAATTTATCAGTAGTTAAGTTGTAGGTACTAAGTTTTACTGTAATTTTGTTTTTTATCATTTTTCTGTTACACTAATAGTTACAGAAATATTTACAATTAAGGATTGAAAGTTAAAATTCGAAATATCTCTGTACACATTAGAGTTTAGAAAAAATGATAAGATAATGAATTATAGCAAACTTGATTGTCTACAACTTTACTCGTTATACATTTTTTCGATTGTTCCAATATTAAGATAGATATTTTATATTTTGTGTTTTCTTTTCATTTTCATCAGACTTAAATTGTGACCGCTAGAGAGTGATTTATATATTCTAAGGAAATTCGCTAAGTTGAAGCAGCTCCAGCGTAACAAATTTTTTGTATTTGAATTTAAATTATTCTGAATAAATCGTAGGCATGGGAGTAAAGTAATTCGAATGAAATAAAACTTGAAAATTATTTATGCAAATAAAGTTCAATGAAATTTTATTTATTTAATGAAAATAAAGGTCAAACTAATACCTTTTTGTTACTAAAATTTTGGTTACTTACCATTTTGTTTTTGAAAATGTTTATATATAATTGTGATATTTTTAATTGTTTACATAAAAACACGAAGGTTAACAACCTAATCATTGTTTATAAGTAAATAATTTGTTATTATTATTTTAAGGATGTACGAGCGCTGATGTATAGTCCATTTATAAAATTCTTCAAAACCTTATATAATACATGCATAAAAGTGCACAATAATGTTTATTATTTTTTCGGGTAATTATTTTGTGAGATAATATATATAATGTTATTTTGTGAGATTTCGGGTAATGAAGCTACCGCCGACAGAAATAAAATTTACACGAAATCTCAGTTGTTTTCTTAAATATCTTTTTTTTAAGGCCGTCATACCGTACTATTGGATCAATCTCTTTATTAATATTTCTATTTTCTATTGCGTAGTTTTTTTATTCGACTTATTTTATTTCAAGTGAAAATTATCAAAATATGTCAAAATATGGGTTTCTCGATAAGAGCAATGCATTAAAACTCGAACTTTAACAATAAATAATTAATTCAAGGCCCCGTAACCCCCCCCCCTTCACCCCTGAAACGTTTATAATTGATTTATATGCACTTCAATTGCATGTAAAAAAAATCAAGCCTTAATCTTTTTGAAGCTCCAGTGCTCGTACATCCTTAAATGAAATGACCGACGTCATCTTTGTCCTATTTAAATGACGAAAATTTATACAAGAAATGATTTTAAACTTCTTTCCCACCAATAACAAAGGTTAGTCATGACATCAAATTATAGGTGAAATAAATAGTAAATATTTGGATTAAATTTTAAAAACAAATTTTGACTTTAGGCTGGGTTTTTTTTTTAAATGAAAAAAACGATAATTGATATATCATGATAATAATATAGTAAAAAATTAGTTTATCCGTAATAATTAGTCCAAAATCTAGACCCTCGCGTGTGTATTATGTACAAATATACACTCGGTTTTTTTTAGTTTGCCAAAAATGTAAAAAATTGAAGTTTCAGTGTTTGGAAGATATCGCAAAAAGACTAATTTTTGGAAAAATGGTTTTTCTCAGTTTTATGATTTTAGGGAATCATATCTCAGTTTTATTGACAATGAAGAATGACAAAAATAAGTGTTGTGAAAGTATCACACTATTTAAACTTGAAATGTGTACTAATTATAAGGTTCAAATATCTTAAGAGTCAAAATTCAAAATCTTTCGGTGCATAATGAGTTGTTCGAATTCATTGTGGAAATGAATCGTGTTTCGGCAAAAAATAATCTAAATTAAACTTTTATATAATTAAAGTATGGCGATCAAAATAATGGTGTTATGAAATTACCTATTTAATCACCGACTACGAGAAAAATTTCTTGAACAATTCGGGACCAATACAGGAAAAATTGTCTGACGAAAAAATAATACTACTCTTATTTAAAGTATGATATAATAGAAAAATAATTAATAATTATTCTGAAGGAATAAAAGATCAGATGGAAGGAATAAAGAGTGCATATTCGGAAAATTATCTATCAAATCGTTAAACTAATTAGATTTTTGTGTTTTTAAGGTCCAATTTACTACTATAGGCTAGTAGCAGTAAAAGGGAGGCCGAAGCCTGAAAAGTAGGTCGTTCTAGGTCTTTTTTTCCGACCCCTAAGGAACCCATCCCCTCAATCTTTCTATCCTCTACTACACCTTGTTCGTTTCCTGTAGCCCTGAGTTCGTTATCGAACCTACCCGTCTTTTTTTGGGAATGACAAGACAGAGCTCAACTTTAGTTGTTTTACGTCAGATTCCCCCATTTGGGTTGAGCCGAATGCTAGGTTCCTCATTTTGACTCTGTAAAGAGATTCTACCAGAAGGTGGAAGGGCGTATCATCCGCTCCGTTACAGTCCAGACAGAACGCACTATCCTCTAACTTCATGAAAAAATAGATGCCTCTTGAGCCTGTAGTGACCGATAAGCACCACAACCAGAGCGTTTATCTCTTTTCGTTTGCCAATAAGGTCTACTTTCATTCGAAACGATGACTAAAAATTGTTTGTGATTTAAGGCATGTTTTGTAAGCGTACTTTGAAAAAACGGAAAAATAATTTAAATTCCCGATTTAAATGAAATTCACCCTCATTATGTAAGATAAATTGGATCACGAAAATCTTGATCATTTGACGATCTAGTTCATCACGAAAATCCAGCATCCTTGAGCATTTAAAAATAATCTGTATGTGGGTCGAAAGAAAAAGACACAACATTTAGGTTCTGCAGATATTTCTGTTATTTTCCTTGAATGGGTCTAAATTTAGCTTACTATTCCCTGACTTTTCTAGAATATCAAAATTCACTAACATTTCAAGGTAATTCTTGAGTCACATACAAATCTGAACAAGTATACATAGAATATGCGTAAATGATTACGGCGGCAAAATCGAAAATCCAAATATTTTACAGCGTTCGTATCTAGGTCAATGTTTATGTATATGTCGTAGATGGATAGTCAAATCCGCTGTTTTACAAAACCGCTAGTTGTTTTACATAACAACTCCGTTATGTTAAACAACTGAACGACGTTCAGCTGGATTACCATTGCAATACGTTTTACAAAACTGCAAACCACGTTTAGATGTAATGCAGAACAGCTTATCTGTAGTCACAAAGAGTGATTTGATATAGAGAAATATACAGAACGCTTTTTAGTACGGAGCTCAAAAAAACGCAAACCCGACCAACTCGGGGTATGACTGATGAAGTGAAAGATTGTAGTACTATGTTGTAATAGTTACCTTATTTAATTTCAATAATTTTTGAAACTATATCTAAATTATATAGAACTTGTTAGGAAAAAGTACCTTTAGTAATGGGCATTCCATTTAGTAATGGTAATTCCATTAAGACTTAAACAAAATAGACTGCCAGGTAATATAAATAGTAGTATTAATAATAATAATGACAAAAACTAAAATCTGACGTTTCATTTCAAGCTGTATTACATAACGTCTAATCGTTGACCCACTGCATTGATAAATGCAAAACGTTTAAGCAACATTACGTGTTAAAGTTCAGTAATTGTATAAAACAGCTAAAGGTCGTTCAGTTATTTTACATAACGGAGTTGTTATGTAAAATAACTGCAACCATCTGCGACATATATACGTCTACTGCGCGATAAATTCATTTGCATATATCGCGCCACGTGACTAACGGCGTGAATGACAGCTACTTAAAAAAATATACAACATAAAATAAAATAATTGATGGAGTATCTGCGTATAAAGACATATCAAAATTGCATATACGATTATTATTAATTAGCCTGTTAATTACCTGTGAAGAAGAAATTCCACTTGTAGCTTGCCTAAGAAAATTATAATATGGTAAAATTGCACCGTAACTTTTAGGTGTTCCAATTACAATTGGTATTAGTGGTAAACGTTCGTTCCCTGAGGAATGTCCCCTATTAGAGCTTGTAGAGGATCCAGCTTTTGATGGTGAACATGTACTTTTTGATGACGATGAACTGCTATGTGCATACATTTAATTAACCTTCAACAATTTAATAAACTGTGATATGATAATTTCCCAAACAATTATAGAGCTATACATCACAAAAGCACTGTTAATTACCTTAACATACATAAAACAATGTTTTAAATACCCAAGTTGATCATTTTTCCAGGTTAAAACAACAACAATGCCCCACATAAAAGACAATACCACACAGTTTTGAATGTTTAGTATATACAAAATAAAGTTTTTTACAAAAAAATTTTGAATTATTACTATGACTGAATAATCTTATCGATATACGGAAAGTTTTCTAAGCACACAAAAATTAAGTATGTTTCTGAACACTAATTACATTGAAAAACACAGTGGCCACAAAAATAGCTAAATAAAACGTGTCACCGTGTGATATGCAAGTATAACAAAGAAATGATCTTCCAACTCCATTTTAAACATCGGCGAACTTTTATCTTGAGTTGAATTGATGGATCATAAACTATTTTTTCGATTTTGGTAAAGAGATTCCAAAAATCTACTTTTTTTTTATTATTACAGCTAAATTTTGTCCATATATGAATTAAAGATATCTGAAGAGGTAAAATGTAATGCGGACGCATTTCAATTTTAGTTGATATTTTACATAACTAATTTTTTCTCTTCTATTTTCCGTGACCATGAACAAAATTTTCTGATATTTTCATGTTTTTCCAGACAAAACAAAGTTCCCTGACATGTTCTTATAGTTTCCAAAATAGAGTTTCCATACGAAAACGAATAACAGGGTTATTTTTGCAGTATGTAACCATTTTGAGTTTTTTTTAAAATAATACATTTGTTTATGATTACAGACTTGACTTATGTGAAATTTTGTTATCGATATATAGGGATTATTTTCTCTTCTATAAAATTAAAATAATTTTATAAAGCAGAAGTTTACGAAGTTTACTAGACCAATCAACGTGTGAAACGTAGATCACAAATTGATAGCAGTAAACAAAAAATATGGTCGTGTAGAGAAAAATATTTCAAAAAACATAGCGTTTTTTGATCTCAAAAATCGATCCCCGAACATAACCTAAAAAATTCAAAACAGTCAAGAAAACTTCAACTCCGATCAGGAAAAGTTCAATGAGAAAGTTATAGGTATTGTAGCGGTATCGCTTCTTCATTAAATTATTATTATAATTTTGTTCATCATTTTTATTTGTTGCATAACAACTATAACTTCCCTCTATTATCCCTCTATTATGTATGAAAGATATAGTATCAAAACAAACCTATCGATTCACGTGTCTTGAATTGATATTGGATCGGTAATTTTTGAGAAAAATCGGTCTAATAATCCTCAGATATGAAGCCCAAAGCAAGCCAAAAAGATTCTTTTTGAACAATTAAAAAAAATTAATTTTTTTCCGAGTTATGACCATTTTACTAAAAAAAGACGTTTTCGAAAATTTAGAAAAGACCATAGATGCAGAGAAACTTTTTTTTGCAAATCTAGTTTAGGAATAGGCTGTGAAATTTTTGTACTAAAGAAACACTCGATATATAAAATATTTAGAAAAATTATCTTTCATTAAGTTTTTTGTAAATTAAATTTCTTATCAATTCATAATCTCAAACTCGTCATTTAAGATAATAGTAGGCAGTCAAATTGGAGCCAAGATAAATATATACTGTTAATATTTACTATATTCCAATCATTAGGCACGGCAGGATACATAATCTTAATTTTGAAGAAATAAAATCGTGAGGGGAAGGGGGGGTGTATATAATGAAAAAAACAGCAGTCGTAACTCCAATATTGAGTTATATATAGTGTAATATCACTATTATACTAAACTTTTTTATTTTTGCTAAAAAGTTGATATTAACCCAATATTGACAAAAATTGGAATTACGATTGTTTACCTCTCGGCTATAGATATATAAAACTTTTTCTTTCAATCTGTTTCTTCATATTTAGGACACTTAATTTTACCTCGAATTACACCAGAAAATGCAATACCCCTTGGAAAAAATGCGAAAAAAGTGAAGAAAATTTTTGTTCTCGTTTTTTATAATAATCATTTTCTAGGATAATTTTGACCCAAACAGAACGAAAATCAGGTTCATTTTAACGTCTGACCAACACATTTCAAAATTTCCCCTTCTCAATTCATACAGTTTTGAATTTTAGCACTGTGGATCTGATTTCTTGAAATCCGTTAATCGTATCGTATTTTAATCAACGCCATCGGTTCGCTAGGTCTAAATTAGCTTAAAACAAAGTTTATATCAAAATCGGGGACAAAAAAATTTTGTTCAATTTTTGCGATTTTTCTTTTTACAAACTCAATATCAGGGTGGCGACTGAAAACTAATTTCAAAATTCTCTGACTAAAAATAAAATTCCAGAACACCTACAAAAAGAATATATGTAAATAATACCTGGTTTTCAACAAAAATTTTCATGAAAACGTCTTTGTTGTAGTTCGTATTTGATTATCTGGCAGCAGTGTTGCTGGTTCGAATAGCGCGAATATTTGAAATGTTGTCTTGTTTTTTAATTTAAAATTTTTTAGAATGCTATTGAGATAATAAACAATAAACTACAAATTTCCCTGACTAAGATTAAAATTCTATGACTATTCCAAAAATTTTAAATTCCCTGACATTTCCAGGTTTTTCAGGTCAATCGTCACCCTGAATATATACCGGGCATTTAAGCAATTAACTCAGTTAGTTGTTATTTTCACTTGTTATTTCTAATGAAAATAATAACATGAAAATTTTTACATATTATGAGCAAATAACAATGGTGGTTGTCGCCTAAGAAATAATACATTCCATGAACTTTTCTGTGAACCAAATTCCAGAGATTTTTCCGAACAAACAAACAAATTTTATATCTTTATATATTAGTAGAGAAGTATGGATATAGTATGTGCAAACTGTTAACCGTGCATGTTCCCGAATTTGATTTCGAATATTTTACTCCATAATCGGTTAAAAAATTGATTAAAAAAAAATTAAATAAACGATACTGAGAATATTTTAATGCCTTAATACAACAAAGTCCCTTAATACTATTATTATATTAAGGTAGTTTACGACTATCTTAATATAATAAATGAGATAAATTTATTCGTAGATAATAGTAAAAATCCAAACAAAATTAAAAATTGTATTTGATAATGGCAAATATTTAATTATTATTTTCACACAATAAGTTGATTTGAAATAACTTACTGGTAATTTAATTTTATGCAAACGATTTTTCATGATGATTTTCTCCCAAAAACAATAATTATTACAAAATAAACAAAGTATATATATATATTATATAACTAAAGATTTAAACGTACTGAATATTATAAATCTCCAAAATTGTCTCTCTGCATTACATTTTAATAAATTTTAATAACCTTGAGATTGAAATTTTAATTGATATCAAACAATCTGTAATTATTGTGCATTTGTTATGTTTAAGAATTAAAACAATTATGTCAAACAAATGTTTCAACTATACGCAGCATCCTTCTTACACGGTGAAATTTTACTTGGACCAAGTGCTATATAGTAACATGTGGGGTCCATTTTAAGGCATCATCAAACCAGGGATGTTGTGAATGCGAAATTTTTGACATCCGCGGATGTGAATTTATATGTCAAGTTTATTTAAAGAGATAGTTAATTTAGATACATGAATAAAGGAAAAATATGGTAATAATTTTTAATAATCTTTATATTATAATATATAGGTGTCTGTGGACTGTCAAGCGATCACAGTTTTATTCCGATTGGAATGAAATTTGGTAATTGGGCGCTTTTGGTATTCAAAAGTTCAAGTTCGTTAATGGGTAAAATCGGTCAAGGGGAAAGAGGTGTTTCGAGGGAGGGGAAACACAAAATTTTACATATCTCCCTTAATATTCGAAAAATGTATAAGAAGTAAAGTTTGTAGGTACTAAGTTTTACTGTAATTTTGCGTCTTATCATTTTTCTGTTACACTAATATTTACAATTATAGATTGAAAGTTGAAATTCTAAATATCTCTGTACATACATTAGAGTTTCAGAAAAAATGATATGTTAATGAACTGTAGCAAACATGATTTTCTACAACTTTATTCCTTATATGTGTGTGTGTTGATATATATATGATATAAAATAAACATATATAAAAATTCTAGCGATAGTGATTTGTAACATCTAGTAGGTAGGATTGATGGACATTTGAAGAAATTTTTACAAAATTCCAACATTGGGACAAAAACAATAGTTGCATTTCATTTGGAAGAAATTCGCTAAAAATTAAGGTCAAGTTCGTAAATGGGTAAAATCAGACCGTGCTTCTCCCCGCCAGTGATGTGTGCAATTTTTGAACAGGCTATTCACTCTATATCTTTGAAGCAGATATTTTATGCTACGAAAAAGAAATACAGTAACCCTTTACATGTATATTTTTTAAATGTGCAAAGAAACAATTCTCCGTGTAGGCATGTTAAATATCATCAAATATCTTCAATTTATATATTTAATAATAGTTAAATATCATGGAGGAGCAGCTTGTCCAAAAGAAGGAGGAATTTCCAGCAAAGTTGAATTATGCTAATATTTTGATGTTCATATCTAACAGAGTGCCTGGCCGATTATTACCACATGTCTTTGATGAAATATTTTTATACCCAGTATACAAGGTATTTTAAGTTTGATCCCGTCTCTGTAACGCTTAAAAATATTGATCGTAGACATGAGTTTTTGGCATATGTGTTCATAAAAATGGCCTAATTCGGCCATTTACGCATGTCTTTCTGCCTGAGGACGAGATAACTCAAGAACGAAAAGGGATAACGAGCTGAAATTTTGTGTGTTCTAGAGCAAAAAAGTAAGATTAAGTTCGTAAATTGGGAAAAATCGGACCATATTTGGGCAAAATGGGCAAAACTGTCTATCGTTGAAACCGTAAGAGGTATAACAAAAATTTAATAACAAAAACTCTTCTTCTTTATAAAATAAACAACTTATGTTTGAACAAATTTTTCCATAAACTCAGTATATACTGGGTATTCAAACAGTTAACTCAGTTAGTTGTTACATTACTTGTTTATTAAATAAGTTAAAACAGTTATCGCGTCCACAGACAGACAGACAGACGGACATGCGGAAATGGCCGAATTAGGTCATTTTAGGAACACATATGCCAAAAATTCATGCTTACGATCAACATTTTTAAGCGTTACAAAGTCGTGATCAAACTTAATATACCTTGTATATTTACATATACTGGGAATAATAATAAGTAATTGAGTTAATTGCTCAAATACCAGGTATATACTAAGTTAAATATCAATGCGTCAGCTGTTTATTTTTCTGTTAACACACGCACAAATGTATAAAAATGCAAAGTGTATAATTTTGCTATACATACTTTGCTGTACATAGCATCTGGTTTTGTAATCAAGAGTATGTACAATGTGATTTTGAACAATCAGGAACTTTACCCACCCCACTATTTAGCTCCAGAACACACACACAAAATTTCAGCTCGTTATGTTTTTTCGTTTTCGAGTTATCGTGTTGACGAACGGACAGACAATCAGACGGACGGTTCGCCTTATAACTGTGAAGTGGGTAAAAATTCCATTTCAATCCAAGCTGGGAAAAAAGTCTTTAGAAAGTATCTCACGACTTGACAATTTCACCGAAGGCTTACTATCGGCTTATTAAAATGTACCCATTATCGATATCTTAAATAAACTTCAAGGTCGTAGCTCTTTTCGATCCTGAGATATTTTAAACATATAGACTAACTCACGGGAATTATACACATTTTTGTTTACATTACACTTGTCTACGAATTGACGTAGAGGATTGGAAAGTTCTCTTCCGTAGAGGAAATCATTAGTTTAAAATTGCAATTGTAAAACTAGTTATATTTTTCAGACAGTCAAAATGTCGGTCAGTATGGAAAAGTTTCAAACTGTAAGTTTCATTGGGGCTGATAATTACAATCTACATGTAGTTTCGTTTCTATGAGTGTACACAGCTACTTCGGAATAGCTGTCATGCCCACCGACGGTGAAATATACGTCAACTCAATGCTGAAAATTGCCAATAAAAGCATATTTCCGAGAATCGATCCGGATTTGTTGTTATTAAATTTGGGAAAAAATTTGCTGTTAAATACCATACATATAGTTCAGAGGTGGGCATAGACGGCTCCACGGGGCTCTCCATAAGAAAGTGAGAGTAAGTAAGAAAGGTATGTCTTGAAGTAAAACGGAACGATGTTTCAATACAGGTTGCCTACCGATTATTGCCCAATTATTTATTTGATTTTATATGTTTTATATGTGAAATTCCCGATTCACATAGATAAGATGCGAAACAACTACAAAAACAACTAAGTTTTATATTTATTTATTTTTAATAATTCCGGATATTCAAACGAAGATGGGTTTTCTGCGACGATTTTCCAAATACATTTTGTGCTCGTGTTCATGGCTCCTAATAAATTATAATTTGTTGGAAGGGTAATCATTTCGTTTAAAAACACGCAATCATTGGATTCCGGAAAAAATTTCTATTAAAGCGGGAATTTAAAATTTTCTACTAAAAGGGGCCACTAAAAAATCACTCATTACATTTATATTTTCGAAATCTTTAAATCGATTATTAAATTGTAAAATTACCGTTTCACTAAAATCCCTACTTTTATTTATTTTTTTTAAAGAAATTATGCGAAAAATAATTTTCATTAGCACGAATAGTACTTTTCACTTTTTTAATTCAAACTAGACTAACTCGAAGAAACTCAGTCAGGTTGAGTAAGTTAACATAAAATTCCCACTTTATGTAAAATTTAACCATTTAGAAATTAGTAATAAATTAAACCCCCCCCCCCCAACCAGCTTTATCATTGGCATGTTTATTGTATCCAGTGTCATCAAATACCCACGACACTATACCCCCTACTAAGAAAAAATAATTAAATCAGGTAAATAATTGTTTATTAGTTCTCCGATATGAATAGTTTAGGCAAATTATTCGGAATTTCCAAAAATCTAATTCTAAAATCTAAACTAAAGCTAAACCATCCAAAAATTTACAAGCGGTTTACAATTGTCAAGCGGTAAACGTGAAAGATCAAAAGATTTATATTTTATAATTTATATAACATTTATATTTCATTCATACACAAATATATTAAAAAGGTACATTTTATGCCCAAAATTCCAGAGTATGTATTCAATGTATTGTATGTATTGTATACTTTGTATAATAGTGACCATAAAAAAGAGTTGGTATTATTATATTTTTTTCAGAAAATGTTTTAATTAAAAAAAGAAAATAATAATAATTGATAGGTACCCTGTATTTACCCTACCCCTCTTCCTACCTCTCACTCAGAGCTTGTGAAGTCAAACTTTGTCCACCAATGATATAGTTTGTATTCTTTAAATATATGACCGATTAAAACTCGTTCCCTCATGTGCCACGTTTTTTCCAAGCCACATTTTATATCAAGAAAATTTGAATAATATTGATATTTATAATGGAGTACATATTTAATTTTATTTTAATATCGATTTTTTATTCTAGTAGTTTATCAAATAATTAGTCTGTAAAATTATTCACTTACATTAAAAGTACTTAGGTATATTCATTAGACAGTCCATATGCAGAAATACCATCTCTATAGAATAATAATTATATATTTTTAAGGACGTTCAATCATACTTTGTTTATTGTTAACCCAATAAAATATTATATGAAATAAGTAATCAACCTCGGAACGAAATTAAGCAAATTGAATTTTTGCATATTTGGCTTTGACATTGTAAAGACTGACAATAAGTCTCATATAATGTCGTGGCTGCGAGTCAAGGTATTAAAGAAGATATTCAAGATAGCGAAAATAGTTTTCTTGCAAACATCTCGTGTCCTATGCGTCATACAATTTTCTACAAATTTGATCAGATACGTTTTATTGTTAACTTGACCTAAGAATCAGATATAGCGCGAAAAGTAGGATGTGTAGGTATAGGACAATGATATCACAAATTATATTTACGTTATTACATGTATATTATATTTACGTAGCATTATCCTATTTACGGATACGCATCTCTCACTCCCCACCCTATCTCTATGTTGATCGTACGAAAAAATTCATGAAATCAAATTTGTTGGAAATTGTATTAAGTTTAATATGAACCTCTGATGACATATAACGGATCTTATTCGTTTTACAACCCCCTCCCCCCAGTAAAAATGGTTGAAAATATTTAGGAAAGACCACAGGAAGTGATTCCAAGGAGGAAAAAGTCCTTTTCGTCCTTGAACCCCTTAAAATTCAAAAATTTTTTTTTTTCATTTTTAAGTAAAAAATATTGTAAAAATTTTTTTTTACAATATTCAATTGTCGGGGGTTGGGTTGAGTTGGGGTAGTTTAGCGGCGAATTATTTTATTGGAGGGTATTGGATTGCGATTTTCGTCCCATATTGGTTGTACTTAGTTATCTTTATACAGTTATACTATAATTATTATCTTTTTTCGATATATTGGCACAAAAAAAAAGAATATTCAAAAAAAAAAAATTCTAAAAATAAATTATTTTTAATGATTTGAGAATGTATCAATCAGGCTTATACGCTTTCAAATGAAAAATTATATTTTTGATCACCCAAGTAGCGGTATATTTAGTTTAAACGATCAAAATTTGCCCCCTAGGCAATTACCTACTTTGCCTACCCGGTAAATCCTCCACTGCCCAGTTTACTAAATAATATACGGACCTCCTGAACTCCAGACAAGGTCGACATAATATATGTTGATCGTCCGACTTTTTTGAGGTGACAACCCTACCGTGTTACAAAGGCTTTATTCGTATCACTTCCGTACATAAATTTTCCGTACTGATTTTGTTTCTTACCGATCTACAATTTCTGATAATACCAAGACTCTAAGAAACTTTCGAGGTAGCGAAAATTCAAAAATCCAGGAGAAAGTTCCATTTCCTATTTTTCGATTCTGTACAAAAGCATACTTTAAATCCCCTATTGATACAAACAAGGAGAGGGCACGACTTGGGAAATTCATTTCGCGAAGAGGCTTTGTAGGATTGTAGTACCCACTAAGAGTTATCGATCTTTCAGCGCAGTTTATATATAAGAAAAATTTTATCCGGTAGCGTGCGTGCTTGCTTATCAGTCACAACATTTAGGGTTCGGTTCTATCTTGGATCATTTATTTTTCTTCAAATTTTAATTTTTTTACATACTTGTCATTTCTTACCCACAGATAATTTTACGACAGTATTTTAACTATTACTTTTATGTTGCATAAGAAATTAGAATTGTTCGGGCAAAAAAACAAATTTTAAAAATTGGAAAACAAAAATTGCTCCTTAAAATAGAATCAAACCCTGATGGTGAAATTTTTCTTATATATAAATGGCACCAGTCCAAGTAGCCGAGCGGTCTAAGGCGTTATGTCTGCGCAGTATGCAGTACTTGGAAACTGGGAGGTTATGGGTTCGAATCCCGACATCGGCAGTTTGTCAATTATAAAAAAAAAAAGGAGCGGCTAATTGACTCAACTTTCGGCGTATGGACAAGAACGAAGTAACCGGCTATGCTTGAGAAGGTTTTCTGCAGTTTCCTTCACGAACTCGAGATGAATATCGACACAGTTCCTATCATAGTCGGCTGCAGCCGCATATCCTACCAATTCCTAGTCTACTCACAAATTCCTTCCACTCCACTCACATCCTCACGCATCAAAATGAACCTTATGGTCGAAGTGTAGCCCGTCCAGGGCAGCCTTTACAATCTACCTCTACATCTATATATAAATGGCGCTGAAAATTAAGCTTTATTGCAAGCTTTTTTCTCAGAATTTGCCTTAAGGGTACAACAATACAACAAAGTCGCATCCAGAAGTCAATTTTCCAAGTCGTGCCTTCCCCTTGTAAACTTAAGTATAAAATTTCAATATTCACTTTCCATTCTTAAGGAAATTGGTTTAAAAATTTGTATGAACATCATACGTTGGAAACCTGCTCATTCAACTTTTTTTTGAAATAGGATGCCATATACTAGATAAACTTGACTTTTTTGTATTAAAATATTTCTAATCTATAATTTATGTAATAAATTATACTTTAGAGTTCCTACGAGTGTTCACATCAAATTTGTATTTTAATTAATTAAACTTTTTTTTTAATGAAAGCTCTGCCATTTAATCACAAATTTAAAAAAAGGAGCAAGTAATTTATAACTTAATAATAAAAGGTTTCGTTTTCGAATAAAAGTTGTAAGTATATTTATAATGAACAACGTTTATCTGAAGCATTTCGAAAACCAGATAAATAAGGCACAAATCAATTATAAATATTGAAAAAAGTACGCTACATTTGTGGCCATATGTACAAGCCAAAGATAGAATATTTTGACATTATTCCAGTCGTCTGACAAAGCTATTTCTGATAAACGTGAAGTGTTTACACTTTACCGATATGTAAATGAAACCCCCGGTCCTTAAGGTAGTACATTTAAGGTAGTCCTTAAGGTAGTACAGAATTTACACTGGGCGTACAGCATGCTTAAGTTCAGAGATGATACCCTAGAAACTTGTACTTTTGAAAGTTACACTTGTAACTTTCTGGCGTTATGAAATTGTGATTTCGCACTATTAGATGAAAAAGTCAGAAGCGCATGTGTGAGAACGATATCTAAGTATGAAAACCAATGGTAGAAAAACAGCCATGCGTGTGAACGTACATTCTGTTAGGTACGCCACTAGTTCAAGGCGACGGTAAACCTTCCGTCGACTCCAGTGGCACTCAACGGATGCATAGTTACCTTCAACATCAAATTGACCCATTTTTCTCGTCTAATGTATAATCTCTAATTTACTATAGTAGGCTACTGTTGGAATGGTAGCGTTGGAAAAATATCCCCCACGGAAAAATCCACCGTGTATATTGACCTGCCCAAAACTCCACTTTGGTGCTGCGGCCTTATTTTTAATTACGAACATGATAATATATTAACGGAACAAAACATCGCAAATCTACAATTTTTTATGTAGTTATGGAACCCTAATAATATGAATATTATGTCATACATATATTTAACATAATATTTGTATTTTTATCATAAATTAGTTTTTACTATAAATTATATAACCGGTAGTACCGGTTTTATTTCTAAGTAATGATTTATCAAAGATTAAATACAAAAAATAAATATTCTACATACTTCAATTCATTTCCGTTGTTTATAAGTCATTTTAAAACAAATTGAGTGAAAGAATATAAAATTCAAACGGATACAAATATGAAAATTATACCAAAGGTAAATAGCAAGTTTATTTAATATATAAATTTTTATCATTACTCAGTAAACTTATTTAGATAAGAATGTTTACTTCCAGATTTGAAAATATTATTAACAATTCCAGTACAGTAGTTAAAAAGTTGTCGATTCAACATGTAGTACATGTTCCCAGGTAACAAACTGGCACCCGCACGAATTAATGGGTTGATAAGAGGTGTCTATAAACATTAAATTTCAAAATCGGATTTCACTTGTGACAGTCAAAGCCAAAAACAAAAAATTCAGTATAGTAAACTTACTTATTATATCAATGCCAATTGAAGATATATAGTAGGTATAATATATAATAGTGTTTTAACATTTATGATACACATACAATGTATAAAAGTCCACAGAAGTGGCTGGCGTGCTTTTATCATGACTTCATAGTTGATATGGGCCGAATCTATTCGGTTTTTGAAAAAATATTTTACACCAAAGTTGTTAATATTTTTATGACAAACAATTTTTATTCAAGACATTTTTTTGAAAACCAAATGGATTTAGCACAAATCAAAAATTGTGAAAAATAACCATCCGTTTGGTTTTCGAAAAAATGCATTGAATTAAACTTTGTCGTCATAAAAATATTAATAATTTATGTGCAAAACATTTTTTTCGAATACCGAATGGATTCGGCACAAATCAACTATTGTACTATGCAAGACTTGTGTTGACAGTATTCATTATTTTGGGTGTCACAGTTGCAAATTACCATCATTAAATATTAATATATTTTTTTTAAACTGCAGTACTTATTTTTTTTTTTTTCTTAAATAAATTTGTGAAGTTCAACTTTGTAAGATATTTGGTTTTTGAAAGAGTATATAGGACAATGCTCGTAGCTAATTGGTATATTTTTACAGTCGATTTGTGTCGAAGAAAAGTTTTCCTTTATCCTTTAGAGATTTTTATCTTTAATCTTTTATCGTTTAGCACCCTCCTGTTGTCTACTGAGTTTTCGATTGCATCCTGTTAATATTGTTTTCAAAGAAGCACCCATGTACCACGTGTGTGCAAAATTTCTTTCGGGCAGAATGCAATTACCTCTCTCAAAGGATCGAAATAATAAATTCTGTAAAAACATTTACAAGCGACAGTTGCTTAAATACAATATTAATAATCTTATTAATTATGTGATAATTTAAAAGATGGCAATACCTATCACACAGTTCATCGGATTAAAGAATTAATTAGCTTTTTTTCTCAAAAGGTATTAAAAAATATTACTAGAGGTAGCAAGGGTAAATGGTACAAACGTTTATTCAAATATTTTATGTAGATTTTGTTATTTATGTATTCTAAACTCTAAAAATATTATTTTATTTTTTTTCATCATTCTTCAATTTTAGAAAACAGAAAGAATCATGCCTAAATAACAAAATCCACCTAAAATATTTGAATAATTGGGACAATATGATAACATTTTGCAATGCGAAGCATCATTTTAGGTCGCTCAAAACATGGTCTTGTACTTTTGAAAACTTTATTTAATTTAGTTTAGTATTTACCATATATGTAATACTCTTTACCCGTGCTGCCTCTAGGGGTATTTTTAAATACTTTCCGAGGAAAAACCAATTATCTTGAAATTATCACGTTTTATATAACCAATTATTGACGTTAAGAATATAAAATGTCCATTTATACCATCTAAGTCTTACTGGACATATTTGTGTCGATTTGTGAATTCACACAAATCTGAAAATTTAACACCACTACCAAATTTGAAAATGTAACACCACTTATGGAGCTGATTATATCCATCTTCTCCATAACAAAACAATCAAGAATTGGTGAAATTGGAACGTTAGCGCGCAAATTTACATAGCGTAAAAGAATGACCTCTCGACCATGCATATCCGTTGCCAAAAGGTTTCCAAATAAAGCATGACTTAAATTAACATAAAACTCAAGGTAAAGTATGATGTTTACAAATAGATAATTTAAAACATCAATATTCCCATTATTCGTACTCACTAAAATAATTGATAACATGATATTACTGAAATTATTTAAATAGTATAATTTATATTGAATATTTTTATCTTTCAATTATACCATAAATATTCAAGCACTTATTTTATTGCCCATAGCTAAAATATCATTAAAATAACTGTCAAAACATCACTTACCAGGTTAGAATTTTTCAGAATGATTTGAAATAATGATGGTCAATCAATTCACAGATATGTCATATTAAACATAAAGCAACACAACACATATTTTATAATAATATTATACAATTTTTATTTTATTTATTTTTGAAAAAATTTTTACATAAAATATTTATTGCTGAAAGTTTTTAGAATAAAATCTACTTTTTTTATTTTCTAATTTTGGTCAAATAGATCTTATTCTAACTAACATTACATAAAGCTCATATTACATAAATCTAACGTAAACGATAATTTAACGTAACACGATAGGCTAATTAGAATCATAAATATGAACTAATTTATTGTACGTAAAATTACATGATTGATTAGTTTTTAACCATAAGTTTAAAATAGTTTAACGCAATATGGCTCATATTTCTAAATACCAAAAATATATTATAAGAAATATTCTCAAATGAAAATAAGATCCCGGCGGAATAATGGCAGTTATAAAATCGGTTTGATAGTATCTAAATAGCTTGAGCTCGTATTATCAACATTTTCTATCGTTTCCTATCAGTGCTATGTTGCGCCTGTATTACAATACATCTTTTTCTTCTTCTAATTATTATCATTATTATTTATTTGTTAAATTTATAGTAAGAATCCTATCTTACTTTTATCCTGTTTATTTACAACCGAAGCTAGTACAAACCTTGCCATCCCAGATTGAGTATTGTTTGTTTACAATTGCGAGTACGGAAATTTATTAATTTATTAAAATTTGGTAAAAATAATTAAAAGAGTTTAGATAAGAGAATAATTCATAGAATAACTATCGGTTTTTCAGTCCTTACGGCATATGTAGTCAACCTAATTGAACTTATAAAATTTAACATTTATTTCAATTTTGTAGTTTCTACATATTATTATATAATATTAGA
This sequence comes from Nineta flava, assembly GCA_963920215.1. NCBI lineage: Eukaryota > Metazoa > Arthropoda > Insecta > Neuroptera > Chrysopidae > Nineta > Nineta flava. Next base: position 68,695,255 of record OY986041.1, on the reverse strand, counting down.
AATTCCATTTTATAAATTTTAATTCCATCTTCAAACTTAAAAATTAGTTTGATTATTTAAATTATAATTTGTATGTTTCGTAAGTTATTTATTTGGTAATATAAAAATTAATTGGATTTTATATATTAGTTTAATGATTATGACGTAGCATGAGTTAAAATACTGTATTTACTTTTATGACGTAGTAATGTAAATATATAAACATACAATAAAATTTGGTTTTTCAAATCTGACGATCATATGTCAAAAATTCATGTCAACTTATGAGATATGACTGATAAATCTAATTTATTTACTGCAAAAATCGAGAGTCCTGATCTCAACATATTGGAAACACAATTAGAACCAGCTGAAGAAGTGACAGATGATGAATCTATAGAAAATTTTAAAACAATCGAGTAAGTTTAAATTAATTAGATTATCAACTAATTACTTTAATTAATTTGATTTTATAATATAGGAGTTCAATCCCCCTTCAATGTTCTACAAATAGTTATGATTCGAATTCAACTGTTACACCGTTTAACGGAAATCGAAATAATTGTATGATGGATACCAATGAAGATTATTCGACCAAACCAATAGATGGTAACAATGTTCATGTTCCAATTGTTGGATATGAAGTCATGGAAGAACGAGCCCGTTTTACGGTAATTTAATTTTATAATTTTTAAGAGCATTTTAATTATAATCAAAAACTTTTGTATGTCAACTGTTTAAAATACTAAAATCGCCTATTCACTTAATGAAATGATAAAATAAAAATATCTATCCATTGCTAGATCTGAATCGATTTACTATGAGTTCAAATGCATCCTATGGGTAGTTTGACAGGAGTATATATTTTTAGTTTTTCTCAATTTTAGGAGTCTAAAATGTATTTTAGAACACCATATATTTTTCGAAAAATTGTAAAACCAAATAAAATATATCTTTTTACCTAGGAAAAATTGATGAAAATTAATCGAGTTTAGACTTTATCCGAGCTATACTGATGTTTGCGTGATTTCACTTGACGTCATAATTCATGTCTTAATTTTGGTATTCAAACTTATAAGCTAAAATTTTTATTTTCTAGGTTAGTTAAAAAATACTGAATTGTAATAACATTTTCAAAAATTGACCCAATTTCTAGATCAGTTATTTGTATTATATATATTATATATGCGATTAGCTACCTCATACTGAAGATGGCTACTTTGTAACCGAAATACGTATCTGTATAATACAATTAACAGTTCTAGTAATTCTGGCAAAATTTTGAAATTTTATTTCCAATATTAAAGTTCTCATGAATTTCCTTGAGAATTATTCGATTTCACAAAGTTTGAACGCTTTAATTCGGTCAATTTTTATCATAGCGACCTCTGTACCATAGGAAAAAGTTTTGTTTTATTGGCCTCTTCAACTTTTGTAACGTTAGAAAAGGCTCAGCTAACTATTTCATAACCTTAAATTTGAGAAAAACTGAAATGTGCATATTTTTGCGTAAACCACGATTTTTATGGAAATTTCAAATTTACAATGCGTATTACTAACGGAAATATCTATTACGATATGCCCTAAAAAACAATCACGTACTCAAAGACCAGGGACATCGAGCACCCTACCACTTTGGAACATGCCGATCTAATAATATGTGCGATTGATCCTTTTGTAACTCTAGTAAACATGAACGGAATAAAGTGGAACTCGTTTAAAAATAATAAAATCATAAACAGGGTTATTTTAAGTTAACAAAATGCAATGTGTGTACTTGGATAAGACAAGCTACAATACAATGATAAATACATTACATTAATAAATATTTTACTTGTAAACAGATCCAGTTAACTTGATTTATATAAGGCTTAATGTACTCTGCTTGATTTTCGTCTATATTTTAATATGGACGACATCAACAATAGTTATTTTAGTTTTCAATTTAGTTATTTCATTATTATAATTAATTAGTATACAATTTTTAGGTTTATAAATTACGTGTCGAACATTCTGAAAATGGAAACTCATGGATTGTATATCGACGATATACAGATTTTGTTAGATTATCTAATGCTATAAAAAATATTCGTTCTGATATAACAACTTTTTTACCACGAAAACGATTTTTTGGTAATAATTTTGATCCTGAATTTCTGAATACACGAGTACGAGGACTACAACAATTTATAAATGCCATTTTGGCTGTAGATGAATTAGTAAATAGTAGTCATGTTCAAGAATTTTTATGCTTAAACGAATCCGCCTTAGATACAGAAAAATTTGTTGAAGATTCAAGGGTATGATTATTTATTTCATATTTGTATTTCTGTATAAATATTTATCCAATTTTTAGGCCATGTTTGATGCGTTATCAGAAACTATTTACCATTTGCGAAATCAATTAAAAGAGAAAGATTTTAAAATTGTCGAACTAAATAACAGGTTATGCTCAAGAGAATTATTATTATCAAGTTGTGCTGAATTTTTTAAGTAAGTCTTTTTTTGTATTATTGAGACTCATGATCATCTATACGTAGATGATCATGAGTCATGCCAAAATTAATTTTCGTGATAACAGTTCAGTGAAAGAAGTCAGGCATGAACTGACAACAGAATAAGTTTCCTTTTTTAACTAGATTATTCGTCAATAGTCTAAGTACTACATTATGTTTCCAAACTAAAATATTCAAAATCAAATTTAATTTTCAGAAATTCAGCTGTAGACTGTAATAATTGCAGCAATAATCTTAATAAAAATTCAAATTTGAAAAGTTTGATTGAAAGTTCTCCATCAAATAGTTCAGATTTAAATGAAAATATATGTGATAGTTATCGATTATAGCATTTATGAAGATAAGTATTAACCAAATTTTCTATTTGTTTTATTTATTGATTGAAAAGTAGTCTGTTACTAATTTTAAGGAAACTTCTATACAATATAAATTGTTAAAAATGTTTACTAAACTTTGCAAAAATGATAATTAACTTATTTATTCAACTCACATAAGTGCTTTATTTTATTCGTAAAATTAAATATGTATTGTAAAGACTGACGTTGAGAAATTTTGCTCATTAATAATACATTTGATATTAATATTACTATATTTTATTTTTTTATACTCATAGTATTCCAATCTGATATCAAGATAATAAGTTTCACATTTTTTAAATTAAAAACAGTTTTTTCAACCATAGAAATTCAAACAAAAATAGAAAAATCAAAATATAGAAATCAGTACGCGTTTGGTTTAAAACTCTCTGTTGTACTGCCCTTGCCTAGGGACACGGATTAGATTTTGGTTGACTTGAAGTTTACTAAATAAATTACAATGCTTTAACATGTGTATTTCTTTAATATCTTTATGTGTTCAAGTAAGTATTAATTAGAAATATATGTTTTGTTAATTAATTGTAAATATAACGAACGCTAATGTAGGTTCATTATCTAGGAAATAATTTGAAAAGATATTAGAAATCGAAGCTTTGGAATGCTATGACTATATAAAAAATAGACAAATAAACTAAATTTTATCTTCCAAACCATTCAGTGCCTGATAATAATAAAAAAATATTGTGATCGAGATGCATTTTCAATTTAAAAAATTCAAAACGTATTCTATTTAATGTGTAGCTACTAATATTTAATAATTTAATTTTTGAAAATGAACAGTACAATGACTTTCGGTGTATAATGTTCTATGTTAGACAACATAAAAATAATATTTTATAGCATAAGAGTTGAAAAGATGGGTTTTAAGTGGAAGATAGTAGCTTGGAATGATAGCAGCGCTATAAAACAAACACATTATTTCTGAATGTTTTCAATCAAAGATGCCCAGTTGTGATAATAGACAGGTGATCGAGAAGCTTCAAAAATTTTTTTTACAGCTATGTTAATTTCAATATGGACAATTAGTGTAGAATATTAATGAATATGGAATATATAATAGCACCCAGAACAGAAATGGTATACGTGACATTTTTAATAAATCTTAGTTCAGTATATAGCTGAAGTACAAATTGTTCATTTATTTAGTGATAAAAGAATGTAAGTGAAACGTCTTCCTGTGGTGCAATCTGGTGGCAAATCATTTAACTTGTGCCTTTGTTATTATTTATATATGTATACTATTATCTTCCATTGAATACGCATCTTAAGGTGAAAAATTGTATGCAAGGTGAATCCGGAGAAATGTGGAATATTGTATAGGTGGACACAGGGGGCCAAAAGCATAAAAATACACTCATAAGTTATGGTCTGATTGTTGAAGCGCACTTGATGGTGGTAGTATTTTTGAAAAAGCTTAATTTATACAGTTTCTTATGTAAAGATGTGACTTAATTTGTTGTAAGAATACTTAACAATCAGAGTATAAAATATTTCTCATTCCTCTGGATTCATCCTGTATTTTATGCTTAAATGTGTGTATTTATTTCTGAATTAGCCGTATTATTACTGATATTGTTCATTTGTACCATGATGACCTTATGATGAATTCTGCAGGATCTTTTGTATATATTATTTGTCTAAAATTTATATCATCAATAGTTTCGAGTTAATCTATTCATACAGGTAAGACAAATATGCAATTATTTTTTATGTTATTATTTTAATTCGTTTAAAAATTGAATGTGTTTGAGAGACATGTGAGTTAACAGAACTATCCAGGTCTATTACTGTGCCTTGATAAAATTTGCTATGATCTATGAATCGAAATATTGTTAATAAATTGATAACTGATTTTACCTTTTATATATTTGAAAATTGTAGTTAACTATTCTAATAAAGATTTTTAAATGTTACTGTGTATATTTTATTATTAACAGCCAATTTTCATTCTATTTTAGAATGATTGTTAACCTATCTTAGAATTGGCTACAAAGTATAAGTCACGGTGATTGAATGTACAATCATGATACGAGTTATATAAATATTATAAATCAATTAGTTATATTCAACATTTTATTTACGAATTAGCTGGGAATTATCGATTTTGGTTTCTACTTTCACAGTTAATGCATTAAGCTGAGTTCTAACGAGGTGCCATGTTTTGACCCTGTGTATTACGTGGCTAAATAAAAATGGTATGGAAAGGGTATAAAAAAAACCTATCCGTTAGAACTCGACAAAACCAAGCATAACCCGTGAGAGCTAGAGCACAAACTCGACAAGAGAATACTTTATCATTTTTGTACAATCTCTTGTATGTAACATACGCAAGTAATTTTTATCCCTAAACAAATACTTTATATTTTCAAAAAACATGGTATTGTTATTAGGTAACGCACTATCAAAAAGCAAAAAATAATTAAATAGTTGTAAAAGCGTAAGGGGAATATGACTTCGGTATTTAGAAGTTAAAGTCTTATTTAATTGGACTGAGTATCCAAATATATACTTTTTGCCCATTTGTAAAACTATTTCACCTAATGTAATCCAAAGTCTTCCATTTTGCTACGTACCGCATTATAATAAAAATATAATTTCTATTATGGCGAGCATAGTGAATTAAAATAATCAAGTTTGTAAATCAATCAGTATATACCGGGTATTTAGGCAATTAACTGAGTTGTTGGTTTTACTTGTTTCTAATGATTTAGGTACTTAAAATTAGAACATCATAATAAATTTTAAATAATATTTATTGATAGAATTTGATATAATGACAATTCAATAGCCAGGGGGGCAATTCTTATTAGGTAGGTGCCCGAATTGTTTACATAATTCTTTTTCTTTATCTTCCATCTCCTTATAATAACCATGAAGATCGTCACGTGGAGAGTATTTTTGTTTGATGGTAAATACTTTTAGCCTTCTTGGGGTTCTTAAATCCATAAGTCTTTCCCAAGGTTTACTTAACTTCCATGGCTTCAAATTAACATCGGTTCGTGTTGATAAGATATATATGACAACTGATGTAGCAAATATCACATCCATTGCCATTAAAGACACAATTGGAAGTATATATTTGTTTTGCTTCAAAAAATTGGTTTTAAATATTTTATTTTTAAATTGAGCTTTCATACATTTAACCCAAGTCATTTTCTGGTTATTGAGGTGTCTTACCAAAATATCAAAACTATTACATATTTCAAATAATTAGGATACTTGGTAGGCCACTCAAAGTGATGACCCAAACTAATGTAAAATTTTGACAGTAAAAATGAGAATACAATTTTATTTAATAATACTTTTGTTTCCATAGAAGTTTATTCCAGGTATATTAATTCAGGAAAGTGTATATCATTATTGGTTATCGTTAATAAAATAATCAATGAGATAAATTTTCATAAAACAATTATTATAGGTACATTATTTTACTCCAAGTATTTTTTTGATTTGATCAAAATGAATATGTGCTGAGTATAAAAGTAAGTTTTAAAAGGTGTGTGGTTGAAGGAAATAATTTTCGTTAAGGTGTAGGCTATCACACGTGAATGCAAGCTTTAAAAGTATACATATCAATCCTTTTGAATCACCACAACTTTTCTTAATCATTACTAATAAAAGTTTTCTTAAACTAGCGTCAAATTATAATTTCAAATGCCGAGTTCGGACAACAATGCACTTGCACTTGAAGTATTTGCTTTTGCAAATCCGATATAAATGAGAAAGACAAAATGTAACATGTTATAATAATAACAGCCCGTATTTATCCCATAAATAGGGCAAACGTCTCTTAAATATATCTCGCAAAAATATATTTCTCACAAAAAATCTGTTATTTACATTAATAAAATAGCTTAATCCCAAGCACAAATGGATTAAAAAAAACAAATTCTAACAAATGGTTAAAATCTAAATAAAAAAATTTCCAGCACCAGGATTTGCATAATAACTTAAAAATTATGTCATGTGTTATTGTGGCAAATAATTACCCGTCAATTGTTTTAACTATCGATAATATACTATGTGCGGTTTAAATTGACTAATTTTTGAATATTGTCTAATATATGTATATTATTTATCATTTAAATTTTTATATAATTATTAGACATAACCTATAAAATACGAAACAACAAATGAAAATATGGATAAAAAGTTGTCTGAAAATATTGAAGTCAAACCAAACGATGACCTTTATAAACTAAAAGGTACAATTATATTTTTATAACATTTTAATTAATTTTAATTGATAAATTGTGTTAAACATTCAGCCGGAGTTTTTTTTGCATCGGTTGCGGGTTTATCAGCCGCTATTGGCTTTGGAACAACTCTTGCAGCTGTTAAAAAACAAGATACAAAATATTTTGATAAGGGTGTCGCAGGTTCTATTGGTATGGCTGATACAGGAGCTGGCTTAGCACTTCGAGCATTAGGATGGGGTACAGTATTCGCCTTTGGTGGTTGTGGTATACTGTTTTATTCTATCTGGAAGTTATCGGGCGCTAAAGATGTAAGATATAAATTAAATGAATACATATAAAATATTGGTACTTAACATTCAATTTTTTTTACAGATTAAGGAATTTCGTATTAAAATGGGAGAAATATTACCAAGACTTACAAAAACTGATCCACCAACTAGTCGTACTGAATTTTCAAATTTAAGTGATTTATTAAATTATTTAAGTTCAGATTATGGAAAAAGTAAACCTAAGAGCTAATTACGTTACTTTTAGTGTAATTATAAATATAATAAAACTGTTAAATGAATGAATCTTTCATATTATAAATTTATAGATATTATGCGAGTTGTAATATGAACGTAGTCCAGAGTTCAATAAGGGCAACCCTTCGACCGTCTCAAATGACAAAACCAACATTACTATTAATAGTGGTCTTAGATAAAATAATTAATAATAATTTCGAAGGAGAAAGATATGGTACAATCAAATCAATTCAATTATTTTCAACAAAAAATAGAGTTATATCAAATTTGGGTTCTGAAGGCATTTTTTTCATTTTTTCTCAACGAGACTAAAATCATCTTTTTCAGAACTTCAGAGTTGCCTGACATTTCCAGGTCGCTCGTTACATTGCATTATAACAGACAAAAAAATATACTGACTCGTGGTTTTTGTTACACAAATACACACATCTAAATCGCCATTCTTCACGACTAGATTTTGAAATTCAACTTCTATTGTCTCACCACAGTTAAACTTTTTGAGTCTTCATCAATATAAATATTTTTGAATTACATATATCTCGAAAACTTCCACAAATTGATGAACAAATAACTTCAGTCTTCCTACAACTGTAAGCTCATTTACAATGTTTTGCACATTTTCAGGAAAAATATAAATTTTGCGAAAAATGTGTAGGTTTATTTTAGAGAAGCTTCAATTTTGTACTGAATCGTTTTCCGTAAAATTGAAAGAAACAAAGTATTGGCAGTAAAACTAATTTTACTATCTTTGCTCACGCTTGAAGAGTAGTCCGCGGTGCTCGTTGGAGTTGGAAAATTTCAGAAGTTAAGAATAACACCTAGAACTACTAATTTATGAAATAGAATTATTTCATATTTCATAATGTTGTCTAGTGAAATGGCTATTTGGTTACACTTGATATACTTGGTTATGACGTACATACGCTATCCAAGTTTTTTGATTATATTTTAGATTATGTGAGAGTTTTACACAATATTAGTAAAAAAAAACAAATAATTTTGAAGATGTATTTCTGTAAGCATTATATATAATATTTTTCATAGCTTATTGATATAAATTATTGAAATAGGCACTAAAATGAGATATCCAAGCAGGATAATGACTTAGTATCATTAAACAAATTCGTGGTGATTCTAAATATAATTCAAATAATTTTTCCAGCATTCGATTTTCAACATTTAATAAACCCAACGTTTCTGGATATAAATCCAAGTGAAATAGTATATCTCTATATTTTTTCGGATATAAATCTATTATTTTGTGATAGTTTAATTCCTTAAGTAAACTTTGAACTATTATTAACATACGTAAATCAAAATTGACTTTTATTAACAGTTCATTTACAATGGAGGTGACTATTTCAAACAATTTTTGTGATTTGTTACAAAATTTGAATAATTTTTTAAGTTTACTACTATAGCAATATAAATCAAAATTATTAATCAATGGAATAAATTCACTATAATTATAGCTAATATTTTGTAATTCTATTTTTGACATTGTTTGAAGTACTTCTTCTAAAATGATTTTTTCAATTAAAGATGGTGTGACGTTTTCTATTAATATTAGTTCTTGATTATTGTTTGTTGAATTTTGATGTAGACTATCTGTAAAATCATAAATTTTAAAAATAAAAATATTCTTTTTAAAAGCAACTGTACACTACATTTTTTATGCAATAGGTGTTATATTTTCTATGTAAGAGCTCACTAATGGTTCTTTAATAGAGACCTTCTAGTTCTTAAATATTGTTTAGAACACTCTAGCGGAAAATTTATTTGTAAATTTAATATTCTCTAGAAGTTGAACTTCGCTCTAATATTGGTCAACAAATTTAATATGCATTTAAGCTGTAATGAAAGCCAAAGATTTAGATGACAAAAATGGTCATCCCTTTACTTAAAAGTACTGTTTAAACTACTCGATTTCATGAAAAGTTGTTTGAGTGGATATCAAAGCCCTTCGTCTAGGCAATTATCTAGTATGGACTATAAACATTTTTGTTTAATTTTGGAAGATGAGCAACGTTTTCCATTATTTTAGGAATAACTATTTCCAAAAGATGTTGACAATCTGTAGTATAAATTCGTATGACAATGTCTCAGTCGGTATTGACTTCTACTTAACCCACAAACGGTAGAGGCTTTCCACATAAACGTGAAAGGGTCCTAGGTAGGTAGTTTTAAATTTTGTGCGATGTAGCGCGGCAATTAATTTAGTGTTTTCTTTACAGTGTACAATTGCCTAAATGGTAGATTAATAAAACTAATTACAATGTTCCTCGTAGAAAATGTGAAAATATAATTTTAAGTCATTCATATCTGAAGTATGAATGAAAAGGAAGCTTGTAATGTTCTTCAATAACGGCTCGATTTTATATTTAATTGAACTATTTGAGTAGTCAAATAAATTTTTTAAAGCTGTTATTAAATTTACAATTTTTTTTATATCTATATTTTCTCTCGTGTTATTGATAACATCTTCTTTATCTACGATTGGGAGTGATGTGTTTTGAATTTCGTTAAACGTTTTATATTGTATGAGCGAACTTTGATAATTTTGTTTGTTTATTTCAAATTGAACTTTGTTTCTCAATTGTGATTTTTGTTTGAAATATACTTTTTTAGCATAAATTCTCTCAATATTATTGTCATTTCTCTCTGGTAAATTATATTTTACACATCGCCTAAACAATGTTAAATCATCAAAATTCAAATTAATTTCATTAAATTGGCTTGTTAATTCGTCAAGTAAAACTTCTAACGTTTCGGAAGTGTATATTTCATGATTTGGTATGTTGGATAATTGACACCATGAATGTAATGAATCCTATAAATATATTATTTTGATCAATTAAGAACACGCAGTTTGTATAAGAATATGTTTTTTAGAATAATTACAACTATTTGTGTTTCTAATTGTGCTTCAGTAGATGTAGCAGAAATTTCACTGCATTTGACGAGTATATCGCTTAATATATCAGCTAATTTTTGAACTACTAATGGATTTAATAAAATATTATGTGATGTTTTTAGTTTATCTAAGAATTCTTTAGCTGTTTCAGTCTCATTTTCGTTTTTTAAATAAGGACTTTTTTGTAGAATAGATATAATTAAATCGTGATCCATCGATGTAGTTGCAATACATTACTGACTAAAATGTAAATATTTAAATAAACAAAAACCAAACAGTTTGTAATCTTTGAAATGGAGAGTACTCATTCGAATGTAAATCACTTTTGTATGTAAACCATCAATCTATTATCTCTGTGTGTACCAGCAGTACCAGCTTTACTACTAGGAGGAATGTGATTGGTTGTGGCTGAGTACCATAGATAATAGATTCACTGGTCTGAGTACCAATGATATATACTTATAAATGGATCAAGTATCTCATAAGACGCCATTGTCACACATAAGTAATGTCGAACAGCGCCTTTCTATCTCGGCCATTGTACTAATTATGTGTATAACTTCACTGATCTGAGTATATCATTTCTAGAACATAGAAACTTTCACCAAAACTGAATAAATTTAAATTTAAACTTTGCCCGATTTCAATAAAAATTATTTTGAAACCCACTATTTTTGGGGTATTAGCTTTTCATTTCGTTAATATAAAGTTGTATAGCGTTCTCCGGAGAAAGATTGAAAGTTTTGTATCACCACTGATGGACAGTAGATCATTAGCACTAGTCCAAGAAGTCAAGTACACTTTTTTATGTTATGAGACGAATAATAGAATGTAAAAAGTAATGAGAACTTTATTCTTCATAATCATTTTCATAAAATTTTCTAAAAATATTATCCAAAAATAAATCGCGGAAAATGTTGGTTTCAATAATTAAAAATATCAGGCCAATAAGACTATCCTGTAACATACTTGTACACAATCTGGTTTGGACCAGTTATAATCGGCAAAGATCTTTCTCTGGTAGGCTTAGCCACCATTACGAACTAAATGCGTAAAACAATTTCCGCAATGACAAGAGTTGAAAGCAAATCGTTGATGTATGTACGTACTATGTTAATGTGAGTTTTTAAAATTATATAATTGATTTGTGCCTTAATGATTTGGTTTTCGAAAAAAATGGTTCGTATAAAAGTTGTTCATTATAAATATAGTAACAACTTTTATTAGAAATTTTTTTTCGAAAACCGAATGAATAAGGCACAAATCAATTATAAAATTTAAAAAAACTGACATCAACTTTTGTGGCCAAGTGTTCATGTTGATACGAAACAGGAATGCTTTAATGGATTCTTCGGCCACTTGTGCATTCAAGAGTTGGTTCAATTTTACTTCTAGTTGAAAATTTTCATCTCGGCTGATGGGGGCTTTTAAGTCGTGTGCCCCTGGGGCCACTGGCCCCTCCTTTATTTCGGCCTTGGTTCTAAGCACCTCTTTATTATTGTTGCATGGAAAGGAAAACAGTTTCGATTTAAGGGAACCTCTTAAAAGAATTAAAACATTTATAAAACAATACTTATTAAATAATTTTTTAAATTAAATAACAGTAACTGTCTTTTATTATATATAAATATATTCATATAATTTTCAAATTTTAAACTGTATAACAAAGTACCAAATTGTATAAACTTAAATAATATTATATGTACACTATAATAAATACAAATTTTTATTTTTAAAAATAAAAAACTTTTTATTGAACTATTTGAAAATACATAGTATAAAATTATACTTAAGTTTAATAGTATTTCATATCACATGTAAAACAATTTTTTATTTTCATAATACATTTAAAAATATGATCAATAAGTACACGTATTTTTAATATATGCGAAAAGTAGTTTTCGCTTCGTACAGGTCGAATTTCACAATCGTTTGTTGGGCCGTCTGTCTTATCACTGAAGTTAAAGCTATATTTTTTAACATTGACAACATAAATATTTTGACATTTCTTTTTATTATTAACTGCATCTGGAATTTGTATTATATAGGGACAGATTAAAAGATTTTTCAAATATTAAGGGAGATAGTCAAATTTTGTGTTTTCCCGTCCCTCTAAACCCTCTTTCCCATCGTATATATATATATATATATATATATATATATATATATATATATATATATATATATACAAATTTAGCGATAGTGATTTTTAACATCTAATGGGTAGGATCGCTGGACATTTGAAGAAATTTTTACGAAATTCCAACATTGGTGCAAAAACAATAGCTGCATTTCTTTTGGAGGAAATTCGCTAAAAAACACATTTTCAGAGAATGTGTGAATTTAAGAATGTGTCAAGTACCTGGAAAATCCGCCACTGGTATTATATGTATATATTTTCTGATACATTTTACTTTTACATTTTAAAATGATGTAGGTCCTTTCGCTTTAGCAACTATTGGTTATAAAAACAAAAAATTATAATATTGCTATTATGATACTTTTTAACTTTTACTTTAACAGGAGGTTGTGAAACTCAGAGTTAGTAGTAGGATCGGATTAAAGATTTTTAGGCCTAAAGCTAATTTACTAGAAAAGGTTGAATAATAAAATATGTTTTGTTATTTAATTAAAAAATATCACGACTTTATTTTAACGAATATTTTAATCTTCTAAATTTTAAAATTGTAATCCAATGAATTTAATGGCATAAATTTAGTTATTCAGCAGTTTAAAGGGAAACTAATATTTTTTAATAGAATCGAGATATTATTTTAATTTATTTATATCATTGAGGTACAAAATTTTAAGGGCCTAAGGTTATTTTTAGCCTTATAGGTAATCCGATCCTGGTTAAAGGTAGATAAAAGAGACGATGCAATTTACAAAAAAGTAGAATAATATACCATTACAATATCATGTGTCTACTAAGGATGGGCATCGATGAGAGAAAATATCAATGTTAAACATGGAAGTTCAAATTTATGGAAGTTCGAAGTTCAAACATCGGTGCTAGATAAATATTGAACTGTAAACATCGATAAAAATATAAAATTTATTCAAGCAAATTAATTTCGCCATCTGATCTTCGATGGTGGAATTAAGTTATAAATGCCACTCTAGGTCCATTCCGAGACTGTATTTTTAAGCTTTTTTTGTTCTGTAATGGTCTTCGAACCGGAATTGAACCGAAAAAAACTGGTTTATTTCGGTATTCATGTATTGGTTCGATGTTTAAACACGTGCATTAATACATATTCAGTGGTACTACGTTTCTTCATAGAACACAAACTCGAATACAGAAACCGAATCGATATATTTTATTAAAGTTGAACCAAAACGAAAACCGAAATGAAAAAAGTAACGTCTCGAAGTTCTAGTTATAACTGATTAACCCGCCCGGTTTAACACAAGAACGGTTAAGGTAGTATACACAAGGAATAATGTCGCAAAGAGATTGTTTTTACGACTTTCTTGACATAAACCGTGACAGCTCAGATAATACACAACACATATGTATTAATTATACACATAAACCTTATCCGAGAGACTTTATCTATTGACCTTTTAATTTCAAATTACGATTTGTTTTTGTATCGCACAGAATGTCAAACAAGTCAATGTGAACAAATGAGTAAGCAATATTTCAGGTCTTTGTTCACCTTATTGTAGAGTTTGACAATCTGCCCGAAACAAAAACAAATCGTTATTTGAAATTAAAAGATCTCTTGAATAAAATCTCTCTCTTGGATAAAGGTCTCTTGAATAAAATTTCTCCGTTCAGCACTTAGTCATAAAATAGATATTTTGGGAGATTTCATTAATAAATTATCCAGGGGCGTAGCTACCGCCGTATATGCCGTATCAATTATACGGGGCCCCCGGGCCACGGGGGCCCCCGACGTGCGTAAGCAAAAATTGAGAGTGTATATTTAATTTTAATTGTTTGTAAAAATTTTGGAAAAAGTGTCAGATAGATAATTATGATGAATAAATATTTCTTTTAATTTTATGCAAACATTTTTTTTTCTTTTGTGAGAAATCTTTACCCTTCATAAGGGCCCCCAAACAAATTTTTATACGGGGCCCCGCCAGGGCCCGCTACGCCACTGAAATTATCCGTTTGTGGTTCCTTTGATTCTTTTTCTATTTTTACGAAACTCGATAATAGCTCAGCCCATAAAAGAACCGATTTTGCTCATTCACGAACTTGACTTTACTTTTTAGCCCTAGGACACACACATTTCAGCTCGTTATCTCTTTTCGTTTTTGAGTTATCGTGTCCACAGGCGGACGGACATGGGGAAATGTCCGAATTAGGACACTTTATGAACACCTATTCAAAACATTTATTTAATATCAATATTTTCAAGTGTGACAAAGTTTGGACTAAACCTGATATATCCTTGTATATTTACATATACCTATGTTTGTGTTGCTTGTACAAATAAAACCCTATGATTTATGAAAATAATATGAATATTGATTGATCCCACAAACTAATTGTGACGGGCAAGAACGCAGCTAATCATGCATGCGACAATGTCTAATGTGTGCCCGATCAGTTTTTTGTAATAATTTATATTTAAAAATTACATAACGCGTATGGGATTCGAGCTCATGATCTTTTCATTGATGATATTACCGATTTCTTTAACCGGAACGGAATGCGCTATCACATTGAAATATGAACACCGATTTTGAACACCTAACTTCTATTTTATATCTATCCTACATTGTAGTCTTAATAAGCCGTACAAAATATTTGCGTTGTTGGGGTCACTAAAATCTAACGAATTCTTTTAAAGCAAGAATTATTCTATGTTCTTCTAAAATGAAGTCAAAATAATTATTTTAATTTGTAGACAACATGCTTATATTTAGGAACAGTTAGGTAATACAAAGCTTATTATTGAGCTAAAAAATAAGACACATTATCAATTCCTATCAATTTATGTGATCAGTAATTTCGAGTTAAATCTACATATATAATTTGAAAAAAAATGGCGTGAAACATTTATGTAACGTCTATATACAGACCAGTAAGCCACATGTAATATTGAAAAACAGTTTGGAAATAGTACACCATTCTACGAAATCTTGAACAAAATATCTTAAAAATCCTCAGGTTAATTTGAATACCTTAAAACGGATTTTTCACTTATCCTTCAAACACAAAAAATCATACTGCGTCAAAACTCAACTCCTCATGCAAATGACATTCTTTCGGTTATATTTTATTACATTATCCTTTCAAGATAAGTTATTCGAATTCGGTCGAACAATATTCGATCTCTTAATCGAGACATCGCACTCAAAATTATGAAAAGATGTTTGCCTTTAAAAAAAAGAACATTTAAAATTTTCTACCATTTCATCTTTTACCTTTACGAACTTCAACCTAACTTTAGAATCCGCTCTAAATTTCGGATAACGGATGGAAAGACGGATATCTGTAATTAAAGTACAGAGTATAAAAACCACTGACCTCCACCGCTAGGGATGGAGGTCAGTGATAAAAACAAAAACAGTGAACAAAAGTAAAACAAATCAAGAGCTATTTTAAAAAGTAGGCCTTATGGGATGGAAAAAATCCTTATTTCTTTTAATAATTAGGTATTGGTACTTGAAGAAAAATCATCACATTTTATTACGTTTCCATAAATAAATGATAATTTTAAAAACCACGATTTTGGGCCGTATTAGGAACCGGGTCTCTCAATAAGGCCCATTACAAAACTTTGTTGAATAAAAGCGGCCAGATTAAAGTACCTATATCAATCTTATTCACTAAATAGTCATTAAAATAAATATTTTCTTATTTAGTATTTTAATGTATTTCGCACAATTCAGTCAAAAAGAGACTAGGCCTTGTTAGATCTATTAAAAATACAAACTACATTAAAACAAAAAATTATCATTGTATTTTAAAATATCTTCATTTTTTTACTAAATATTTAAAAAAAAAAACGAATTTGGTATTTTATTTTTAATTACAAACCACCTTATTTGGAATCTCGAACTTTGGTAACAGAAGGAGCTAAATTGGCTAAATGAACTAAGAAACTGTTTTTGTTTGCATGGAGTATAAAAAGCTTACTTTAATTTATCTGACCTTTTATTTATGAAACAGGCTATTAAAGTGAAAATATTTGGAAATTAATTAATAAAAAAAGTTAAATTTAATACACTTAAAAAGGCCCGGGCCTTATTACGGGTAGTAAAAAGCGGTGGCAAAAATGTCGTTAAAAAACAAATGATGAAAGAAATAAATAAAAATCGGCTTGCTACCAATGATGAAATCTTTAGATATTAAGATCCAATAGTAAAAAAAAAACACCACTTCATTCGATATTATAAATAAGAGTGGCTTATTGATAAATCACTGATAAGCAAGGGTTTGGTGTCTAACCGAAAACGCAATTGATGTTGTTACATTTTTGTCACTGATGTTTCTACTTTTACGAGGTGTGTTCAAAAAGTAAGGTGACTTTTTAAATTTCGCGGGCTACGTACATTCGGTTTTGGATTTTTTATTTTGTTGTGTGTTGGTACACTCGTCCCGAACATATGTTCACAGTTTCAACTATATAGAATTCTTTGTTTGTTTGTGAGAGGCATAAAGGTTAGAAATGTTTGGTATGCTCAGCGGTTTTCTGCTGTCGAAAAAAAGAATTTGCATAAAATTTTGTGTAAAAAATGGAATTAAGTGCTTCAAAACACTCGAAATGTTGACAGTGGCATACGGTGAGTCTACTTTGAGTAAACAAAATGTTTATAAGTGGTACAAGCTCTTCCAAGAAGGTCGAGTTCGTTCAAATGTCAAGGTTTTGCTCACTGTTTTCTTCGATTACCGTGACGTAGTGCATCAGGAGTTCTTACCACAAGGTCGTACGGTCAATAAGGAGTATTACCTTGAAGTTATGCGCCGTTTGCGAGAAGCGATACGAAAAAAAAACATCTGAAATTGTTGAAAAACAATTCATGGCTTTTACATCACGATAATGCACCTGCTCACTCATCGTTGCTTGTGCGTGATTTTTTGGCAAAAAACAACACCACAATCATACCTCGGCAACCATATTCACTGGATTTAGTCCCCTGCGACTTTTTCCTGTTCCCAAAACTGAAGAGACCCATTGAAAGGTCGGAGGTTTGCAACGATTGAGGAGATAAAAACTGCAATTGGAAGAGCTCAAGGCTATACCAAAAAGTGCTTATTAGAAGTGCTTCGAGGATTGGAAAAAGCGTTAGCATAAGTGTATTATACCTGAGGGGGATTACTCTGAAGGTGACGACATGAATATTGATGAATAAATTAAAAGTTTTGGATAAAAATATAAAGTCACCTTACTTTTTGAACACACCTCGTATGTTGGATATTTTGAATTAATTCAACAACTATAAGTAATAATGACTTTTCATAACTGAGCTTTACCCAGTACCTTAAGAATCATTACGATACAATCTTGCAATTTCAGTTCTTGAGATATCGTGTTCATAGACATCCATCTAAACAGACCGATGGCCAAAAATGGTATTGAATTTCAAAAATATCTATCTCTATTTTGCATACTACATTGTGTCTGTATACAGAGGTAAAGTTGTCAATCTTGTATTAAAAAGATTTTAAGCGGCCACAACATCACACACAATAATTCCTTATTATTTACAATTCTTACAAAAATGGCTAGTTTTATTTATTTATTTATTTATATATTTTTTTTGTGTGTTTTATTCCTTTTATTATAAATTTTTTTTTTTTTAAATCAGTAGATACTGCAATTTTTGTAAATTTATATAAATCAAATGCTGTATGTCAGCGGTTTTTTTGTGGTTCGATAAGTAAACTTAATGTAAAAAAAACAACAAATATATTTGCTTGTAATATATTTTTTCAGCAAAACTATAAACCCTGGATGTATGAAACTTTATACTTAAATCTATTATTGACGATACGAGTTTTAATTGATTTCTGTAAAATCGGTCAAAAATTAGTTTCTGGTGTTTATTTTTTTAAAACACTTTGGTTTTTTTTTTTTTAATATTTTTATTTTAGAAAAATAAGTCCTAGAAAAACAGCAATTTTTCAGCAGTCAACAATTTATCTTTAAAGCGCATTATCGTAAGTACTTTTGTTCTCCAAAATCTAATTTTTTGATTATTTATGAATAAAATAAATTTTTAACAATCAATTTATAATATAAGCAAATTCCACTTAATTTGTTATAATTATTATTTTATTAAAAGTGACATGTTTCGGATGATTTATCCATTTTCAAACTGTAAAAAAATGCATTAACGAGGTTCCAGCACAGTCTTGTATAAAAAGGATAAAGACCGGTTTGCTTTTATTATAGAACAAATACATGTATACAGACACACAACACATAGATATATTAACTATTCATATATACAAATAAATGTAATTAAATAATTTTAAACTTTTGTACTTAAAAAAAAAACGGTAAAACATGATTTAAAAAAAAAATTTAAATAATAAATGTTTATCATTACTCTCTTAGTTTTTAAAAAAAATTCTGTCGAGTATTTTTTTAAAACAACAGATAATATTTGGGCGGGTTGAAGTTTTACATGCTTCTAATGAGAGAGAGTGAGAGAGAATGATTACTTTGCTATTAATTATCTCGCGTTCTAAACGGTCAAAATTTCTGAAACTGGGATTCATTTCAAAACGTTATTTTTAGCCTGTAAAAAAAATGAGCAAAATCTGTCGAAAAATCTGTCGAAAAGTGGTTTCATGCTAGAACATCCTTAAATATCCGAAACATGTCACTTTTAAGAAAATAAGTGGAATTTGCTAAGATAAAAAGTGGGTTGAAATTTCATTTCATCCAATTGCACCGCACCACCTGCACCAGCTTCGTTATGGGCCTGGCACAGGCTTCAAATTTATAACATCTCTTGTTTTGGTCGGGGATTAAAAATTGATCTGTAGCAATAGTGTTTAAGATGATAATGACTAGTATTGTGAGATCATCTCACGAAGTCTTTCTTTGTGCATTGGCCTCTGTACTTAGACATGCTTCTAATTTCATATGTTCCTTCAACAGGCCCTAGCTAATCGTAATAGTACAACGCAGAATAAAACAGTTTTGCATTGTGCGTACCTATCGAACCACCGTTAATTGAAATGCATGGCAGTTTTTAATCATGAACTCGTTTTATCTAAGATTATTTTATATGGTTTTATCTTAATATCAAATTTTAAATACTTTACAAACCTTTTACACACCTTTAATGCCCTCGTCAGACGTCAATACCCTGATATACCTTCCTTATAATCAACAATATCAGTTCTAAAAAGTTATCAAAAACTTTATTAATATAACTCTATGTTAACTATGTGCGATGAAACATAAGTATACTCATCCATACTTTGCTGGTAGATATTATGTGCCGAAATAAGAGAAAAAGTTGAAATGAACATAGAAAGCACTTCTTCCATATATTTTGAACTACAGTAGAGCTCCAATCATCCGAATTAATTGAGATCGAACCCGTTCCGGATAATTGGATAAATAATGTTGTTTCTTTTAAAAAAGGCTAAATTTATGTATATTGATAAAAAATGAAGACAAACTGTTTATTTTCTCGGTTAAAACTTATGCTTTATCACAAATAATCAGCCCTGAAAAAGAGTTTCCCAATTCCCGATGCTGCAAAATCCACTTGAATATGGTATTTTTTACCCTCAAAATGATCCGATAATTAGTAATCCGAATAATTAAAGTTCTACGGCATTCTTTCTATTTTTATAAAGACTATCTCTAACGGCAAAGTATCACTGTATACTTAAGTTTCACCTTATGCTTACGTATTTACAACAATATAAAATACAACAATATACATTGAATAAAAAATACTTTTATTAGACACTGGTTCGTTGTATAGCACAGTTAGAATGTCCTGTGCTAGCGTACCATCATACACTCGGACGACATCCGGTGTGATGGCCTAATGCTGATGTTGTTGTTGGAGGTGTAATCGTTGCCGTGGGTGGACCCCCAGCCAATAATTTTACAGGTGCATTGGATCGACGATTATTCGTATTTGGACCGGTACACCAAGGCCATGTCAATGTCCTCAATAATGTGTTACGGAAATCTTCCGAAAATAAACAGTATATATAAAATGTTAATGAGTAATTAATTACTTCTAATAAGTTAGCCATTGCTCGGAATACCTGAAAATAAACAAAACAAATTGAATAAACACTTTATGAAAAAATCAATCAATCTATGGAAAACAGTTTTCTTTCGAATTATATGATTTTGATATATTGTTCATAATATCTTAAACATAAGCTACCACAGATATAAAGATCAGCTATGACTAGCGTAAGAATTACTGAGAAATGCGGTGTATTTTTTTAGAAAAATATTTTTGTTATTTGGCCTAAGATTTAAGAACATGAACATGAGTTCATAAAAATTCGCAAGTGCGTGCTTTTATTGTATAAAGTATGGTATGATAATTAGTCCATATCTGCATATACGTTAACACGATAGCTAAAAAACCAAAAGAGGTAACAGGCTAACGAACGGGAAAATATGTACTTTGAAATTGTAAGAAAACAAATTTACAAAAAAACTGAATAGTTTTGCAACAATATCAGCTCAACATATATGTATACATCACGTTTTTATACTACTATGTATGCTTCTACCGTATATTTCAGCAATTAACCCAGTAGTTGTATAAATGAAATATCATCGAAAACCTAAGCGCCTCAAGCTTTTATTTATAGGCACATATTGGGGATTCGGGAAAACAATTTTATTTTCTATTTTTAGCTCATTAAATTGTTTTGTTGAAAGTTATTGAAATAATTTTTAGGACCTCAACACATAATTCTAAGTACAAACAGTTGCAGAGGAAAAATATTTAACACATATTATTATACAGACGAATTGAGAACCATCCTCCTTTTTGAAGTCGGGTTAATAAGATCTAATTTTGATTTTCTTTTAAAAAAGTTTTTTTTTTTTTAAAATTAAATAAAAAAAAATTTATTTTATTATTTCGAACATGTTTTTGAAAGTATAAATTAAATATTGTAGTACTTAAGTACTGAACAAACAGCTATTATATACAGCCCGTATTTTAAAATACACCGAATCTGGAAATAATGTATAGTGTATCTATCGCTGTCTCTATATGTAGTGACTATGGCTGTATATTACTATATAATTGTGGATTCATAATCGATGAATTTGAATTCGGATAGCCGAGCGCGAGAAATGGTCATGCTTGAGAGGGGTATCATAATACAATCGATGGTTCGTATCTCAGTCGAGCCAATAAAATTTTTAATATAATTTTATCCATTATCGATCTCTCTAAATGCGACCATGAATGACAAGAAACGAATTGTTTTAAAGTTTCTACAAAAAATATGTTTTTCAAAAACAATATTTAAAAAAAATTCGTTTTAACATATCAGTCTTCTGGCGCTATATAAGGCAGCAATTCACCAATTCTAAATCAGTTAACAATTGACAGTTGAATAATTAACATCAGTTAAGAATTGACATTCGATCAATTAAGATCAGTTATTGATTGACATTTGATCCATTAAGTTCAATTAAAAATTGACATTGGATCAATGAGCATCATTTGTAAATTGGATTGTTAAAGTCAAAATCGAAAAGTGGTGTATGTAACATTGTATTCTAAGAGAAATAGACTCGTAATTGTGGAATTAAATTAAATTTTTATTTTATCAAATCAAAGTCAGATAGGTTTGAGTAGAATCATAGAGTTTTTGTTTTTGTTTAATTTTGTCTCTTTCTTAAATCAAGTGCGTGTTGTTCTAATTGAAATAAATTTAGTAAAGTTTTACTAATATTTCGTATTTTTTGTGTGTGTCGGGTATCGTAGTTTGCTTTAGGTTCTACAGTGCTCCTTTGGAAGTTAAAGAGAGCCAAGATACCGCAACCAAATCAAAGTTTCTATTTAAAAATAAATTTTGTCCATATATATTTATTTGTGTATACTGATATGAAAAAATTAACTCGTCAACCAGGAATCGAACCTCGGGCCTCTGGATATCTAGTCCAGCGTGCTTCCGCTACACCAAAGACGACTGTGACGTAACAGCCAACTTTTTCATATTATTCTTATTTTTTATTTTGACAGTATTATTTCTGTCGAAGTTATTATTCATATATATTTATTTGTGTATACTTAAGCGTCAACAATACGATGTTTATCCAAATTCCTTTCGGTTACGTAAGACAAACTGTAGAAGACTTTAGCGTATACTTTGATGTAGCGGAAGCACGCTGGATTAGATATCCAGAGGCCCGAGGTTCGATTCCTGGTTGACGAGTTAATTTTTTCATATCAGCATTTAATTAAAAATTCAATGACATTTGTCTATATAGTATACGCTAGTCTCCAACAGTTTGTCTTACGTAACCGAAATGGAATTTGGACAAACATCGTATTGTTGACGCTTAAGTATACACAAATAAATATATATGAATAATAACTTCGACAGAAATAATACTGTCAGAATAAAAAATAAGAATGATATGAAAAAGTTGGCTGTTACGTCACAGTCGTCTTTGGTGTAGCGGAAGCACGCTGGACTAGATATCCAGAGGCCCGAAGTTCGAATCCTGGTTGACGAGTTAATTTTTTCATATCAGTATTTAATTATAAATTTTGCCTATTATTTTGGATTAATAGTAGTCGTAGTAAACAGAGATTAAAACTAACAAAGTCTTTTTTTTATCAAATTTGCAAATTTTACTACTTTTCATTTTCTATTTACTCCACCGCATGCACATTGAGGAAACATCTGAACTTTCTACCAATGAACACAATTATATTTACTTCAAACGTAGTTTAAATACAATTCACTGATTTAGGGATATTTAATCTAATTGGTTTTTATATTTTCAGTAAGGAAATAAAAAAACCTGAAACTCCGTTGACAAGATTATATTCTAAGTGGAAAATTGTTACTTACTTGATATGAATAACTAGACAGATTGTCTTCCGATAATGTGACATTTAATATTACCATTGGTGAAACACATACTAAGAATAAGATTGATGTACTGCCTAGTAATAATACTAATCGTCGTTCTTCGGCAAATTTACGTGGATCTTCTTCACCGCCAGATGTTCGACTCAATGTCATTCGTCGTCGTCTATCACATGACTGACGATATACAATCATGATTCGTAAATTAAGACCAGCTAATAAAAATGTTGGTACAACTTTGAATAAAATTTCTAAAATAACTTTGTATACCTAAAAACAACGAAAACATTGTTAAATTTTTTAATTTAATTGTATTTAAATTTTCTGAGCACAGATCGGAATACTTTATGGTGACGGAATTAGCGAACAGTAGAATAGTAAATTATCCTTTTAGCCAATTGTAATTAAAAAAATTTGTTCAAATTTCATAGAAATATGACTTTGAGCAAAAAATTAATAGCTACCAAAATCTGTTTATAAAGAAATAATTTTTTCCACTTAAGTTCATTTTTTGAGGTTGATTTTATTCTTTTCTAAATATTCTTCATTTTCTATTTGTTTTTAAAGGTAACCTACGTTTCCTTCAATTTACATTCTACATTTTATACTTCCGAGATCCATTTCATACTTGGTACAACGTTGGGAGTATATTTTATCAAACCCTACACCTGAATCAAAGCCTTTAGCTACATCTGAAGTATTCTAATTTACTCTTACATACTGGCTACTGCGTATATATACAGTACGTTTAGTTTACAACTTCGCATAGCAGATCTCCCACGAGTATGAGAGAGTACATATGTATACATTAAGCAATGTCTATGAGAAGGAGGTCTTATAGGTTTGTTTTGTTACTATTGTGTTGTAAGTGCCTGTATAAATTTTAAAGAGTTTGTTGAATACAAATATTATTAATTGTTTTGATAATATGCAATCATTCCTATGTGAATGCTTTTGGAAAATACGTGTTTGTGTATTTTATTTATTGGTATTATTACAACAATGGGTTATTATCACACAAAAGAAGAAATAGTGCAACTTGTTAAATGGTACTTTTCCGGACATTCCGCACAGGAATGTGTCAATTTATTTATTGTGGCATTTGAAGGTAGACAATCACCAACAACTCGGACAGTTGTGAATATTATTCACTGTTTTGAAAAATATGCTTGTTTATCAAACCTGTAAGACCTCCTTCTCATACACATTGCTTAATGTATACATATGTACTCTCTCATACTCGTGGGAGATCTACTATACGAAGATGTAAACTAAACATAGTGTATATATATATATATATATATTTGTTATTATTCTTTTATATATATATATATATATATATATATATATATATAAAACGCTAGCAATCATAATACAATAGACAGTCCTACACAGACTAAATGGTGAACAGTGCATACATGCTGCAATGTTGAGCAATGCCATTGTTCAATATTGAGTATGTGTATTAGTGAAATAGATATGCCATCTTATGTAAACACCCATCCATTGTATACAACCTGTTAAATTCTGCTGATGCAGTGCATGCACCAATTCTGTTGCATGCTGAATTGCAGGGTAAAATTTTCCCTCAACGTATCTTAAGTATAATTTCAATAAAAGAAATATAGACGTAGATTAATTGAGAATCTCTTTCATTTTCAAGTCGAAAATAGGTAATTTTTTTAGATTAACCCTAGCAAATAGTCCATTTTGATAAACTCATTTCAGTTCTAACAAGATCTTAATACAATTTTAAACAATTTATCACACAACTCACATAACATAATCAAGATTGAGAGCTAATATTCAAAAGGTTTCAAGGGAATTTTTTAAAACTTGATCAAAAACACACATATAAAACTTATACTTACTGAATAGAAAAGCGAATGTAAGAAGTAAATATTATCTCGTTTTTGGTAAATAAGTGGACCATTTTCACCAATTACGCATTGTGTTATTTCACCACGAAATACACTTGGTAAATATATTATAAATGTGAATATTGGTATGAGTGCAACTGTTATTTGTGGTGGTCCCATCAGTGGTCTTGTATGACCTGGATGACAAACAGATACATAACGTTCTACTGTCAGTGCGAGCAACATCATAACACCAACACCTGAATAAAAAAAAATATTAAAAAAAAACATATATTGCATTTCTTTCACATAATAATAAGCGAACACACATAAGTTATACCTTATAAGGATAAAATCCAAAATTTTTCTAATTTTACTCGATCATTGCAGTTTGTATCCATAAGATGAAATAAAACTTTTTAATTGTATATCATAATTATTTTTGTAAAATAAATAGTCAAAAGCAAGTAACAAATCATGTACAGTCGGTTAACATGAGTGGTGATCAAAAAAGACATAATAGTGGACAGTGATTGCAGTATACATAATATTTTTAATTTATTGACTCTAGTTTAATTGTATACTGTAGCTACTGGGCGCCATTTTGATCACCACTTAAGATAACTGATTGTACATCAAGAAAGTGACAAAGTATACACATTCCACGTGGCATCCCGTGGCTTAGTTGGTATGGTACTGACTCAGAATGTCCAATAATACTTGATGTATACTATTTTCTAAGTTTACGAAATCATATATTATGAGTGAAGGGTGTGATCCTTGGTTGATGCACACCACCGTTTGTTGGGTAACAAAATGGTCTCCGCTCGATTAACTTCATATTTTATGCATATGCCTTCTGTTACTTTAAGCCGCGTTTACACCGGAATTAGTAACAAATATTATCAACTTTTTGTTGGAAACACAGGTTAATAACAAAAGTTATTAACAAAATGTTATAAACATTTGGTTTTTACTTTAAATTTTGTTATCAACGCGTGGTTCTTGCTGCATCTGCCTGTGTCATTTTGGCGAATCAGAGGACAACTAGAAGATTCTGGGTTAAGCCTTTTCTGAAGGCAAGAGCTAGATATAGCGGAAGTGACGTGCTAAAAGACTTTCAAGATGATGACGTCAATCCTTTGTCGGGTGAATTAAGGTGTGATGGGAGTAGTGTTCCCAACTTTTTGTACGAGAAATGAAGTATATTAAGATCGGAGAAATAAAATGAACAGTATTTTACAAAAGAAAACAGTATTTTATTTTTTTGACTTTTTAAAAACATATTTTTTGGAGCTCCTTGCACAATTTAACAATTTATTATCATTTTTAAAATATTCATAAGCCTCTCCACAATTTAAGTTAATATTGAAATAAATGAGGAGCTCATTTTTTATTAAATAAATAGAAGCTCTATTTCTGTCATGCCGCCACTTTGAATTCATTACAGAAAACACTCTTTCGGTAAAGGCTGAAGTGGCGGGGACAGAAAGTATGTATGAAACAATTTTACAGATGTTTTTAAATACTTGTGAAGTGACTCCATTTTTGGCTAATATTCATACCAAGAAAATCTTTGTCCTCAGATATTTTTTCATAAATAACTTGGAATTGTATTAATTCTGAATATAAATTATCCATATCAATATTAAGTCTATGCAAATTAAGACTTTCAATCATTTTTTCAAAATGATCAAAGGTGACCAAAGACTTTAATGACAAATGACTGATCAAAGAAAGCCAATTAGTTTGATTGAAACCTCCAGATATAAAATAGCTTTATCTATAAAAAGTATGAAGTTATTAACAGTTCTATTAAAATCATCTTGGGAGGACTCTGCAATAGTTTTTAAGATTTTTTTTGTCTCATGGCCAAAATACTTATCATTTTTTCTTCGCATTAACTCATTTTTCAAAGTATTCATAATGTTATAGACATCTAAAACTGTTACATTATTTCCTTCTAATGTTTTAATAGTTTTGTTAAAAACATTCAATATATGACTAGCATATAAAAGGTAATAATAAACTAGATTATTATCCAGTTTTCTATCCAACATTAATAAATTTTGAATAACCATTGGACAGTCTACATCCAAACTGATAAAGTAATCGTATGGCTCCGGATACCAGCGGACATAAAAACAGTATTTTGTATACTTTTTTTAAATAAACAGTAAAAAGTATTAACGAACGAAAAAAAAGTATAATACTGTTTTTAACAGTATGGTTGGGAACCTTAGATGGGAGCTTCAAAATCTTTCTACGAATGACCAGTTGTGAGGTTGAATACTTGATATAGATCAATGAGTTTCAATACCAGTTCCCTACTCCACTCTGTTTGAGTGTGTAAATTTTCCATTGTGATTTGTGACCACAATACAGTAAACACAAACAACTAGATCAAATACTGTTTGTATTCAAAATATAAAAACAAACTAGTCTACTCGCCTAGCTCAACTGAAATGGCAGAAACTGTTGCGGAGCGCGGCGTGGAGGGAGGAATGTTATCAACATCCAAAAGGTGCAGTAACATTTGTTAATAACAAATGTTGTCAACATTCTGCAAAGATCAAAGAATGTTACCGACTCTTGGTGGGTAACAAAATTCGTGTTATTAACAAGGGATTTTTGTTGCTAACATCAAAGCTTAAGACTTTGATTCTAGTGTCATTGTGAAGATAATTTGAAATATTCACCGAAATACAAGTAAAAATAGATATTAAATTGAAAATTACAAAAAATTGAGGATTTCGTATCATACGACTCGTAAATATGTTCGAAATTATAGAAAACATATCAGAGAAAAGCTCGCGTCGAAAGGAATCCAACGAGCTTAAAAAGTATAGTACCGAACGAATGCGAGAGCTAGGGCAGCATCGAATACAAACGAAAAACGGCACAAAGCAATTATGTAGCTGTCCCATCGGGCATACAGCGACCAGTGTAGTCCAAAAGTCTAAGGATCATGTGCCGGACGATTTCACTAAAAATCACGGGCCCGAACTGTGCTTGTCTTCTTTTTTGTTTTAATTTTTAAGGTCGCAGTATCTCAAAATTGACTCAAATGAGCCAGAAATTCTTTTTAAATTTTCAATAATGTAATAGAGATTATATGTGTGTTCTAGTTCTTCTTGTATACAACCTAACTACTTGTGAGTTGTGTAGTATCTCATTTCGTTTCATATGATATATATTTTAAGGTTTTGCTGAAGTCAACTAGAAAATCGAGTGTTTACTGCCAATTGGATAAAAAAAGTTATGTTAGTAAGCAGATGTTTTCATTTGTTTTTGTTGAGAGGACACAGGCTTGTATCATTTAAGGACGTTCATACGTAAGACTTTAAGATATTAGCTGAAAATTTGATATTTGGCAAGTTTTATCACGTAATTATGTTCCTCAAAAATTCAAAACCTCTTATCAATCATTTGAATAAACTATCATCAATTAAAAATCAAATTTTTAACATAGCGTGTTATGGGAAAATAGATTTAAAAAAATTTAAACTTGTAACATCTTTGTAAATAAATAAGACACTGTGATAAATATGGTTATAAAATATTCTTTGAATTATATATGGTCTAAGAGCCAGCTACATAAAAGTGAACTGATTAAATTTTTGGTCATTTAGCCTCACTTTTAACTACATTTATGGAAATTTATGAAAATTCTAATTATATCGTTAACTTGCAGTAAACAAATTTGTAGAACTATATCTAATGAGTTCAATTTCAACTGAAAGTTTATCGCTTCTGGGAGCGGTTAGGCCTTCAATTTCTATTTTCAATATGCAAAACTACACCAATTTTCAGAACTATATTCGATCTTTTTTTTTTTGTTCAAAATTCTACACGTTTGACCCCCCAACCACACTCTCCGCATCACCTGAGACTTCTGCAAAATGCGGATCTTGCTTTGACCACATCATGTGAAACTTGACGACGTCATGAGAAAAAATCACGACTATATTCGATCAGTTCACTCTTATGTAGCCAGCTCTTAGTCTAATTGTTAATTTAATTGAATTAAAAATAGTGTTACGAACGTTAGAATTAATTATTAGTTATTTTAATCAGCATAATTAAAACTGTTTTGTTTTATCATGAAAAAAAATATACACAGTTATATAAATACAGTTATATACTGACTGAAACAACAATGTTTATTAAATTATAATGAATTTCAATTTTAACAAGTGAAAATAAAAACTAACTGAGTTAATTGCTACCCGGTTTATCCTGAATTTATGTAAAAAAGTTAGTTACAAAAGTTGTTTATTTAAAAAAGAGTAATATTTACATTTTTGTTCTATCTCTTACGGTTTCAAAGATGGCCAGTTCTGCCTATCTTGCCCAAACATGGTCCGATTTTGTCCAATCATGAACTTGACCTTACTTTTTAGCTCTAGAATACACACACCACAATCAATTTCAGCTTATCTCTTTTCGTGTTTGAGTTATCGTGTCTACAGACGGATGGACATGTGGAAATGGTCGAATTAGGCCATTTTATGAACACCTACTTCAAACATTTAGGTCTACGATCAATATTTTCAACCTATTTGATCAGGTTACTAGGTCAGGACTAAACTTAATATACCCTTTCTATATTTACATATACCGGGTATAAAAATGATAAACTTTATTGTGGATTTTGTAAAATTTCATGAATAAACTATATTCGATTTTGTAGAATTTTATGAATATACTATATTAGATTTTGTAGAATTTTATGAATATACTATATTAGATTTTGTAGAATTTAATGATACTATATTGGATTTTGTAGAATTTTAAGAACTATATTTAACTCTAGAAACGTCCTTAAAGAGTAAGAAAACGAAAAGATATATAATCAAAATGATGATCAAATTTCACAGGAATAAATAGGAGGTAATAAAGTGTTCAATGTTTTACAATTTATGAATATTACATAATAATACTTTTTATTTTAAATTTCAAATACGAATTGTAACACGTATATAATGTGCATGTAGGTACTGTGTTACCTGATACCAACAGTATGCAACCATCAGTATGTATTGGGTTGCCTTGGTAACCGACACTGTATGTAACATTTTCTAATTAGATCAAAAATATTATGGATTAGAGTTTCCTTTAGAATAGACAACCGTAAGACAAAGTTTTAAAAACATAAATTTTTAAAAATTTCTTAAAATACGAAAAATATTTTTATTTATCATCGAATATTTTAAACTATTCGATGGTAGTGATTCCAATATCATCGAATGATTCAAGTCCAATAAATTATTATTAAAAAGTTTTTAAATAAATTCATTTATTTCTGTATGCTTTGAACTTAAAGTCATAAATCAAATTATTTACTTCGTATATTATGGAATTTATTCATTTTCAATTAAAAGATGTGTATTGATTGGTTAAAATATGTAAATTAAAAGGTTGCTTTAGACTTTTATTTATTCTTTAGAAATAATCGCACAGTCTTATTTTTCTCGGAAAAAATCAGATGGAATAGTACAAAAATTTGTACACTGCTTGATATGACGTCTGACTGATTGGTTTTCGCCTTTCTTGTCCAGTGACTAATTGGATCAAGTCGTTAAGAAATTTAGATCATATTAAACGAAATATCAATACAATTCAACGAAATAAAACCAGTTCAAGTGGCTGAGCGGTCTAAGGCGTTATGTCTGCGCAGTATGCCTACTTGTTCGAATCCCGAGATCGGCACTTTGTCAATTATTATGAAACAAAAAGGGGTAGT
The DNA here is from genome assembly GCA_963920215.1 of Nineta flava. Taxonomy (NCBI): domain Eukaryota; kingdom Metazoa; phylum Arthropoda; class Insecta; order Neuroptera; family Chrysopidae; genus Nineta; species Nineta flava. Next base: position 68,664,123 of record OY986041.1, on the reverse strand, counting down.
TAATTGACTTAACTGTCGGCGTATGGACAAGAGCGAAGTAACCGGCTATGCTTGAGAAGGTATTCTGCAGTTTCCTTCACGAACTCCAGATGAATATCGGCATAGTTCCTGTCATAGTCGGCTGCAGCCGCAAATCCTACCAATTCCTTGTCTATACACAAAAATTTCTTCCACTCCACTCACATTCTCACATCCTTAGGCATCACAATGGACCTTATGATCGAAGTGTAGCCCGTCCAGGGTAGCCTCTACAATCTATCTATCTAACTAGATCATATTAATATTAACTTGTGTATAAATTTTTTATCCATATTGAACCTATCATTTTCGAGAAAAATAAGCGACGGTGTACGACAGACACGAGGTAAAATTTTGGATGCTAATGGTTGTTTTGAGAGAAAAAGCTTCAAATTTGACCTTTGGTTAGAATTTATTTTCTGACATGGTTTACGTTATGTATTATTGGAACTATTAACCTATTTAATAAGCAGGGGCGAATATAAGGTATAAACAAAAATATTCGAATAATATTTAATTAATTGAATATCTAAATAATATTTATTACATTATATTGACCTAATAAATGAAGAATTATATGACAAAAAATGACAATGTTTTTTCTTCATATAATAAAAACTATCTTATTTTTGTAGATTAAAACAGAGAAAACAGAGTTTTAGAAATATTAAACGAAGGCGGTATTATTTTCAAATTTGTATATTCATTTTCATTTTCAATTTTGGATTTTTTTAAACCCTTACGATTTTTATTAAAAGAGCTTTCATAAGGTGTAAAGATTATCAACGATAATGAAAGAGAACCTAAATTTAAAGAGTGCACCTTAACATATAATTCTGAAGACTAGTCACTGTGATATAAAAAATATAACACTACATGTTATAATCCTATTATATATATACAGAGAGCTCTTTGTGTAACTGACTCATATACTCACTCAACGAATTTTTTGATTTCTTTCTAAGACGCGAAGCCAAGTTCAAAAAATTTTAACCAACTTTTAGACATGGTGGAAGGATACGGTTTTTTGCATTTGACGCGAAATAACTTGAAACTTACTAACAAAAATTTCCCAACGAAAATGGGGAAAACTCCCCAAAAATACCTTTTTTACTTCTATACATGCTATTATGTCAAGGATGCGAAGCCAAGATTGAATGCCACCCCGAAGGTCTAGGAATGGAGCCCCCTATGAGCAGAGCGAGTAATATATATAACAAAATTGACTATATATAATAAAATACATCATTAGATGTTATAGGTAATATAAGTTTAGCAGAGACGTAATTTATTTGTAAAGAGGAAAAAGGACAAATATGTATAGACAAATGTTATGCTGTTTATGAATAGAATCAACAATTACAAAAGTATACGTACATTATATTATATCCGATCAAAAACATAAATGTAAAAAAGGACCGAGTTTACGGGGGACATACTTCATATAATAGTTGCTCCTTAAAAAGTGATGATATCACAATAAAAGAGCCGAGCTATTAATAAAGTAAATAGTTAAAACTGAAATGTAAGAATGTAAGTACAAAGTAAAATGAAAAAAAATGTGGTTGAAAAAATTTATTTCGTAAGTTTGTCTCTTAGTATGTTTTAAAAATTTTATATCGCGGCAAGTAATTTGATTCCTTTTGATTCAAATATTTTAAATTAAAACTTGCAACACAACACAACACAACCCAAAACAACACAAAACAACACAACACAACATGACACAACACAACACAACATGACACAACACAACACAACACAACACAACACAACACCAACCAACACAACACCAACCAACAAAACACCAACCAACACCACTCCAACATCAACCAGCAAAACACCAACCAACACAACACCAACTAACACAAAGCCAACCAAAATAACACCAACCAACACAACACCAAAAAACATGACACCAACCGACATGACACCAACCGACAAGACACCAACAAACACAACACCAACCATAACACCAAACAACATGACACCAACTAACCCAATACCAACCAACACCACACCAACACCAACCAACACAACAACAACCAACATGACACCAAACAACATGGCAACACCCAACATGACACTACCCGATATGACTCCATCCAACATGAACCTCACAGCAGGACACCACCCAACAGGACATCACCCAACATGACACCACTAAACATGACACCACCCAACATGACACCACCCAACTTGACACCACCCAACATGACACCACCCAACATGCACCACCCGATATGACACCACCCGATATGACACCACCCAACATGATACCACCCAACATGACACCACCCAACATGACACCACCCATCTTGACACTTCCCAACATGACACAACCCATCTTGACACCACCCAACATGACACCAACCAAAATGACATCACCCAACATGACACCACCCATCTTGACACCACCCAACATGACACCACCCATCTTGGCACCACCCAACATGACACCACTCAACATGACACCACGCAACATGACACCACCCAACATGACACCACTCAACATGACATTATTCAACATGACACCACTCAACATGACACCACCCAAATTGACACCACACAACATGACACCACTCGATATGACACCAACCGACATGACACCAACCGACAAGACACCAACAAACACAACACCAACCATGACACCAACTAACCCAATACCAACCAACACCACACCAACACCAACCAACACAACAACAACCAACATGACACCAAACAACATGGCAACACCCAACATGACACTACCCGATATGACTCCATCCAACATGAACCTCACAGCAGGACACCACCCAACAGGACATCACCCAACATGACACCACTAAACATGACACCACCCAACATGACACCACCCAACTTGACACCACCCAACTTGACACCACCCAACATGCACCACCCAACATGACACCACCCAACATGACACCAACCAAAATGACACCACCCAACATGACACCACCCATGTTGACACCACCCATATTGACACCACTAAACATGACACCACCCAACATGACACCACCCATCTTGACACCACCCAAAATGGCACAACCCAACATGACACCACCCAACATGACACCACTCAACATGACACCACTCAACATGACACCACCCAACTTGTCACCACTCAACATGACACCACCCAACTTGACACCAGTTACATGACACCATCCAGCATGACACCACCCGATATGACACCACCCAACATGACACCGCCCATCTTGACGCCACCCAACATGACACCACCCAACTTGAAACCACAAAACTTGACACCACACAACATGATACCGCCCTACATGACACCACCCAACATGACACCACCCGATATGACACCACCCAACATGACACCACCCATCTTGGCACCACCCAACATGACACCACGCAACATGACACCACCCAACATGACACCACGCAACATGACACCACCCAATATGACACCACCCAACTTGACACCACACAACATGACACCACTCGATATGACACCTCCGGGTGGTGTCAAGATGGGTGGTGTCATGTTGGGTGGTGTCAAGATGGGCGGTGTCATGTTGGGTGGTGTCATGTTGGGTGGTGTCATATCGGGTGGTGTCATGTTGTGTGGTGGCATGTTGGGTGGTATCAAGATGGGTGGTGTCATGTTGGGTGGTGTCATGTTGGGGGGTGTCAAGATGGGCGGTGTCATGTTGGGTGGTGTCATGTTGGGTGGTGTAAAGTTGGGTGGTGTCATGTTGGGTGGTGTCAAGATGGGTGGTGTCATGTTGGGTGGTGTCATGTTGGGTGGTGTCATATCGGGTGGTGTCATGTTGGGTGGTGTCATGTAGGGTGGTGTCATGTTGTGTGGTGTCAAGGTTTGTGGTGCTAAGTTGGGTGGTGTCAAGTTGGGTGGTGTCATGTTGGGTGGCGTCAAGATGGGTGTTGTCATGTCTGGTGGTGTCATGTTGGTTGGTGTCATGTAACTGGTGTCAAGTTGGGTGGTGTCATGTTGGGTGGTGTCAAGTTGGGTGATGTCATGTTGGGTGGGGTCATGTTGGGTGATTCTTATTTAAAGTATCAAAAATTCCGCGTCGAATGCAAACAACCGCACCCTTCTAGCATTTCTGGAAGTGGAGCAACAAAGTTTTAAAAAATCGCACACACCTCTCACTAATGGTATGTGCTAACATTTTACTATAAATATAGAAATATGGACCAATCATAGAGCAGCAATATTTCCTATGTTAATTTTATCAAAAAAAAAATGCGAAAGTTTTCCCATGTCCCGATATAAATTTCGTGATTTCATAATTTTCCCTGTGCCTGTCTAATGAAAATTGTGGGCGTACCCGCTATTTTACGGTTTTTGAACCGAAAAAACTGTTTAACCGTTTATTTCTTAACGGAGAGCAAACACTTGTTCTCTTACAATTCCCTAAATAGCTTATATTCGAAAAACCAGCACTGTAGCTCCTTCGTTCAGAAGATATTTCGGGGTCAAATCTGCTCTGATATTTCTTGTAGTAATAGTACTGTAAGCGCGAAGACAAAAAACCCCTTAAACTCGGCCTGTCGCACTACCATGCTCTAGATATACAGTGTTGCATGTTAGAAATTCCAATAGTTAGCCTTCAGGCTTACATCCTGTATACTACAAAAAATTGCAATCTTGCAGAGTACTTAGTAATAATTAAGATAAAATGTATAGGTATATTATTTTATTCATGTCAGCAGTATAATATCACACCAAAAACATAAATGTGAAAGACGCCAAGTTTTCGCATACAAAAAGTATTGATATCCTTGCAAAAACAAAATGTTCGCCTACAAAAGTAGTGAAATCGTTTATGTAAGGGACAAGTTAAGTATAACAATAGAAAACAAACGATTGGTATAAATTTATTGCGTAACATTTACCTTGGTATGTATTAAATGAGGATAAAGTTATTTATCAAAAGTATGCAAATGATTGGTATAAATTTATTGTGTAAGTTTCTCAGGTGCAGGCTGATATACCTGTTTTACATCTTCTCTTTGCTCCTTACACTTTTTTCGATTTTTCCAATAATGCATGAGATATACCAAATTTTGTGTTTCTCCCTACTTCTAAACCTCGTTTTTTCTTGTCCTATTATAACCATTAACGGAACTTAGCCATTCAAATACAAAAGTAACTTATGTACCAAATTTCATTCTGATCGGTTTAAAACTGGTCACTAGAGTGACTAAGACACCGATAATAATAATTGACAATGTTTGAATAGAAATTATGGTAAATCTATAAATTTATGAAAAAAATTTCAAACAAAAGTTGTTTCTGTTTAGAAAAGGAAAATTTTTTGTGGTTAAACTTTTCTTCTATCTCTTACCGTTTTCAAGATAGAAATTTTCACCCTCCCTAGTGTGGGGGACGGACATTTCCGATTTTTCTGGATGATTTCAGTCTAGAACCTATCTTCCAACGAAAAATCAACTTTCCAGGAAAACTGGAAGTACCCTAGAATATTGATGATTCGTGAGTAAGTGGGTAACCAAAATGTCGAAAAAATGTGTATAATCCGAATTAGGGAGACGACACTTACATAGTCTCAAATACATAGTATATAGAGATAAAAGTATCTTAATCTTCTATTAAAGGAAAATCTCTCTTTAATATGTTACGAACTCTCTTTACAAATTGCAGAAAAACTGGATCAATACAAAATAACATTCATTTATCAAACAATTTTTATGATTATCATCTCATACACAAAGAATTTTGAAATTTATATCATAGATAATAATTATACTCAATAAATCACTGAAACGTATTGCAAACATGTTGTATTTTGATTGCCTATCTATCTATATTTTTCCGTGTGATCATTTTCCATTTGTAATACAGTAACGTATATAGAAATTTTCTTAGTGGCGGGTGCAGGAGCGGGCATGTAATACCTATTTATATTATAAATATATAAGTTTGGATGTTTATAACTTAATCATGTATAAACCGGCTGCACTGATTTTGATGCCGTTTTCACCGGAAGGTAGCAAACTTTACCGAATATTACCTACAGACTTGGTATAATATATCTTTTAAACGATGAAAGATATAGAAAATCTTTAAATACAAAAAATTTCTATCTCATAAAAACAAACAATTATTGTTTGAAATATTTTTTCATACTTCCGGTAGTTTTAGGCGTTAATATGGGGTGGAGCTAATAAAAAAGAAAATCTGTAAGAAATAACTCTAAGGATCAGTTCTCACCGGATGGTTGAGAATTTTACCGAACTTATAGACTACATAAATTTGTTTCCATGCATCCGTGCCGCATTAAATATTCTTTTAAATGATGATAGATAGAGAAAGTGTTTATATATAAAAAAATGTTTGAAACATTTTTTCATAACTGTGACGGGTAACTTATAACCTATAAAGTTTTGTTCCATACATTCATGTCTGCGTGGTAACGTAGTAGCTTTTCAACGGTGGGAGATAGGGAAAATCTTTTGTTTCAATTTTGAAATGTCAATTTTGATTGTCATTTCCATAGAAACTATAAACTATTCTAGCACACTATAAATGGTTATATATCGTTATATTTTGGCTATTAATAAATTTAAATTTTTTACCCCTTAAACTCGGCGTGTCGCACTACCGTGCTCTAGATAAATGAATTAATGAAAGCGACATCTAAGCAGGATATTTCAATATATATCCTTTTCTTATCCTTACATATTATAAAATAAAGCTCCCAGCCGCGCCTGTCTGTCTGTACGCGGTAAGTCAAAAACTACCGAACGGATATTCATACGGTTTTCACCAATGGACGGAGTGATTCATGAGGATGGTTTAGGTATATAATTCATTGAGGTTTTGTGTAAATTGGCTGAAATATGACGATGATAGTTGAAGAAATCGGAAAAAATCATACCGACTAGGAGCTTTACTGGGGGTGAGCCGGGGCACGCCAATGCCACGGCGCACTGTAACTAAGTACCCTATCCGCCGAATCTTCTAAGCCGGGTCAAAGCCGGAGCGGGTTGCTAGTATATTTATAAAACGAGAGCATTTTCTAAAAATACCATAAACTGTACGTGTATTTATTTATAGATAAATTCACATAAAAGCTGTGAAATTCTACGAATAATTATAATCATTAAAATCAATAAATCATTACTAATAGTTAAGTTTTAATTTCTGCTCAGCAAAGCTAGTAATCATAATATATGTCATATCAAATCATTCCAAAAGAGTTGTTGGGTGTAATATACGATTAAGTGGAACAAAAGTAAGAAAAGATAGTAGTAATAATAATAATGTCAAATATTTATGTTATGAATTTGAAGCAAGTCAATTATTTTGGCGTAATATGTCTGTTAATGCATTATTGTTTTGTATACAAATCTACTCGTACCAACTCTATGGGTATTAATTTTCTAAGAATCTAAAAAATAATAATAACTGATTGATTTAGTAGTCAACTTAAATTTTTTTCATTGTCAAGATAAACAAGTGAAAATAACAACTGGTACAATTTAGACATCTTAAACTATTAATACTAATAAACTATTCAGTTTATGAAAAAAAATTTCGAACAAAAGTTATTTAATTAAAAAAAAAAAGAAAATTTGTTCTCTTTAAACTTTTCTTCTATCTCTTACAATGTCAAAGATTGATATACTCCTCTGACGGCGGGATGCATGAACCGATTTTTCTCATTCACGACCTTCACCTCAGTTTTGAGTACCAGATCAAACACATACACACACACAAAATTTCAGCTCGTTATCTACCATCGTTTTTGAATTATCGTGTCTACGGACAGACAGACATGTGGAAATGAACTAATTAGGTAATTTTATGAACACATATAACAAAAATTTTCTTCTACTAAACTTAATTTACCATTGTATATATCATATATAAATTCAATCATTTACGACACAAGTACTGTATATCTACGTTGCACGGAAAAATAACTAATAGATTTAATAATAATGTATTTGAATGTATTTATAATTATGTATTTGAGATGTCTAGATTGAAGGCATTATGATAAATCAATCAATTGCAGTACATCTATAAATCACAATTGATGATTGCTAAAAATATAGGTAGGGAAACTGTCCACTAATATGGAGTGATGGAAAGACTGTACTAAATCGATATAATATGTTCATATGGGAATAATATTATTGTTTTGTTATGAATTAGTTTAAATAGGTCAATGCGAGAAAAAATTTTACATTGCTGTCTGTCAGCTTCCCGGTATATACCGGTATATACTAAAAAAAGTTTCAAACGAAAGTTGTTTAATTTAAAAAAAGGACATTATTTGTATTTTAATTTTTGTTCTATCTCTTACGGTTTCAACGATAGACAATTTTGCCCATTTTTTCCCATACATGATCCGGTTTTGCCCATTCACGAATTTGATGTTACATTTTAGTTTTATAACACACAAATTACAACGCGCTATTTCTTTTCGTTTTTGAGTTATCGTGTTTACAGACGGACGGACGGGGGGACATATTTTCGGAAATGGATTAATTAGGCCATTTTATAAACACCTATACCAAAATTGTTTTTCTGCGATCAATATTTTCAAAGTTAGAAACTCGGGACTAAATTTTATATACCCTGGTATATATTATATACCAGGATTTCAAGTATAAAAACTACTTGAAATCATATAGAAAATTAACGTATAATTTGCAATTATTGTTTTGTGAATTGTTTGTGAAATAAAACTTATTTTGACAAAATGGAAACCCGACTTAACAAAAGAAGCACTAAAAAGTAAAAAAATAATTGCATATTCTTGTGCCAATTTTAGTTCACCAAAGCAAAAATTTTTAAATATATATGTACAATTATTGTTATTTTTGGAGGCGGTGTCAACATAGATAAATTCACATAACTTTTGGACACCGCCTCCAAAAATAACAATAATTGTACATATATATTTAAAAATTTTTGCTTTGGTGAACTAAAATTGGCACAAGAATATGCAATTATTTTTTTACTTTTTAGTGCTTCTTTTGTTAAGTCGGGTTTCCATTTTGTCAAAATAAGTTTTATTTCTCGCTTTTTAGTGACTTTGAAGTTCTATAACTGATTTTATTTGTCTAAATATGGGTAGACCTACTAAACGACCAACTAATTTTTAGTGAATTTTTTTATAACATATTTTTTTTACCCGTTTTTTTTTTTTGTAATTTTTAGTGCATTTTTTTATAACAGATTTTCAGTTTTTTTTACAAGCATTTTGTTTTTTTTTTGTAAAATTTTTTTTTTTGGGGTCGGTTTTTTTTTTTGTAAAAAATTTTTTTGAAGTTGGTTTTTAAAAAAATTTTTTATTTTCCCATTGTGAATGAGTATAACCTTTCAAAAAAAAAAAAAATTTCGCAGAAATCGGTTATCACATATAAAATGAAGATTTTCCTCAATTTCCCGGAGATCCCCTCATCAGAATGCGATTTGGTGACAATGGGATCAATCGGGAATCAAACCCTTTAAAACAAAAAAAAAATTCAAAATCGGTTCATAAATGACGGAGTTCTGAGGTAACAAACATAAAAAAAAAAAAAAAATACAGACGAATTGAGAACCATCCTCTATTTTTGAAGTCGGGTTAAAAACAAACTTGTTTCATTTAATTTTATTAGATATCGAGTGTTTAATTGATTTCAAACGGAGATGTCGAGAGAGATTTCAGTTTAAGTTGACAGTCAATTTTGCGAATCAAATTTCTTATTTTACTACAAAATAGCGGCAAATTATTTGTCTTTTTTATTTGAATGAATTGATTATATTGACGAGTATTATACAAAATAAATATGTCCTCTATATCCTCTTAAATACGCTACTGATAAGTTAAAAATACATTTATATGCATACACAAACATACACAGACAAGACACTCTCATATTATAAAGGTGTCTAGTGTTTTCACTCATAGAGGTTTTCGGGGGGAAAAATAACTCATAAAAAGAGTTTTAACCCTTACTCAAATGTCGTTTATTCAGTTTCGGTATCAGTACACAAAAAAGTGTGTGTGTACTTATGTACGCACGTAATTAGTTATACTTCTTTTTAAATAATTTATTAAAATAATATTAAATAAGGTCAACACGAGTATTAAGACTCAAAAGTTTAATAAAATGATATAGTGAAAAACTACATAGGAAAAATATATATTGTATCTAAAACTAATGATTCTACATTTTGTCATTAAATCCATGATTTTCATTAGAATCAAGTTAACGAAATTGGTCAAGACCAAGTCAGATTTATCAATATGTACATTTAATGTAAAATGTTTACGAGTCAATTAAAAATATATCATTGATAATGTAGCTCGTAATTATAATATTCTTTCTTTATTTTAGAAATATGGAATAATAACGATGAAGACAATCCTGTACCTAATTTCAACTATATAGTAAGATAAAATTTTTTAATGAAAGAGCTGGTGTGTAGCTATTTAGCAAAATATAGCACAAAATTCTTGTCCACTGAAGAGTGGGGTTACTTATGTAACAGACTTGTTGTCTATTTCACTAAGCATCCAATGTATGTACTGTGTCTCCCAAGGTCTGTGCAATAGGTCAGGACAGAAAACTGTGTAACATTGACCAGTCGAGTGTAATGATCGGATTCTCATAACGCGCGAAAAGAAGTATAACCTCAATATGAAATAGAATCAATCACCTCATATTTGGGATTTATTTCATAGATATACGCTCACATGAATACGAATGAAATTAAATACATTTCAAAAAACATGTCTGAGATAGTTTTAACATATTGATCACGTGTAAAACATAAAATGATTTGGTTTATATGAAAATTGGTTGATGTATATCCGATTAAAAATTATAACCATAAAATCAAAATTATGTTTTGATATAAGATAAAGTGTACAGAAGTGTAAAATTTTATGTAGTAAGTACAGCTGTTGTGGAAATATAGAAAATGAATGATATTCGGAGATAGGCACGTTATACCCGTATATTAATACCATGATAAATTTGTACACGTATACAAAAAATGTTTAAATGTAATATTTAAAGCGGTGTATTGTTCCAGAATATAAAAGGTATCTGCGTAAAGATACAAAATTTTTTGAATCTAGGTACTACAGTAGATTTCCTATTATTCGGCTTAATTAAAACCGATTCGGATAATCACATATCCGGATAATTGCATAAACTGTGATAAAAGATTTCCTCAAAACGATTTGGATAATTGGTATTCTACTGTAATTCTACTGTAATTAAAAAAATTGCGGGTATATTGTTAAGAGCATTTTTTGACAAATAATTTTCTTGTTTGAAATAAATGAATATTCCTACAGCTTGGTCTAATTTTGGAATTAGAAAAAAATCGGTTTTGTTTTACAAACAAATGTTTTCGGACTATTTTTCATAACCGTACTTAAATTACAATTCACGCTTTTATTAGAAGGTAGGATCGAATAAAACCATCAAACAATTTTCTTTAAACAATAGATTTCAGATAACCCCTATTGTAGCAGATTATCAGACAGTAAACTAAATATTATGGATGTGTACAATCTTTAATAGAAAACTATTAAGAAGCCAATTTCAAGGTTTTGTACCGTTTAATCCGGCCTATTTGAATAGAAGTCAGAAATAAAAATTCTGTGCCTTGAAACTATGTAATTGCATTTGATTTTTTTTCAGTTTGGTGTTAACCAGCAGTTGAAAAAGATATACTAAATGATCGAGTAAAATTACAAAGGTGTTTTTAGCAAACCTACAGCCCCCAAAAAAAATAATTATTTTATTTTCATATAATTCGATACTACAATTTAGTAATTTATTAATATAATATAAAATTATATCTATAGATATTTTTACTTACCTAAACAACCATTTCCTAAAAATAATTCAAGATGTGCGTGATAAAATGCTTGAGGAAAATTATTCCATCGACCAGACTCTTTATGAATAAGAACACGCAAGCCGAATGGTATTGCAAATATAATTGCAAGTAATGCCGCTGCTGAATATCCTATAAAATACAATAATAATAATTAGAATAACTGGATAAAGGTATATTTCTAGTTTAATGGGTAGAAATTCTTTATATATTAAATGAATGTAAGTATAAGCAATAAATGTACCTCCGTTAACTCAGCAGAGGAAAGTCTGCAAAATAGATTTACATAGTACCATAATTAGGCGCTATTTAGCTGCTAATTTGGGGCTTAGTTTGTAATTTTGGTGTTCTTTGAATTTAGTCAGAAATCCCGTCTCAAAAGCTCTCTGCTAGCTTGACGTCAAGCTAGCAGAAGATTACTTAAAAAAGGTCTACAAAAAGGTTTTAGGTAGTACCATAATTAGGTGCTAGTTTGGTGCTCAGTTTATAATTTTAGTGCTCTTTAGATTTAGCCAGAAATTCATCAAATCTCAAAAGTCCTCTGCTGACTAGACGTCAAGCTAGCAGAGGATTACCTAAAAAGTCCGCAAAATGGATTAGGTGCCATTCTTAGGTGCTATTTAGGTGCTAATATAGTGCTCAGTTTGTAACTAACATTTTTGAAAAGTCAATTGAAGTAATAAACAATTATTACCTCCGTAAAGTCTGCATAATGGATTTACATAACATTTTTAAGCCAGGAATCTAATCTCAAAAGTCGCTAACCTAGCAGAGGATTACCTAAAAGCCCGAAAAATGGATTTACATAGTACCATAATTAGGTGCTATTTAGGGTACTACCTAAAACTATTCTGCGGACTTTTTTTTAAATAATCCTCTGGTAGCTTGTCAACTTTTGAGATTGGATTACTGGTTAAATCCAAAGAGCACCAAAATTACAAACTAAGCACCCTAAAAGCACCTAAATAGCACCTATGGTACTATGTAAATTCATTTTGCAGACTTTACGGAGGTAATACGAGTAAATGTTTATTATTTGGCAATTGACTTGGCAAAGAAATGTTAGTTGTTACTGAACCAACAAAATCCCATACCAGTTATATAGTGAGTTTATGCAAAAAAGTTTCAAACAAAAATTGTTTATTTTTAAAAAAGGAACACATTTTTTACACAAGGTATATAGAATATTTACAAAGGTATATCGAGTTTAATCGCGACTTTCTAATGCAAGAAAACAAATTTTAGTTTGGGTGTTCATAAAATGATCTAATTTCTTCATTTCCACATATTCGTCCGTCTGTTTGTCTGCCTGTAAATACGATTCAAGCAAAAATTGTTTATTTAAAAAAAATTAATACTTTTGTCTTTAAACTTCTTTCTCGTACGGTTTTAAAGTGAAATATTTTATCCCGGACTTTCACGGTCTGATCTTGCCCAATCATGAACATAACCTTACTTTTTAGTTCTAGAACACACTTACAAAATTTCAGCTCCTTAACTCTTTTCATTTTTCAGTTATAGTGTTTATGAACAGACGAACGAGCGGGCAGAAAGTCAGGCAAGCGGATAGACATGCGAAAATGGACTAATTACGTCATTTTATCCACGTTTCATATATAAACTTGTATCTTTTCTCTACAAATTTGATATAGTGGAAGCGGTGGGAACGATAAATATTTGATGTAGTGGAAGCGGTGGGAATTTTCATTGAGATTTTTAGTCTTAAAATGACGAGAGCCGGAGATATAACAATGCATACACCAGCGAGCGAAACAGTGGGTGTAAGCATACTGGCCTGTTAAAACTATACTGGCCTGGTGTAATCGTAGTTTATATATGTATAGATTTGATACCACTAATACTCTTTTACACGCATTCATGCACTTGATTAACGTTGCCTTACTTGCATTCGGCCTTATACTGCGTCTTGAGTGTGAGGACGGGGATTGTTTGACCTTTCGGTTGAGCCTGGCTTTATAAATACTGTCATAAAATAGCAGTCTGTTAACATAATCATAAGATATAAATTCCAGCTTCTTTTACTATGTCGTAAATAAACCCAATATTTCGCTTCTTTACTACCTGATACTAATCTAAAATATGACCTTTATTCAAGGTCTGTAAGACACAAATGTTTTCTTACCTACTGCAGTGAGAATACACACAACAAATTTCGCTGACACTCACTCTATATTATCATTTTCGTAACAACAAAGGTTAGTTGGAATTTTAATTGAAGTAAGTACATACATGTGTTGGAAATCCTGTATTAAGTAGTTTATTTTACGTTTAATTAAAAATAAATATTTTTGTGTTACATAAAATAAATTGTCTTTTGTAATTTATATCAAAACTTGTGTAATTCTTTATATAAAATATATAGTAAAGAACGTATAATAAAATATATTTTCATTGCAGAACAATTATACTTATTCCTACACCGCATTCGTTTAAAAAAAAACTTGTTAGAGATTTTATAGAAGATGCTATTAAGAATTTGATGATGATGCTCATAGTAAAAATTTTTATGAACAAGTCGAATGGTATGCTATTAACATAAATTTAACAACATAGCATTGAGTAACTTAATCCAAAATTAAAATACGGTAAAACCCATGGTACATAAGGAATATACAGTATGTCTTTACAATGATCCTATATTTTTAGTCTCGGAAAGTTAAGAGGCTTAAACGAGAACGAGAAAATTATACCTTACGAGAAAATTTTTCGTTACGTAAACCTCAAATTGTGTTTAACAGATCAATCTTCTTTAACGGGCCTCATTTAAACAAGGGTTGTTGTGGTTTAATAAGCGTTTCTAAGTGTCGAACATTTTTGAATCCATTTCACTTGCAGTTAGTAGTAGTTCATCATCATCGCATTTTTTTGATATTGCGACACATAACAAGTCAATCGCGAGAAAATATGGATATAAAAACTTCTCGACCGATTTTAGTAAGTGAGAGATCTGTATAAATGGTTGTTTTATTTTCAATTTTTCTTATACAGTCTAGTAATCTTGCAAGGGATATTAAAATAACCCGATAGAACTAAAAGAGAAGTTTATAAAAATATTACTGAGAGAGCCACGAAAGTGCTAAGTCGTATTTCAAATCTTATTGTCCTATGATTCGTAGGTGTTCATAAAATAACCGAATTAGTTCATTTCTGCATATTACTCCGTCCGTCCGTTCGACAACAGGATAACTCAAAAAAGAAAAGAGAAAATGAGCTGAAGTTGAGTTTATTCTAGAGCTAAATAGTAACTTCAAGTTAGGGCAAAATCGGACCCCCCCCTCCGCGGGATCCCAGATTGGAAAATAGTTAACAATTTGAAACCGTAATAGATAGAACAAAAAACTATTGACGAAACATGTTCCTTTTTTCCGACGAAAAGAAGGAGGTACTCAATTCAACCTATATATATTTTTGTATGATCACACACAACTTTTGACAGAGTAGTCGGACTTTGATAATTGTTTTTTGTTGGATAGGGAATGATTCAAAGTTGGTCCCATAAAAAATTGAAAGATTTCCCGGCGCTTCCACTAAAGAACACATATTATAATCGCTGTATATTTTCTGTGTGTAAACAGTTTGAAAGCACTCAATATCGTTATATATATATATATATATATATATATATGTATATATTATGTATGACCACGCATAAATTTTTACAGAGTAGTCCGATTTCAATAATTCCTTTTTTATTGGATTGACTATACTTCGAAGTTGGTACCATAAAATTTGAAAAAAAAATTCGTGCCTAAGGGTAGAAAAATAGGAAAAAATGGATTGTTTACAATCCACTGAATTGTTATCTGTGAACCGATTCTGTTGAAACTTGGCACCCTTATGTAGTTCTAATGACACTATAACATGTTCGAAAAAAGAAAGACACTGAAAAGTGAAAGAAAAAACTTTTTAACAAAAAATAGAACCGACGAAAGAAGAAAGTAACTGAAAAGAAAAAAATAAAAAAGAACGTTTTTGTTAAAAAATCTCGGTTAAAAGTAAATATTACATTTTATAATATTTTGTTTGTTTGGCGCCGACTCAAAATTATTTAGACTAAAAAGGTTCTTTTTTATTTTATGCTTTTCAGTTACTTTCTTCTTTCGTCGGTTCTATTTTTTGTTAAAAAGTGTTTTTTTGAAAAATAAACAATTTTAGTTTGCTACTTAACTCAGTTAGTTGTTTTTTACTTATTTTTATACCTAGTATATGTAAATATACAAGGTATATGAAGTTTAGTTCCGACTTTGTAACGCTTGCAAATATTAATCCTTGACATAAATGCTTGGTATAGGTATTCATAAAATTACCTAATTCGGCCATTTCCGTCTGTCCTTCTGTGAACACGATAACTCAAGCACGAAAAGAGATAACGAACTGAAATTTTGTTTCTGTGTTCTAGAAGCAAAAAGTAAGGCCAAGTTCGTTAATGGGCAAAATTGGACCATGTTTGGGCAAAAGTGCCTATTTTTGAAACCGTAAGAGATATAACAAAAGTTTAAAAACAAAAAATCTTTTTCTCTTTAAAATAAACAACTTTTGTTTGAAAAACTTTTCCATAAACTCAGTATACACTGAATATTAAAACAATTAACTCAGTTAGTTGTTACATTACCTGTTATAAATAATTTTCTACAATACGTCTATTTAATATTTGAGTTGTGGAGGCGGTAGGACTATTATATATATACCGACTGAAAATTTGTATTGTAAAAAATATAATTAGATTTTAAATTTCCATGCCTTATATATTTAGAAATAATTCATATTTTAATGCGGTTTTAAATCAGGTCGGTTTTATTTGGTTATTTTCGAAAATACAAACGGCTACAATTTCTAATTTATTTATGCAACTAGTTACAAAGTTTTATATTTAACAATACCCTGTTAGCCTGATAGACCTGTTTTTGTGACGTCTGTCCTGTCACATGAATACACATTTTTAATTTTATTACCTTATACTACATATTTTAAAAATTTACTTGAAACAGCCAAAAGTGTTCTGTCGGTTATAAAATAAACATAATTTTATATTATTTCATCATTTATATACATACTCGTATATGAATTCGAGGTATAAAAACAACAAGAACGAATGAAATTATCGTAAGTTGTGAGAACAAAATGTGTTATATATTCTCTAGATAAATAATTTCTAGTTGAAATATTCCAATATTTACATAAAATGTTGGTATAGCATTGCGACCAGCATGGTATAGATCAGGGGTGGCCAACTTTTTTTGTGTATAAGATCTACTGTTTGGTACAAATACGGTCCTGACTATTTTTACATTCATAATTAAACTTAAAGTTAACAAACAAATTTGTTTTGTATAAGTGTCCCTTTTATGTTATTCAATTTTAAGTTCAAATCTCTCAGTTTTTGGACAATTTCTTGTATTCATTAAGTCTCGTCTCTGATCGGACGTGTTTCTTACAAAAACTCGTTTGTTTTTTAAAGTAAACCACCTCGAGGCTTTTTCGACAATGGTTTTACAATAAACCGTTTCTTAACAAGTTTTTCTCAAATCAATTAAAGTTATGGTCAATGTTTTTAATGTAATTAAATCGTAAATCCCTTTTTTTTATCACATTCCGCTCAATGAAAACAAGTGCAATTGTGTTACAATTACATCACGAAAGGGGTCCCCTGCAGTTACAACTATACCAAAAATGTCTTCAAAACCAAAGTAAGATTTATTATATTTGCAAATTATTTGGCCAATACTATTTTACTGTTTTTCTCTGAATGTAACGATTTCGCTACATCTACTGTTTATCTTAAAAATGAGTCGCAATCGACTTGTACTATTTGTTCGAAAGTGTGGTATTTGCACAGAGTGACTGATAATTTGATTTTTAGATTCCGCATTCGCGATTTTTCTTTGGGTCAGAAAAATTTGGGTCATGGAAGAATGATATAAGATTTTTAGGCTTGTTTTTTTGCTAATCTATCAATAGCTTGCGGGAGTGCACCTTGTACTGTACACCCTGTATCACCACTTACATAAAAACCAACATAATTATTTAACAGGTCAAAATTAATTTACATTAGCTACAGATAAATATAGATTTAGAATTTATTTTATTGCATTTAACATTGATGGGAAGACTGAGTTGGCATGTCTCTAACCAAGGAATCATAATTAGGTTTATATGCTGACAAAGATAATAATAATGAGTCTTCAGTATGTATGGGAATTAGTTAGGATAGAACGTGGTTTACTATTCGTTAACTTTAAGTATGAAAAGTCGATTCATACTGGCATGTAGATCCGAAACGAGAATAAATATTTTCGCTACATTTGGTGATATTGGGATAGTTTTCTCGGTGGACTTATTTTCAAAAATCTTCGTCAAATTTGCTGGTTTGTAAGATTAAATCAGTTTGTAAAATTATAATTTCATTTTTATTGCCTTTTGCTTCATATGAAATATTTTTGCAACTTTTTGGCTAATGCATTTTACACTTAAATCTTTTTTTAAACGGAAAAGATATAAATTCCACAATTTCTTTATTTTTACAAGCTTTTATTTTACTTGCAATGCATATATGTATGTATGTATGTATGTTCGGATCAAATCTTAAATCTTAGTGGTTCTAAGCTTAATTAGAACCACTTCCTCTTATCCTACGGAGTTGAATTTTTACATGTTGGTTCAGATCCGATGACAATGCATTTTTATGGTAAGCATGACAAGAATCGGCAAGGGGAAAGGGAGGTTTAGAGGTAGGGGGAAACACAAAATTTGGTATATCTCTCTTAATATTGAAAAAATCGAAAAACACATAAGAAGTAAAGTTGTAGAAAATTAGTTTTGCTCTGAAAAGCTTGTTTTTAAAAATGTTTTTTTAATAGAAACTTATTTCAATACCTTGTCAAGACGACTTTATGTCAAGGCATCACGAGCGATCGTCCAAAATTGACTTAGCAATCGACCGGTAGATCGCCATCGACGCCAATGGTCAACCCTGGTATAGATACAATAACGTTCAAGTATGTGTCTATGTGTGTATGTATACTATTAAGTAGGTATTATTCTAGGAAAAGCTATCTGGATATTGTGGTATTGCAAGATTATCGATAATTCAGAACTGTGATAATGATTCTAAGCAAGAATAAATTGAGTATATGATTGTTAGTGTCATTTTTTGACATCAATATTCAGACATATTACTTAAATGTAAAATAAAGTAAACGCTAGTTGCCCCGTTGGTATAATAGAACCGAAAGGCAACTTAACAATGGAAATAAATAGACGTTAGTAAACAAAAAACAATTTAAAGATTGTTAGCGTGTTTATTAACGGATTTTTAGATTTGTAAACTATAACAAATATTACAATTTCTTGTAAAATAGTATCAAATATTCAAATTTGAGTTTATGTATGGTATTGAGCGAAATGCTGTGGAACTCCATTTATACATAAACGTAAAAATTGCGAAAAGTCAATTATTTTATATTAGAGATTAATTAAACCGTATTCTTTTGAAGCAATCGCATCAAATTGATCAGATCTGAACCATATATGTATAGTATTCCTACGTCAGTTGGTATAGGAAAGAATGTCTCAACATTAGGGTGCCGACTATATTTTTAACTTTTTCCTCCGAGACACCTCGTCCATACTGTATATGCTTGAGAATTCTCTAAAATATCGGTAGTGGAAACATAAACTGGAGGAGAATAATGTTTACAATGAAAATATTTCATTGCATAGGTTCTCATAGAGAAAACGAGACACTATCTGGCTCACAATGTTGGAACAGCTTCCACTTATAGAAATTGACCATATAGGACTATTACATATATGATCTGATCGTATTTTTTTACTCTAATCATGTATACCTACATCACCACCGTTTAGGCTATCATGTTCATTACAATGTCATCGTAATTTTTCTTGTTTCAGTGTGGCAATTGTGGTGAAGAATTAAAAAAATTCGTTACGCAGGAGCTGCCTCAACTTACCGAATTTCCTTAGAATACATAAATCACTTTTTAGCGGTCACAATTTTAGTCTGATCAAAATGAAATGTCATATCTGATATGATTTTGGTATTTGCAAGGCCAATATTTTATTAATAAATGGCATATGTCAAGGAGAAAAAAGTCGTCATAGAGAAAGAAGAAAACACAGAACTTAAAATATCTCTCTTAATATTAGAACAATCGAAAAATTTGTGAGGTATAAAGTTATAGAAAATAATGTTTCCTACAATTCATCACCTTATCATTTTTGCTCAAAGTCTAATGTGTACAGAGATTTAAAGGAATTTAATTTTCAATATTAAACCGTCAATATTTCTGTAAATATTAGTGTAAGAGAAAAAATGATAAGAAACAAAACTACAGTCAAACGTAGTACCTACAACATTACTTCTTATAAATTTTTCGATTTTTCGAATATTAAGGGAAATATGTCAAATTTTGACTTTCTCCCTTTCTCTAAACCCATCCTTCCCCTTGTCCGATTTTACCCATTAACGAAATTGACCTTTTGAATACCAAAAGCGTCTCAAATACCAAATTTCATTCCATTCAGATTCAAATTGTGACCGCTAGAGCGATTACAGACATATATATATATATATATATATATATATATAAATTTTACAGATGGCGATTTTTGACATCTGTAAGTAGGATCGATGGACATTTTAAGAAATTTTTGCAAAATTTTGAAGTCGGTACGAGACCAGTAGCTCTATTTCCTTCAGGAAATTCGCTAAAAGGTTAAGAAGGTGTTAATGAGTTGAATACCTCTTGTTTTTGAAATTGTATATTCGAACTGTATAAAAGTATGACGTTTAAAATTGAACTAAAAGTTTGTTCGATGTATTTTAGGTAAGCATTTTGATCTAGCTAAACGAATTGGGAAATATTTTGCTACAAAAAAGTATTATGTATTAGTTAATATAACCTGGAGCAATGGTAGTTCGATGTTCTTTATCAAAATACAAATTTAAATTCGATGAATTATATTGGAATAAATGTACTTTCAACTTCAAAAGAGGACTACTTTTTTTCAAAATTTTAAAGTTGATTTGTTTGATGAATGCATGTGTTGATCAACTGTAAAATTTTAATTAAAAAATACCACCTTATGTAGTCGATAGTGTGTAGCTCATTGGAATGAGAATGGAAACTATAAAATTTGGTTTATATGTATCTACACTCAATTACACTAATTTGTCATCAAAATGGCGTACAATGGCTGCAGTATACTTCAATTAAATTAAAAAGAAATGTATAGTGTTGCCAGTTGACGCCATACTGATCATACATTAGTGTAATCGAGTGTACATTGGATTAAAATGATTATTGGATTGATATACATAATTCAACCAATCACTACAAAATTAATTTAAAACTTATATTACTTTTAACTAAATATTTATATTTTGTAATCCTATTTATATATTATTCTCATATTTATATGGATTATACTAGATGTTTCCCGCGATTTTGTCCAAATTTATATGACAGCTAAATATATATATATATTGCAAATAATAATAATAATAATAATCACGCTATATGATATATGTATACAATATACAACGATGTATAACGATTTATTGTGCGCTATTATAATTTATAGTTACTATGGAAATGACAATCAAAGTTGATATTTCAAAATTGAAACAAAATTTTAATAAAATAATTTTATATTTAAGTATAATTTCTGTGGAAATGATTAAAATCAACAAAAATTTTAACCCACTCCAAAAATAAAAGAAAGAGATTCCATGTTCGACTGTATGTATTTTTTTAAATGTTCACCCTCTTCAAGACGATTTTTTGAGACAAAAGATAGCCTATGTCCTTTCCTAGGATATAATCTATATCTCCTTGCCAAATTTCATTACGATCCGTTTAGCCGTTTAGTCGTGAAGAGGTAGCAAACAAACAGAGTTACTTTCACATTTATAGAGTAGTGTGGATTTACCGTTTGAACTGACCCTTATATAATAAATACACACACTTCGGTAGGTACCACTTTTTTTCTAGATATAACTCATGCGATGAGTTTTTATAGAAAATTGTTTATACAAATTAATCTATTCGAATTGTTATGAAAATCAATAGGATTCTATGCTGATAGATAACGACTGTATATTATTTTTCAGATACGAAACTTTGGATAAATAAGGATCTGTGTTTCTGAAACCATAGTCAACATAAAAATATTGTTACAAAATCACAAATATTTGTTTTATTGAATAATTATAGTCAAGGGAATAGTGGGCCTTAGAGGAGGGGAGAAATTCAAAAGTTAAAATAACTCTAATATTCGTCAAATCATTAGTAAAGTAATAAATAAAATTTACAACAATTTTCTAAACTGACCATTTTTTCTATAACTCTAATATTCATAGAAATATTGCCGATTTTATGTTTTCTAATTTGTAAAATAATATTTTTTTATCGCCATATATACCAATAAATATTGCTATTATTAACTATCTTATAATTATAATAATGATAATTAAGTAAAACAGGTAAAAGATAACATCATTCTGTTAAAAAATAGAAAACACATTTTAATGAAAATCTTGTTTGCTTAAGATACTTACAGGCTTCTTAATTGGCGGTGTTTCAGCGAACGATTTGGCAAAAGCGTTCAACGGTTAAAAATAATTTACAATAAGTATTCAGATAATAAAAAAAGAAATACTGGGAAGTTGATTGTCTTGAATCACACTTTAAAATGAAGCACTCTGAGAAAAATACACCCTACGGCTTGTCTTATGTGGTTGTTACATTTCGTTGTTTTATAATAGACTTGCTTTCTTTTTATTATATACCTATCGTTTTCTTTTTATATTATGTATGTTATACACTATGTTTAATTTACATCTTCGTATCATAGATCCCACGAGTATGAGAGAGTACATATGTACATATACATTAAGCAATGTGTATGAGAAGGAGGTCTTATATGTTTGATGAACAAGCATATTTTTCATAACTGTTCGAGTGGTCACCAACCACTCAAACCTATAAGACCTCCTTCTCATACACATTGCTTGATGTATACATATGTACTCTCTCATACTCGTTATGAATATTATTCACTATTTTGAAAAATATTCTTGTTTATCATACCTACAAGACATCCTTCTCATACACATTGCTTAATGTATATGTACATATGTACTCTCTCATACTCGTGGGATATATGATACGAAGATGTAAACTAAACAGACGGTATAAAAGCTAGTCAGTCACAAACAAATATACTTGCATTACATACATACATACATACATTCCGAGTGATGTGTCTTCATGAGAATGTCCTAGAGATATCATACGGGATTTTCCTTTTACGTTCGTTATGTTTCTCAGATACTATACATACTTACTACTATCAGGTAAATTTCATTATTATACTCAAGTGAGTTTTGTTTTCAAATTTGTAGTATATGATATTTACAAATACCATAATATATAATAAAAATTATATGTGAACGTCACACATCCTCTATATATAAACTATAGTCGGTATATTGACGTTGTGTGGTTGGTCACAAAACATTTTTTCTTAAGGTATCACGAAAAATTCTACGAATATAAATTTTAAAATTATTTTATATAGTTTTATTAATGATATTAATTTAGTAAGTTTTGAGAAACAAGTGAAAATGTATCAACTAACCGACTTAATTGTTTAAAAACCCTGAATATACTGCTTTCATTATTAATGAGTTTATATTACTCTTTACACACGCATACATTTATCAAAATATGACATATACCACGGTAATATATAAATATTTAGTAAACACATGTTTCTGTAATTTACAGTTTTCCCAGATATTTGAGTTGAAATTGGGAAAAAATAAGTTGTTTATTGAGAGAAAAAGAAAAATTTTTTTAAAGTCAGAAATGGACTAATTCGAATATTTTCTGAACATTTTTATGAAGATTGTTTTCCCCCGATCTATAACCAGCCAAGTAGCCGAGCGATCTAAGGCGTCATGCCTGCGCAGTATGCAGTACTTGTAAACTGGGAGGTTATGGATTCGAATCCCGACATCGGCAGTTTGTCAATTATAAATAAAAATAAAAGGGGCGGTTGATTGACTAAACTGTCGGCGTATGGACAAGAACGAAGTAACCGGCTATGCTTGAGAAGGTTTTCTGCAGTTTCCTTCACGAACTCCAGATGAATATCGGCATAGTTCCTATCCTATTCGGCTGCAGCCGCCTATCCTACCAATTCCTAGTCTATTCACAGATTCCTTCCATTCCACTCGCATCCTCACATCCTGAGGCATCACAATGGACCTTATGGTCGAAGTGTAGCCCGACCAGCCTTTACAATCCAGGGCAGCCTTTACAATCTACCTCATCTATCTACCTCCCCCGATCTATACTACTATCCGTAACATACTTCGGACTAAGCTTATAATATCCTTATATATATATATCATGTATATACAGGTTTATAAATGAATCCCTATATAGAATTATCTAGTGTGAAAATGAAATGAAAAGTGAAAACAGCGGATCAGGAATAAATATCCTGCCAAAAATATCCTGTCCAAAAATAGCCTTAGACAAAAATGTCCGGGTCATTAATATCCTCGAACGAAATGGTCTTGTTCAATAATATACCGAAATTACAAAATTGTTCGTCATAGTATCAATCTTTACATGTTATGTGCGCTTTATGATTTGTAATTATTATATCTTGACACCCGGGGGTCGGGGCGGAGCCCTGGTGGGGATTGGGTTGGAGCCCTGTTATATCTGTGGTACATTTTCTTGTTGTTTGTTCCCTGAAGCCAATTCATGATCAGAAACTGTATAATATTGGGTGGGATAATAGTACTAAGTGATAATTATAAACAGGAATTTTTTGGATTGGGATATTACTGGCTGAGGATATTTTTGGACAGGATATTAATGTCTGAGGATATTTTTGGACAGGATATTTTTGGCAGGATATTTTGGGACAGGCTATTTAGTGATAGACCCGAAAAACAGAACAACAAAACAATTATATATTGTACCTACTATTGGTGTAGTGGATAGAAGCACAATCATTCGGGAATATTTTAGGGTTGACTTTATGTATTGTATCGTATCATTTCTGACTATTAAACTGTTTGTTATTCGTTATTATCATCCCTGACTTATGTTTTAATCAAGAGTTTAAATAACAGACATACAAAGGGAGAAAACATTTTTGTTATCAAACATAAATATAAAGGGTCTTTCAACCTCTCGCGGGACGCTCAAAACTTGTTAGGTTATAGTAGCCATATTGTTAAAGTGGCATCTGTCAAATTTGCCGTGAATTGTTTAGTAGTGAATGGCAAATTACCATGGAAGGTTATAGCGTTTAACAGCGTATGCAAAGCATCAAATTTTATTACCAAAATCAGTGCTCCGTTCGATCATCATCGTTAGCGACAAGAATAAATATCATCTTTAGCGAAGAGGTCCATTTTTGGATGAATGGATGTGTGAAAAAGTAAAATAGTTGAATTTGAGGCGATACCAATCCACCCAAGATACACTTGCACCAAATGTTTGGTGCGAATTTTGGTCTGACGGAATCATCTTTCAGTACGAAACTGATATTGCCATAACCGTCAACGGTGAGCGCTACAGATCGATGATAAAAAATTTCTTGTGACCTAAACTGGATGATATGGATACCAATAACAAGTGATTCCAACAGGACGGAGCTACATGCCACACAGCACATGCTACGGTGGACATTCTACTCAAACGGTTTGAGGACATGGTATCTCGCGCGACGGTAACACCTTTGGACTTCTTCATTTGAGGCTATTTTAAATCGCAGATCTATGCAAATGAACAGCAAACAATTGATTCCCTCAAAATAAACATAACGAACGCCAACCAGCAAATTCAGCCAGATTTATGCGACATATTTATCGCAAATTGGACCTATTAATTGGTATATATATATTAATTGGTAAAGCCGCGGCGGACATTTGAACGACGTTATGCCATAAAATATTCTTTCAAATACACAAAAATAATTGAGTGGATATCTCACACACAACTTGTTTTATTTATACATTTAAAAATCGACCTTCCTTTTTGAAAGACCCTATATTAAGGTATATACTTTTTCGCCTATATCATAAGGCTGATTTGAAAA
The DNA here is from genome assembly GCA_963920215.1 of Nineta flava. Lineage (NCBI taxonomy): Eukaryota > Metazoa > Arthropoda > Insecta > Neuroptera > Chrysopidae > Nineta > Nineta flava. The sequence goes on along the minus strand of OY986041.1, from coordinate 68,638,076 downwards.
ATCAAAAAAATTTTCAAACAAAACTTGTAGAAAATGTTATGTTACATAATAACCTTCATTAGTTTAGTCGCTGAGAAAGTTATGAAAGGATGATGGTTTAGCAAATTTTTTAACATCATTAAATCCAGAATGAAATGAAAATTTGACATTTTTAAAAAAAATAAACATCTTTTGTTTCAAACTGAACAAAAATACCCCAATATCAACTATCGCAGCTTGTGTTTACAACATATGTATATACTACAATATAGCAGTGATTCTCAACCGCTATGCCGCGGCACTTTTGTGTGCCGCAAAATTTTTAAAGTGTGCCGCCAAATTTTAGAAATGTATTTAGTAAAGTATTAACCAACATAAAAACGAAAAAAAGATCGAGACTGTTAAATGTTGAAGACGATATGAGAGTAGCATTGTCATTTTTACGACCAAATATAAATGAAATTATCAAAAAACATCAAGCTCAAATTTCTCATTAAAAGTATTCTTATTATACAAGTTAAGTATTATTAACTTGTAATTAATCGCTTAATAAACGTACTGTTGTTTTTGTAGTACATATTATTTTATATTACATTTAAAATTATTATCATAAACTATTTTACTCAGTGTGTTATAGGTAAGTAAACAACTTTTAAACTTATCTTTTTCTTTGTGTGCCGTCAAATTTTGAAATCGTTAAAAGTGTGCTGCGACAAAAAAATGTTGAGAATCACTCTATATATAATATGTACCAATCATAGTTTTATATGTCTTTTAACTACCCACAGGAAATATGTTAATTTTTATGACATTCGATCACAGAGATGAAGCAATATTCGAAAAAAATATCAAGAGAAATAATTTCCAGCGAAATCTTATTAGTACAAATTTCAAATCGTTAAAACCATTTTAGAGACAATCGGGAAAAACAACCAAGTCTTAATTTCTCACTTAAGTGACAAAAGACGATACAAAACTTGGTTATGAAATTCAACTGGTTATGACAATCATTAGCCAAAAATTGTATTTTTAGTATCATTTTGGCACTCCAAAACATTGACATCTAGTAAAAATTCGATATTGATTTTAGAGAAATTTTACATCGTTTTTTATTTTATTTTCTATATAGAGGTGATAAACATAAAATATTTGAAATGAAAAATTTGAATATCGTTTTTATTTTACAGTAGTTGAAACCTCTTGAAATTCAATTGGACAATCATTTTTTTATTTTACTAAATACGCATTTAATATCTTTCTATTCTTTTTAGCGATCTGTATTCCTATTCGGTCATGGAGAAAATGTGAAATATCTCTTCCAATATTAGTTTATTCGAAACATTTAGGACAATTAAAGTTGTAGATAATACATATTACTAGGATTTATCTTCTGATAATTTTTTTTTGTAACTCTAATATTACCAGAAATAATTACAACTTTAAGTTTTAGTACGGGAACTTTCTTATTTTAAACAATGATAAAACAAAAAGTATTGGAGATTTCATTTTAATTTTTTTTTACATAGCGGTACATTTAAAGTTTTTTTTTATTACTTTTTGAAAATGATATGAAGGTCCACCTTTCCACTCAATACATCGAAATCTGAAGTTTTGGTCTACTTTGTCCAGCATTTCTGCATCTTTGCGCTTTGCAATATCAGTTCACTATTTAATATGAAATATGAAAGGAAACATGGGAAACATGTTCACTATGAAAGGAGCTAAAATAAATCAAATCGGTCGCGGTTCAAAAACTCTTTATAAGACTTGTTGCTGATTCGATTCTAATCTAATCTAAGAGTTATCCCATACCGAAATATCACATTTCGTTCATTATTAATTCGGTTAAATAAGTGCATAAAATGTAACATTGCATTGGGTATCGTAAAGGATCGATTTATCTTGAGTCGTAAGATATTGGACAGAATTGAAAATCAGTAACTACTCATAAAACTAAAAAGTACATTAAATTTTCTTAAAAATGATTATAATCAAAAAATATTAATTTAAATATCTTGAAATATATTTTTTTAATATATAGAGATATAAAAAACTTTTTTTAAACAGAAAACATGTTTTTATCAGTTAAAAAATTAAATGTAAAAACGTAGAGTATCTTCTAGTTACACTTCCTTGAAAAGGTACAATGCTTTAATTTTAACAACTTTATTCATTAATAAATTATCCCACGCTTTTAAAATAATTAATTATTTAATTATTCCAAGTAAACAGAAATTGTACCTACTTTAATAAGGTATATTTTTATTTCCTCGTATTTTATACCTTTAATCTTTCATGAATGGGGTTTGCAAATTATAACAAGCTTAATAACCAGTTTCGACAAAAAATAAGCGATGTTAAAAATAAATAAAATTCGTCACGTTGCAGCTAAGTACACTATGAGAATTTCCTCAGAGGGAATAATCATAATGAAATTAAGTAACCATTATTATACTTCTTTTATGAACCTGTTTAAGTACAGGTAGCGGCGCTGGAACTTCCATATGTGAATTGCGCGCCACACAGCAGCTGTTACTTCCCCAAGAGTGGATAAAGGGGTATTTGAAAGGGCCCAATTTGTTGAACTGTTAATTCAGTAACCACTATAAAAATTTAAAATCGCTCCTAAAGGTCTTGTTCCTGACCGTAGATCGATTTTTCAGTGGATGGACACTTTTATGGATACCGGTAGTGTGTGTAAAAAAGCCAGAACCTTCAAAAACAACCAGGTCTCCAGAAAACGTGGAGAGAGTGCGGAAAGCGGTTTTGAAATCCCGTAAGCGATCTGCGCGTAAACATGCAGCTGCTCTTCGACTTTCTGATATAGTGAGACGAATTCTTCATAAAGACCTGAAATTTTATGCATATAAGTTGGGGGTGGTGCAAAAACTTAATCCAGGCGATTTTCTTACACGAAAACTTGCGTGTGAAGCTTTTGTTGAAAATTTTCCTGATGATGCCATTGTGTTTTTCAGCGACGAAGTACATTTTTATCTGTCAGGATGCGTGAATAAACATGACATGCGATATTGGAGTGGTAAAAGCCCCCGAGAACTTCATGGGCGACCCCTACATGCAGAACGTGTGACTTTTTAGTGCATGTTATCCAGAATCGGCGTCATTGGACCATGATATTTTGAAGAGAACAACAAGGAGGGTTACACTCACTTCTGAGCGTTATTTCTAGATGGTGAAATAATTTTTTCTATCTGAACTTGAAGAAATGGATGTGGGGGATGTGTGGTTCAACCAAGAGAGCGCCACGGCCAACACGGCACGTCTTATCTCTTTAAGGGGTGATTTAGAGTGGCCAGCACGCTTCCAGATCTAGCACCATGCGATTTTTTTATGGGGATATCTGAAATCATTGGTGTATACCAATCGTCCGAAACCCTGGGTGACCAGAATAACAATATTCGTGAAAACTTAACTTGAAAATAAACCGGAGAAGAACATATGAGTTTTTTTGAATCAATTTCATGTGTACAATACACTCCTGAAGTTTGGTCCAATCCCTCCGACTTAGCCTGTATATACATATTTTCATTTTGTACTCTTGAAAGTATTATTCTGAAGGAAATTATAAGAATATTTTATGCCAAATACTAGAATGATATAAAACAAAAAAATTGTATATTTTAACGATCCAAAATTTACATATTGTTTTTCTCATAAAAATGGTTCTTGTTGTTACCAAAATTTTATTATTTTAATAAAATGTTAATAGCCCAGTAAGTTCAAATAAAGGACAATTTTGTGTGGCCGAAGGACCACCAAATTTAAACTTTTTTGTTTTTAGTTGGTTTGAAATTTTATTATTACTTTTTCTCTCTAAATCCAAGAAGGGTGCTGCAGGAACACGATAAGTATTGAGATATTCATAATATTCGCGTTTAAAATAACGTAAATCAGTGTCTTTTTTTGTTTAGGAAGCGATTTCAAGCATCCTAAAAAGACAAACTCCATACATAAGTCACTTTAAAAGTTTGCTATTGAGTTTAGAGAAAAATTGTATCATTAAAATTTAATTCACTTAATATAGCTTTACTTCTACCACGAATTTCATGATTTGGTTTTTAAGAAGTAAAAACTTCGAAATTATTACCGTTATCTCCCGTTATTATAATATATTCAAAATTTTGAAAGGGGAACCAAATTTTTGATATAAGTGTTCATTGTTAATGAATCATGCATTGTTAATGAATCGAGTATATACCGGGTATTTGAGCAATTAACTCAGTTTTCAATTGTTCAATTGTTTTTTATTTAAAATACTTCTTCTTTAAAAAATTTTTAAATTTTTTTGTGTGATCCTGCGTAGCTATTTTTGTAACTGTTTTTTATTATTTTCATATATATTAAAAATTTTTTAAATATAACTTGGAAATAATAATAATGGAAGATAAATGGAAATAGGGAAATAATAACGAAGTTTTTATCACTGCAAATTCAATTATTGTTTTGTTCCATTAAGATTGATACTAAAAAATTTTTTTGGTGATTTATTATTGGTCTCAACATACACAAACTTTGGACGGTTGTAGTTACTGGACTACAACCTAATACGAAAAAAAATCTTTCGTATTATTCTGCTTATGTTTTACGATTTGTTTATGTAATGATGAGTGAGTGTCCTAATTTGAAATTTTAATACACAAACCTCAAATGTTTTCCCTAGTTTTCTCTTACATCCGCCTTTATTTATTTTGACAATAATATATTTAGTTGTATTTTATATGTTATCTAACTTTGAACATATATCATTTTTTGTGAATCTTGTATGTGTAAGCATAAAAATATGAAGTTGCACCCTATTCAAAATTTATGAGTTTATTGATATTTGTGTAGATATTTCGATTTTATTTTTGTGTGATTTTACCAAAGCGTGGCCATTTATTGGACGGTACAATTCACGACATCTTATAAACTATTGTTGAAAAATAATTGGAAATTGGTGAGCATTTTTTTTATAACTATTTCAATCTAACGATAAATATTAAATAAAACAAATATTTGAGGATTTCGTAACAATAATGTTATTTTGATTATATTCGGAACACAGCTCCTTCATCAGACCGTCCCCAAATTAGCAACAAATGACATCTCCTCGGAGATTAATTACAATTAGCTAATTCATACTGATGATGACTACTTTGTAGTCGAAATACGTATTTATAAAATACAAAAAATTTAGGAAAATCTTTTTAAAATCTAGAAAATTGGGGCAAAAATCGAAATTTATATGTGTTATGTGTTGGACAAGTGCTTTGGACATGGATTTAAGAGATACGAACCTGAATAAAGTGAAAACATGCATCAATAGTTGTTTAAAGGTGAGTGATTTGTTGAATAATACATACGAGTAATGAATGAATTTGCACTAATCAACAACTATTCACTGTGCATAGCAACGATGTATTATATATATATATATATATATATAGGGTGTATATATCCAGGTTGAATCAAAGGAGGTGCATAATAGCACACGCCTCCATTTCTTTCTATGATGCTCTCATTCCCTATTAACACCCAATAGAAATCGATAAATTGATCATCTCCTCGAAACAAACGAAGACGACTCATGATTGATTCAAAGATAAGATAAACACCAAATCACTGAAAACAGAGTGTTAGGGGAACAGCAAGTAATAAAAATCTATTATTATTTTTCCATTAATAAATAATGCAGAAAACTTTTTCAAGCATAGCCGGTTACTTCGTTCTTGTCCATACACCGACAGTTTAGTCAATTAACTGCCACTTTTTTTCCCTTAATAATTGACAAACTGCCGATGTCGGAATTCGAACTCATAACCTCCTAGTTTTCAAGTAGGCATACTGCGAAGGCATAACGCCGTAGTTTCCTTCACGAAATCCAGATGAATATCGGCATTGTTCCTATCATAGTCGGCTGCAGCCGCATATCCTACCAATTCCTAGTTTATACACAAAAATTCCTTCCACTCCACTCACATCCTCACATCCTTAGGCATCACAATGGATCTTATGATCGAAGTGTAGCCCGTCCAGGGCAGCCTCTACAATCTTTCTATCTATCTATTTATTGTAGATTTTGTGATACTACACCAGATTTTTCCACGCCAATATAAATTTTACAAAAAATTAAATAAATAAAATACAAAACCTTAAAATATCCAATTAATAATGAACCATGATGGATCATGATTTGAATTAACAACTTTTCTAATTTGAATAATAATTTACAAAAACATATATATTAAAATTTGTATAACAATTATATTTTATTATTAACCATATATGTAGGATGAATTGTGTATAAGAGTTGTTCTATATAGAATATATATATATACAATGTACATATTTGCATAAATTTGTTGGTTTTACAAACGAGTAACGAGTACATACTATAATATCCGACAAAAAACAAAAATGTGAGAAGGACCAAGTTTCCGCATACAAAAAGTATTGACATCCCAGCAAAAATAATAGTGTTGGCGTTTGAAAAGTAGTAAAATCTATGTAAGACATATATTTATAAGTTTCTCAGGTGCAGGATATTTCATCTTTTACATGGCAAGTGGTCAAATTTTAATACACTTAATATACAAAGAAACAAGCTTAAAGCCAAGTAAAATATGAAATGCCCTGCAACTGAGAAACTAACCCAAAAATATACACCAATCATTGTCTCACTTTTGTTAAAAACTTAGATTTCACTGCTTTTGAAGGCGAGTATTTATGATTTTGCTGGAATTTCAATACTTTTTGTATGCGGAAACTTGGACCCTCTCACATATTTGTTTTTTGCCGGATATCATTACTTTTTACAAAGTTTTTCTTACTAGACACAAAATTTTAATAAAATGAATTAGTAGTAAAATAAATATAAAAATTTTGTGTGAACGAAAATTTTATTTAGTTTAGTTGAATATCGTTAATAAATGAAATGTGATTTGCTCATGTAATTATTCAATCATAAATCATAGAATCATTATATATTAAAACTACCATGTAGAAAACATAATATTAATATTGTAATTTTAATTGTAAAAATTCTCAGTTTCCAGATAAAAATATTAGGTTTTAAGACTTTTTGGGATTTAGTCCTATTTTACGACCTATTTTACCGTCCAAGTGGCCGAGCGGTCTAAGGCGTTATGTCTAAGATGTAATGTCTACTTGGAACTGGGAGATTATGGGTTCGACAGTTCGATTATCGGCAGTTTGTCAATTATTAAGAAAAAAAAAGGGGCGGTTAATTCACTAAACTGTCGGCGTATGGACAAGAACGAAGTAACCGGCTATGCTTGTAAAGGTTTTCTGCAGTTTCCTTCACGAACTCCAGATGAATATCGGAATAGTTCCTATCAGAGTCGGCTGGAGCCGCACATCCTACCAATTCCTAGTCTACACACAAAAATTCCTTCCACTTCACTCACATCCTGACATCCTTACGCATCACAATGGACCATATGGTCGAAGTGTAGCCCGTTCAGGGCAGCCGGTATAATCAATCAATCAATGAAGACATATCTTTCTACCAAATATCAACTTTATAGGACAACTGGATGTACGCTAGAATATTATTGGTGAGTGAGTCAGAGAGTTAGTCCCCAAAATGTCGATTTTGAGGATTATATATCTTGGAAATTATTTTGAAAAGTTTTAATGTTGTAACCTAGTACGTATAGATGGTGGGTCTCCGCTATGTTTTAAATTTGAGTTGCATATTTTGATTCCTAATGTTCAGAGGTTTAAAAATCACCTCTTACTGCTCCCGTAAAATATAAAACTTGACTTGACGCACTACGGTGCCATGCGATAGTACGGTAGACGTCTATCCTTAAACTTTTCTGACGCACTACCGTGCTATACGATATTATTACTTTAATATTATACAGATGGTAAATAGAATCATTTGTTATCATACCTATGATTTGTACCTTGTTCATTCCATTTTTAATGAAAAATGTTTAAAATAAAAGTTGTTAGTATATTTATAATAAACAACTTTTAACCAAAGCATTTTTTCGAAAGCCGAATGAATATGGTAAGTAGATTTAAATAATTAAAGTCATGACGAATTTTTAAACCTTCTCAGGTATCAGTTTATATCATTTTTTCTCTATAGTAAATTAAGAAGCATGCGTATCAATATGCATGTGTACATGTTATCCTGATATATATACTCTAAAATTGTCTTATTTTTACACAAATGTGTGTTTCGATAAGTAAAATCAATAGTACACGCACTGCTAAAGAACTAGGCAGTTGCTACACTTCCTGTTTAAATTGCAGATATTTTTTGCCATTAGGGTCAGGACAGAGAACACTCATACAAACTATACAATGAGCATAAATACAAAATTATATTACTACGTAAATGTACTATGGGTCCCAGAATGTACTGTCTACTTTTTTCAAAATATAGTCATTTTGTTCCTTATTCATTCGGTTTTCGGGAACATGTTTCGAATAAAAGTTGATCATTATAAATATATTAACAACCTTTATTCGAAATATTTTCCCAAAAACCGAATGAATAAAGTACAAAATGACGATACAATTTTGTAAGAAGGACACAATTTATGTGGCCCACAGTACATTATCAATCAAATATTAAAAGGAGTATCAATCAAATATTTGTTTTGTAATAAAATTTTGTATATTATATTTATCGATTTGGTACATTGTTAAAATATTTTTCGTCCTTGTCTTAAAGGACGGAAAACTTAATTGTGTGGTCAACTTAGTAAAACAATGGATATCTACGCATTAAACGCATGAATATGCTTAGAGGAATTTGGTGGTTTTATTGTGTGAAATCTTTGTGTAGATGATAATAGGTCTGGTGTAAATGAAATATTTACCAAATCATAATTTATAACAACCACCAAATATTTTAAGAAATCTTTTCAGTAATAAATTCAATGTAATAGTTTTCTTCAATTCGGAGAACTAAATAATAGTTGTATCACAAGATCGCAATAATATTTCGTTGATAAATATTTCAAATAAAGATTTTTTTTTACATTATCACGTTGACTGCAACTACCAGATATCTCGTAGTTTGCGTTGTTGCCTAAGACGCCAACTACCAGTTATCTCATAGTTTGTTTACTTTCCATATTTATCAGTGTAAACATGAATGGATAGTCCCAGGGAGATGAACGGAAAATCAAGGTTGATTCACATGAACAGAAAATATAATCGTACTAAGTTTATTCAAAATCAACAAGCAAGAGAATATTTTTATTGTTTGTGATAATTTTTAATTATTAGATTATTAATTGATAATTAATGAGAACTCTAGGTTTTTGAAATAAAATTTCAAATTCGCCCCAGTACCTAGATCAGTTTTTGTATTATAAATACGTATTTCGACTATAATGTAGTCATCATCAGTATAAATTTGCTAGTCGTAATTTACTCTTGGGCAATTAGAAATAGATAGAAAATCGAAATCAATCGACAAAAACAAAAATAAATAAAAAATTAAACAAAATAAATTAAAACATAATAAATTTTATTGAAATTACTCTTGTTAAAATTGCTTTCATTCAAATTTACTCTTGTTAACATCACTCTTATTAAAATTACTCTTATATTGTCTCAGGATATGTTATTCGTTGCTAATTTGGTGACAGTGAAGTGATTTTAAAAAGAGTAATTTCAATAAAATTTATTATATTTTAATTTATTTTGTTTAATTTTTTATTTATTTTTGTCGATTGATTTCGATTTTCTAGCTATTTCTAATTGCCCAAGAGTAAATTACGACTAGCTAATTTATACTGATGATGACTACTTTGTTGTCGAAATACGTATTTATAATACAAAAACTGATCTGGGTATTGAGGCGAATTTGAAATTTTATAATTTTTAATGATAAATTATGATAAATTTTAATCTTCCACGCAAAGGGCAGGCTTCTTAGACCAGAATCTTGAAAAGTATCGTAGCAATCAACGTGTTAATTATCATATCATTGAGGTCTTCTGTTGCCAAAAAGACTGTTTAAGAATAGTGGTTTGTGTATATTACTGTGACAACAAAGTATCTCAATAATAGTACTACAAAATTGAAATTTACATAATTAAAAGAACCCAATTGAAATTTACATAATTAAAGCAAATGTACATAATTAAAGCCATTAGTGGATGAACAAACAAAACATTCAACCGGATTTGTAAACTCCAAAGGCAATTATAGAGGCATATCGATCCACTTGCCCACTGATCGTTAACAAAACCAAAAGGCAGGTGCCTTGGTGGAATACCAGTCTCTCGAGGCTCCGTAGCGAGACTCGCAGGCTCTTCAATAGAGCAAAACTGTGTGGAGATTGGGACAGTTACGCGGCAAAATTGACCGAGTATAACAAGGAGAATAGGAAAGCTAAACGGAACAGCTTCAGAGTGTTTTGTGCAGGCATCGCCACTGTCCCTGCAGCGGCCAGACTGTACAAAGCTTTATCCCGAGACACTCAATCCGGGGCACAAGCACTCAAAAGGCCGGATGGAAGTTTTACGGAGGACGAGGAGCAGAGGGCTCTTCTACTCCTGGAGACTCACTTCCCCGGTAGTTCTCCTACTCAGGGGCAGGAAGATTTGAGGGCTCCATGTAGAGCGACTAAAGAGAACTGGAACAGGGCTGCAGAAGTATGCACCCCTGGGCGTTTGAAATGGGCAATTGACACATTTCAGCCTTTCAAAGCAGCCGGAGTAGATGGCATCTTCCCCGCCCTGTTACAACATGGGCAAAAGGAGATTTTGCCTCATCTCCTCCGGATCAGTAGAGCCAGCCTGGCGCTAGGGCATATACCTAGCCCCTGGAGAAGGGCCCAAGTTACTTTCATCCCCAAAGCGGGAAAGAAAGACCAGTGCCATCCGAAGTCTGTTCGACCCATCAGCCTTACATCGTTTTTCTTGAAAACGGTGGAAAAGGCGGTGGACAGTTGCATCCGAAGTCAGGTGTTAAAGAAGAGGCCTTTGCACCCCAACCAGCATGCGTATAGGGCAGGCAGGTCCACAGAGACGGCCCTCTACGAACTAACGACCGCAATAGAGCGGGGCTTTGATGCGAGAGAAACGACCATGTGCGCGTTTCTTGATATAGAAGGCGCTTTTGACAACACCTCACATTAGGTAGTCAAAGGATCCCTGGAGAAACGGGGGGTGGACGTCACGATATCCAGATGGATAGGCGAGATGCTCGCTTCCAGAACTGCCGAAGTGAGGGTGGGGGAGAGAACCATCCGGGTCGGCACAACGCGAGGCTGCCCACAGGGAGGGGTCCTATCCCCTTTACTATGGAGTCTTGTAGTAGATGACCTGTTGCACGGGCTCACGGATCAAGGCATTACCTGCATAGGATATGCGGATGATATCGTGATCCTGGCAACAGGGAAGTTTGAGAGCACGGTGCGTGACCTCATTCAAAGAGGGCTAAACGCTACAAGAAAGTGGTGCCAGTCAGTGGGGCTGAGCGTCAACCCAGCCAAGACCACTGTGATGATATTCACCAAGAAAAGGAAACTCACTAGACTCCAAGCACTACACCTTGGTGGCGAGGAGTTGGAATGGAAGCAGGAAGTTAAGTACCTAGGCATTACCCTAGATTCTAAGCTACGGTGGAACCAACACTTGGAGGAAGTTACCTCCAAGGCGACCAGAGCCCTCATGGTGTGCAGACGAGTCGCTGGCAAGTCCTGGGGATGTACACCAGGAATCCTGCGATGGATGTACACCATGATCGTAAGACCAGTCATCACCTATGGAGCGGTTGTCTGGTCAAAGAAAACCGAAATCGCTAGAGCAAGGCAAGGACTCCCTAGAGTACAGCGTCTGGCATGCCTGTGTATCACAGGTGCCATGAGGTCATGTCCAACGGCTGCGATGGAGGTCATACTGGACCTCTCTCCCCTGCATCTAGCAGTGGAGGGTGCAGCACAGAAAGCGTTGCTAAGAATAACGGGAGGCGAAAAGGCCTATAAGAGGGCTATTACGGGTAACAAGCCCCTAACCTCTTTGTTAGACCTACCCCGGGATAAAGCAAGTAGGAAGTTCAGCTTCGATAGGAACTTCACTACGGAGCTGAGCAGTAAGCAGGAGTGGAATGGGGAGGACATGTACTTCCTCAAGCCACATACCATAAAATGGTACACTGACGGGTCAAAGACCAACGAAGGCACTGGAGCGGGTGTATTTGGGCCTAGAACCAGATACTCTGAACCCATGGGGAGGTTTCCCAGTGTTTTCCAGGCGGAAGTTCGTGCAATAACCAGGTGTGCTGAGTTCAACCTGAGCAGGAACTACAGGAAGCGGGACATAGTGATCCTCTCTGATAGCCAAGCTGCCATCAAAGCACTAAGTGCATGGAGCATCAACTCTAAGATGGTGTGGGAATGCCTAGACCTGTTAAACAGGCTAGGCAAAGAGAATGACGTTTCTCTGAAATGGGTGCCAGGCCATGCAGGCATTGCGGGGAATGAGACTGCTGATGAACTGGCAAGGAAAGGGTCGTCAGAGCCTTTCATAGGACCTGAGCCGTCCTGTGGAATAAGTGAGGCCTACCTCAACACAGCCCTCTGGAAGGCAGAGGAAGAAGAAAGAAACAAGCTTTGGGAAGATTCCCCAGGGCTGCGGCAGGCCAAGATCCTTCTCGGGCAGTATAACCGAAAGAGATTCGAAACCTGCATTAAGCTCACAAAAAATGAGTTACGAATCCTAACGGGCTTTCTCACCGGGCATTGCCGGCTGAATGGGCACCTCCGAAAGATGGGAATCATCAATGACGGCTCATACAGGTTCTGTGAGCTGGAGGAAGAAACTCCAATTCATCTCCTACTTGAATGTGAAGCCGTGGCACGAAGACGGGCTGCTTGTTTCGACCAGTACCTACTCCAGGAGGATGACTTACCATCCCTGCACCCCACCCAGATCCTCAAATTCCTCCGAGAATTGAGACTGGTTGAGGAGCTCTGAGGCAAGCCTTAACAGAGCAGTAGTAGGGGGTCACAATAGATCATATTGGTCGCAGTGATTAATAACCTCCAAATAATAATAATAATCATATCATTGAGGTCTTCTGTTGCCAAAAAGACTGTTTAAGAATAGTGGTTTGTGTATATTACTGTGACAACAAAGTATCTCAATAATAGTACTAAAAAATTGAAATTTACATAATTAAAAGAACCCAATTGAAATTTACATAATTAAAGCAAATGTACATAATTAAAGCCATTAGTGGATGAACAAACAAAACATTCAACCGGATTTGGCATTTTACTAATGATTCTTAATATTTATAGTTGACAGCTTAAATTCATATTTGGGTGGAAAAATTAATAAAAATTATTTTTATAACAATTTAAAATTTGCATTACCACTTAACAAAATTTGTATTTTAAATTGATGTTTCGGCATAAAATTACTATGTTACCCATAGTTATACGGGTTTTAAATATACACATATATGCTATGTTTCGGTTTGTTATTTTGTCGCAAATATTTTGTAGTTTGGTTATGTTACCTCGGATATATTGAACATTCAGTTACGGAACCTTGCCCCTCTATAATATACATTATCTATAAAGTGAAATTATTTCTTTAATTTGGTAAAAAAATCTTAACTTGTTGAGGGTAATAACGAGATGGAAAAATAAATAAATAAACTGAGTTGCCAATATATTTGGTCAATTTTTAAGAGGGCAGACATACCTATTCAAAAAGACGGATTATCATTCAACAATTTGGTGTAAATTAAAATTTTAGTTCTATGGGACTAGAACTAAATAGGACAACTTTATCAAAATTGATACCGAAAGTGAATTTTTCTCGTAGTTAGATATGAGGTTATCGTGGGGTTGCCTAGATATGTGATTATGGTGAGCATTTTTTTTTACTCATAAGTTTATAATACACATTTATTTTCAGAATATGAAAATACTTTTAATACTGTAATAATATTTAAAAACGAAATTAAAATCCGACAAATATCAAGGAAGCTATAAGCTTTTAAAGATTATTATCTGTCTCTTTCATGCAAAAATACTAAAAACGGAGTTTTACGTGTATTTTAAATGGTAAAAGTGTAATATGACGTCACATAACATATCAAGAGGGCTATCACCCTCTTTGTCTAATCGGGAATTTCAATCATTCATATCTCGCTTATTTTTAAAGTTATTTAAAAAGTAATTTTACCTTGATATTTGTCAAGTAAACGTGCTTCAATTCAAGTGAAAAAAAACTATCATGCATATTCCCTATGGGTCATATCGACATTTTTCACAATTTTGTAAACGAGATAACTCGATACGACACAATAAATATAAAATTGTTAGATTTATACTTGTATTTAAATTATTGTGTAACAATTACAATTATTGGGGACAATGGAATAAAAATTTCTATGAAGTTTCAGGGTTTGAATTTCATTATTGAATCGACCATAATTCCCATTCGTTATAATCTATGATAATATTAATGGAAAAAAATTTTGTTTTTCAATAACACTAATATGAGAAATTAATAATTTGTTAAATTGAAAAGAAAATTAGAATAAATTTTATGTAATAATTGATCCTTTAGAATAACTGTGACGGAACATGTATTTTGTATCTATAGACAGGGTGAGTCGAACCAAACGGACCATGCTCCAGGATTGTATTATACCAGTGAAATTAATTCAAAAAGCTCATATGTTTTATGCCATTTTTAATTTTGTTTTTCATAAACGTTGAATAACTATCACAGCATATTAACACATTATCTGAACAACAAAGTTATCAATTGTTTTGTAAGTCTCGAGCATAGCATACTGATTACAAGTTTTAAATCACTAATTTGGAATACTGTAGAACACAAGATAACATTTTTTAATGACGATATAAGTTGAAAACAAATTAAAATCGGATGAGAACATATGAGTTATTTCGCATTAATTCCACGTGTACAATACACTCCTGAGTTTAATTCGTTCTTCTCGACTCACCCTGTATATTTTACAATATTTAATTACTTTTGACAAATATTGAGTATCATGGGTCATAATTAATTATAAATTAATTTATAAATTAGATGTAAAATATTTATGAAAAATTATTTGGAATACAAAAAACTAGTGTATGTAATCTTTACGCTCGGATTCATGTAAAACTTTTTAGGCTTAATGACAGATGGCATGATTAAACTAAAAATAAATAAGTGGGTATATGTTTTATTAAAAACTATTTTTTATTTCAATAGTTATGTAATTGAAAGCTGTTTAATCGTATCAAAATCACCTATAAACTACAATAAGAGAACTATTTTATAACGGGTTGATAAAACCGAACAATTTTTAATGCTTCTGGAACGATAATATTTCATTCTCAATGTTCTCAGTTACGAAAATTTATGAAGATAAAATGGAATACATATGAGAAAATAAGTTCATAGGAAACAATAGTTTATTCCGAACTATTTTCATTTTCTTCGAAGTGAGAAGTGATACCGTACGAAAAAACGAAAACTGAAATAATCCAAAAGCATTGTGTCACTTTCAGTGTGAAGATATCGGTTAAAAGCTAAATTTTCTATAAACTGGTAATAAACAGCATACGGTATAAATTTTAATGTTATAAAAGAACAAGGTATATTTTACATCATTGACAAAACTTTTTCAATAAATGTTCAAGTTTGTTGCGATATCTATCATCCGATATCTATCAAGACAAAAAGACAAGAATATACTGATGATTTTTGGGTACTAACTGTTAAGGATTTTTGTGTCTGTGAAATAAATGTTAATGTATCTTACGAAACATATGTACGATACCATTAGTATTTTATATTTTGTATTAAATTGACGTCGTTTATTTAATTGTTAGTCTCTATTTCATCTATTTAACGTTCTTTATATACAGCGTGTTCAATGTAATGGCATTTATTAATGTATTCCACGGATGAGTTTGAAATCGGCTACTTCTGATTTGCTACTGATTTGCTAAAGTTTTAAGAGTCCAGCGTTTGGTCATATCAAGAAATTTCAAAATAGTTGATTTCTAACACGAAATAAAATTTTGTGTTCAACATTTTTGGACGAACTCCAAGACTTTGTTATAATATTCTGTACGAATATTTGTTCAAAAATCTGTCTATTGAACAAACTTCAACATGTGCATGATATATCCAAAACACAAGAGTCAATATTCTACTTTCAACTAACTTGTTGAAAGTAGAATATTGACACAGTTCAATATTATAATATAAAGGGGAATAAATACAATTCATAATTAGTGTTCCGTGAGAAAAATGGTTTAAAAAAATTATTTATAAATCGTACTTCATGATTTTTGAACCTGTTGAAATGGGCATCCCATACGACAATACTATTTTGTATTGTGTATAAGTGAAGACAATAAAAAATGTGTGTTAAAAATATTAAAAATGTGTATTAAATAAAAATACCTAATATTCAAAATTTTCCTAATCCATCCTTTTGGTGATGTAGGACAGCAATTTTTTAAAAACATTTTTCCCAAAAAGCGTTTATATTGTTAAAAAAATATATATTGTTGAATTTTTGTTTCAGTAAGAATTAATTTGACTCCCTACACGATGCCTTTGAAAAATCATTCTTCATATCGAAATTTATCCCCTGAAATTAATCCTCAGAATCAAAATCCAATACATAATTGGGCCATTACACTCGTACCAAAGCACTAACTTGTACTTGTACTAAATTTTAAATTAGTACGTTGAATATTTTTAAAGTAAATCGTCTGTGTCCGGACGTACACCGGAATGTTTCCATTTTTGACCCGAAATACTAAAGACGTTATATGAAAATAAGTTCTCTATTATTTTTACTCATTTACGAACTTTAAGTTATTGTTTAGTTATTCTACAACACACACACAAAATACAAGTCATTATCAAGTATAACAGTTTTTTTCTTCGATTAATATTTTCCACCGTTATAAAGTCGGGACTCAACTTAAGATAACCTTGTAAATATTATATAAACCAGGTATCGGTGTTTGTTCCTTAGGATTATGACAACTGGTATCAATAATTAGAAACACAGTAATCAGGCTCAACTGTGATAGTTACATATGTGTTACTAGGGTTACAATAATAAAATAAACAAAAAAACATTATTTTGTTAATGAAACTAATCTCTTTTCAACTAATTGTTAAAATGTAGTCTAACTTAAGTCGCCATTTTTTTATATGACGCATCTTTACCAATAACAAGTATTTCATATTTCTTGGTATAAATCGTAAAATTTCACCCAAGTACAATTTACAAAATTATTGGTACAACAGTTCTTGATTAACAATATTCTACTTTCCACTAGTGGCTCTTGTAAATACTCCGATTGCAACTATTGATTAGTGGATACATTTACATACGATACACTGAGGGTATGCAGAGGCTATACCATACACATGTTAAAAGTGATCACAATATGTTTCCAGTTAATAATACTAATGGAGGTGAAACAACCGAGCTTCCGTAACACACTATATACAAAATATACAAACAACCATAGACCACACACAAAAACATATTCATACATACCTCGCATATAAATGTATGCTGTTCCTCGCATATTTCGTCGTGTTAACACCACTAAATTCAAAATGTTACCAACAATACCAAAGAAACAAATTGTTGGTAATATAATACCATATGAATAACGACGTAATGTTTCCGTACGTGGATCTTCTGGTATACGTTCTGGTATACCTGATGTTATAAAATCACTATCACTACTATCGTTTGTTGTCGTAAATGGAAACGAACATAATACAATAATTTTACTAGATGTTGTTATTAATGATGTGGGTGATGTTGTTGTCGTATAAAATAGTTGCGACATTACTCTCCTCTTTCTTCTATATCTCACTGTTATTTTATTTTTTATTACTATTTCACTGATTTCATTTAGTAATTAACAAACAACTGTTGTCGTTTTGGTACGGTCACATTTATTAAACACCATGTATAATTTTGTTTTATTTTAGTGTTGTTTATTTTATTTGATTTATTCACATGATTTTAATGGTTTTTATGGGTTATATGTTTGTTCTTATTGTACGTTTATTTTTTTTTAAGCCTCTTCTTGAATTTTTGTTGTTGTATCAATATTTGTTGTTGTTGATAATAACAAATTTTTCATCATTTGTGTAAACTTTTATTATCATTGTTAATATTGTCTTGTTATTTAAATTCTGTCTGTATGATGCTGCTGCCATTTGTAATGTAGATTCTTCTGAAATAAAATAATAAAGAATTTGATTGATTTATGCTCAAAAAGTTATCACACAAGTTTCATGGTTTATCTTATTTGCGATAGTTTCTAAATAACTCGAATTACTTTTTATGACACTCAATTGGTGAGATTTGTTTCGTTAAGTGTAAAGTTTTCAGGCTTTTTTAAAAATGGCCTTCGTCTTTTGGGTGGAACGTACCTATATATGAGGACACGGTATATGAGGATCGACTCATTGTCATTGTCATCAGAGGAGAAATATTTTCATTTTCATAAAGAATAATCTAACCTTCATATATATTTATTTGTGTAATACTGTCAAAATAAAAATATGAATGATATGAAAAAGTTGGCTGTTACGTCAAAGTCGTCTTTGGTGTAGCGGTAAGCACGCTGGAGTAGATATCCAGCGACCCGAGGTTCGATTCCTGGTTGACGAGTTAATTTTTTCGTATCAGTATTTAATAATCTAACCTATTTCTATTAACAATTTTCTGCAAAAATTACTTAGATATGTATTTTTTTACAAATTTCTGAAAAAGTGGAAGCGCTGGGAGGTATATAAATATTAGTTAAGGTGTAGTTTAATCTGTAAATATAAGAAATGAATATGAGAAATAAAACCTATTTTGACAAAATGGAAACTCGACTTCAAAAATCAAATATTCTATAACAAAAAATGCACTAAAAAGTAAAAAAATAATTGCATATTCTTGTGCCAATTTTTATTCACCTAAGCAAAAATTTTTAAATATATATGTACAATTATTGTTATTTTTGGAGTCGGTGTCAGCATAGAGAAATTCACATAAAATTTGGACACCGCCTCCAAAAATAACAATAATTGTACATATATATTTAAAAATTTTTGCTTAGGTGAACTAAAATTGGCACAAGAATATGCAATTATTTTTTTACTTTTTAGTGCATTTTTTTATAACACATTTTTTTATCCGTTTTTTAATTTTTAGGGCATTTTTTTATAACAGATTTTCAATTTTTTTTACAAGCATTTTGTTTTTTTTTTGTAAAAATTTGTTTTTTTGGGATCGGTTTTTTTTTTTGTAAAAATTTTTTTGATGTCGGTTTTAAAAAAAATTTTCTTATTTTCCCATAATGAATGAGTATATTCTTTCAAAAAAAAAATTCGCAGAAATCGGTTATCACATATAAAATGAGGGTTGTCCTCGATTTCCAGAGGGATCCCTTCATCAGAATGCGATTTGGTGACAATGGGACCAATCGGAAATCAAACTCTTTAAAACAAAAATTCAAAATCGGTTAATAAATGACGGAGTTCTGAGGTAACAAACATAAAAAAAAAATACAGACGAATTGAGAACCATCCTCTTTTTTGAAGTCGGGTTAAAAATAGATTTAATATTAAAATTTGGTTTTCGTATTTCGCATTTTTGGTTTTCGTATTTGGAGGGAGGGGGAGGGTGTTCTAATGTAGAAAACCCGCTCTTTGTTTAATTTTAAGGGATATTAAATAATGTCCGTTTACATATACAAAACACTACTCTAAAACAAAATTCAATTTAAAGTATTATATATTCATCGGATCAATAGATTTCGCAGGGTATTACTGTTATATATATATATATATATATATATATATATATATATATGTATATATGTATATATATATATATATGTATGTATATATATATATATATATATATATATATATATATATATATATATATATATATATATATATATATAAAGTTGCAAAAGAAAAATTGTTTTAGTGCATTCATTTTTTTTGTAACATTTTGCTCACAGACTTTCATAAACTCTATATCTAGACGTACCAATTGTATTTTTGGAATTAAAAGTTCCCACAGGGTCAAAATTCTATGAAAGCTTGCGTTTGGTGATCGTAAGTATAACTTCTAACACACTACGTTGTGGCCCTCAGAAAGACCTTAGACAGTTTAAAAAGAAGTGATTCAAGCATACGGCTTGAAACAATCAAGTTTTTATCTATTATTTAGAAATAAAATACTTGTTAATAATAAATATATGCTGTCTGTTACCTTCAAAAATATATAGAAATTTACAGACTATATATACGTATTAGAAAACTTTACTGTCTACTGTTCTAAAAAGTTTATTGAAGTAGAAGAAGAGTATCTTACTTATTATTATATTTATTTCTATGAAAAAAGCCTTTAAGAAGTGTATTTTGAAAACAATTTTAGATAGTAGTATTTACTGGATAATACAATATATATATTTTCTTTCAAATCTTTTTATCTTTTCATTTTTCTTTTGTCTAGAAATTACGACGCACATTTCATGGTAATTTAACAGTGAATAGAAGAAATATTTTGATTGTTCGTTTAGTAATCAAATTGATGATGAGACTCTATTGTGGCGTCTTTCTGTGTAATATCTTCATTTCCTCATTTAAAGAATGTTGCACTGAATGAAAATGGTCAATTTTTTTACTGCATAATGATTTTTTTTGATAATACATTTTTTTTGATAGTAAATTTTTCTTGATAAAGTATAATGAAAATTCAGATATTATGATTGTATGGATATAACGACTT
This sequence comes from Nineta flava, assembly GCA_963920215.1. Lineage (NCBI taxonomy): Eukaryota > Metazoa > Arthropoda > Insecta > Neuroptera > Chrysopidae > Nineta > Nineta flava. The sequence continues at coordinate 68,617,289 of OY986041.1, read as the reverse complement.
TCAAATGACCATCGATTCTATCTAGTAGATGTCAAAGATGACATCTATAACAGGTATTTAAGTTCATTTTATCAGTTTAGTTCGATTTCAATGAAATTTGTTAAGCGTGCTTTCGATACATGAAGGGTCAATATCGTGGATCGGCTTAATCGGCCAAGGGATTTTCTTTTAGATTTATTCCTTAATTATGATTTTACATTTACACGATCAATTCTCCCAACATGCAATCGCGTGACAAAAATAAAAATTTGTTTACACAGCACATTAGAGACGCAGAACATCTTAAAACTAGCGTACCTCTTAGTATTTCACTGGGTTTTATATGGCTTGAAGGAATTAAATTTCATGCAAGGATATCAATTTCGACTTGATTGATTTTGTTAGGATAACTAGATACACTTCATTTGTTACATTTGTAGTAACTGCTACAATATTTAATGAATTTGCATGTCCACGGTTCACTTTAAGAACCGATAATAATACATAGTCATAGTCATTTCTTACGCCCAAGTCTTTCATTTTGTATCTATTGCTTTGTTCTGATTAGCTACTCCAAAATTATATTACTAGAGTGAGATCAGAACACGATTCGAACGAAATAGAAATATAGGTAATGTATCTTCCAACCCTGATATCTACATATATATATAGGGTTAATCGAACCAGGTCCATAATAGCACACGCCTCCATTTCTTTCTATGATGCACTCATTCCCCAATAACATCCAATAGAATATATATATATATATATATATATATATATATATATATATATATATATATATATATATATATTCCCGTAATGAAATTAAAAACATATTTCAGAAAGAGAGAAATGGACAAATGTTTTATGATAGTGGAAAACAGATGTGATCATACCAAATGGATGCATTTCATGACGAGGTTATTCTTTTTATAAAATGTTTCACTATTAGAGCAAGATCTATATACTCATATTGATTTTAATTTTTTGTTTGTATTTTATCAGTTATCTAAATATGTCAGTCATACTCATTCATTGGTTTTGATCGAATAAAGTTTTATGTGTATTGTCAGTAATATATTAAAAGACACGGCGAGTATTCATTTGCATACACCTACACCTAATATAATGAAATGTTGAAATTAATAATATTAAAAGTAAATAATCCTTATTTGAATTTGATAAGATATTTATTAAGATTTTAATGAACTTTGTTTAATATTAAACGTCACATTATTTGATATAAAACAATCTATTAAAATATGATATAACACAAAATAATGTCAAATATATTAAGTCTGATATTAAATATCAGTAATATTCAAATGGAAAACATTAACTATGATATATTGTCAAATTTCTGCTAATATAATATGAAATGAAAGGTAGCTTCCGTTAATCATCAAAGGTTAGAAACAAATTCTGAAAGTTGTCTCAAGATAGTTGTCTCAAGTGTTCGATAGTGAACAGACTATAATAGGGAATATGCATGAAAATTTTTTTTCACTTGAATTGAAGCATGTTTACTTGATAAATATCAAGGTAAATTTACTTTTTAAATAACTTTAAAAATAAGCGAGATATGAATGATTGAAATTCCCGATTAGACAAAGAGGGTGATAGCCCTTTGATATGTTATGTGACGTCATATTACACTTTCACCATTTAAAATACACGTAAAACTCCGTTTTTAGTATTTTTGCAAGAAAGAGACAGATAATAATCTTTAAAAGCTTATAGCTTCCTTGATATTTGTCGAATTTTAATTTCGTTTTTAAATATTATTACAGTATTAACAGTATTTTCATATTCTGAAAATAAATGTGAAAAAAATTTTCATGCATATTCCCTATTGTTTTTGAGCTGGGGTATCCAAAACTGTATGTAATATTATACATATATTTAGTAATATAAACGCTTATAATGTGTGGTTCAATTTTTATTAACAGGAGTGTACCTTCAAACTTCACACATGAATATTAATCATTATTTGTGTGGGAGTAGTCATTATTCTTAGTAACGTCTCTTAAACTTGAAGTTGCTTCATTTTTTAGGTTTTGGTTTCAAATGTGTTAAACCCACACGAAAAATATTGCAACCGCGTTATGAGTTTTTTCAAAAGCGAAAGATCATATTTTTCAGTAGATAAATTTATTGATATTCAAAATTATTGAGTAGATGTAATGGTCTAAGAGCTGGCTACATAAAAGTGAACTTATAAAACATGATATCGTCAAAGCAAGAGTCGAATTTTGCAGAAGTCTCAGGTAAGGCGGAGTGTGTGGGTGGGGGTTCAAACGTGTAGAGTTTGATGAAAAAAACTAACTAGATTAAGCATGTATACTAGTTTAAGCATGTATACTTGTATACTGTGTCTTTTTAAGTAAGAATACTGTTTATGTTACTTCTACACACGCATATATGTATAAAACCATGATTTATGTCATATACCGAGTTAGTGTATATTACCGTAATATTTGGGTATTCTTAAACGTCACAATACTAAAACAATGTCAATCTTTAATGTATATTCATAAGCATGCTTCCGTTCTACAATATAATATTATTGAGTTTATGAAAAATTCTTACAAAAAATATTTATTTGTCTCTTAGAAAGAGAGATTTTTGTGAAAGGGGAATACATAAACTGATTTCGCACACACACAAACTTTTTACTTCTAGAAATTTCAGCTCGTTATCACATTCAAGAAATTTCAGCTCGTTATCGTGATGACGGACAAATATTCTGAATTGGAGTTTGGAACACTTTGTCCATACAGTCGACAGTTAAGTCAATTACTCACCCCCTTTTTTTTTCTTAATAATTGACAAACTGCCGATGTCGGGATTCGAACCCATAACCTCCAAGTTTCCAAGTAGACATACTGCGCAGACATAATGTCTTAGACCGCTCGGCCACTTAGACTGGTATATTATATATTGCTAATTTTTAAAATGTTATTTATAACGCGTCATGGGTAAAAAATTGAGATAGTAGCTCAATTTGTGCATTACGAATAACATAATAATATATACTCAGTGATCTGTTTATAAAAATAAACCAAGAAGAAATAATTTTGTAAGAAAAATATTATAATTATATTGTTTATTTATTCATACACGTGACCTACTTTCATATAATAAATGTTCACCGTAGTTTTCAGTAATACGAGTTATATACGAGTTATTATACACGTAATTGAATGTCTCTATTGTGTCGTAATCAACAAACTTGGATGCAATTATTTAAGTTTATCTTTTAATTATTCACTTTAGTACTGGAAACAAGTCGGGTGTAAATGTGTAATATTGGGCTGAACTCAAAATGATTTCCTTGATTTTTTTTTTGAACTAATGATGTTTGTATTCCTTCATTCAAGCAGTCCACGTAGCCGAGCGGTCTAAGGCGTTATGTCTGCCTACTTGGAAACTGGGAGGTTATGGGTTCGAATCCTGACATCCAATCCTGCAGTTTGTTAGGAAAGATAGGCAGTTTGTCAGATTATTAAGAAAAAAAAGGGGTTAATTGACTAAACTGTCGGCGTATGAACAAGAACGAAGTAACCATAGTCGGCTGCAGCCGCATATCCTACCAATTACTAGTCAAAACACAAAAATTCCATCCACTCCACTCACATCCTCACATCCTTAAGCATCACAATGGACCTTATGGTCGAAGTGTAGCCCTTCCAGGGCAGCCTCTACAATCTATCTATCTATTCCTTCATGGAAAAATTGCAAAATATTTTTCTTTCTCTTCATATGCAAAATATATTTCTTGGCAACAGACATTTTATGTGAAATAAAAAATAGATGTAAACCATAGATGTAAACAACAATAAACAAGCGTCATATATACGTTTATAATATATTTTGAATACATTATTGAAGTAAATACTTCTTTGGGTGCACTAAGTACATATAATTATGGTGCTAATTCGTCACACATTGAAGTGAAACGCTAATTCGGGAAAACTTGGAGAGCTGGTTCAATAAATAATTGATACATAGTTATAACTGCGCATATAATTATATATTCATACCTAGCTATCCTCCGCGACTTCGCATTTACATGAAAGCTAAATATATATGTATTGAAAATAATAATAATAATAATCACGCTATATATATACAATATATTTTTTCTTTCGGCTTACTTTACAAATTAAAATAAATTAAATAAATTATTTAAAAAAAATTCTCCCTCTAGCCGGATTTGAGCCAGCGACCAATGTATATCTACACCTATTGAATATATTTTTTCTTCCGACTTACTATACAAATATAAATATTTAAGGCTGACCAAGAATTTTAGCGTAATGCTGCATAACCTATAGCCTTCCTCATAAATGTGACTATCTAACGCAAAAATAATTTTTCAAATCGGACTAGCGGTACCAGAGATTTGCGAGTTCAAACAAACAAACAAACAAAGAACACTTCAGCTTTATTATATTAGTATAGATTAAGGTAGTTCCCTTGCGATCGCTTAAATTTAGGATGAGTCTAAAAATTGGATTATAAGAAATGAAATACATACTGAAAATTTGAAGACAATTTACCATAGCAAACGTGATTAAATTGCAATTAAAAATGATACTTTTTGTACATGCAGTATGGGAAATATGACTATTTCCTGATCGTCCAAATTCCTACATAAGATTGGTGGGGTCCCGAAAAAGTCTTTCTATGTACGGTGAGTCATTTCAAACAATGTCCTTGAATATTTCTTCAACGAAGCGTTTTTTGAAAAAAAGTGAAAGGCCAAAAGTTGTTTCGTTCGGAGGGGTAAAACTTATTGTGATCTTGACTTTTTCCTTGACCTTGGCCTTGAAGGTTATTAGAAACTCTAGTAAGAATGAAAGTTTTAAAATGGAAACTCATATTATTTTTAACAGAATCGGATAACCGATTAAAAAGAAATATAAATATTGAGTAATAAATTCTTTTAATTTTCTTTTTCCTTAGCTATCCGATTCTGTCAAAAAAATGTAGATTTACATTTGTCAAAAAACAAGTTGACTTTCAAATAATCTTGAAGGCCTACGTCAAGGTGGGAATCATGATCAACATACGGTGTCGTCCTCCGAACAAAACACCTTTTATCCGGGTCTTTATTTCCAATAGGGCTTCCTTCTAAATGTATGCAGGTGCATTGTTTAAAATACGACATCCTGTATACACATACAGGATGTATAGTACATACATACAGTAGAACTCCAATGATCCAGATTAATTGCTAAATTTTTTTTCTCGTTTAAAAGTTTTGTTTTTGTTTTTAAAGACAAAGATTACTACGGGTTCCTTTCTGTATGGCAAAATTTTACTATACACCTGTAAACCTGTAAACGATTTTCATTGGCTTCACTTTAAGTCGTAACAGTATAAATGAGCTCACAGCTAACTAAAGAAGTTGATTATACTTGCGAATTAATTAATATTGAAACTGTGCATGTTATTAAAACATTTATGGTTTCATAGGTTCATTGATGATATTAATAAATGTATGCAGAATTATCTTCATTAGAAATATAGCAATATGATTTTGCGAAATATGAGTAAAACAAAGTCTGAAGTCACTAATCGAACAAACCACATTGTACAAAATGAAATTATAAGTTAAACATACGATTTATTTTATTAAAATCAATTCATTTGGATAATTATTGTAATTCGCTAAATGAGAATAAAGCCTATTAAATGGCATACCTCAGATTATATTTATTATATTGAAAGAAATTTCATAACAGGTGAATAGACATGTGAATAATCATTTAGTACACACTCGATATGTATTTTCCCATGTGCGGAATCGGAGTATTTATGCAATAGTCTTGGTGTTAAGAGATGTTATTTTTTACCCGTAATCAGAAGTGTGACATATGTAACAATAAATATTTTAGATTAAAATGGCAATGAAAAAACTTTTTGAGATGAAACAATGACCCAATACAAACTCATCATCAAAATATTAACAAACTTTTTTTGTCTTTTCAACGTTGTTACTAAAATTCCAATCAGATTTTCTGTTTCTGTTTGATTATGCATGGCAAATTACAACAACATCTATTTTTGAATATTATGTAAATATACTATTTTTGGAGTTATGATGAAACATTGAAATCGATACGAAATATTTGGTTTCATTGTATTTATATTAAAAATAATTAATTTTTGAAATCAATCTGTTAACAAGAAAACTTTGTAGGAAAAGTGTTATTAAAAAATTATGCTCTTATATTTTGTAAATTGTCGTGTAAATTATTATTAATTTTATTTTTTCCTGTAATTTCTGTTGTCAGTTTTAAAAGACTATAAATATAGATAAAAATAATTAAAAATATGTCTTAAACAGTGATCTATCTACTAAATGGCTATCACAAATATTAATTGAAAATATTTTACCTGCAGGCATGGGTTACGTTTTTACTACCTTTTAATTTATACAATTTTTTCTAAAAGAAAAATCAACTTTTTATGTTTAAGAAATGTAACAACAAACCAGTTAATTGTTGAAATACCTTATATATATATTATATATATTCTTTGCCAAAGCATTTCTCCCTTCGCACAGATGTGTGACCAAATAATAATAATATTTTATACGTATGTTTAATTCTGTAATCTGCGGTAACTACAGATGTTTGAGATAACATTTTGGTAAAATTATTTAGCTAATGCGATATCTCTTTTCCTCTTTATGTTATCAGGTTATCGTGATGGACAGGCAAGCAGACGGATGGAAATCCCAAAATGAAATAATTTGAACATTTTATGAATACAAAAATTGATTTTCATCAATCAATATTTCGAACAGTTACAAACTTGGGATTTTTAACAATTCGTTGCCTGACTATTTTCACTGTAACTTTTTATACCCGTTATATATATATATACATATATATATATACATATATATATAATATATATAAGGTATTTTAACAATTAACTGGTTTGTTGTTACATTTCTTGAACATAAAAAGCTCCATTATCTTTAGTCAGGCATATCTATTAGACTGCTTGTTTGTCCGGAGACGCGATAATTCAAAAAAGAAAACAGATAACAATGAACCTCTCCACCAACGAAGGGGATAGATAGATAGATTGTAAAGGCTGCCCTGAACGGGCTACGCTTCGACCATAAGGACCATTTTGATGCCTAAGGTTGTGAGGGGTGAGTGGAGTGGAAGGAATTTTTGTGTATAGACTAGGAATTGGTAGGATATGCGGCTACAGCCGACTATGATAGGAACTATAATGACGATATTCATCTGGAGTTCGTGAAGGAAACTGCTGAAAACCTTTTCAAGCATTGAGAAAAGTGTTGGTCGGACGTTAAAATGAACCTGATTTTCGTACTCGAATTTCAGCTGGAAAAACTAAAATAAACAGTTGATAATGAACTCAATCTATATCGATTATTTAAGAAATTAACTTTTAAGTTATTTGTTATTATCACTTGTTTATGTACAGAAATATCTAAATTAGATAATGTTCTAAAATTATCTAATACATATTCATAAAATATTAAATAGGTAATTGAAGTCATGGTTACTTTATGATGTGGTAAATTTTTTACAGTAAAGTGAAAATACATTTGAATAACTTCGTTTTAACATCATTTTTATGAAAAAAAAAACAATAAAACATTTGTATTGAGTAAAAAGTCAATTTTATTAGTAGGATTTATGTTATTTTTATTTTAAGACACTAATTAGCAAAAAAAATTACAATTTAACATAGTAAACGTTTACGTTGAAAAAACGAACATATAATTGGTTCACATTAATATTCTTCTTATTCAGTTGTGTTCAATTACTATACTTCTAGTCTTTGATGTATAAAATATATTTAGATATATGCACAACAACTTACAAAGCTGTGTTTGAATTTAATTATCGTATACCGTGAGTTATTATCATTCAAAACCATTGACAACTAAATCACAGACAGTTGGATTTGGACAGATGAGTAGTACAAGAATATTAATTAGTTTAGTAAATGTAACGTTTTAAAATATATTCTCTCGCTATTTAGACGTTTAAGTGCGTCTAGGTATGATATGAATTACATAAAGCACTACTAACACGTTAAAATTATAACTAACAAATTTGACTAGTTGATTTATTTCGTTACTATTTTAACGAATTAACTGAATTATGTCTGGCTAAAGCAAAGGAAATAATCAAATTAAAATTAAGTTACCGAGTAGATGCTTAATATTAGTTACAAGTAAAGCACTACGTTCCAAAATGATTGACATTAAAACAATTAAGATATGGTAGTGGTTTCTGTCAGATGTCTAAACGCTCTTATTTTTCTGAAATGAACAAGAAAGAAACTCGCTCATTACTTTTGTTCTGAAAGCTTATGAATGTTCCAAAGCTCTTTCTTTCTATTGATGTGTGACGAACATTATTGCTCCCTTGCCTCCCTAATTTTATCGAATCTTGATTGTTGTAGCTTCTTCTCTCAGAGTTTATCAGTAATTTCTTTTGCAATGGGGAAAGCGCTACAGATACATATTATTTCGGAATAAACTGGCAACAACTACAAAGTTGAGACTTCTACTAACAAATGTTGGATGCCAACGGCGATGCTCCGGTTAGAGAACAAATTATGCTTATCAGGCAGTAGACATATAATAATTTGTATGTTAAAACCATACCGAATTCGTATGGGAAAATTTAATTAGTAAGTTTTAATAGTATTAATATTGACACGTGATTTATTTTTTACTAATAAAGTAATTGTCGTAAAATTTTTAAAGAAAAATAGTTTTGCCTTTGCATGTATCGTATAAATATTACTAGTGAAACAAAATGAAAGAGCTCCATAAGCCAAATTCAGTTCACCAAAAGTATCAGAAGCGAGTTTTGGCACTCTGCGCTTCAAGTAATATAAAAGTCACAGAAAAATGTTGATAAATTGTCGTAAAATTTATTTCATACAAGTTTACTCATTTAAAATTTTACTGAGAGAGATATTTCAAATTTTGTATTTCGGCGACTTCCTAAGCCACCCTCCCTGTTGACCGATTTTCATTAACGAACTTTCAAATACCGAAAGCCAGTTGCAAAGCAATATTTCAAATTAGATTAAACCTTTAAGGTAATTCCAAACTATTATTAGGTTGTCAAAAACTTCACGAAATTCACAATATTAGTAAAATGAATCCTTAGAAATCAGTTGAATTTTTTTCAGAGTTTATCCCCATGGCGTTTTATGAGAAAATCGTTATGTAAGGTGGAGAAATTTAATATGCATCTTCATAAACATGGTGAAATAAAATACACGATTCCGACTATTTTTACTTTGAACTCTCTCAATATAGTCACGGTTGTTCTGAAATGCAACACATACTTTCCTCAATTACTTATATATTTTTCCTTAAAACTTTGGGAGAATGCCCATCAGGTTTTTAAGTTTTTTGATAAAATAAGCGTAAAAAAGTGCCTATTTTTCATGTCCGCAGCAGAAGGTAATTTTTTATGATTCAGCTGACATCCTGAGTACCGGCGCGCTGATTGAAAGTCGTTTGAAATTATATACTAGTATATGTATGATGTTTTATTGCGGAATCTCCCTGATTCGCATATAATTTTCTATATAGTTCTTTTCGTGTGGGTACCCGATCAGCTGATATAGTTTGGAAATACCTTAATAACTCTGGTTTAAATTCTATGAAAATTCAACTATTTTCCTTTAAATATAATTTGATTTCTACTATATAATAATTACTTTCGTATCTAATTATTAATCTATTTTGTACATATTAGACTTAATAAAATATAATTGGCAGATAAATAATTGCGTATGTCAACTATGAGATATGAAAGATCAAACAATGTTACGTATGAATAATTGTGTAACATGTGTTTAAACGTCACATGTCAAAAATGATTTAAAAAACGTGTAACAAAACATATAACAATATTTGAGCGTTAACATGTAAATGGATATATTAATTTAATGCAATGGAATTATTCGATTCTACTGTCAATTATTTGACTCTACTATGTTTGATAAATAACTAGGTCAACAATTCGCATAATAATTACTTTTTAAACAGATTATAGATGTTTGTATCTTTGATCAGGTTGATGGTTTTATGTGGTATATATATTTTATTCGATTTGGTTGGGTAGATAATCGAAAATTTATTATCATTGTTGTATCATACTACTTCTATATATATATTATTACTTTCTATATTCTAAGTTACGGTATGGATTTAGCATCCGAGACTAAAAACTCCCGAAAATGTCTTATTTTGTTAAAATTCTTAGTTTCTGAGATACCTAGCAATCTTAATGTACTTTTAATAGCGAATATTATTTCACGTCGAAATGAAAATCGAAACTTAATTTTTTTTACAATATTAAATTGTCGTGCGGTGGGCTGAGTGGTTTGGTTGGGTTGGGTTAAGGATTTCAAGGAAAAGAACTTTTTCTTCCTTGGAATCACTTCCTGTGGTCAACCACTGTTTCAACCATTTTTACTGGGGTAAAACGAATAAGATCCTAGATTTGCTTCATTTGAACGATAGCAATTTTTGATTTAATAATTTTGGTCAAGAATATATTTGTGAATCAAATATTGATTAAGACTTTTGTTTAAAATTGAATTTGATTTGAAAGTATCAAACTCGGTAACACATACAATATTCGAATATCCGATATATTCGAGCACCATCTGGAGGTTTATTACCTTAAAGCTTAGTTTTAAGCGTATGTAAGCACATTTTATATCTGTCAATGAAACTAGGGCAGAGCAGAGAGCAACTAGGCTGAGAAGAAGCGATAGTGATACAGTTTCTTTCGAATGGCTTTCTTCGAAATGTTTAGCCGTTCGGAAGACAAATGAATGAGTTTTGTGTGGAATAAAGAACAAATATTTTACAAAAACAATTATTTTTCGAAGTCGCCTTGAAAATCTTAAGTTTTCTCTAACAATGATTGGAATGGACTATAAAAGAACTTTTTCATAAAGAAACTCTACAAGTCAAAGCGGGAACCGTACAAACCAAGTCCCATTGCCCATTTTATTTGGGGATGAAACTTTCAGAAAAGATAGTTCATACAGTGATTTTAATCACCTGCTTGAGCAATCCGGCGAGAACCTGATCAGACAGTTATCTTTTGTTTAATTTGTGGAAAAACACAATTTTTTGTAAAGAGACTTAATTTGTGGATAAAGTCCAATCATTATAGGCTTCAGTACCAAAAAAATTGAAGCTTCAATTTTTTTTAATTGCTTCATTTGACGTTCTGAAAAACATATTGAAAATCGAGAATGAGATCGCGATCGCGTTAATAAATATTCAAGGTCAAAGGTCAACAAATTAGGTTTTTTGCGAATATCTCGATTTCTAAGGCTCAGAGACCAATCAAAATGGTTATTTGGTTATTTCAAGAGTAAAACGACGAAAACGATGCTCAATTCGTTGTACGTAAAAAATGGATCAAATATTTTTTGTGGGAAATTTTATGATATTTCTTTTTGATAATTACCTTAGTTTGTCTCCGAGCCATAGGAAGCGAGATATTCGTAAAAATACGTAAAAAGTGGTGTGGTAACGGACACTACGCACGTCATAGATATTCGTCGTTCCGTAAACCGTTCATTGTACGTAAAAATGAATAGAACTTTATTTGTGGGAAATTTTATCATCTTCGATTTTGATAACAATTTTGATTAGTCTCTGAGCCATAGGAAGCGACATATAGAATTTGTTGACCTTTCATTTTGAATATTTATTAACGCAATCGCGATCTCGTTTTCAATACGTTTTTCAGAACGTCGAAATGAAGCGATTAAAATTGAAGCTTCCATTTTTTTGGTAATATTTATGACTAAAATCATTGGACTAATATGCATATTTATTTTTTTTAAAAAGAAACAATAAATTTCAATTATATTATTTATTTGCTTTTCTATTTGTACAAGAGGAAAAACAAATAATTAATATAAACGACATTTTTTTTAAATTAATGGAAATATGTTTCTTTTTTAAATTAATGAAAAATACACTTTAAAAATCATTTGAACTTGTAATAATACTAATTCTCTTGAAAATGTACATAAACATTTGGAACTGATTTATGATAATTAAAAATAGTACATGTGTGTATTAAGTAACTAACATATTTAGAACAATTAAGGGTAAAAAGGGGATTTCAAAATAATTATATCACTCAAGGTACTATTAAATATCTTATAAAGGTATATGTTAGTGGGTAGAACCAACCTACATATGTGGTAAATATGAATGTACTATTATAATCCAGGTTAATTAAACAATAACGAGGAAATAATATGCAACAGTGAAATAGTTTGTAACGTGTAAATTGGGTTTACGGTAATATGCATAATTTAAGGATCAAATGATTACGCGTGCCCAAAGTCATTGGAGAGTTTTGTTGAGATTATAGACATAACTTCTTGGGATTTTTTAAAAAATATTTTGTGGAAGTTTTTTACTTCTGTAGAACCAATATTTCAAACTGATTTTATAGTAAATTATCCAAGTATATTTGAAACTCAATTTATCAATGAGGAATTTCACAATTTAAAATTTGGGAAAGCGCAACCTGTCTCAAATTATCTTTAATTATTTTATATTTTTTTGTCTAATTTTCCTGAATTATTAAGTTATGTAATCATAAAACATACTATATTGTATTCACGTACAGTCAGTACCTGTTATAATTGCTAATATAATTGTAATGTCCCCTAGTGGTTATGTAATGTGCTTGTATTTGTTTATACAGGGACATTTACGATATTGATGTTGAAATTACGTCTAAGTATATATAAAATACCAATAACTTTTGTTCGAAATGTTTTTTTCCTGTAATTGAAAGTATTCGATAGAAATCACATACATACAACAGTTATTTTCATTCATCAACAGTTGATTTTTATTTGAGAATCGCTGAATGTATTTGAAAGGACCAGTTAGTTAATCGGAAAAACCGGACAAGGAGAAAAGAGGGTTTAGAGGGAAGGGGAAACATAAAATCTTGATAAAGATCATTAAAGAGTGAGACACGCACCAAATTAGCAACATGCAACATATCTCTCAATCCATATCCCAGAGATAGTTACGTTTAGCTAAATCATACTGATGACGACTACATTGTAGTCGAAATACGTATTTATAAAATACAAACAAATGTTCTAGGAATTGGGGCAAAATTTGAAATGTAATAAAATCTTGAATACGTCTCTGAATATTAGTAAAATGAATAAATTTATGAGAAAATGAATCTTATTACAAGTTTTGACTTGACCATGCAATTACATAAAATATCCACAGTAATTAATATTACAACCATGTCACCATGGTAACCTGATTTAATAGTTATTGTAATTACGAATGCACGATAACGAATTTTAAACATTACGAATATATATTTTTAAGTTCTTGCAAACGAGCATTTGTCCATTATAGTAGTCACACTATACTTAATAATTTAATTGTACAATGATATATTATAAAATATATTAAAAGTGTAAGTTTATTTCGAAAGTGTAATTAATTATAATAACTTTTTAGTGTACTCATGGTATCATACGAATAAATCAAATCCTTCTGAAAATAAAATCATAGACGTTCGTTCATAAATGTTATCAAATTTGAAAAGAACAATAATAATCCGCCATAAATTAAACTATTGTAAACTACCAAAGTATACCTTGAATATTTTATAACCTTTTACTAATATAAAAATTATTAAAGTAATCAAAGAGAACTCTAGGTTTTTTGAAATAAAATTTCAAATTTTGCCCCAATTCCTAGAACAATTATTTGTATTTTATAAATACGTATTTCGACTACAAGGTATTCATCATCAGTATGTATTAGCTAATCGTAACTTTCTCTGGGATATGGCGCCAGTGGATATGTCAATATTTATTTAATGGGAATTAATGTCTCCGAAAAATGAAACTCGTATAAAGCTGAATTTTACTGCAATTAAGTACTACCACAGGAACTTTAAAAAAAAAATTAAACAGGCAGTATAATGGAGCTATGGATGTGAAGTGGTAATGAATAAATTACGTATTAATGAAAAAAACAACTATGAAATATTAATATTTGATTTAGCTACGCCACTGATAAGTTCAAATGTATTTAAAATGTGTGTTTAGTTTTTTCATCTAAAATTCATTAAAAATAACCTAGTTTCGTAAAAAATAAAATAAAATATGTCATTTAAAATAAATATATGACACACAATGAAAAATATTTAGGGTGAACAAAATATTTCCTTTCCGTATGATTATAAAATCTATACACACACATAAAATCTAGTTTTGTTTTTTCACGAAAATGTCCTACATGTTTGTAAACAAATTACCCATACAATAAATTGTGCCTCACTGTACTTTGCAGCTTACTCTAAACAGGTGAACAATCAAGCATTCCCTATTTTTCTACCCTTAAGGGCGAAATTTTTTTTCAAATATATATGGTACCATTTTCGAAGATACCCTATCCAAAAAAAAAAAGAATTATCGAAATCAGACTACTCTGTAAGAAGCTATGCGTTTTCATACATAAATAAAAAAAATATACAGGTTGAATTGAGTACTCCTTCTTTCGTCGGTAAAAAATAAACAATTTTCTTATATAGAGAGAATTATAATTTCTTTGAATGGGTGCAATTTTATTTTTTGGATGGCGTTAGTGTAAAGTTAAATCCATGTTTGTAGGGTTGCAACACTTGTCCCGCGGCCACCATCTTCTAAAAAGAGGTGCGAATGGTTTCTATGCAATATCGGGTAAACTATTCGTTGCACAGAAAATTTGTGAAAATATTTTTTGTTGAAAATTAAATTCTCTACAACTTTAGTTCTGTAACTTTTAGTCGTAGAACCAATAACAACACAGTTATTAACGAAAATAGACAAACATTTGGGAACAAATTATCTTTTGGTCATTATAACTTATTTTCTGATCATTATACAAAAAAATGACATCGGAGCATTTTGATAGTGGGGTTTTCAAGGAATACTTTCCATTACAATTTTTTCAAATTTTATTTATTTATTAGGGTTTTACAGCGCTGCGAAACTAACACTATTCTCCAGTACTCGTAGGTATACATTAATATGAATGATTTCATAGTTTCTCTCATCTTTCCAGTCTTTTTATAAGAAACATTTTAATGATTGACATTGAAATGTTGTTAATAATTAGTTATTGACTCCTTTCTCCACCCGCTACGAGGTAGAGGTAGAGTATATGTGATGAATTATTTTTGTTATTTAGTATAAGTAATGGTAGTTATAAGTAATGATGTAGAAATTTATTTTCTACATCATTACTTACCATAAATTTTTCTATTTTATTAATACTAAGACAGAAAATTCGAGAACAATAATTTTATGGGGAAAATATTCAATTATTAAGAGAAATGTATTTGTAAAGTTTGCATGTGAGTAATACTACAGTTAGTAACACATTTACAGTTAGTATTAATTATAATATTTACATTTAACATTCACCCTTTTAACGAATCTACCCTGCACGTAAAAAATTAGGCGTTATTTAGCAAAAAGTTGTTTACATATTCTATGAACAGTGTGTTTAGAAAAATATTACAAAAATGATAACGAGTTATCGATTGTATTAAATTAAAAAAATTGAGTTTGGGACTGGGATGTGAAAACATAATCATTAATGTCGTAGGTATTTATTGTAAGCAATGTGATTGGTTGAAAAACACTAAGTTATATCTTCTATCATAACAATGTCGATGATTGCCGACTGTCAAATAGTCAATCGTTACAAAAAACGTGACATATATCGGACCGGAAATGAGGCCTATGAAAATATGATTGAACTGTTGATCATGCAGGATCCGACAAAGCTTTAATTGCTGCATATGTTCAAGAAAGTCAGTAAAGTTACCTTTCATATCTTTTTCAATTTCTTATATCTTGCAAACAAAGCATTGCCCGATTCTTGTTTCCGGAAATTTGTTTCGTATTTGGTTGAATACAATCGATGCCGAATGTTAAATGTAATTTTCATGACAAAAGAAATTTATGCTACATTTTTTCGAGACTCTTCGAAATAACAAGTTGTTTTGAACCTTTTCTTTTTAAGGTTGTTATGAAGAAAATTCAATTTAATGACAGGTTTTTATAAATTTGACAGCTTACTATTTCAATAATAAAGAATATCTTGTCAAAGTTTGAACTTGTTTTCAGTTTTTGAGTAAAAAATGTTAAAGTTACAGATTTGAAGTAAGGTTATACATAGCGTTAAATGAACTTGATGGTAATCACAGTGATATAAAAATCTATATCTCGATAACCAAAAATGCCAGTTTTTTGAAAATAATAATTATCAAAGTCTTATAAACATCTGGACCAAATTTTAAATTAATCCTGTTTTTGGTTTCTGAGATAATTGAATTTGTAGATCGAAAAATGTTCTAAATTTTATTATATTTTTAGTTTTATTTCGTTTTATCTAGTTTTATTTTAGTTTTATCTAGTTTTATTTTATTTATAACGTTACCGTACTTTATACGTCACAATAAAAGTTTTTTTAAATACATAAAAACATATTTTTAATTATTAAAACTCTTCGAAAAAAAGAAACTTAGGATTTAATTTTTAAAGTATATATTTTTTTTACAAAAATTAAAAATTTGAAACGAATTAATTGCAAAATTTTTACTTTTAGAGTTGGCAATGCATTTAGTATAGGACAAACTCTTCAAGTCCCCACCCTAATTTATCCCTTCCAGTTTCATAACAACCTTAATGAATTTTTGTTGTCGATTTCAGTCACTTTTACTATATTTAAACACTCTGTATTCCATAAAAAAATAAAATGTATGTTTGAAGTTCTGATTTATAATTCTTTTTGTTCATTTGGATGGAAAGTGTGTTTGTTTATACATTATTTTAAACATTATTAATTCACCAAACACAGATTATAAAAATTGTTAATGTTCTTTAGGGAATATATTAGCCGTCGGCATAAAAAGGGGGTGATATTTGAATATTTATTTCTTTATTTGTTTTAATGTGTATGTTTAATTACCTTTTGAATTCGTGTATATGAAGTGTTCAAGAATAAATCATTTATAGTTCCTCGTTTGTTACGATAAGTGAAATTTCAAATTATAGTCATTTTGCGTATGAAAATTCAGGCGTATGTTAATGTTCTGTAATGATAGCTCAATTAAAAATAGACTAAATTGTAACAAATAATCCTCTCTTATCAATAACTTCTGTATATGTAATAGTTACCTTTTAAAGTTCATTTTATCACCACTAGTAGAGCATTTAATTTTCATTTTGAGGCACCGACTTCGAAAGTTAATAGTTAAAGTTATAGAAGAAACTTTTGTTTTAGAATTTCGTTAAAAAATTATTTTTGAATTTTACTCCATGTTTGGAAGTTTTGTCTTTTTGCTAACAAGTTTTCATATATTTGTCTGAGTGGTTCTTTAAAAATCCTTATTCTTCATTCTAGGTATCTTACCTTCTCATGTACTCAATTCAACTTCATAAGTGCCGAAACCATTTGGTTTTTGAAAAATGTTTTATAACAAAAATGTAAAGGTATTATGTTTTAACCATTTTTTCAAAAACGGAATGAAATTGGAATAAATCGACCTTAAACGAAAGTATGTAAATTATTTAACTAAATTTATTTCGTTTACGCAAAAATTCTTGATACAAAAGTTGATCATATTGTTGACTGGAATAATTATGTAATTTAAATTTGTACTCTATGTCGTACAGTTTTTGAGAAAATTTCCAAAATCCAAAAAAACGAGTAAAGTGCCACTTCAGTTTGTGGATTTTAATCAAATTATACGTAGAAAATAGACACAAAGATCCTCAGGGTATGGATTTTGAATAGGATAGCTATGAATAGGGTAGCTTGGAACATGACTCTTGAGAGCGCTGATGAATATCCTGGAGAGCCAAGCAAAATCTGAAATTGTCTCTTGTTTTCTCATAACGGATTTTAAAACTATTGTTTATGAAAATAAACTATTGATGTGGAATAATATTTCAAATTCGCCACCTTTACCTATCCTGCGACATATCCTGCGACAATATAAGAGTAATTTTAATAAGAGTAAAATTAACAGGAATAAATCTGAATGAAGGAAATTTTAACAAGAGCAATTTCAATATAATTTAAAATTTATTATATTTTAAATCTAGTATATTTTAATCTAGTTAATTTTCTATTTATTTTTATTTTTGTCTGTTGATCTCCACTTTATATCTATTTCTAATTGTCAAAGAGTAAAGTACGACTAGCTAATTTATACTGATGATGACTACATTGTAGTCGAAATACGTATTTATAATACAAAAAATTGATCTAGGTAAAGGGCGCGAATTTGAAATTTTATTTCAAAAACCTAGAGTTCTCACTAATTATCATTCGATAATATAATGTTGTTGATGTGGAAGATTAATTTCGAAAGTCACTTGGATAATTATTAAATTCGAACATATGGCAATAGGGAATATGCATGCAAATTTTTTTTCTCATTTATTTTCAGAATATGAAAATACTGTTAATATTGTAATAATATTTAAAAACGAAATTAAAATCCGACAAATATCAAGGAAGCTATAAGCTTTGAAAGATTATTATCTGTCGCTTTCTTGCAAAAATACTACAAACGGAGTTTTACGTGTATTTTAAATGGTGAAAGTGTAATATGACGTCACATAACATATCAAGAGGGCTATCATTCTCTTTGTCTAATCGGGAATTTCAATCATTCATATTTCGCTTATTTTTAAAGTTATTTAAAAAGTAATTTTACCTTGATATTTGTCAAGTAAACATGCTTCAATTCAAGTGAAAAAAATTTTTCATGCATATTCCCTATTATTCATGCCAGTATACATTAAAACCAATTGTGAACTTCTGTTATGAATAAAAGAAAATTAAAAGTTAATAATCGGCAAATTATATAAAAATATTATTGAAAAATTTCAACAGTAAATTAAACCATTAATTATGATCAGACAGTTTACGAAAGATAATATTTTCACATTTTTCCAAAACACTTCCTATATATATTAGTGAAAAAAAGCCTTAAATATTGTAGACACAAACAAATAAACAAATTCGAAAAGAAAGAAAAATGTGATAAATGGAATATGTCAGAATAATTCTAAACGAGCGAAAAAGAAAAGAAATTACCAAAATATATTTCTCATACATATATCTAGATTTAAAAATACATCGATAGGCTTTCTAAATAATAAATCTAAGAATTATTTTTTTCTTTTTTCTTCTACGAATACGGCAATTTCTAACCTCTATGCATAGACTAAAACTCAGTTTGAAGTATTAAAGGGTCTTGGAACTGGACAAGAACTTACAGTCTTCATCGAATAGGGGGTTAGAGGGTGGTGGAAACACAAAATTTGGCATATCTCCCTTAATATTCGAAAAATTGTAGGTAATTAGTTGTACTAGAATTTTATTTCTTATCATTTTTTTTTGGTATACTAAATATTTACAGAAATTTTTACAATTTAAGATTGAAAGTTAAAATTAGAAATATCTCTGTTCACATTAGAGTTTGGCATATCTCCCTTAATATTCGAAAAATTGTAGGTAATTAGTTGTACTAGAGTTTTATTTCTTATCATTTTTTCTGGTATACTAAATATTTACAGAAATATTTACAATTTAAGATTGACAGTTAAAATTCGAAATATCTCAGTTCACATTAGAGTTTGAGAAAAATAATAGGTAAGCGAATTGTAGAAAACATAATTTTCTACAACTTTACTCCTTATACATTTTTCGATTTTTCTAATATTAAGAGAGATATTTTATATTTTGTGTGTTCTTCTTTCTCTATGCTCATCTTTCCCCTATGCCATTTAGTAATAAAATTGGCCTTGCAAATATTAAAAGCATATGAGATACGATATTTCATTTTGATCAGACTAAAATTTTAATCGTTAGATCGTGATTTATGTATTCTAAGGATAGTTGCTAAGTTGAAGCAGCTTCTGAGTATCGAATTTTGTTTGTTTTTGTTTTTGTTTTTTTTTTTTTTTATAAATTGCAAACCATGTTTATTCCTATTAAAGAAGCCACTATGCCTAGTAACCAGCAGGCTAAATAACGCCATGATGTCATATTTATATTAAACAATTATAAATTAGGTTCGGTAACAACGTTTTCGGTATCAAGTACTTGCCTATTTCACATATGTCACAGCGCTAACACCATTTGTAATTCATATTTGGTGGGGTATATTTTAGTTCCATCAAGAGATTAACTTGATAGCATATAATTGTACTATCATCAAAATTACATACATTTGCAATGGTTCCAATCTATATGAGAATTGGATGAAAATCATCTTTCTAGATTAGTTTACAAACAAACATGCATTCTCAGTCCAATAATAAAAGTGTATTAAACTATACGCAAATTCTCACTGAAACATTGAACTATTGAAGTTTATCAAATTATATCTGCATGTAGATGTCGTATAGATATTTATCAACAGATATGCTTTCTACTTTGCTAAAAATTGCTAAAAATAATCCCTTATTTTATAGATATTGTCACATCATTGACATTTGTATTGACTCTCACATATATTATCGAGAATGATTCAAGATAGATTTATTACAGAAATGATTACCTACTTTCATGGGTAACTTGCTATATATTTGTTGTCACTTGATTTTAGACATTTAGATCTAAATATATTACGAATGAATTCGTTTGCTATAAAAGGTAGTTCAGTCGTTACCGTCAAACAAAAAAGTATAGAATTCGGTATGCTAAACTTACATATTACAGCTTTACCATGTATAGTGTTCAAAATATATCGTTTATTTTAACATGCATAGTGTTCATTTATGATAAAATGCACTATGTGTTGTACTCTTCAAAACTTATCTTGGCAATGATTGATTATTCAGTATTTTTGGTGTGACAGTTGCAAATTATCACCATGATATATGAATATATTTTTAATAAATCCGAAGTGAATGGTTTTTTTAATTATTAAATTAATGTATTCAATTTTAAGAGTATAAGACATTTATTTTTTAAAGAAATACAAAGAACCGCTTTCCTGCCTTAAGAAAACAAATTGTTCTTATAAAAATTTAGAGCTTTTTGCATACACCCCGGGCATGTTCAAAGTCTCAACTTTAGAAATAAATATCTCGCAGTCGATCAATAAATAATGGACATTGGACCTTATTGTCATATTTTAATTTCATCCAATTCTTAGATTTTAAGTTAGCCGCCTTTAAATGTACCTTTCTCTGTACCTTGCGATGATTCTGTAATATTCTGGTACATTGAATTGACACCATTCGAACACATGTTTGTAGAAGTGATGTTTTAGAAATAAAATTAAAAAATTACTGTTAAATTTACTGTTACATTTGTACAATAAGCAAATTATAGTAAAAAACAAAATAATTGAACCAGTTTTTTAAGGACGTTCATACATGACGCTTGATAGTATATAGTTATCCTCTCTCACAAAATTAAAACCTATCGTCGATCATTTCAAAGAGTAATTAACGATTAAAAATCCAACTTTTAACACAGCGTCTTATGGAGAATATGATTTTTTTGTACTTAAAATTATAATAACTATATTATTAAAGTAGTTTCCATAATAAATACTCATATTGTTTATAAATATTCTTTGAAATGCAGTTTAAATAATTGCATTAAAAAAATGGTGTTGACGAACGTTTGAATTAATTATTTCATAAAATTAGAACTGTTTTGTCAGGTTTGTTTTTTGCCACCATATTTTGAAAACGGGCGAAAATTTCTAATTTACATTTACAATAAATACTTCAGACAAATAAAAAAAGGTTATAAATCGTTGTAAGATTATAACTTTTTTAATACGCAGGTCCAGAATGTGATTTTTCGTTTTAAATACAAACAATATATTATTTATTCGAATGTACATTTTTCTATAATTCTTTGACAGAAAAATTTGAGTGAGAACTTTTACTAAATGGATTAAAGGGTGAATGCATTTTTTTTAAAAATTTGTTTTGAAATACATTTTTATGAAATGAACATCTACAAATCTAATAAAAACCGATTCGGATATACTGGTTTATTCACGCACCAAATTAGCAAAAAATAATATATCTTCCCGGATATTAGTTACAATAAGTTAATTCATACTGACGATGGCTACTTTGTTAGAATACGTGTTTATAAAATACAAATAATCAAGCGATTGGGGAAAATTTTGAAATTAAATTCATAAAGTAAATTCTTATGAGGACAGGGGGTACCGGTGATATATAAATATACCTACTTTCAAACACCATGTTAGGCGCTGCTTGTAATACTTGTAAAACAATATAATAAAAACAGATTTGGACCATTTTACGGTGCTTATGATGGTGGACAGGACATTGCATATAATCAACTGCCGTACAGGCATTACCGTCAAATTTGTTGTTTTTAGAAAAAGACTTGTTTACGTTTTTAAAAAAGTCGATTACGATAACAAATCTTCAGACTTCAGTCAATTATCTATACATCAATAATAATTTATATTTGAAATTAAACTATTGTATCTTTTTTTTCCAATGAATTTTAAACACAAGGCACCTATGCTCCAAAATAGTTAAATTATACATATTTTTGAACCAAGTTTCGTGGCGTATTTTCGAAAAGATGATCAGCTCGATGGTACCCTATTACTGTATTGTCAATAGAATTGCATTTATTTTACATAGTTTAGAATGAATCGATTCTAAACAATTATAAGTGGGAAAAAGTGACTTCTTAGGTTTGTTTACAAACAAAACGTTCATGCCAATCTAATATAATAACATAAGTAAAAATAGCATGTAGTAGGAATTTTATAATAGCATGTGTGTCTATCAAGTTTCTTTGTAAATATTTATTACAGTATTACAATATATAGATTTTTCGAATACAGTTAATAATTTGTTCTTTTTATAGTGAGTACTTTCAATGTAAAAGAATATTAAGTTGTAAGTCGTGTACCTGAAGGAATTGCGGATATTCATGAACTATAAAAAACAGGAAATGGTAATATCTTAGATATTTAAGGAGGATATTGTTCATAAAGAAAACGTCTGGTATACTATATATGATTTATGAATTATGAAGTTTATCCGTAATAAAAAAATATATTGGGTTAAATTTTAATGTTTTTTGGGTTAATACACCCCTAAATTACATAGCCGTACACAGTTAAAATATTTAGGTAAATTGAAAGAAAACGTAGTTTATTCTGTAATGCAAAAGGTACGAATAATCGAAGGAATCAGTTCTCTGAACTTACTACGCAACTAATTTGGTAGAACAACGCGGCATAGTTCAAATTATTATCCATAGTATGACGTAAATTTATAAATTTGCTGATTGAAAGTGATTATGTCCTGAATAAAAAATGTTTATTATTGAAATTAAATGAAAAAAATTAAATTTAATGTATTAATCATTGTTTTACTCCATGTATATTTATGCATCTAGTCACCAAGTTAGAAAACGTGTTAATTCTTGCTACTGCAAATTAAAATAAGAGCGATAGCTCGTTGAACTCGTTATGACGTACTAGAAAAATGTGGAAAAATTTTTAAACCCGCACATAAACAATTGGGCTTGAAAACGAGTGATTCGGCTCCGATTGATTCCGACACTTGAACAAAAAAATTTTTTCAACCCATTAAATGAATAATTGAAAAAAAAAATTTTTTTTTCAACCCAATGAATATTAAGGAAAGAAAAAATTCAGATACTTACTAGATACTTAAACAATAATCCGTCGGCAAAAAATTTTTACTCCAATTTTTTCATTAACTATGCTTTTGTTTCCAATCTGGAGAACCCCGATAATTTTAAAAATAAATATCTGGAATTTTTTTCTTCTTCTAGGAGCTATTCTTTGAGGAATTTAAAAAAGATTCCCCGTTGGGGAATAACATAAATTCAAATATTTTAATTCGCAGTATCAAGAATTAACACGTTTTTAAACTTGTTGACTAGATTATTTTACCAAATTGCGAACAAATTTCTTTCTATCACTTTGGGTAGTTAATTGAGTTGGTCACTCATCTCTGTCTAATGGGAACTGACGTCACGACGTTTGGTGGTTAAAATTCTAACTATGTTAAGGCTGAATTGCATACTAAAAGAAAAATAAACTATTTCTTTTTTAACAACATTTGAACCTGTCCAATTGAAAATTTTATTCAAAGAAAGCATTGTATCATTAAATTAACTGTCACTTATGCACAAACATGACTTCAATGTTTAAGCATTTAGCTTAAGTGGTATTCACTGCCTGTAGGTAGTATCGGCTAGCCACGTGGTGTTGTTCCACTTTTTTATTTTTTACAGTGTATGATAATTCGTATTTTGTGTATTTGTTAAGTAAGAAATGATCATAAACATATCTGAAGAGATTTTTATAGCATTACACCATATAGTCATATATGCGAACCATTTCGGACTGACGCATAAATAAGTATAAAAAATATTAAAAATTATTATGAACAAATTTTAGCCCGACTTTTGGTGTAATTAGTGATTCATTTAAATGTACTTTTTTGTCTATGGATTTTTTGACAGATGAAGCGTGAGTCGTGTTAACCTTTCATGGTATTTTTGTTCAGTAAATATAGCCCGGTCCTTATTCAGTCTTTGGGCTCTTGAAAAGCTTGAAAATCCACTGTTTTCGACAAACAGTTTGTTTAGTGATGAGGCTTAACGGATAAGTCAACAAACAAAATTGCCTTATTTGGTCTGAAGAGCAACCTGAAGAGAGTCAAGAGCTGCCATTACATCCAGACAAAACAACGATTTGGTGTGGTTTATGGGTGGAATCATCGAGGCTGGTCAGAACGTAACTGTCAATGGCCACCGTTATCGTGCCATGATAACGGACTATTTGTTTCCTGAAATTGCTGCCTGTGATCTCCAGGACATTTAGTACCAACAAGTCGGCGCCACTTGCCATACAGCAGACGTGAAACCATGGCTTTCTTGCGAGAACAATTTGGTGAACTGTTAATTTGGCGCTTCGGAACGGTGAGTTGGCCGCCTAGATCCTGTGACATCACACCCCTAGACTTTTTCTTTTGGGGCTATGTTAAGTCCAAAGTCTATATGGATAAGCCACGTACGATTGAGCATCTGGAAGTCAACATTACTCGCGTTATTCGCCAAATACCGCTCGGAAATTGGAACTGCAGAATGTACCAGGTTAACCGCAGTTACGGACAGTATTTGAAAGAAATAATCTTTAAAAAATAAATCTAAAGAATGGTTCTTTTGTATGATAATAAAGATAACCCGATACTATTATGGTCTAAGATCCGGCATTAGTGAAAACCTTCCCTCATCTGTTAATTGAATGAGATAATTTTTAAAAGGCAGATAACAATATTATAAATGTAGGAGTGCAATGTCTGCCACCGTAGTCCTGCTGCCTATATCATATTAATTAATTAATTAATTAATATGATATAGTGTCTTTGTTTGTTGCTCGAACAAATATATTTGTCTCTCTCTCTACGTAGAACACATTTTTTGAAAATATTATTACTGTGATATTATAAAATATATTATATATAATAAATATATAATTAAATTATTTGCAGCCCATATAAAAAAAATTTTTAAGTAATAAAATTTTCAAAAAATGTGTTCTACGCAGAGAGAGAGACAAATATATTTGTTCGAGCAACAAACAAAGACACTATATCATATTAATTAATTAATTAATTAATATGATATATGCAGCAGGACTACGGTGGCAGACATTGCACTCCTACATTTATAATATTGTTATCTGTCTTTTAAAAATTATTTCATTCAATTAACAGATGAGGGAAGGTTTTCTAATGCCGGATCTTAGACCATTACATATTAAGTTACATATACATTTCTTCAAAATAAAACTGTTCTCTATTTCATCAAACTTAAAACAGGCATCAAAAAATACTACCGCGCTTACTCAACAAATCAGTTGCATGAATAATTACTTGAAAAGTTACATGTGTAAAATAGCCCATAGTATATAATAATTGTTTTTATCTATAACGATGACACATTTTATTTTTCTGTTTTGTGGTTTATTACCTCAATTACATTATAAAAAAGATATAATTTTTCAATGCAATCACAGTTGTCAAATCCAAAACTCGCCAACACAAATAATTGTTAATAAATTGATTGATCAATTTAAAATAGTAGCTGAAATTTTATTTAATTAATTTTCACTCACAAACAAATAATAATATGGAATACCACAAATTAAAGCACTATACAAGGAATATTATTTATTCCGGTTGAATTGATAAATACTGATACAATTGTCACGAAGTTCTAAAGCTAATAATTTTCGAAATAATGTTTATACAACTAAAAAATATAAGCCTTTATCTTTAAGCCTTTTGATCAGTATAATTTATACGAACATCTCCGTATCTAAAAAATTATCTAGTAAAAATTATTTGATCCAACAAAATTCAGATCTTAATAAAAGTGATTCTCTTCCATTTGTGTCAGGATAGATAGACAGATAGATTATAGAGGCTGCCCTTGGCGTGCTACACTTCGGCCATAAGGTCCATTCTGATGCCTAAGGATGTGAGTGGAGTGCAAGGAATTTTTATGTATAGACTAGGAATTGGTAGAATATGCGGCTGCAGGCGACTATGATAGGAAGTATGCCGATATTCATCTGGGGTTCGTGAAGGAAACTGTAGAAAACCGTCTCAAGCATAGCCAGTTACTTCGTTTCTTGTCCATACGCCGACAGTTTAGTCAATTAACCGTCCCCCTTTTTTTTTTCTTAATAATTGACAAACTGTCGATGTCGGGAGTCGAACCCATAACCTCCCAGTTTCCAAGCTGGTATACTGCGCAGGAATGACGCTTTAGACCGCTCGGCCACTTGGACTGGTGTACTCTATACTACTATGAACCACAAAAGTTGATTTCATTTTTAAAAATTTTATAATTGATTTGTGCCTTATTGATGCGGTTGGCGAGAAAATGCTTCGGATAAAAGTTGTTCATTAGAAATATAGTAACAACTTTTATTCGAAATTTTTTTCTCGAAAACCTAATGGAAAAGGCACAAATCAACTATAAAATTTAAAAAAATGACATTAACTTTTGTGGCCAAGTGTACATAGATGTATTAAAAAAGAATGTTTACCGTTAAAAAAAAAAAATATATATATATATATATATATATAAATTTAGAAAAAAATTTATAATATTACTAATAAAATAATTCCCTGTAGATTATTATAAAAAGTAAAACTCATCTTACAAATTGAAATCAATGAATGTTAAGTGTATTTACCTTGACTGTACACTGTATACACATATATTGCTCGAACATTCCGCCATTCCTTTTTAATAGTAGGTAGTAAAAGCTACCACCACATGACATATATTTATTTTGTTTTTCGCTGACAAGGAGTCATTTATTTTGCCTGAATAAAGAAAAAGTTTTACTTAAATTTTACTACCATATTTCGACTTCAATAATGGAAGAAGAGGGAAATCATTAAAATGAAATATCTTAAACATGCATATAACATATAGGGAATACTATAATAATTCATACAGGTGATTTAAAATCTAAAGAACTATATATTCAGTTGAAGAATGCTTGAAGAACACTCAACTGAATTAAAAAAGAGACACAACTGAAAAAATATTAGCTAAATGGTGGAGAGCAAAATTTCAATGAAAAACTAAGAAATGCCGAACAAGATCACCAGTAAAAAAATGTCCATGCGAATTATATTTGTCATTTATGTAAAGTACGGTAAATACTAAAAAGTATAAATATTTTAGTGTTTTATCTTCAAGAAATTAAACACTTATTAAAACGGATGTGAATCTCCATACGATTCTTCAATTAACTAACTATAACATATTCTCTAAACATGAAATAAAAAAAATGTGTTCTAAAGAAATGCACTAAAACTTAGTAGGTCGTTTAGATGGTCTACCCATATTTAGACAAATAAAATCAGTTATAGAACTTCAAAGTCACTAAAAAGCGAGAAATAAACCTAGTTTGACAAAATGGAAACCCGACTTCAAAAATCAAATATTCTATATCAAAAAATGCACTAAAAAATAAAAAAATAATTGCACATTCTTGTGCCAATTGAAGTTCACCTAAGCAAAAATTTTTAAATATATAATATGTACAATTATTGTTATTTTTGGAGGGGGTATCGAAAAGTTATGTGAATTTCTCAATGCTGACATCGACTCCAAAAATAACAATAATTGTACATATATATTTAAAAAATTTTGATTAGGTGAACTGTATGTGTTTTTTAGTGTTATATCTTCAAGAAATTAAACACTTATTAAAACGGATGTGAATCTCCATACGATTCTTCAATTAACTAACTGTAACATATACTCTAAACATGAAATAGTGAAAATTTCACTAATTGCGTGAGTGAAGCTATATTAACTTAATAATCAATGTTTTTAACAACCAATTAGCGAAATTTCACTAGTTACTCTAGTGCTCAGATTTTCACTATATAGTTAGTTGTTTGCACTAATAAACTAGTGACATTTTCACTAATTGTTGAAGTGAAACTTATATTAACTTTGTAATTAGTGTTTTTGACAATTAATTAATAAAATTTTTACTTGTTGCCCAAGTTGCTCAGATTTACACCAATTGAGTTGTTTTAACTAATTACATAGTGATATTTGTACTTACTGTCTTAGTGAAACTTTTCTACAACTAATTAGTGCATTTTTCACTAATTCTAATCTTCACTAATTGCTTCAGTGTTATTAACAACTCATGAGTAAAATTTTTTGTTATTACTCTAGTTGCTGGAAACGTCACGTGCAATAGAAAGAGAGAGAACATAGATTTATCTTAGATTGAAATTAATTACCAAAAATAATAAATTGTGTGTTTAAACTTCAATAATTAATGAACTGTTTTTAAATATCACGAAATTATTCTTAAGCGATAAAAAATAACTTAAAAACCACAGAACATGTCATTCTCACAAGTGACATGTTCTGTTGTGATTAATATATATATAGTTATAAAACACTGTTTAGTATAATAAAATTAAAACTGCAGTGTATTATTTGAATGAAAATAGAAACATTTCCAAAGCAAAGCAAGTTTCAATAACTGCAATAGAAATTTTGACTGATCCAATCAGTGAAATAGTTTAATTTAAATCTTCAGTAAATTCAACTTATTCAATTAGATATATGATTTCACTATTGTAAAAGTGAATTTCATATTTACTTATCGAAATAGCGAATTTCATAGTCAGTCATTAAATTAGTGATTCTCATATTCACTAATTCATATAGTGAGTATTCACCTATTCTGCGTGGTACACTTAAACAAATAATGAATATACACTTCAAATTAGAGAAAAACCACTAGATTATTTAAATCTTTTTTTTTTTATTAGCTATTCTTTATTTTAAAATTGACTTTGTAGAATATTTAGAATCCCAAGCTTGCAAATTTACTGTTCCGTAATAAAAAAATAGAAAATAATAAAATTTCTCAACGGTGTTCTCAGATGTTTCACGACGACTCTCTTGGTAACAAGGCTAGCGACAGCAACTTACTGTCTTAACTACCTAACGACCCACAGACGAAGAACTTTTCAAAGCATAATTGAATTTTCTAGATAAATAGATAGGAAGATAGATAGATAGATAGATAGATAGATAGATATACCTTGAGGTATAAAAAGTATTGCACTTCGACCTTATCCCCTTCTACTTCAGTTTGGCAGGATTGGCTTCTTCCATATCTTGGCAATGGCCAGAAGCTTGCTTATCATGTTTTCCTGAAGGTTCATATATATGGGGTAAGATGCACCGAATATCATATATCTGCTGTAACCGAGAGGTTCGTTGTTAAAGTGGAGTGATATTGTGTATATCAAAGGTTGTATCCTGTTCAGATTGATTGCATCGACAGACATCCAGACAGTCTGTTGGATTCCGTAAAAGTAATTTCCCAAATTTTTGTTGCAGTATATTTTCTCAGTAAGTGATAACGGTGTTTTAACGTTTATCCACTCGTTGATCACTTGTTTACATGCTATCCTTGGAATTCCTAAAAAAGGTATAATGAATTCTTTAGCCTATATCTATATTTTCATTAATTTTGAAAATGTTTTCTCACAATATTCTACAATCATGAAAGCGGAAACAAACTAGTCACCTGTATATAAATTCAAATATATACCGAGTACAACATATACCTATTGTAGATGACAGTGAAAAATACAGTCATGAAATGTACAATATCTCATGTAAATTGGAGCGATATGGTGTTAGTGGGACATGTACAAGTATAGATGTTCTAACAATAATAACAGCGATACAATATGACTACATACCTCACATCTATACTGTACATTTATTCGAAACGAATACAATCAACACTACTATACTGTATATTCATTCTTATGTAATAGCCGCCATTCATTATAAGTCCTTCAATTCCTTAAATTTCAGCTACAAACCGACACCATATACATTTAGAACACTGATTTCATATTACCACCATACCAACTATCATCCGTTCTATATTTAACGCCTATTTTACATGATTCATATTAATGGCCATTTTTATTTTCTCTAGTTAAGTCAATTTTGTAATATCGAAAAGGTTTGAATGTTTTTTATTGTTCAAAAAAAAAACATGAAACATATCCAGTAGAAATTTATAAAAAAATATATCGAAGCAGCTATTAGTTTTATACAATAAGTAAAACAGTTGTATATTGTGAAACATAGGAAATTGCTAATAACTCGAAAATCGTCCAAATTGAAATAAATCTATAGTGTTTTAAAACGTTAGTGAATAACCTTTCCTGTTACTCTTTTGATGTGAAACATTTCTTGCGGCGGGTTAGACCGTTGGTTATCTGTCAACGGCCTCGCGAAATTTTATCACCACGTGATCAACAAGTTATTCATAGGTGATATTACATAAAACAAATTAGTTTTTAAAAGGATGCTCATAGATGGTGGTACATATACATGTTCAAAAACTCATTCATAGGTGGCAATGCATATTTTCTATACAAAATAGTTAATACAAATAATAATAATAATAGTTTAAGTAACTGATAGAAAGAATTGAGCCGTTTAAATTTTTAAGACATTATTTAATTTTTAATTTTTTGGTATTATATTAATAATATGTATTTTTTTTTTTTTAAATCTGGAAATTTGGTTTTGATTATGCCATAGTATTTTATATTTCAAAAAGTCTAAGACCCGGAAAATTGTAATTTTAAAGTTCACAAAGAAACACAAACACTCATTTTGCACCCTTTTTCTCAGGTATTAACTAACAACAAAAACTAAATGACAATCAAACATTACAGTTGTCTGGGTTTGTTATACTCGACCAAGGTTACTGCGGTTTTATGTGTTTGTATTTCTAAGTGTCAAGAGAGTGAAAACGGCTATGTAATATTATTTTCTAACCTGCATATCATAATATATATTAACCCATTACTTAAAGGTAAAATTTCTCACTAATGATTTCTACCTTTTAAGTATAATTTCCTGAATTGCTGTTGTACGTCAAATACGGGTATTAAATAAGCTTTATATGGGTATTCAATGGTTATTTATATCGTTCACTGTAAACAAACAATAAACATTATATTATCTCAGAGTTGTAACATAAACATCCAATTTGGTGGTATATATAGTCTGTAGTTTTGTCGACCATTTGGTTCATTGGTTCATACTTCCCTTCTTAATGCCACGAGTATATGTCGTATTCATTGAGAGCATTAATATCCACCATATGACAAGCCTATTATAACGAACAAACTATTTAATGTTCAAATGTTGTTTATACTAAAGTTTAAGGAAATTAATAAATGGTATTATATTTAAGGTTACCTAAATTTGTTTGACTTTTATAATTAGGTGGGAATTTATTTTGAATTAGATTATTGTTTTAAATTAATTACTTTTTAGTTACCTGAATAATGGTTAGCTAATTTGTCTAATCCGTGGTCATGATAAAATTGTTCAATATCTTTGTTCTTCGTCTTTTAGAATAATTATTAAATTTGTGTCGGCTTTTTTGGTAAAATTGACTATTCATACTTTTCTAGGACGGAAATGTAACGGAAACCATTATGAAAGGCGCCCTTATTGGTGGAAAATATTTTAACTCATTAGAAATCAGTGAAATCTTTAGAACTGCTATTTTATACATTTTAAATTATTATTTTTTCAAAGCAAAACCTTCTAAATATATGTAATATTAAACGAGCTAAGTAAACTAATCGAGTTTTCATAAAGGAAGAGATTGATTTTTCAAAGCCATTCTCCACATATTATATAAGTTACAATATTAGAGTTATAATATTATATTGACTTTATCTAGTATACTGTATACTGATAAACAATAAAAGAAACTCACTTTTTCTCACATTTTACCCCTCCAATATATTCGATAGTTTTTGAGTAGATCCCTGGATGTTGAAAATAATTTCAAATTTTCCACTTAAAACAATAGTTTATATTTAGTTCATTATATCAATGTTAGGTGGTCTAACTGTAGTAGAGACAATTCTTTGTAGTTACTAACTACGTAAAGGAAGTGTCATGATTTTGTGTAAGATACACCATTACGGTAATTCAAAATATATGTTGTTCATCTTTATTTAAATATAATTTTATTTGTTGTATTAAATGTTGATAAAATATTTCAACAACACAAACAACATAATTGTGTATTATTTTTTGTATTCAACGATTGACAATAAACTGTCTAAAATTAGTTTGAATTATTGTGATTTTTATTCAACGCAACATTTCACGTGCGACCTCAAACTTTCAACACTGGAAACAAAAAAATTCTTTCTTGCCGTCGTCTTTCTCGGAAGTAGTGATGAACAAAGCAAGACCAAGACCAAAACCAAGACAGTCTTGGTATCTGTCTCGGTCTTGCTTGTCCGGTCTTGGCCTTGGTCTTGCTCAAAAACTTGTGGTCTTGGCCTTGCGTATTCAGTCTTGGTCTTGGACTTGCTCATTTAGTCTGTTACTTACTACTTACGTCGTTTTGGATATTTTTCAAGGCTTTTTATAGGTATAAATTATAAATGATCAACAATTAATATCTGTAATTAATTAAGCTTTATTTTACAATAATCAAAAAATTTTACCGTATTCTATTGGTATTTATAGTAAAAATATAAAAAAATTAGTTTTTTACATCAATCATGTGTTAACCAGACATGGGAAAAGAATAGCTACTGCAAGAATATTCTTGTAGATAGTTTTTTTCAGACAATGGTACAGTTTATCAGTATCTTTTTTTATATGTGATGTTTAAATTTAGTGGAGTAAACTTGAAATCTTAAACACACAAAATGTTTTGTTCCAACAAGAACATATATTGAAGTTACGTCAAATATTCTCATATATCCTATTTACAACGGAAGTTATAATTTTTAGTTTAGCCTTGCACTTTGGTCTTGGCCTTGCATTCTCGGTCTTGGTGTCGGTCTTGTTCTTGTTCATTCTGTCTTAGTCTTGGTCTTGCTAGTAGATGTATGGACTTGGTTATGGTCTTGGTCTTGCAAAATCGCAAGACCAAGACAAATTTTGCTCATCACTACTCGGGAAGTATCGATTGAAAAAAAAATGTGTACACTACAAACTACAAAGTATGAGTTCTAGATGACATTTGATGACGTGCAGTTTTTGTTGGGCCAACCTGTGAATTTAATAAGATAGGGGAATAAATTAAAATAGGGGAATTTAACTGTAATTCGAGTAGAATTATTTATCTATGGATTGAATAAATATGAGAGATAAAGAGTTGGATTTCCTTCAAGTTAGTTACTGTATGTGTATGTAATTGTGTTTTAGTAGGAATGTTATAATGTTATTATACGATTATAGTCATTCTGTTATTTACACTATGTTAAGATGTTAACAGTTATAAAACTTTAGATATATACTTGCTAACTGAAGATAACCCTTAAACATTCATATAAAATACATCTAGAAATGTTATAAAATATATATTGCTACCCCTTCTTTATTTATTATTAACAAAAGTACTTGATTTTCGATGATGCAAATTGTTTCAATAATTTCAAAATTTATTTATCAAATTCTTTAACTCTTAAAAACTTATGAGATCTAATGTAGAACCAAGCACTCATAAAGTCTACATATTGATCAAAGAAAATTGTATAGATTTACTATTTCGCTTAACTGTATTTATTACAAATACCTTGATCCTCAGTGCGTACTCAATGAACATTAAGCTGCTATTATCTTCAGAGTATGGTCCTTGAAGATATACCTATAAGCACAAAGCAGCAGTTCGTTTTTCATGACCAACTCTCTGTTGGTAAAGTTACTCATGACGTCATGTTCCAAGATGGCGGCTTTCGCAGAGTTGAGACTGACTACTCTCTATATAATTTTTGCCAAAAGATGTTATTGCCCTAAAAAGCAAAAACCAATTAGTGGAGTAAAATGAGGAAACAGCTTCGGAATTTGGAGAAACAGTGTGAATTTTTGATATTATCTTCTAAAGTGTATCGGTAATATGTGGTAAAAATCCTCTACATGAAAAGGGCGGCTAAGAAAATTATTTAACAGAATAGGAGCAAAAACACGGTTTTTCGCGAAAAATTTTGAAAATTTATTTTTTTTGCAAAATTTGCCTGCGCCAATCGATAAAGGAGAAAATTTTACGTAAAGAACATAAATACAAATTTTTATTAGGATCGAATGTGTGGGAGCTATGGATTTGTTAATTTAGGTCACATCCGTCTTCATAGTACACGCGTGGGAGTCAAAAATGTGGTACGCTCCGTACAAAAATGGTATAACTTTTGACTAGTAAAAGCAAATGCTAAAAATTAAAATTCTAATGTTACTTATACGATCCAGGTGGAGAAGTAAAAAAATTTCTTTAAACAATTATTAGTAACTAATTATTTGCAAAAAATAACCTATTTTGGTAAATTTGCCATACATCTTTAAACTAACTTTTTTGACTAATTTTATTTTACTAAATAGACAATAGCAAATTTGAACATAATTTGCATTGAACATATCTTGCTTTGAAAGTTCGAGGTATTTGTAACAAATATAGTTATGCGAAACGGTCAAGTCTTATAACTTTATTTGATCAAGATGTAAACTTACTTAGTGTTTGCGCCTCTACATGAAATCTTATAACTTTTTAAGGGTTGTGGTCTATTGTTAAGATCAAATAGTGTACCATGCATCTTAAAACCTGAGCAGGAAGTGGCTTAAAATTTTGTGGTCAGATATATACAATGTATAGCGTATTATTAATAAAAAGCGCAAAAGAAAGATGTATAAAATACACTTGCTAGTTGTGTGTAGGGTTTCACCGAGGCTACGAGGTAACCTCGAGGTTCAAAATTTAAACCCTCGTTACTAACCGAGGCGAGGCGAGGTATATCGTCATAAAAACCTCGCATCGGTCGAGGCGAGGCGAGGTATGTCCTCACTAAAACCACGCCTCGGACGAGAAATTTTTATTTATATCTACAGTGTCAGTGACAGTGTAAGCATTTAAAAAATGTATGTAATGTTAATACATGTTAAGTGTTATATCTTACTCTTACGTATAAAAATAAAATAAAATATTGTATCTATTAAAAACATTTACTACAAGAATATATATAATACTGTAATACTAACTATATTATGTAACGTATGTTTTAATTATTGTTATTTCAATGAATAATTAAATTAATAAATTTAAAAGAATTGAAAAAAAATACAGACAAATTGAGAACCATCCTCCTTTTTGAAGTCGGGTTAAAAAGTTTAATTTCCTTTATACTTACAGTAACTTGTATATGGGTTTCGTATTGGAAATCGTGGAAGCATTTTGAAGAACCTCTTATATAGTTCTTAAAACATCACGGGATATCATCTTTTCATAATATTTTTTTTAGGCCAAATTTTTTTGAATTAACTGTTTTCATTCGAGGAGTCATAAAAATTTAGAGACTAAGCAACGTATATTCCGTGTTTTAAAGACATTTATTTTCTAACAAGTTGTTTTAACCATATTATGTACATTCATGCAAAATAAGTCAAATTTAGTAAAAATTTTACCTCGGGCGAGGCGAGGCGAGGATGATAGCTAACCCAACCGAGGTGAGGCGAGGCTGGCCAATATTCTACCTCGGACGAGGCGAGGCGAGGCGAGGTTGATATTTAAAAAAGCGAGATGAGGCGAGGTGATACCAAAACCTCGCCTCGCCTCGTGCCTCGTAAAACACTAGTTGTGTGCCAAACAGGTGAAGCAAAACAGAAGTTCGCAGCAATTTTTACAACACTCACTTTCAGTGTTGTTATTATAAATTATGAATCGATTATTATCGAAATTTTTTGCCAAATATTCACAAATTTATTGCTCTTTTACAAACATTTTATGATAGTCATGTTCAAAATATCATTCTTGAAATAATTTTACTTTTTTCATATTTTAATGTGTCTTTTTGACAACAACAAATAATTTTACATACATTCATAAGCAATAAAAAAGCATAATAATATTTACTAGCGAATACTAGGCGTAGTGTAATAAAATATTTTCACATTCCGTAGAGATGTAGTATTAAAAACTAAACTCTATACATCATGTTAATATAATATGTATAATATTGTAAAATATCCGATTTTATTTGTTCGATGTCCTCTGACCAAAAGTATCTCAAAAACTGTTTACACTAACAAGTTTAAGTTTTGCATGGAGGTATGTTACATCAAAGGCGTACGTCAGCTGTGTTGAACACGACAAAGCTATGTTTAGAGAGCTAAAAAAACTGATCAATACATGTTTTAAGTTGTGGGAAAAAAATTAACAAGACGATCGCCTCTTAGTTTACGCATTGACAATACTGGCTGGCTTTGAAAAAGAAATACGTCACGCGAAATAAAAATTTACTGTATAATTTTTTCTCCCCAAAGCGTGTGATGTAACCTGTCGGTGTCTCCTTGTAAATGGCCACTTTTTTTGTTTTAAACCACTTTTTTATGTTTTAAACTATAAAGAATCACAGGTATATGATGGAGGTTAGTAAATAAAATACAAAAATAACCGAACATAATATTGTTTTATAAAATGAATCAATTTTTAGCGAATTTCCTCCAAAGGAAAATTTGTATAAATGTATATATATATATATATATATATATATTCATATATACATATATATATATATATATATAATATATATATATAATATATATATATATATATATATATATATATACATTTATACAAATTTTCCTTTGGAGGAAATTATATATATATATATATATATATATATATATATATTCATATATACATATATATATATATAATATATATATATAATATATATATATATATATATATATATATATATATATATATATATATATATATATATATATGCATATGCATATATACATATATACATATATGCATATATGCATATATGCATATATGCATATATACATATATACATATATACATATATACATATATACATATATACATATGTAATTTTTTAAAATGTCTGTGGACTCTCTAGCGGTCACAGTTTTATTCCCATTGGAATGAAATTTGGTATTTGAGTAGCTTTTGGTATTCTAAAGGTTGCTAATCCGAGCGATTGGAAAGGGAAATTTGAGGGAGGGGGAAACACAAAATTTGACTATCTCCCTTAATATTTGAAAAATCGAAAAATTTATCAGGAGTTAAGTTGTAGGTACTAAGTTTTACTGTAATTTTGTTTCTTATCATTTTTCTGCTACACTAATATTTACTTAGGAGTAAAGTTGTAGAAAATCAACTTTACTCCTCATACATTTTTCGATTATTCTAATATTAAGACAGATATTTAATATTTTGTGTTTGTTTGACCCAAATATATGAAATATATTTTATTTAAAAAAATTTTGATTGTCGTTTCCATAGTAACTATAAACTATAATCGTTATACATCGTTCTATTTTGGCTAATAATAAATTTAATTTTTGCATTTACTAAAGTCGGATCAGGTATTATATTTCATTTTGATCACACTAAAATTATGACCGCTAGAGAGTGATTTATGTATTCTAAGGAAATTCGCTAAGTTGACGCAGCTCCTGTGTAACGAATTTTTATTTTCGCATTAGCCTTCTTATAAATATATTATCGTTTATGAAATTGCATTACCATGAGAACCAATAATTTTGGAATTTATAGTTTTGATTAAAATTTTTAATAAATTACTATTTATATACGATGTTCGACATACAGTCAAAAACTAAATTCCTAAAATGTTTAAACTTTGCATAAATGTATATAATTTTATTCAATATAACTTGAGATTTATTTAATGAAGTTTCTCTCAAGTTTAAGCCGTGACACTGATATTAAAAATTCGGTTGCTTGGGTTATAATTATTGAACACGATGTAAATGATTTTTTTCAAAGAGCTGCGATTGTATCATTGAATTTTAAACGGGTTTCATTTGGTAAACACAACATGTAATAACAGAAGAATGAAAGAATATCAAAGCATGACAAAAGAAATTTATAATGTGCAATATTATACAATGATTTATAATCACAATTTGTAATATAAAAAGAAAATAAAAAATTCATACATACATATACCAACAGATATATGGTCTCATATCTACCTAAGCCTCTAATTTAGAACATAATATAAGTTACGCGCAAGGCGGCAATATATGAAGAGTAAAACATTTTCATTGTTTTTGTACTATGTAATTTATTAAATTTTCCCGTAGCTTTCGACGACCGTAATAACTTCAGACATCAACAAACATACACATATATATGAAAAATACGATTTATACATGTTTTTACTGAATTATTACATTACATCCCTTGGTCCGGGAGGATGCGTACATTTCAGTAAGTTATTTTATTCCAGCTGATTTTACTACCAGTAATCTCATAACTAGCCTTCTTAGTATCAGCTGGAAGGGGCGAGTTGTGGTAGTCCGTGGAAGTGAATCACGTCAAAAAAAGAATCCTTTCAAGTGATTTTATACCATTTGAAAATTGCTATGAATTTGCTGAAAAATGTTATGTGCACCGTACCGTGCAAGAAAGCTTGGGTTCTATACGTGGGTTCTATATAAAAACTGAGATTTAAAAAAAATTATATCTCTTTGGTCCGAACGA
Source organism: Nineta flava (assembly GCA_963920215.1). Classification (NCBI taxonomy): domain Eukaryota; kingdom Metazoa; phylum Arthropoda; class Insecta; order Neuroptera; family Chrysopidae; genus Nineta; species Nineta flava. Next base: position 68,578,041 of record OY986041.1, on the reverse strand, counting down.
AATTTACTAAAATTTTTTTGCTCATTTTATCCACTGGGGGGATAGATGAGTTTCAAAACTGTGTTTTATGGTATTTGATATTGGTTTGGTACCGATAAACTGATTATGGAACAATTTCTTCAAATGTCCTTCGTATCTATATAGTAAATGATGGAAATGACTATTGTTAATTACGAACCATTTTAACCTATTTATGATGAATTATAAACTTGTCGCCAAGGTATCTTCAAAATTCGTAGTCCGCGTACCTCCTACGCGTCGAATTATTAATTATTTTTTTATATACGTTAGCACATGCAACATCGTTGTGTAAGTTTTCATGTGACCTAAAATGCCTTTCAAAGAAGATAATCACACCCACCGGTGGCGAGTAAGCTAACGCTTTAATCGTTTATCGCTGATGCGTATATCCATGCTTATACTATCACTATAAGCATTGACAATGTAACTGCTAAAATGTAGCACTACTTCCTAGACTAATTTGCAAATATGTTTAATGTTTGTAAATGTTTCCTCCTTTTGTATATAAACATTAAATGTTTACCATGTACATCTACTCAATTTTTTTTTATTAAACGGGGTCATATTTATTTTCAATATTTTTTTTGTCGGATTTTGATATATTGTCAAGGACAAATTAATAATTCTAAGATTTACAAAACTATTTACAAAAATATTCGTCAGGTAGGAGCAAAGTCTAAGCAAATTTTCGTAGAGAAAGTAATGATGGTGATATATTTGTTAAATGCATTATGGGTTTCATTTTATTGCAAATATTTCTGAAAATAAATAGTTACAGAAAATATGGTCAGGAAATAAATTATAGTAAAATTTATTTTCTATCTATAGCACGGTAGTGCGTATGGCCAAGTTTAAGGGTACGTGGTCATGCATACTAACTGTAACTATTACTACAGGAAATATTAAGCCCAAAAAGAAATAAAAAGCTACAGTGCTGTGTCAAATGTAGAAAAAGGTTACAGTATTTTAACACTACGTTTTCAATCAAATCGTTAAGTAATAAATAGTTTAAAAGATATTTTAATTCAAAAATCAAAAAAACGTGACCACATTAAGCTGACGATAAAAATGTTAAGTGGTATCCCGATATCGAACATTTTGGCATGTTTTGTTTATAAATTTATAATAGTAATTTTTTCCAACTTATAACACTAAAGTTGAAAAAAGTTTATGCAGAAGAAATTTTTCGTATTTTTTTTTTTTTTAAGTTAGATTACCCAGATCGATTGGAAATATAATGGAACATAAAGACTTAAAACTTAAAAGACATAAAGACTTAAACTTCCTAGGGGAAATTTTCTTTCCCCTAGAAAAACTTTAATAAAATTAAAATGGAATCAAATTTAAAAAATACTAAAATAGAACGACCGTGCGTTAAGTATCTAATAATTGATTAAATTTAAATAAATTACTTTGTTGTTTATTTGTTATTCACTACATTCTATCAGAGTACAGGCACTACAAGTAATCTGCTACCTGAAATTAATTAAAATTAAAATTTGTCCGCACCCAAAACAGGGCAGATGAATTATGTTTGTCTATTCTTTTTACGTTAACATTAATTTTAAAAGATTGGTAGATAAAAAAAAGAACCATTTTATGATTGAAATGTTTTGTTGTATTAAATAGTTGATGCTGTGCAATGTTGCAATAATTAGGAAGTACTGGCAATAATTAGGACATTCTTGTTAAAACGTTTGTTTCCAGTTTTAATGTATATGGTGATATTTGAATCGATAGAGTATGTCTCGAAAGATTTTCTATAAACTAAACTTTTGTGTATATGCAACTGCTCAGCCATTTCATCTGAAAAACCTTGTATTTTTTAATTTTTAATTGTAACTAGTGGTTATTTAAATATGCAAAACATTTCGTGTAGCAAAATGAATTGTATAGCGAACATAATTTTCTACAACTTTACTCTTTATTCATTTTTCTAATATTAAGAGAGATATTTTATATTTTGTGTTTTCTTCTTTCTCTATGCCCCCTTTCCCCTTGACCTATGCCATTTAGTAAAAAAATTGGCTTTGCAAATACTAAAATCATATCAGATATGATATTTAATTTTGATCACGCTTTGCCCTTACGTATAAAGTATTTCTAAGAACCTCAAAATATCACTATAACAGAGACACTTAAAACTTGATGTCATTTTTTAAAATTTTATAGTCGATTTGTGCTTTATTCATTTGGTTTTCGAAGAAACATTTCGAATAAAAGTTGTTACTATATTTCTAATGAACAACATTTATCCGAAGCATGATTTGGAAGAACCGAATCAATAAGGCGCACATTAATTATTAACTTTAATACGACATCAACTTTTGTAGCCAAGTGTACCAATCAAGGCGACTTACAATTTTCTAAAATAATTGAGTTCTATAATACTCAATCAACCTATTTTTAAATATACATGCTTGACGAATACATGCTTGATATTAAAGTCAGTAATTAATTACATAATTTAAAATTTAATAAAGCCCTCTTCACTATTAACAAATGACATGTTATCCCCTATATTTCATAATAAATTATATTTAAATTATTATCTGTGCCTAGATATAAATTTGTGATAAATAGTATGCCAAACAGTTTCAACTTAAATTTATAGTTCAATATATTTCATTTTTACCTCCACACTGTGGCGTTGATTTAAATAATAATAATTATATTTGGTTATTAAAATTCTTTGTCTGAGTATGCGGAGAAGTCTTAGTATAAATATTCTTACTTAAGAAATCAGACCTATATATATATATATATGTATATATATATATATACATATATATATATATATATAATATATAATAGATATATATATAATAGATATATATATATATATATATATATATATATATATATATATATATATATATATATATATATATAGTTATTAAAATAAAATAGTGACCCAATTTCAATCATTAAATCAACTTAATTCATTCTCAGTCAAGAATAGTATCGAATTAATCGAAAAAATCAAAGATATTAATTTACAACCAGATTCAGTTTTAATGTCTTTTGATGTAAAAGCATTATACCCAAGCGTCCGAATACCAGACGCAATAAAAATATTAGAAAAATGGTTAACAAATAAAGGAATACCCACAGATGAAATAATTGAATATCTGAAACTAACACGGCTTTGCATGAAACAGAATGTGTTTACTTTCGAAGGGAAATACTACAAGCAAACATTTGGAACAAGTATGGGTAATCCATTGTCTACGTTCTTAAGTAATATCTTCATGAAAGATCTTGAAGAAAAAGCCAAAAAAGATTTCAACTATTTTCCAAATGTATGGCACAGATAGGTCGATGATATCTTTACTATTTTTGATACGAACAAAGAAAATCCGCAAACATTTTTAGAGAACTTAAATAAAATGTACCCATCGATAGAATTTATAACCGAAATAGAACAAGGAGGCTCGATTCCGTTTTTTGATATAAAAATTATGAAAGATAAGGACACTAATAAATTAGAATTCGATATCTACAGAAAACCTACACACACTGAACGATACATTACAGCCGATTCGAACAGCCCACCTCAACACGAAATGGCTGTTTTCAATTTTTTGGTAAACAGGCTACTGAAAGTCCCACTGTCCAAGGAAAATTACTTTAAAGAAATAAACCACATTAAACAAGTTGCAATCTTTAATAGCTTCGACTCTAACATAATAAATAATTTGGTCCGCAGAACTAGATTTAAAATTTTACGAAACAATTCCATCGTACTAACACCAGAGACTGGAAACGTTGAACAAACTAAATGGTGTAAACTAACATACTTCCGCCCATGCACAAATAAAATCACTAGAGAATTAAGGGACTACAACCTAAAAACAGCGCTTGTTAGTAGAAATAAAATCAAACAGTTACTGGACAACCCTAAGGCTAAAATTAGTAATGAAAAACAATCGGGCATACATGGTGTCAGTAGTCGAAAACTTATGTTGGTCAAAGTCGTCGCCAAATAGGAATTCGAATCAAAGAACATCTGGCTCATGTGAAATTTGGGAGAACCGAAAAATCGTGAATAGCTGCGCACGTTATTGAGAACAACCACTTAATTGACAAATCGAATCTAAAACTACTGAAATAAGTACAAAACCCCACAGAATTAGATGCATGCGAATATCTACATATTCAAATTGAGAAACCAGATATGAATTTAGACAATGGCCCAATTCCTAATTCCTAACGATTTAATAAAATTAAACCATTTTCAAAAAATAAAATCTAATACCTGAATATCAAGGTAAGCTTCGATAACCTCATTCTAGTGACAAAATCAACGCCGCATAATCACAAAAGGATTCCGACAATAAATAGGTGGGGCTTTTCTCACACCTAATCTGTTAGTCAGTTAACTCAAATAAACCACAGGTCAGATCTTACCCTCAGACAAATCGTATAAAAGACAGAAGTTTTTTAATATCATTGTGAGACACCCACCAAATTAGCAACAAGCAACAGATCTCTGAATCCATATGCCAGAGATGGTTACGTTTAGCTAATTCATACTGATGATGACTACATTGTAGTCGAAATACGTATTTATAAAAATACAAACAAATGATCTAGGTATTGGGGCAAAATTTGAAATGTAAGACCTATATATATAGACTGTACAGTAGGGTTGTATGTAATAAAGAGGATGCTTTGGGTGTACTACGGCGAACATGTGTTTTTAAGTATGGATGTAAGCGTATACTTGCGTGTATGCTATCTAAAAAAGGAAAAACGATTTTTTATTTTATATTGATTGTTATAATTCTCTGAACATTAGGTCCTATAATAGGGAATATGCATGCAAATTTTTTTTCACATTTATTTTCAGAATATGAAAATACTGTTAATACTGTAATAATATTTTAAAACGAAATTAAAATCCGACAAATATCAAGAAAGCTAGAAGCTTTTAAAGAATATTATCTGACTCTTTCTTGCTAAAATACTAAAAACGGAGTTTTACGTGTATTTTAAATGGTGAAAGTGTAATATGACGTCACATAACATATCAAGAGGGCTATCACCCTCTTTGTCTAATCGGGAATTTCAATCATTCATATCTCGCCTATTTTTAAAGTTATTTAAAAAGTAATTTTACCTTGATATTTGTCAAGTAAACATGCTTTAATTAAAGTGAAAAAAAATTTTCATGCATATTCCCTATTGTTTGGAATTTTAGGAGATACAAGGTCATAAATATGGAAGGAAAATTTTTTGAATGTTTTTTATTTTATTTGAAGCCGAACGTTCTATTGGCTAACGCACTACTTTTTTTTCTCTTTACCATTCTAGAAAAACTATTCTAGAAGTCAAAATTCCAGACCGTTCCAAAGTTAAAACCTTTTTCTGACCGTTCCAAAGTTATAGACGGGCCAGATCTCAGATAAACTAATCGTTTCTATAGAAGAAGAAGTTAAATTATCACATCCATTTTTTCTTAGGTTTTTTATGTTTTTTACATTTTAAAAAGTCTTGAAAGAATCGATCGCATAATTGGAAATTATTTTGACACGACGACTGTACATAACATATTGCAGGAATATTATGTGTGAGTTAATAATAAAGTAGTGTAATTTGAATCATCCATTAATTATCGTGTTAGTATTACATCATTTACCTTACTCTACATATCAACGTAATATCTGGATCCATGTATAGTTATAGTTTGCTGATTTTAATATATCATTTTTGAAAGCTCTTCTACTATCATAAATTTTATAGAAAAAAAACATCCCATGATGGTAAGCGTCAGTTGAAAGGGTGGATTTGGATTGAAATATAATGTATAGCATTCATTTGACTATACAAAATTTTATTCACTAAATAGGTATGGAAATATTATAATGTGAGCGATCCATGGTCAATGACTGTATCTTTTCTGAATATTCGTTTTTTTAAGATTATATTTCAAATTTTGCCCCTATTCCTAGAACATTTGTTTGTATTTTATAAATACGTATTTCGACTACAATGTTGTCAGCATCAGTATGAATTAGCTAATCGTAACTATCTCTGGGATATGGATTCAGAGATATGTTGCTTGTTGCTAATTTGTGAGACACGCACCAAATTAGCAACAAGCAACATATCTCTGAATCTATATCCCAGAGATAGTTACGATTACTTACTTAATTATTACTTAATTAGTTACTAATTAATACTGATGATGACTACATTCTAGTCGAAATACGTATTTATAAAATACAAACAAATGTTCTAGGAATAGGGGCAAAATTTGAAATATAATTTCAAAAAAACCTAGAGTTCTCTTTGATTATTTTAATAATCTTTATAGGACTGGAAGAATAAAGAAGAAATACATTTTCTCAAATATTTTAGAAGAATCTATCAAGAAAAAAAAAAGGCTTTACTCTTTTTTCATTGGATATAGGAATCGATTGTTTTATTGTGTGTAAAAATATACATTTTAATAAATGTATAAAAATAATTAAACAAAAAATATTTGGTGAGAATTTTTACCAAAAAAACAAAGATGGATTCCTACTCATTGATAAATTTTCTCAAAAAATGCTTATCTTTCAAAGTACTTATTTTTTCAAAAATTCAGTATATACCGGGTATTTAATCAATTAACTCACTTAGGTGTTATATTCACTTCTTTATTATAATTTTAAAATATGTAACTTTAGTAAAAAAACGCCTCTTTAAACTAAATTCAACGATGTGTTAATATCTTTTGATCATTTATAAATATATAATTGTATATGATAGGACAATATAGGACGGTTAGTTTGAACGACCCAGGGCGGTTTTGAACTTAAATACTTCATTGTTTCAAACTATTTCTGAAGTGGAGGAGTACTTCTAATAGAACCCTTTGCTATTATAGAGAATTAGTTATATGGATTTTTATTCATAAAATAAAACCAAACATAATACACTAACAATAATTTTAATTGAAGTAAAACAATTGTTATTTTATGTACTTAAAATAAACCACTTAAACTATTATTTAATTATTTAAATAAATAATATTACAACAATATCTGACATTGTCTTTACATATTCCCGTATAATAAATAGTACCTACATATTTGTACATGTAGAACGTTATGACTAGGCAATAGTGAATTATATTTGGTCATGAGTTCTGGAATCTTATATTTCATGATGCTTAACAGGTTGAAAAATCGAATATAAATATAAATTACAGATACGAAAACATTCAATTCCAATAGAGCTTCGATTATCCGAACTAATGTTGTTCGGATCACAAATGCGATTTACACCTCACAAAGAACGATTTAAAACTGAAGATGAGCTATCTATTATTACCAAACAAATGAATTGGAATGGATTCAGAGAAACAAATAAAATGACCTAATTAGGTATACAGTTCTTAGTAAACAAATACCTATTGAAGTATAAGTTCATTGAAACTCACACACATTTACAGCCGATATACAAACACATAAACCATGAGCTAGTTAACAAAGCTAGTTATTTTCTGAGAAATAATTCCCTCATGTTCATGGAAAAAATCATTTTATTTTTCGTTTAATTTTATTTAAAATAACAATAATTTTAACAATACAATTAAGTAGTTAGATGATCAATTTAATTAAAATTACATTTGAAAAACAAAAAACCGGTTCCGTTAGTTGAACGATCGGATAACAGACGTTCGATCAATGGCTCCTTTTCATTCGATTATTTTCATGGGAAACTCATGAAAAAAGCTCAACAATTTTTTTGAGCTTTTATACGTATAAAGTTGTAGTGTAATTCTAGATCTTGGATTTTATATCCAGACGCCTACGTACTGTAATACATATGTTATTAACCATTCTTTCTAGATCGAATATACCAGGATATCATGGTTAATTCCTACAAAGTAAAGGCTGTGAACTAAGCCTGGCGCAATCAAGCGAATTGGATATGAGATCGCTAATCTAACTCTATTTAATATGCTAGTTATTTGAAATCAATCTTTCAATTTGCAGTTACAGCTTCAAATTCTACCAAGACTGATTAAAAATATTAAACTATTTAAAAATCTGTCCTAGTTGAACTGGACTGATTAGACAAGACCTTGTTAATAATAGTAAACAATAATTTTATTATAAACTAATGAATAAGTTTAAAGTCACACAATAAGCTAGTATATCACAAAATTAAAAAAAAAAAAAAACAAATAAAAATATAACGAACTTAAGTGCTTAAATACGCGGTAAGATATTATTTTATGAAGAAGGAACTCCGAAACTATAGTCAAAATAAAAATGTTATTACGAAACTGTCAAAATTTTGTTTTATTTAATCATAATAAATACCTGGTAAGAGTATTTAAGATTGTTCAAACTGAAATTGTAGCGAAACCAATGAATTGATGAACAAGAGTTTCAAACAAAAGTTATTTAAAAGATGCATATTTTCGCCCCCCCTTCCCGGGTGGGGGATTCGCGGTGAAACTTTGGCCACACATGTTGGGCAAGGATTCCAACCTCACAATGACTACTATAAGTCTATGAATGCTTCGAGGAGCTGAACCACCTGGCACTGAGTAACACAGTCAGGCTGATCTGGGTACCGGGTCACTCTGGCGTTAAGGGGAATGAAGTAGCGGACTCGTTGGCACGAGAGGGGTCATCTCAAGCGCTCCTTTCACCTGAGCCTATGATTCCCATAGCAAGATGCTCCGTAATTTACCGAATCAAGGGGTGGCTTAAACAAGCTCACCTCGACTACTGGGACTTTGCGCAGGGCATGCGACAGCCAAGTTGTGCATAAACACAGCTAGGCCATTCGACTGTGCTCGGTTGAAACTCAATAGAATGCAGTTGAGAAGGGTGGTGGGGCTTTCGACAGGACACTGTCGATTGAACTACCACCTTCATAACTTGGGGATCTCTGATGATCCCACTTGCAGGGCCTGTATGGAGGACGATGAAACCTCTATACATGTTATATGCACCTGCAGAAGCCTGCAAGGTGTCAGATATAGAATGTTTGGGTCCGAAACTTTGGATCCATCAATCCTGGGAGCAATCCCGGCGGAGAAGTTGTGGGCCTTTTGCGTGGCGTCTGGCCTTGACAGAACCCTATAGCTTCATCTGCTTAAAATAGCACCTCTTATCCGGAGGCGTCTCGCCTTCGGGTGACAGGTTGTTCTCAAGGAGGGCACAGAGGACCCCTTGGTCTAGGTGCTAGGGACCCGTATGCGGTACCCCTCTTTCTTATTATTATTATTATTATTATTATTATTATTATTATTATTATGACTACTATAAGACGCATTTGAAAAAAGTTAAAACCAGCCTTTTATATCTTCGATCAAAATATTTTGTAATATTTAGTATTTAACAATTTTGGGATTGTCAAAATATTAAAAAGTACGTCACATTGTCCATGCTATAATGGTCTACCGATATTGTATGTACATAGATTAAAACCATGTCAACTTGTCTATTCCTAGTGTTTCCAAACTACATAGTCATAGTGAAGTTTAAAAGTTATATTATCTACTTATTCTGAGAAAAGGTTACAGGGTTATTTATTAAATTTAGCTAAATGTAGGAGATATATATTGACATTACATAAAATAGTAATCGGTACTAATAAAGCACTTATTAAAAGATTGTTGTAATAAGTAGCGTATTTACTTCCGGTGTAAAAGGAAATGAAACTCAATTACATGTTGATGAATAATAATATGGTCAAGTGTTTACTGTTTGCCAATATTTAATATATTATTGTGAATCTAATTATGATGCATATTTACATTCCACTTCTATGTAAAAACAGATTATTCTAATTAGAAGTATCAAATTAGGTGCTTCTAAACTAAGAGTTCAATCTGTTAATCAATTCTCGAGTTTATGAAGTAAATGTTTCGTTTTAATATTTTTTTTGATATTTGTTGCAGAAGAAACATTCTCCATGTAGAATGATTGAATCTGAGACTACTTAATATTTCTATATATAAAATTACGGCCATAACCAAACCCGCAGATGCATCAGTCTAAATCGAAAATCTACAAATCAAATATAAATGAACAACTGATCTAAAAAATACTTTCCACTCATACGTTTACGTCTCATTTTTAGTCGCCTGTGCCAAAATTGGCAAAATAGATCAGTTATGGAGGCGTCTGTCAAAAAAATTTCGGTAAAGGTATCGAGTACCGTGACAAATGAAAGGTGATTGAAGCACGAATTCAACAATATATGTTTTATTTATGTATTTTTTTTAAAAACTGCTGTTCCCCAACCTTATCTCTAAAAGTATCGCTGAAAAAAATTTGAATAAAATCACGAATAAAGATAATACAAATTTTAATTAAAAATTTTATTGTACAAGTATAAACACTTGACCGATTTTTAGATATATATTTATAATGATTGATATTGAATTTCGAAACGGTATCTTTGGTAGTTACAACCAATTTAAACATTCTCATCGAATTAAGCCTCGGAGCGCTTACAACTAGGAAAAAACCAATTGAGGATAGTTCCTGGCCTCAATCAATCTCATGGGGAATAATATCTGCAGATTTGGCCATGAAGAGGAGCAAAACGGAATTCACATTCTGCGTGAATTCGAAAGCCTCTCTCTGAAAAGACACTATCATTTGAGATGGACAGATCTCCAGCCAGATGAAATCAATGAGGTTTCGTCTAGAGATATCCTAACGTCTATCAAGACTATAAGACTCCCGGAATACCTTTGAACGAAAGGAGAAACAATAGATCAAATTCGTCGCAGTACAAAAGCTCCTTAGACGACTTACTCCTGGTTTGAAATCTAATGTAATCTTCAACACAGTTTCTGATATAATTAATAAATTAATGATCAACAATTTATCGCATTCAAGTAAGTGGAAGAGATATACAAAAACTAAGCTGGCAACAGTATAACATATTATACCCTACTATAAAATATATACAGAACCAGTATAACATACATTAAAATATATACAAACTCGGACAGTGTTGTCAGATTTTATAATACTGGGTCAAACAAACAGCTGGTTGTTCGGTATTGACTAAGAGTGGCACATAAACAACAGAAAATTATGGGTTAATGAATTACGAATCCTAGATAGATAGATTGTAGAGGCTGGCCTGGACGGGCTACTCTTCGACCAAAAGTTCCATTGTGATGCCTAAGGATGTGAGGATGTGAGTGGAGTGCAAGGAATTTTTGTGTATAGACTAGGAATTGGTAGGATATGCGTTTGCAGCCGACTATGATAGGAACTATGCTGATATTCATATAGAGTTCGTGAAGGAAACTGCAAAAAACCTTCTCAAGCATAGCAGGTTACTTCGTTCTTGTCCATAAGGCAGTTTAGTCAATTAACCGCCTCTTTTTTTCTTAATAAATGACAAACTGCTGATGTCAGGATTCGAACGCATAACCTCTCAGTTTCCAACTAGACATACTTCGCAGACATAACACCTTAGACTGCACGGCCACTTGGACAGGTAAATTCAAGACGAATCCTAACTGACTGTACTATATTCTCTAGCGTTAAACTCTTGTTCTGAATGTCGCCGCGATACAACTACCTTAAAGTGAATATTCCTATTTTGAATATAGCATAAGAACGAATCATCTCATGTGTGACGAAAAGATTCTATTTTCTACTTTAAGGTTATATAGACAAAATGCAACGTTTTAGACTGTCATTCTGTTTTTGTTTGTTATTCCTGAAGAATGGGAACGAATATCTATATACATAATGTACCTCTTCATACATTATACAATGTATGTCTATCTAAAGGTATGGATGGTATGCTTTTATAAAGCAACATTCATTCTTCTATTCTTTTGAAAATGACATATATTTTTTTGTGAAACAAAATTTGACTAAAGTACCGAATACATTCGTATATGGAAATAAACACTTGAAAATTGTCGTTTGTAAGTGATACTTGACAATATTATTTATGTTTATGTCATTTAGAATGTCATCGAAATGAAACGATGGAATTTTGATTGCATTGTTTGCACATTAAATATATATATGAGATGGGTAGATGCAATAAGGTTTAAAATATAAACAACGTCAAGTAGGCCGGCAATATGAAAAATTACGACAATATAATGATAAAAGTGATTAAGTGGTTTATATTAATAGTAACCAACTTGTCCAAAAAAAGGGGCGGTAAATTGACTAAACTGTCGGCGTATGGACAAGAACGAAGTAACCGGCTATGTTTGAGAAGGTTTTCTGCAGTTTCTTTCACGAACTCCAGATGAATATCGGTATAGTTCTTATCATAGTCGGCTGCAGCCGCATATCCTACCAATTCCTAGTCTATACAAAAAATTCCTTCCACTCCAATCACATCCTCACATCCTTAAGCATCACAATGGACCTTATGGTCGAAGTGTAGCCCGTCGAGGGCAGCCTCTACAATCTATATACACAATTAATCAATTCTTTCCATTGGGTTCACAATTTGTAATAACGATTGTTACTTATTTACCTTCGATAAATAGTCACATCACATCAGGTTCTATAATGAAAAACGTTACATTTATTAATAAAACTTTTTAACAAAAAATAGAACCGACGACAGAAGAAAGTAACTGAAAAGCAAAAAATAAAAACTTTGTAACAAAAAATTAAACCTTCGAAAAAAGAAAGGAAAAAATAAAAAAGTAACTTTTTGTCTAAGTAAGTCCTACTAAATAGTAAATAATTATGAGTCGGCGTCAAGCAAACAAAATGTAATATTTTGTAAAATTTACTTTTAACCGAAAATGAGATTCACCCTTCATTTCGATGTAGATTTTTTGGCGCCGTTACTTTTTTATTTTTTCCTTTCTTTTTTCGAAGGTTAAATTTTTTGTTACAAAGTTATTATTTTTTAATATTTTAGGGACGAAAATATTTTTCAACCCTTAGGGGCGAAAATTTTTTTCAAATTTATATAGTACCCATTTCGAAGTAACCCTGTACAATAAAAAAAAAAATCGAAATTGGACTCTGTAAAAAGTTATGCGTGGTAATACATATAAAAAAATATAGGGGTTGACTTCGTTTTTTTTCTCGGTTAAAAAACATTCAATCTACGCAAAGATATTGAGTGCTTTCGAATAGTGTTTACACACAGAACGTATATTATTATATTTATGATATTTTTATATTGTGGAAGCGTCTTATTTTTTATTTTTTTGTGACTAAAATTTGAAATTTATTTCAATTTTTTCAAATTTATATGGGACCAACTTTGAAGTATACCCTATCCAACAAAAAGAGAATTATCAAAATCGGAAAACTCTGTAAAAAGTTATGCGTGATCATACATTAAAATATATATATATATATATATATATATATATATATATATATATATATATATATACAGGTTAAATTGATGACCTCCTTCTTTCGTCGGTAAAAAAAAGACTAAATTAGTGTTTCAAAATTTTATTTTTCATTAATAATCTTATATCTTTTGATCGATCGATCTTATATCTTTTTTCTCTTGTAGTCAGCCCTGACACTATGTCTTTGAAGACTCCCTAGTCTGGAAGTATGGCTGGGTTCCCATTAACTCTCACAACGATTCTCAAACAAGTTAGGAAAATTAATAAAAAACGAGCGGCATTTTGTATATTCAAAAGTACCTAATGTAAATATTTTGAGGGTCGTTGTACACACAAAAGAAATATTTTTATGACTTTCCTCAAACAAGTGTTCCCAAGAAATAAAACAAAATACTAGTTATCTTTGTTATGAGATGTGATATCAAAATACCAACTATTTTCTATGAATATTTATATTCTATGAATATAGTACAAGTATTGCTTGATTAATAGACTACCCTCAAACAAGAGTTTCTCACAAACAAGTATTTGTGAAATAAAACAAAATAATAATTATCTTTGTTATAAGATATGATATAAAAATAATAACTATTTTCTCTGATCATTTATTGTGCAAGCATGGATTGATTTATAGTAAATGTACACAAAACCACAAAAGTGGTCATCTTTTTACAAAATTTTATAGTGATTTTGCCCAAGAGTTGCTATTTTTTTATGGCGAACCACTCGAATGCATTGGATATTTTCTCGAAAACCAAATCAATTGAACACAAATCAACTATGAAATTTTGAAAAGAGAACGCCATGTATACCAATGTGTAAGTAGCTATGTGTACAAAGATACTGGTAATTATTAATACTTATCGGTAAATATAATAACTATATTATTAATATTACGGAACAATATTAATTACAGCACAATGATCAATATATACGGTATTAATAATATCGATCATTGTGCTAGATTCAATCACCGTCCGCGCCGCATTAATTTCGTTCCGAGGTAAACAGCCTCATAAATGTATGTCTATACGCACTATTGAGACGACAACTTTAATCCAATCTGAATTAAATTTCGCGCTTAAGTTGTTTGAATGGTAAAGTTTTCCAAATCAGTTCAGGAGGCATAGAGTCATGGAGAGGGGGGGGGGGAGGAAACACAAAACTTTGAGGGAAAATCAATTTTTTTAAACAATTTCCAACCATCCATTCTCTCGAAATATTTGTGATTTAAATGCTCAACATTTTTATGATGTATTAAAATTATTTTTCCAGTATTTTCTGCTTCTCATGCGAAGATTATGTTCTCTTTGAATGTGCACAGATATATTTAGCTGATAGTTCGAAAAAATGAATTATTCTTTGATGAACTGATAGTCCAGTCAAATTACACTTTGACAAAAAGAAAATTGTTAACAGAACGGGAATAGTTGGAAATGGTAAAGTGGCGTATAATAAACGTAAAAAAAATAGATGCGTTAGCGGTGTTGCTAACGCATATTGTAATTTCCGGCGAAAGTTGACGTCAGAGAGAAAACTGTGCAGCAGAAAATAGATGTAGATCATAAAAATATCTACAACTTTTGTATCAATGATTTTTTCACATAGCCTGAATATGTTCGAGTAAATACCGAAAAACTGTGTTTTGTTTTTTATCCTTCATTTCCAAAAAAATAATTTTATTTTGACGAAACTTGAAAGTGAAAGTATACCTTTTTCCCGGTAAAAAAAAATTTCCCGAGATAATCACGTTTTCCGGCCCGACAAAACATTTTTCAAATGAAATTTGTCCTTCAGGAAATTATCGTACAGACTTCTTTGAGGTCTCAATTTGGCACGAATTTCATTTGAAAAATATTTTGTAGGGCCGAAAAATGTGATTATCTCGGAAAACTCTGAATTTTGTTATCGGAAATAATTTGTGGATATTTAAGACACAAAAAGGTATACTTTTACCAAGTTTCTTCAAAATAAAATAATTTTTTTGGACATGAAAAAACGGTTTTTCGCATTTTTCTCGAACATTTTGAGGTTATGTGAAAAAATCATTGATGCAAAAGTAGTAGTTTTTTTTATAATCTAAAACTTTTCCACTGCATACTTTTCTCTCTGACGTCAAGTCAACGTCGCAAATCTCAATAATACCCAATACACCCCCATTTCACCCCCCCCCCCCCCCCAATCTACACCGCAACACCCATACATTTATTTTTTTTTACGTTTATTATACGCTACTTTACAACTGTTCCCGTCCTGTTAACAATTTTCTTTTTTTTTTGCCACAAAATAAGTTAATTCGACTGGTATATGACTGATCATTAGAAAGATATAAATATGTACTGATTATATTTTTCAGTTAGACTAAGTAATAAACAAACTGTACACTCTCATATAGACAGAACAATATATTACAATTTAAAATGTATTGAAATAAATAGAACGTGACCGGAAAAGCCCGTATCAATCTAAACAAAATGATCGATTTGTTATAAACAACTATCCATTAAACTTCTACTCTGTTACTTATTAGATATGTACAGGATGTATAGGATGGGATTTGTTTCAAACTTATATTAAATATTTTATTATTAATTCATACAGGAATCGAATATTTGATGTTTAATACAAAATTTATTTTGGGATAGTTCATAAAAAACCATTCAATTAGGTATGCTTATTCAGTATCTACTTGTTAAATTACTTGTTAAACGATTTCTACATAACATAGTTGTAACTGCAAATGGTCCAATATCAAATTTTTCAGGGCAGAGAAACATAAAAATGTTCTAGTGTTGCTCCCGTACTTTACAATTAAAGTGACTTGTATCATTTGAGAGTAATTCTATTAATAACTTTAAATTTGAAAGTATGGGGGGGGGGGTATGTTTGGAACATCTTTTGTTAAGAGTCTTCTTTGTATCTACGGAAATAATTGTGTAAATGAAAGACTTTTAAAAGAATAATCAAGGGTACCTAATGAGTTTGTAGCGGTATCGCTTCTTCATTAAATTATTATTATAATTTTGTTCATCATTTTTAGTTGTTGCATAACAACTATAACTTCCCCCTATTATCACGGTTGCTTTGAATGTTAACAACCTTGATAATTTACATATAAATATATATAATATTTCATAAATCAATTCAATAAAGATCAATTATATCTTTCACATATATTTATTATTTATTTAAATAATAATTATTTAATATATCAATCTTTTACCTTTACAAGTTTGAGTTCATTAGTTATGAATAATCATAAATTATGAATCTAGAGCACGGTAGTGCGCAAGGCCGAGTTTAAGGGTTATATATAAAAAAAATATACTTATATTCGCTAATATTTACCGAATATCTACGTTTTATATCAGTTCCACAAAATAGTACACCGTGAACAATTTTCAGTACAAATTGTTTATAGCTGTGCTTTATTATGGCGTGAAGTCACCTGCAAAACTTAATTTACCTTTATGCATTTATGGGCGCGTCCCATGTGAAACCTATAGCTACGCCCTTCAATGAACACAATAAACGTATTTATATCGATGTAAAAGAGTTATTGACCTAACCTACAATAAATTCTTTGAATTTCAAATTAAAAAAGCTAATTTTCATACTAAAATTATTACTGTCAAAAATACAAACAGTTGTTTTAAATTAAATTTATGTAATCAATCAATTGAAATGCATCGACGCCTGCTGATCCGGCCATATGTAATATGTGTAATTGTATACCGTACGTTTAATTTACATCTTCGCATAGCAGGTCTCCCACGAGTATGAGAGAGTACATATGTATACATATGTATACATTAATGTGTATGAGAAGGAGGTCTTATAGGCTTGTTTTCTTACTGTTGTGTTGTATGTGCCTGTATAAATTTGAGAGAGTGGGGATTTTTTGTTGAATACAAATATTATTAATTGATTTGATAATATGCAATAATTACTATGTGAATGCTTTTGAAAAATACGTGTTTGTGTATTTTATTTATTGAATTATTACAACAATGGGTTATTATTACACAAAAGAAGAAAAAGTGCAAATTGTTAAATGGTACTTTTCCGGACATTCCGCACAGGAATGTGTCAATTTATTTATTGTGGCATTTGAAGGTAGACAATCACCAACCACTCGAACAGTTATGAATATTATTCACTGTTTTGAAAAATATGCTTGTTTATCAAACCAATAAGAGCTCCTTCTCATACACATTGCTTAATGTATACATATGTACTCTCTCATACTCGTGGGAGATCTGCTATGCGAAGATGTAAACTAAACGTACGGTAGATGAATTAACATACATACAACAAACATATGGTGAATTAATATTATTAAATATCCGTTCAACTTGAACACATGCACCGAGAATTATGAATATATGCAACTAATTGTCCCAGTTCTATGGACAAAAAAATTGAAAAACTTTCGATGACTTGAGTTTTTAATTCTTCTTATACTGACATTCAATTCAATACAAATAGTTTCAATACTAAAGTGAATAAATCATACATAATTTTAATGAATTGAAATTTACCATTTCACGCTGTATAATTTGTCGGAATATCTACTTGCATACATTTAATAATAATAGAAATACAGTGAAATACATATATAACGTCGTTGTGATAATGTATAATATATTAGTGGTGAAACTATATTCGAATCTTAAATAATGTCTGAACTCAAGAAACCGCAAACTGTTATGTGTATCGATTGCTAACATGTCCGGGTCTATAAAATGTCCTATTTTATCTTATCTCAAGACAATACCAAATCTGGTTAGTAATTACACGGAACTACTAATATCGCTACTAAACGGCAAACTAACAAAATAAAAGTTTGAAAATTGACTGACTTTTCTAAAAATTATAAAAGAAAAAAAAACTTTGTACGTATAGAATCGGAAATCTTAAATATCAAATCGAAAATATCAATCATAATAAAATTGCATGCACAACAGAAAGTACAACATTAATATAAATTGTCAGATTGAAATAGTGAATGCTTTGCGTTTCTAAAGGTCAATTCTCCTGAGAACTTTTCAAAATGTAGTACTTTTAGGGAGTATAGTTCAATAGCCGATGTTATACCAAAATGTATGTCTAAAAAAGACAAATCGATTGAGTTTGTAATCGGACCATTTCAGTATATTCATAATCTATGAAATTTTATTGTTCTATTATTTTCTATTTCTATTATTTTCTTTATCAGGTGACCTGTGTCGATCCGAGAAAAAAAATTTAATTTTGTTTAGCGAATTTAAATAGGTAATTATTGTATTACTTTGGCTGAATGCAATAGCTATATTTCCCACATAATTTCATAACATAATATGCGACTCTAACTGTATTTTCATTCAATACTAAAATTGAAAACCATACATAGGAAAAATAAATATAAAGAGATCGTTATTCATCATCCAACTGTGTACAACCGACAAATGCCTTTGAATACTTTATACTATGTCTGCCATTTTAATAGTTAATTGAAAATAGTGTATAACAATCTTTGATTAATAAAATGGATATTTTGTAAATGTCAAGTAATTTATAATTTATATAGTTTTTACAGGAATAGTGTACAATGATTGATAGCTATATGTTTCAATCACTATACTATCGACTCTGAAAGTGGCGTTTTTTTTTAAAATTATTTTGGTCTCCGCAAAAATGTTTCAAATAAAATAATTGTTTGTCGAAAACCGAATAAATTTGGAACAAATTTTGAAAATTAAAAAAAAAACCATCTTTTTTAGAGTCGATAGTACATGCAAGAAGGGGGTGGTCCTGATTCAGTGGGTCAGAATATAGATCCAAAAACATAAGTAACTTAAACATAAGGTACATTATTGATTATCGGTTACTTGGTTATTTTTTGGATTTAGATAAAAACTAAAATTTAGATAAATAATAAAACGTTAGTTGGACCAAAATCTGTACGTGGAACATAGTTGAGCAATGACAAAGACAAATCATTTTGTCAATCTGTCTGCAAACAAGAGTTTTCACAAGAGATGTGAAAACGGCTGAACCTCTTTTGCTGGAACTATCAATCTTGAGGCTGTACAAATCTATAGTTTCTTGCTGCTGCAACATTTGTTCAACTATATTCAATATTTATAAATTTAAGTGGACCTGACCATTTATTATATTGCTTGATTTTAAATCATAATATAAATTATAAGGTTGTCCAATGGATGGATGTAAATGTAGACAGCAAAGCTCAGAACACCAACTAGTCATATCATAAAATTATACAACTGCAATTATACAATTTTCTACAAAACATTTCTGCTTAATTTAAATTTATCTTATTTTTGTTTAAATACTTTTAAGGTAGGTAAATAAATAAAATAAAGACATTCACAGTGATAAATATTAATATCGAATCATTAAATATTCATTTCATTGATTTCCATCTAAGTAAATATTATTTAAAATGTAATTTCTCCAATAAAAAATAGGATGTGAAACACTCATCCGACCTCTGCCTATGTACTTGTTAATAGAAAAACTTGTGTACAACTAGATTCATATTTGAGAAGATTCCAAAAATTACATCGAAAAAAATATGAAAAAAACTGAAGTCCTTGGTATGTCGTATAGGCAACAAAAGTAGCGCTCATTTTGAAAATTTTTTAGTTGATTTGTACCTTATGCATTCGGTTTTCGAGAAAATATTTCAAGTAAAAGTTGTAAGTATGTTTATCATTACAAAAATACTTACAACATTTATCCAAAGCATTTTTACGAAAACCGAATGTATATAAGACCCAAAGCGATTATATTATTCTGAAAAATGAGAGCCACTTTTGTGTACACACTACAGCGTAGTATGGGTAGGGATTCAAACATCGTAAAGAAAAACATCGATGGTTCGATGTATCGATGTTTTAAAAAAAAAACATCGGTCCTTGTATCATCGATGTATCGAAACTTCGATGTTTCTTCTAAATTTTTTAAAATAAGTTAAAAACGAGAGTTTAACACAAGCAATAGCACAATTTTGGCAGTACAAAGTTCATATGCAGTGTTTACACATTAACAAGGCTGTCAAAATGATAAAATAAATCACGAATTCAAGATACAAATAATTTCAATGATTTATTTAGTATTTATTTGGTGAAACATTGGAATAGAATAAATATTATTAAAATTATTAAAGAGAACTCTAGGTTTTTTGAAATTACATTTCAAATTTTGCCCCAATCCCTAAAACATTTATTTTTATTTATTAAATTTCGACTACAATGTAGTCATCATCAGTATGAATTGGCTAATCGTCGGCTAATCTCTTGAGTCAGAGATATGTTGCTGGTTGCTAATTTGGTGTGTGTCTCACCAAATTAGCTAATTTGACTAATTTGGTGCGTGTCTCACACGCACCAAATTAGCAACGAGCAACGTATCTCTGACTTCATATCCCAGAGATAATAATGGATAAAACATAGATTCTTTGAAATCATGTCAAAAACAGTATTTATAACAATATTTCTCCTCGTAGGTAATATTGTGTAGGTACTTTGTATATAGAGGAAATTGAATTAGAGTGAAATGGTATTTTTGTTTGCACGTCAATAAAAAAAGTCTACTCATCACTCAATATCGTTGAATTTACAAGCTGAATGAAATTTATATATTTTTTATATTGAAAATACGAATCGTACCTATTATTTAAAAAAAAAATGGTAGAAGAAAAAGTGAAAAGAGAAAAAAGGGCATATTATTTATTTTTGATATAAGACGAAGCAAATTCCATGTGTAAAAACTACAGCTTATATTTACCTATTCCTTTAAATATTATTCTTCTAAGTAAAATATATACTATACAGTATACATCCACATGAGTGAAGATGGTTATATTTTCAAAATATTAAAACTTTTTTCACATATACATATTTTTCGATGAAAATTTACTAGGGCTTACATTACCTAAAAGATGTAACAAAATAAATAAATTTTGTTGAATAAACATACCTACATACATTTATTGTTGTTCATAAAAATAGTACTAATAAATATTGATGAGAAGAAAATACAAAAATTCGTCACGGTGAAGCCACCTAGACTAAGCGAATTTTCTTATAGTTCAAGCGGGGACCGTAAAATACGCTGCCCATTTAATTAGGGAATGAAACATTCAGAAAAGACAGAAAACCAGTCCAAGTGGCCGAGCGGTCTAAGGCGTTTTGTCTGCGCAGTATGCCTACTTGGAAACTGGCAGGTTATGGGTTTGAATCCCGACATGGGCAGTTTGTCCAATATTAAGAAAAAAAAGGGGCGACTAACTGTCGGCGTATGGCCAAGAACGAAGTAACCGGCTATGCTTGAGAAGATTTTCTGCAGTTTCCTTCACGAACTCCAGATGAATATCGGCACAGTTCCTACCATAGTCGGCTGCAGCAGCATATCCTACCGATTCCTAGTCTATAACAAAAATTCGTTCCACTTCACTCACATCCTCCCATTCTTAGGCATCACAATGGACCTTATGGTCGAAGTGTAGCCCGTCCAGAGCAGCCTCTACAATCTATCTATCTTCAGAAAAGATCGTACATACAATGACTTCAATCACTGACCTAGGTAACTCTACGAGAACCTAATCCTACAGCGGAGTAATCAGAGCCAAATTTTTTATAGTGCATAACTTATTTACGAAAAAAACATATCAATACTTTTTTTTTCATAAAACAGACAGGCTGAACTGATTTTTACGAAACAGACAGACCCGTGGACAGATAGACACACCTAGTCCTCAAACTTATAACACCTCTCTTTTTGTGTCGGGGGTTAATAAAAATGATTTAAAAGAATTTTAGTTGGAAGTCTTTATTTCATTATTAAAGAGTTTTAATTTAAATTTTGTTGGTCATTGCGTTTATTCATCTCTTACTACTGTACTCTCCATTGGGATTGTGGAGCGAATGTCTCCATCAAATAGCGGTGGATGTATATAAAGGTCGTGAATATTTACACCATATTTTTTAAAATTAAATGATAATTACAGCACACGCGTTCCTAACTGTTTGACTCATGATGGAATTCGAAAATACGTATTGAAATACAATATGTGGGAAATCATATTTGTTTTTGTAAGCTAAAAAATGGCTAATATGAGTTAGATAGGCATTTTAAAAATTTAAATAAAATTGGAAATATTTTGATATTGCAATCGTTGGCTTACAATCAGGAAGGTGTAGAGATTTTCGAAAAAATTAACAATAACTACTCATCGTGTTAAAATCTGATTATATTTGAGAGAATATTGGTTTTAATTTTACTTTTGTTTTTACGGAAGTGTATCAGCAGAACATTCTGTAGGTTGTGGTAGGTTGTTGCAGCTGTCCCGGACGGGACGCTCTTTGACCATAAGGTCCATTGTGAAACCTAAACATTAAGGATATAGGTGATAGGAACCATGGCAATATTCACCAGAAGTTTGTGAAACGGAACTGCAGAAAACCTTCAAAATCAGTATTTTCGTTCTTGTCAATACGCCGATAATTTAGTCAATTAACCACCCCATTAATTTTGTTATTTACTATTTAATTGACAAACTGACACCGTTGGGAAAGGAACCATCAACCTCTCAGTTGAAAGCAGAGCGTCTCAAACAGCACGGCCACTCGGTCTGACAAGTAGAGATAAAATAGATTTTAGTACTGTTTACTTCTAATTTGCGCGTCTTCAGCCAGTGAAAACAATTATGCAATTGCGAATAAAAAATTAGAACTATTTTCTACAAAAAATAAAGTGTTTGAAATCCCATAAAAGTAGCAGTATAATAGCATCGTAAAGGAAATAATTATGAAGAGTAATCAGTATAGAATTAGTTTCTAAGATATAAAAGATTTAAAAAAGATGTTATGAATTGTCTAGTGTTTGTATTTGAAGAGCTAAAGTACTCAAAGTACACGGTACCAAACATAATTATTAAATTACATAGGTATGCATTTACTGCTATGATACAAAACCTTCTGTCTATTCATGTTTAATATTTGTATCATGTTATCATATTTGTTCTTAAATAAGCATTATGTTATAGTTTCTGTATTGCTTATAAGCTATTTTAAAAAGCTATATCTTTACAAAATTTGTTTCATGTTATTTTTTTTAAATTACATTCTTGCCATTGTTAAATATACATAATATGCTATTGTAAGAGAAATATGTTTGAGATAGTTCTACTATATGCTCTATTTGATTTTTGTTGACAAAATGTTACATTGTGTGGTAGAAATATTTTCTTAAAAAGAAATATAAATTTGTGGTGAAGATATCCATCACATGCTGCTCACTCTACTCACTATTGTACCATATGTCACTTGTTTTTATGTCGATAAAATTATTTTGTTTTATACCGATACAAAATTTCTGATTTTATATCGATGTCTCTTTATAATTTTATATAGATTTACCCTTAATTTTTACCGCTTTTTTTTTTATAGAGAGTACAAAAAATGGTTGTATTATAGTTGACAAAAATTATAAATATTTCGAAGAAATTGAAAAAGAGAAAACTTTTAGTTTATTTTTGATGTGAAAACATCTGTAGCGAGACTATAAAAGTATGATTTTTTATGGGGAGTGAAATGAAATTTCATATTAGACCGTCACGTTTTCATAATAACGATCGGCTATATAACAGTCTGCAATCATCGGTATTCGAGTTTTTAAAGGAATTTAACATTGTATATGCATTCTCATCTCCTGAAGTTATTCCCGATCTCAAAAACTTTTTTATTTATTTACTTAATTTATACTTTTTTCAAGATAAAAGAACGATATAAAAATTTTATAAATAATTAATTTTTAAGTGTGGCAAGTTCAAAATTGATTCAAAATTGATTTAACGAATTATTTAACCTGGAGGTCCAGGTTTAATTCCCGGTTTCAGAACCTAAAAGTGGGATTATACAAAAATACGCTGGTATATTCAATTTGAAACCTTAGTTACAAAAAATTTATAGACTATAAACCAAACATTTTATATTTGCGAAAATATTTAATAATAATTACAAAGTCTATTGGTGATAACGAAGACTAATCTGGCGAAATATATATAGCACTAAAGACGCCTAGATATGAAGTCCAATATAGATTAGAATGCAAGTGCAAAGCATATTTTATTTCGTAAATTATTACATTAATATTTAGTGCCTTGAAGAATTAACCATACAATTAGCTTTTTGGAAGAAAAATTTAAATTTTTTTCTACATTTTATGATTGTAGAGGGAGACATTTTTTACATGCTAGTTTATTCCAAAGTTTTAATCAAGAATCAAGATCAAGAATCAACACTGATATCTGTTTTGTAGTGTTGATTCCACATTATAGATGCATAGTCTTCGGAAGTTTGGACGAATGATTTATAGAAATAAATGAGTTTGAGGGTTGTGAAAATTATATGTGCGGGTAATAAAGCTTAATATTTTCATGTAAGTGGTGTTTTATATTGCCCATGTACTTGTTGCAATTTGGTTGGCGTGGTTGAAACAATGCACGTAAACAATGTAAGATGGCTAACAACATATGATGTAAAGAAAAGGAAAAAATGTATATGATTCAGCAGTATAACACATAAATAAATCGGTTTCGTAACAAATTTACCCTCGGACAAAATAACCTCGACTAAAATAACCTCGTAACAAATAACCTGAACAAAATAAGCTCGATTAAAATAACCTCGTAACAAAATAACCTGAACAATTAATTCATTTAATAATTACATAAATTACAATAACTGTATTATAAATTATCCACCATGGATCAGATCAATGACTATACATTCAAACTCTGTATGTTGATCCTAACCTTACTTCCTTCATCTGTCTCCTGTATCTATATTCACATTATTCTATACTACGCTAACCCAACCCAACCCAACTCAACCCCAATCCAACCAAAAATACCCCAACCCAAACAAAAAAAACCCAAAAGGTTATTTATTATTTTTTCAGGTTTTTTTTTAACGGTGTTATTTTTGTTCAGGTTATTTTGATACGAGGTTATTTTAGTCGATGTTCTTTGTCGGATTTTTTTTGTCGAGGTTATTTGGCTTAGGGAAACTAGTCGCGATAATCAATTAGTATTACAAAATTATTTAAAACACATTTATTTGAAATCACATTGTTTTTACATGTCTGCCTTATGTCTAACTCACAGAATAGTACATTTCTGATCATGGAATTCAACACGAAATACGGCTAAAACACGGTCTAAATTTGCGCAGTACCGTAGATAATGCAATACTATTTACTTGGGCTGGTTTAACTTGTTAAATTTTATTGTTAGAGCATATACCTATCAATAGTCTTTCTAAGACCAGTCATACTTTGGTATTGGTTACTGATTGAAGTGTTTTCTTCTGGTGCTAGAAAATAGATGTATCAAATGCTAATCCAAAATTTACACGTTGAAAAAAAAATATTATTCAAAAAATTCCAAAGTGTTACAATAATTTATCTTCTTGAAAATATTAAGTAAAGGGAAACAATAAATTCATAACGCACGTCTATCTATATCTTATGAAACTGCTTATGGATGTTTGGGGTAAACCAATGAATACCGATATAATACAGGAGTAGAATACAGATATAATACACTACTGGAGATAAATTCGTCTGGTAAATTCCGGTATAATATTTAATATCCATGTATTTATTAAGCTTTCACAAACCGCTTGTTTGAAACCATTTCAACTATAACCTTAAAATAAACAAGTACGTGTATATAGATCATTGTGTACATGCATATTGTTGAAATAAAAGCTAACAATATGGTTGGAATATATTGACTAAATTAATTAAAAACAGTATGTATTACATTAACCAATGACGCGTGATTTTAATTAAAAACAAAAACTAAGTTTACAAATTTGTGACTTCAATTAATTAAAAAATTGATAATTTGGAAAATGGTTAGCTAACTTGTTAATGTGGAAATATTAACATGTTTAAGAACTGGGTGATTCAATTAGGACTGAATATATTTCACATTTTGGACAATTTATAAATGAATATTTTCATAAGACGTAAATAAAAATTTTAATCTATTGCTTAACATTAATTTTTTCAGGGAAAGGAAATATGGATGTTTGTTACTTAGAACTGTGACATCTGGTGGCGATAATTAGAAACATAGTACTCGGACTCAACTGTGATAGTTACATATGCGTTACTACGGGTTACGGTACTAAACAAAAAATTATTATTTTAATGAAACTGTTTAAATGTAGCCTCACTAAAGCCATAATTTTGGAATAAGACGTTATGAGTAACTTTACCAATATTCAAACATTTTTGCTGCCACCGTAACAAAGTCGGGACTAAACTTAATATACCCTTGTAAATATATTATATAAACCGGGTATAAAAGTGTTAGAAAACCTTTAATTTTCAACAACTAAACCCTGAAATCAAACTTGTAAC
Organism: Nineta flava; assembly: GCA_963920215.1. NCBI lineage: Eukaryota > Metazoa > Arthropoda > Insecta > Neuroptera > Chrysopidae > Nineta > Nineta flava. The sequence goes on along the minus strand of OY986041.1, from coordinate 68,551,256 downwards.
TTTTTAGGTGACAGTATCAATGAGAGCAGAGTATATTCTTTATTTCTTTCTCCAGTACATAATTATTTTGCAAATTTTTATACTTGCCATTGTTTTCTGAGAAATTAAACAAACATGTATTTTCGAATAAATTTAAATTTTACATGAAAATAGTATTTTTTCATATCAAAATATCTAAATTGACTACTTGAAACCACTTGCTTGTGGTTCCCACACAACCGAAAAATGTATATCACTAAAACTTAAATTTTAATGATTAATGACAATCTATAGCAAACATATTTATTTAAGCAAAACCAACATTTATTATTTTTGACATTTTCTCAAATTTAGAGGACGGTAAACAGAATGTAATATGTATTTTTCACAAAAATATTATTGTATATTAATCCAAAAAAAATATTTCGTTCACATTCATTTTCATAAAATTGTTTTTGTGAAGGCCAAAAGCAAAGAAAATGATATAAGAAACAAAATGAAAATTCATTCTTCATATTAGCAACAAAAGAAAACCCGAGTGAAGAGCATTATGTCCAATATAATAACAAAAACTTTCATTATAATTTGTACACATTTTTTATTTATTTATTTATGAAAAAATTTAATTAATTCATGAATATATTTATTTTAGTTTTTATGATTTTATTATACACCTTTAAAGAGGGAACGAGGAATTATTTAAATATGTTTCATGTTTAGAATAAAATTAATAGTGTCAATATAATTCATTCATTAGCAATTATAATGTAATTAGAGACAATCACAGCTAAAACAAATGTTACGACGAAAGCTTACATTTACTATTTTCAAATAATAGACAGCAGCTATCAGATATAAAATGAACTTTCTTAAACAATTTCGAATTTGTCATTCCAACCCTTAAAGCTTACCAAAAACCAAGTATCAAACTGTTTTTCTGTTTTCAACGAGTAAGAAAACTTTAAATTAACGACAAACTGCCACAGCCGGGATTCGAACTCGCAACCTTCAAGTTCCAAGTAGATCGCCTTAATAAACGCGGGTGCATAGCTGGTCTGAGTTAAAACATATATGTGCCATAAACATCTGATAATATTCATGTTGTAATAATAGAAACTTCTAAACAAAGAGAAAAGTATTTAGAGAATTATTTTACATATTTTTATACAAACACAACAAATATTATTTGTAAGTACAATGAGTTAAAACTGTGCACTAGCGTGCTAAATTATTCGTGAATATTAAATTGCCTGAAGTTTAAATTTAAATTAAGTTCTATTTTGATATACAATAGATTATTTTACTTGTACCAAGCAAGTTGAATTGAATGCATTTAATGATTTGATGTTTTACTATTAATAACCCTTAAAAATTAATTGCTATTCTTATGTTTTTAAAGTATAAAAAGTAGCTTCAATGTATAGAATGATTTATTGTTTGAGACGTTTATATCGGAGATCTTACTATGTGTGTTTAATATAAAACTAATGGTGAATTTTTAAATTCTTATATATTTTATGAAAACTGTTCAGAGGTGTTACAGCCATACATTGTAAATCATATTTATTTATAATAATTATACTTTAATACATGTTTTATGAAAAATGGGTTCATATTTAAATGAAGGCACTACTAATTCAGAGCTGTTTTCATAATTTCTGCTCTTAAAAAGCATTGTTTCTGTTTTCACTCATGAATATTTTTGAAATCTTAATCATCACCCCAAATGACATGTTTGGTTTTCAAATGTTTATACTCGGTATGATATATAAGTTTAGTCCTGAATACAAGGGTATGTTAAGTTTATAAATTTTCTGAATTTTTGGTATAGGTGTTTATAGAATGACCTTACTCCATTTCGTCCATATTCGCCCGCCCGTCCGTCCGCCAATTCGATAACTCAAAAACGAAATTCAACCGTGCCTCCCCTGCCAGGGAGGAAATACCCGTTTTTAAAACTGTCACAGATAGAACAAGTTTGTTTGAAATTTTTTTCCATTAAATCAGTCATTATCGGGTATTTAAGTTATTAACTCAGTAATTTGTTATTTTCACTTGTTAATTACTTGCTTTGGTGAGAAAAACTTGTGAACGATGTATACCTTGGAAAAAACTAATCGAATTTTATGCTTGTCAGTATTGTTCCTTGACGTGGATAAAAGTTTATATTTCAATACAAAATCCCGCTATATCACTTTCAATAAGATAAAAAAATAATACAATCACTGGCAAAAAAATTATTCTACTCTTAGGTGTAGTCTGATTTTAAAAGAAAATCATAATTTAAAAAAAAGTTTTTTTTAATAGTAAGATTTAAAATTAATTAATTTAATTTCACAACACTTCCACCAAATTTTTATTTTGGGGGACTTTTGAATTCCATGTTGCGTTCCTCTGGATGCAACCATATTGTTTTATACCTGTTGACAATAATCTGCAAACCATTGTAAAGTCTTAACGACTTTTAGAATTTCAATCATTTCTACTTACTGTCAAAGGATGTCGAATATAAAAAAAAAAAAAAACCATTGTAAAACCTAGTCATTGCAAAAAATTCTTACTCTTTCTAGCTTGGTATAATCCAGCGATTGTTAACTTTTATGTTTTGGCATTCAATAAAATATATATAATCATTAGTTTTGTATAATCGCTTATGATTTGCACCGAATTTGGTTTTTGAAAATAAAATTTGGAACCAAAGATTTCTTATGAGAAACAACTTATGGATGAAACATAATTTGAAAGTCGAACAAATCGATTGTAAACATTAAACAATATATACTTTTTCTTATCGCCATAGTACCTATTTAACTTGCAGTTTATAAAAATTGATTGATTAGAAAGTATTCAGTCTAATTTAGAATAAAATAATTCAAATAATGAATTGATAGAAGCAATAAACTCGAGTCTAATAATTTTGTTGCTGATAAAGTCAACATTTTTACAATTAAAATCATCATTTTGAAATGTTCATCGATATGAAGATGGCAAATAGTTGAGTGGTTATTTTTTTTCTCACAAATCCATGAAATAACGAAAACATATAAAAACAGAAGAAAAAAATTCCTTTGTTTTTTTATTTACTTCACAGAAGTGATTACCCGAATATAAACACTCTAGGTTGGATATTATAATACTAAAAAAATGGTAACAAAATCGATCAATTTCAAATAATTTTATTGCCTTGATATTCACTATAAAATATTATTGATTCAATGGAAATTTTTTTATGTTGTATTATAGCTTCAAACAAGTACTTCTGATATATTATATAAACACTTTTGAGGAATTATTTTTTATATGTAAATTCAATTTATTTGTGATAATAAATTTGAATAACCCTATTATTAGTATTTTGCAATTTTCATTTAGATAAACAGTTCAATTACACAAATCAAGTAATGGGGCTTTCAGTTTGAACTACTAATTTTATTGAAATATTTCGTCTTCTAAATTTCGAATATTATTTTGATTAAAGGTTAAAAATTATTCGACTTTGTTAAGGTCAGTGTGGAAGGCATTTTTGGCATTTTCTAAAAAAAAACTTTTTAGAAAGGCATTTTCTAAAAAAACGTTTTTATATAGATAGATCAGACTTGGAATATTCTAGGTTACTAATGAGTTCGAATAAAGTTGTAAATCCGTTGGGTAATTTTCCTTTAACAATTGATCTTTGTTATAATACTATTAATAGCTTAGTTATGAAATAAAAAAATTTAGCGTATTTCGTTTTCGAAAAATTATTTTTACAGACACACATCCAAACACGCACGCAGGCGAATGGCGAAAAATGGTATTTTTTCTATTAGAAAGCATAGCTCAATATCATGAATCGAATAAAGTTACTGGTCTCAGTATCTCGGCCGACAAGTCGACTGGTCCAATATGTTAAAACAAATTTATAGATTTAACGATTCTTGTGGATTGAAATTCCATTTGTAGTTGATATCGTTCTTAATTACCAAACTACTGTTTTTGAGATGTTTCGAATAGGTTGTGGTGTTTATTACATCGGTATACATTTATAGATAAAATGGATATATTTAATCTATTATAACCCGGAGCTACACTTCGACTACCCTTCGAATTACGAATCCTAGATAGATAGATAGATTGTAGAAGCTGCCCTGGACGGGCTACACTTTGACCATAAGGTCCATTGTGATGCCTAAGGATGTGAGTGGAGTGGAAGGTATTTTTGTGTATAGACTAGGAATCGCTAGGATATGCGGCTACAGTCGACTATGATAGGAACAATGCCGATTTTCATCTGGAGTTCATGAAGGAAACTGCAGAAACCTTCTCAAGCGTAGCCAGTTTAGTCAATTAACCGCCTGCTTTTTTTTTTCTTAATAACTGACAAACTGCCGATGTCGAGATTGGAACCCATAACCTCCCAGTTTCCAAGTAGGCATACTGCACAGACATAACGCCTTAGACCGCTCGGTCACTTGGACTGGTTGTACCTACCTAACTATCTAAATATATAATATGTAAGCCAGATACAGATACTTAATATACAAAAAGCATCTAGATACAAGTAACTAGATACCATATAAAATTGACTACCGTTGAACCACTAATATAACTTAATGAAGTACCGTCAAATTTGTTAAGCTATTAGGCTATGTAAATTGGCAGAGTGATTTAGATAAAGCATTTCAAAACTGATTATCTTCCATAGGTAATAATTGGAAGTAGAAAATACACACACACACATACAAATTTTTCCTGATCGTAAATAAAATTGACACAAGAGCAATAAATCTTCGTGTTTCAACAGAAATGTCAAGACAAAACAGTATCATCATTATTGTTTTAAAAAAGTCACTTTTTTTTGTCAACTTTTTAACTCTTTGTATAAAATAAAGTTCATGTTTGCTATTGCACAACACACCACTTTCTTCGTCTTATTTATCTGGTTAAAAGTAACACACTTGGGAGTTATAAAAACAATACACACCACAGCTTTCGCTATTGTTTGTTTTAGTTTGTTTTTTTTTAAATAACCTCTTATATATACTAAGTTCGTCTCGACGAAAGCTTATAATATGCATGACGTTGTTTTATATATATATATATATATATACATATATATATATATATATATATATATATATATATATATATAAATATATATGTATATATATATATATATATATATATGGGGTGGACTTTCACTTTCATTTAAAAATTATATCCTAGAGAATATTTTTTATCGTTCGTCGTTTTAACAAAAAAATGCAGATGTTAAATCGACGATATAAATAAATTAAGATGGTCTTGCATGAAACTTTTAGTGGAAAAGTTTTAGACAATATTTTTGTTAATGAGCTAGTAATTTGATTTTATCAGTTTTTCACATCTCCAATATCAATATTACTGGTCTTTCCTCAAATTATTTTCCAACTGTATGGTACAGATACGTCGATGATATCTTTACTATTTTTGATACGAACAAAGAAAATCCCCAAACATTTTTAGAGAACTTAAATAAAATGTACCCATCGATAGAATTTACAACCGAAATTGAACAAGGAGGCTCGATTCCGTTTTAAGATATAAAAATTATGAAAAATAACGACACTAATAAATTAGAATTCGATATCTACAGAAAACCTACTCACACTGAACGATACATTACAGCCGATTCGAACAGCCCACCTCAACACAAAATGGCTATTTTCAATTTTTTGGTAAACAGGCTACTGAAAGTCCCATTGTCCAAGAAAAATTACTTTAGAGAAATAAACCACATTAAACAAGTTGCAATCTTTAATGGCTTCGACTCTAACATAGTAAATAATTTGGTCCGCAGAACTAAATTTAAAATTGCACGAAACAATTCCACCGCACTAACATCAGAAATTGGCAACGTTGAACAAACTAAATGGTGCAAACTAACATATTTCCGTCCATGCACAAATAAAATCACTCTAGAATTAAGGGACCACAACTTAAAAACAGCGCTTGTTAGTAAAAATAAAATCAAACAGTTACTGGGCAACCCTAAGGATAAAATTAGTAATGAAAAACAATCGGGCATATATGGTGTTAATTGCCAAAACTGTTCGAAAATTTACGTTGGTCAAAGTTGTCGCCAAATTGGTATTCGAATCAAAGAACATCTGGCTCATGTGAAATTTGGGAGAACCGAAAAATCGTGTATAGCGGCGCACGTTATTGAGAACAACCATAAAATTGATAAATCGAATCTAAAACTACTTAAATCGGTACAAAACCCCACAGAATTAGATGCATACGAAAGCATCTACATATACAAATTGAGAAAACAGATAATGAATTTAGACAATGGCCCAATTCCAAATTCCAAATTCTGATTTAATAAAATTAAACCATTTTCAAAAATAAAAATCCAATACCTGAATGTCAAGGTTAACGTAGGTACACTCACTTTAGTGACAAAACAAACGCCGCATAGTTACCAAAGAATACCGCCAATAAATAGGTGGGGCTTTCCACACACCTAATCCAGTAGTCAGGCAACTTAAATAATCCTCAAGTCAGATTATAACCTCAGCCAAATCGTATAAAAGGACAGAATTTTTTAATATCATTGTGACACAGGCACCAGATTAGCAACAAGCAACATATCTCTGAATCCATATCCCAGAGATAGTTATGATTAGCTAATTCATACTGATGATGACTACATTGTAGTCGAAATACGTATTTATAAAAATACAAACAAATGTTCTAGGAATAGGGGCAAAATTTGAAATATAATCCCATATATTAAGTTGGGGTTCAAGCCCAAGAGCCTCTACTTCGGGTAAGATGACGTATTCGTGAACTAATCTAGAATGAACTATCAAACTAAAATATTTAATGTGTCAATACATCCACAGCCATACCTAAACTCACAGTCACAACGGCATCACAGTTACGCTGACTCGTACAGATAAATAGTGACAGAGGCTATTGGCTAAAAATTATATTTTTAGAGTCAGGAGACCCAAAACGATCAATTGAAAATTGAACATCTGTGTTGGACATGGAAACCAGTCCAAGTAGCCGAGCGGTCTAAGGCGTTATGTCTCTGCAGTATGCGAATCCCGACATCGGCTGTTTGTCAATTATTAAAGAAAAAAAGGGGCGGTTAATTGACTAAACTTTTGGCGTGTGGACATGAACGAAGTAACCGGCAATGCTTGAGAAGGTTTTCTGCAGTTTCCTTCACGAACTCCAGATGAATATCGGCATAGTTCCTATCATAGTCGGCTGCAGCCGCATAGCCTACCAATTCCTAGTCTACTCACAAATTCCTTCCACTCCACTCACATCCTCACATCCTAAGGCATCACAATGGACCTTATGGTCGAAGTGTACCCCGTCCAGGGCAGACTTTACAGTCTACCTCTACCTCTGGACGTGGTAAACACAACTTTCGTTGTAGTCTGTATGCAGAGGTAATCTTTTCTCTACTATTATACAACTGCAATTGTCTTTTATGTTGATCCAGGACCACGGAAAAACAACTAGACTGGTTTTGATGAAACTGTTTGTGTTTAAAACTTACGATTAGACTTAAAAAATGGTATGTATTTAATTTCGATGACGGGAGCCGCGGAAATATAACAATAAAACGCGAGCGAAGCCACAGGTATGAGCAAATATTATGTAATATTATTATGTTAAAACATTAAAAGCAATCAAAAATGAAGGCCTAGTTTCTACAAAGTAAAAAACTTTAATTGCTTTCAATAAAATTTTGTTTTTTCTAAAGTTGTTTTTCATTCAAAAATATTTAGCACACGTTGAGTGTTTATGTTAAAACAAATAAACTTTGTGAGTATGCTTAAGGGTAAAGCATATTTATTTATTTAATTTTTTTTATAAACAACAAATTCAACGATGTGTTTTTTTTAGTAATAGTAATAAAGATTTTATTTAAAAAAAATTGTTTATGAAATAAATAGTCTAGTCATTAGGTAATTTTATTTTACATTATTTTATTTTACATTAGGTAATTATCTTACCAATTGTGAACGGGATCTTCTTATTGTTATAGCTCAACTTTTCCTATTCATATCTTTTCGAAAATTATGTAATAAGCAAAATATTAAGAGGAAAGCTCGTAATACACAAAAATGAATCAGAAAAGATGATTGAATACCAAAAATAGTGTGAGATTCCTATCAGACGGCATGACTTCAACTTGCCAAGTAAAATATCAAATACCGTGCATCTGAGAAACTAACATAATAAATTTATCCCTAGGATTTTCTCACTATAGTTAAACAACCTGGCTCTTACATAGGTTTCATTACTTTTGAAGATGAACATTCTTGTTTTTTGCTGGGATATCACTACTTTTTGTATGCGAAAACTTGTACCCTTTCACATTTTTGTTTTTGATGGAATATAATATTAACAAGATATATTAAGTTTAGTCTCGACTAAATGTAATGGTTGAAAATACTGAGCGCGAAAGTTTTTTCGTGTGATGGTGTTTGGAGGACATGTGTAATCCATTTCCACATGTCTGCCCGTCTGCCTGCCCATCTTTCGTAGTAGATAGAAGGAAAGACCAAAAATATGTTTTCCCACAATTTTAGCCCGAAACCCAAAATAAACAGTTCCCGAATTGGTAATGACCTTTGTATATACCGGTTATTTAAGCAATTAACTCAGCTAGTTGTTATTTTCATTTGTTGTATGCTCTTTTTTACCGACGAAAGAAGGCGGTACTCAATTCAACCTGTATAATTTTTAAAAAATGTATTTTATATTTTTTTTATGTCCTATTTTGATAATTCTTTTTTTGTTGAATAGGGAATGTTTCAAAGTTGGTCCCATATAAATTTGAAAAAAACTTTCAAATTTTAGCCACAAAAAAATAAAAAATAAGACATCCCAGCGCTTCCACTAAAGAAAAATATCATAAATTTATAAATGTAATACGTTCTTTGTGGAAACACTATTTGAAAACATTCAATATCTTTGCGCAGTTCGAATGTTACTTAAACCGACGAAAAAAACGAAGGAGGTTCTCAAGTCAACCCCTATAGTTTTTTTTATGTATTACCAAGCATACTTTTTACAGAGTAGTCCCATTTCGATAATTTTTTTTTTATTGGATAGGGTATACTTCAAAATTGGTACCATATAAATTTGAAAAAAAAATTTCGCCCCTAAGGGTTGACAAATAGGCAATGGTTAATTATTCACCACTGAATTTTCATCTGTGAACCGATTATGTTGAAACTTGACACACATATATAATTCTAATGACACTATAAGCCACAAAAAAATAAAAAATAAAACTTTTTAACAAAAAATAGAACCGACGAAAGAAGAAAGTAACTGCAAAGCAAAAAATAATAACTTTGTAACAAAAAATTAAACCTTCGAAAAAAGAAAGGAAAAATTAAAGAAGTAACTTTTTAGTCTAACTAAGTCTTACACTAATGTAAATACCTAAATAATTTTGAGTCGGCGCCAAACAAACAAAATGTAATTTGTAATATTTACTTTTAACTGAAAATCTGATTCACCCTTCATTTCGGTGGAGATTTTTTGGCGCCGACTCAAAATTATTTAGTGTAAGACTTAGTAAGAATAAAAAGTTACTTTTTTTATTTTTTCCTTTCTTTTATCGAAGGTTTAATTTTTTGTTTCAAAGTTATTATTTTTTGCTTTTCAGTTACTTTCTTCTTTCGTCGGTTCTATTTTTTGTTAAAAAGTTTTATTTTGTCAATATAAAATTGATAGTTTCAATGAAAGAAGTAAAATGTCGTACATTTTTTTCTTCTGTTTTGTTGGTTACGGAATTGTGGAATTTTTAACAAATATTGGAAATGATGCATGTTGGAAAACTTAAAACTTTTAATCAGTGATCCTAAACACAAAAAACGTCAGAACATATCGTCTTTAAAACTTGTTTGACAGGAATCTTTTAATAGCACCAAATACCAGACTATGATAAAAGTATAAAACACATTAAATGTACAAAACAGGATATAGTGGGCTTGATATATTAACCATTTTTAAAGGTATTTTTGTAGTACTCACTGTTAATATAGATCGATCTGGAAATGCGTGGGTTTGTTTCGGATATGGATAGTTTTCTGAAAAAAAGACAATATCAAAGTTTTATATTAACAAGTTTATTCCAAAATGACTAATGTACTAATATACTATACTACTAATATAAAGCTGGAGAGTTTGTACCAGTCCGGTTAGAAAAAATCCTGGCGTTAAATAGCTTGGTTATTGTGAAAGGTTAAAGGTTAACTCTGTGCGGCGCAGCAACGATAAAAGCCTGACTTTTAAACGGTGCGAGAAAATCTTGATAAATGTATACATAGTATAAAAGGAAACATAGTTTTCATCATCATGTAGATGGTTTTTTCCGGAAGGTTTATATGTATAGTATATTCTAATTAAAATTTCCGTGCGAAGCCGGTTGCTAGTAATTAATATTTATCTAATAAAAACAAGTCCAAATGGTCGAGTGGTCTAAGGCGTTATGTTTGCGCAGTATGCCTACTTGGAAACTCGGAGGTTATGGGTTCGAATACCGACATCTGCAGTTTATCAATTATTAAGAAAAAAACAGGGGTGGATAATTGACTAAACTGCCGGCGTATGGACAAGAACGAAGCAACCGGCTCTGCTTGAGAAGGTTTTCTGGAGTTTTCGTCCAGATGAATATTGGCATAGTTCCTATCATAGTCTGCTGCAGCCGCATATCCTACCAATTCCTAGTCTATACACAAAAATTCCATCCACTCCACTCACATCCTCACATCCTTTAGCATCACAATGGACCTTATGGTCAATGTGTAGGCCGTCCAGAGCAGCCTCTACAATCTATCTAACTATTTGTTGTTTTCATACAACAGATTGTTTAGGCACAATTATATATTCGTACTGATTGACCAACAATAAAAACTTTCTATTCTTCATAAATTTTTTCTAACGACGTTGTTTTTCTCAAAAAAGAAATCTTACCTTGGAAAATTCATATTTTAACACTAAATACACTTCATTTCCCACTGTGGTTGTTCCTTTTCCTCCAGGGTTCTCATTAGTAAAGTGTAAGTTGAACTTAATATACATGAAAGTGATGGTTGGAGATGTCCCCTTTCAAACAAAACAACTTTAAATTGGATAATGTTTTCCAAAAAAGCTTTCTTGAAGAACTATTTATATATATTTAAAATGAGTTCAATTTATCCATCACAAAATATATACAGAACCAGATTCGCTCACTAGATTAATGCTTTTGAATGCGTAAATAATTTAGAACAAATAGAAAACTGTCTTGTTTTCAGTTTTATAGATTTTTAGATTTATTTAATTTAAATCGATCATTTTAAACATTAGAAAACGCCCTCTCGACCTACAGTATATGAGCGAAAAACTTTCCGTCGACCACTGTGTGTGCGTTGAGCCATATTTGTTACTATAAATATACACTTCTCGATGTCTAAATAATATGTTGAAAGTTATATTCTGTAAATATTTATCTTGAATTCAATTCTCTATACATGGCGAGAATCAATTAAGATGAAGTGATAACAATAGAATATATATAAGAAAAACAATTGTATATTATCTTTTATTACTCTACATATGTTTCCTCTGTTTTTTATTTTGCTTTTATTTTCTTTTGCATGATGAAGTACCATTGTACAAGGAAATTGTTTTCTTGACTATACATGTAACAATCGTTATATTTCCTTTTTTTTTTTTTTGTAGAAAATAAAATTTATTTTTAGTATTAATTAATTTTTAACCAGTAAATTTTATAACAAATTAATTACATTGCCCGCTGATATGCTTGATAACTACAGAAATACTTGCAAGGAAAGTGACTCAGGCTTCATTTTATTGTACTCCAAATGTGATTATACACTTTTATCCAACGTATTTTTTCGTATCTACAGAAAAACATATTTAAGAGATAAAATCATCATTCAATGTTTCTGGTAAAGAGGAATTTCATCCCTTTCATTGTCCTGTTGAATTTGTTGCCGAAACCATATTTTATTATGTTTCATAGAGATTTTTTTCGCCGTTGGTCTCATTTGATTATATGAAGGTATTTCCAAACTATTATTAGGTTGTCAAGAACTTCACGAAATTCACAATATTAGTAAAATGAATCCTCAAGAAATCAGCTGAATTTTTTCGAGAAGTTGGAGAAATTTAACATGCATCTTCATAAACATGGTAAAATATAATACACGATTCTGACTGTTTTTACTTTGAATTCTCTCAATATAGTCACGGTTGCTCTGAAATTCAACACATACTTTCCTCAATTCCTTAGGAATATTTTTCCTTAATACTTTGGGAGAATGACTATCGGGTTGTTATGTTTTTTCATAAAATAAGCATAAAAAAGTGTATTTTTTTTATGTTCGCGGCAGAAGGTTATTTTTTATGGTTCAGTTGGCATCATGAGTACCGGCGCACTGTTTTTTATATAGTTCATTTAGCGCGGGTACCCGATCAGCTGATATAGTTTGGAAATACCTTAACTAAAAATATATGAAACTTTTGAATCATCGTTTTTTACAATCACATATTTTACTTTGAAGGACGATTGCACCATTTAAATATATTTTTTCGTGGAAAAAAAACGCATGTCTAAATTTGAGAATCGAATAATATATTTAAAGTAGAATGAAATCAAAGGGGGCACCACTTGTACTTGTTGGTTATGTTAAGCTAGATATAGTGAAATGTTCAGGGACGATGACGATTTTATTGAAAAACCAAACTTACAATTTCACAAAATAGCATTACGCATAATCATCCCATATTGTTTTCGTATGTAAGTAGCTAAAATGCACAATGATTTCTTCTAAAATTCACTAAAATGTAAGCTTGATTCGTATTTGTATTTGCTTGATGTTAATACATTTGACAATTTAAAAGTACTATTAGAAAAAAATTCGTTATGCAGGAGCTGCGTCAACTTAGCGTATTTCCTTAGAATACATAAATCACTCTCTAGCGGTCATAATTTTAGTGTGATCAAAATAAAATATAATATCTGATATGACGTTAGTATTTGCAAAAATTAAATTTATTAATAGCCAAAATAGAACGGTATAACGATTATAGTTTATAGTTACTATGGAAACGATAGTAAAATTTTTTGTAATAAAATATATTTCATGTATTCGTGTCAAACAAACACAAAATATTAAATATCTCTCATAATATTAGAATAATCGAAAAATGTATAAGGAGTAAAGTTGTAGAAAATCAAGTTCGCTACAATTCATTATTTCGTCATTTTTCTCAAACTCTAATGTGAACAGAGATATTTAGAATTTTAACTTTCAATTTTTAACTGTAAATATTTCTGTAAATATTAGAAAAATTATAAGAAACAAAATTACAGTAAAACTTAGTACATACAACTTAATTCTTGATAAATTTTTCGATTTTTCAAATATTAAGGGAGATATACCAAATTATGTGTTTTCCCCTCCCCCCTCTAAACCTCCTTCCCCCTCGTCCGATTTTACCCATTTACCTTTACGTTGAACTTGACCTTTAGAATACCAAAAGCGCCTCAAATACCAAATTTCATTCCAATCGGAATAAAACTGTGACCACTAGAGAGTCCACAGACATTTAAAAAAAGTACATATACATAAATATATATATATATATATGTATATATTTGTATATATATATATATATATATATTTGTATATATATATATATATATATATACAAATTTTAGCGATAGTGAGTTTTAATATCTAATAGGTAGGATCGATGGACACAAGAAATTTTTACGAAATTCCAACATTGCTAAAACCTTAATTTTAAACTAATTATTTGTTTCAAAGATACGAAAATCGCTCAAACCCAAGAGAAGATCTTTTGAAAGCTGCGTACATCCAAGATATAAAGCATTCTCGATTTAAACTATAAAACCCTTGCACGATTAACAATGATGTGAAATAAATAGCCTGAATAAAACTAACTAGGACAGATTTTTATACACTGCAGACATTTTTTTAGCATATTTTTCAGGCCACTGAACAGGAATCCAAGTACCTTCATTTTTTTAAATTATTTTTCCATATATAATGAAAAGTTATGTATACAGTACGTATACAAAACTTCAGTCAAAAGTCAATTAGATAAGGGTAGTTTTTCCCAAATGGAATTTTTCAATGACATGAATTTTTCACTTCCTTAGATTTGCTAGTTACTTCTATAGTTTTGTCAATGGTAAAGTGTACGATGGACCAACCAATATTTAAACTATAAAATTATAAACTATTTTAACATTTTTTTATATAAATGCCCAGCAGAACAACGCTTGTATTCGTGGACAGCGAAATCCGTTGAAATCGGCCAAAAATGAATCATTCTTGCTGTGTTTATTTTCCTAATGATACTAAAATAATGCTTTTTGTATGTTTTTAATAAAGGTATAATATTTTCGTTTTATGTATTAATATTTTATTTACGTTAAGAGTATCTAAACACAATGGATACAAGGATACATTTTAGTAATTAAAAACGTAAATATTATATTTTCATTAGTTTAGTTGGGTTCTTTAGCTCCTCGATTTATGGTCTCTCATTCGGATGAAACCATCACCATGTGCTATCATGTAAGTTCTTCAAAGTAAATGCGGGAAGGAATACTGAGAAGTTTGAATAAAGAAGTTGTATTTTCAAAAAGCTTGATAATACGCTTGAACAACGCATTAAGTACAAAAAAAAAAAAAAAATAGATAACGGATGGCACTATAGTTTTATTTCTTTGAGACGACTTCAATACATTCTACCATGTAAAACTGCAATTGACTTTATTTTGGTTTGACCAAGTGCGTTCGACCAATAAATCCGTATTTTCAGTTTGTTTTCTACAAATACATTGTATTGTATGTAATCATTGAACTGTAATTAATAATGAACATTAGAGATGACATATCTACAAACCCTTTCTACTTATTTAGAAATTAATTATACAAGAAGTTATATAAGAATTGCACTGATAATTTAATTAACTAATTAATTTTATGGGTCAGCGCTCAAATTTGTTTGATCGTATCAAAATTATGGATCAAAGTAGATATATATATATGTAATAATTATTATCTCTTAAAATTATTACCCAAAATTGAAATTGTATTAACTTACTTTTACATCCATGTACAGTATTTTATTGCAATAATTATTATAAGAAATAATCAGTAATCAAGGTTTTTAAGTTACGGATATTGATCAATATTTTGTAAATATTATAAAATAAAGCCATTGAACTATAATACAAGTTATAAATACAAACTTAAAAATGCAGAATCTTGATTACCGGCGTATAAAACCTTTCATCGCTCAGGTTTCTCAAGTTTCTCAGTTAGTTGTTTTCATTCACAAAGTTAGTTATTTTCATTGACAGCCTTGGACTATTAAGTATTAAGCCGTGAGTATGCTGCTGAAGTTATATGGGGCGAGGCTCATATCAATGTGATAATGACTTATTGGTATATTATTATTGTCCGCCAACGAAATCAGCCTATCTCGTATAGGCAAAATGGATGTCATAGAATTTTTTTTTACTTCTTTCATATGATTGTATAAAAAACATTTTTTGAATTGAAAAAACAATATATATACAGTGTGTTCAATTGAAAAGCTTCCACATTAAAAAAAAAAATATTTTTGAAAGTATGCATTTTAGAAAAAAATATTTCAGAAGTTACTCAGTTTAAGGTTAAGTTTGACCAGTCCAAATGGCCGAGCGGTCGAAGGCGTTATGCTACGCAGTATGCCTACTTGGAAACTGGGAGGTTATGGGTTTGAATCCCGACATCGGCAGTTTGTCAATTATTAAAAAAAAAGGGGGCGGTTAATTTATTAAACTGTTGGCGTATGGACAAGAACGAAGTAACCGGCTATGCTTGAGAAGGTTTTCTGCAGTTTCCTTCACAAACTCCAGATGAATATCCATAGTTCCTATCATAGTCCAACTCCATAGTTCCTATCATAGTTGGCTGCAGCCGCATATCCTACCAATTCCTAGTCTATACACAAAAGTTTCTTCCACACCACTCATATCCTTACATCCTTAGCCATCACAATGGACCGTATGGTTAAAGTGTAGCCCGTCCAGGGCAGCTTCTACAATCTATCTATCTATCTAACTATTTGTTGTTTTCATACAACATATATTTAGACACAATTTATATTCGTACTGACTGACCAACAATAAAAACTTTCTATTCTTCATAAATTGTTTCTAAAGACGTTATTTTTCTCAAAAAAGAAATCTTACCTTGGAAAATTCATATGTTAACACTAAATACACTTCATTTCCCATTTTGGTTGTTCTTTTTCCCTCAGGGTTCCCATTAGTAAAGTGCAAGTTGAACTTAATATACATGAAGGTGATGGTTTGTCCCCTTTCGAACAAAACAACTTTAAATTGGGTAATATATTCCAAAAAGGCTTTCTTGAAGAACTATTTATATATATTTAAAATGAGCACCCTGTATATCTCAATTTATCCATCACAAAATATATACAGAACCAGATCTATCTATCTATGATCATCACATATACTGTCAGTATATGTGAGAAGCAATTAAGTTAGCTTTTAATTTTCCCTTGTTTAGTTTTCAATTCAATAAGGAGTAAACTGAATTGTTTCCGAGAGAAAATCCGAAAGCAAAATACAAATGTAGACATATAGACATGTATATATATAGAGGTACAAATTAACATAATTTATTATATTTTTTGAAAAAATATACACATAACTGGTTTTTGAAAAATAATAACACAACTGATTATAGGTACCGAGAACTTATTATAAAAGTTGAAAATATAATTAACTGTACAAAAAAAAATTGCTTTTATCCTTATTTCTTTTTGTTACGGATATTTTATTTAATATGATACTTAATTTAGTAAAAAAGGTTTACAACCTAATATAATATTCCTATGAAATAGGAAATGGCGTATTGTATACATATTTTATTTTTGACCCACATGAGCTGAGTATTATAATCTTTTCAGATATTAAAATATTAATTTACTTTCATCATCCCCACATTAGGTAGGGAAGCGAGGGACTTGTAATAATTTTTTGAAAAACGATTGTTCATCTATTAGTTGAATTACCACTTATTGCACATTGCTTGGTACTTCCACTTTTCATATATTAAACCAAATATCATGAAGAATAGATATATTAGGAGATCGAACGTAATGTTAAATAAACGGCCACGAATTGGTGTAACTATCTTTTATCAGTAGGGGTCACTGGTGTCAGTGCCGTACGGAATTTAAATGTTTAAATGTAGGCGCCAAGAAATCACTTTCACATTCAGTTTATAAGAAATCATAGTTTTATTTATAATAAAAAATTGTTTTCGATTATCAAGTAATAATTAAATAAATATTAAGAATATAGAATTCTTAATAATCTGTAATAAATAAAAAGATGAAGAATCATAGCGATAATTTTGCAATTAATAATAATAATATACAATATATGTTTACAATAACTGACATATATTAGATAAAGAAAGAAGATGACAAAACCGGTAATTACAGACCATATTCCATTCGTAAATGCAGACACGCATTTAAACAACCTTTCACTCATAGATATATAACAGTATATCTATGCTTTCCCTGTACAGCATCGTCCTATTTTTTCACATTTATAAAATTAAACAATTTTTATACTTACAATTTTTATTTGTAAGATATAATAACCGTTGATTTTAATATGTAATAATAATAATAATTCCGTACGGGTAGATTCGCACTGACGCTAGTGGCGAAAATAATAACTATGATCTCTACACGTTTTTGAGGACGAAAAAACAGACGAATTGCCTATGTCGTTCGATCTCCTATTTATCTATTCTTCATGCCAAATATGAACAAGTATTGTAACAACTAACTGAGTTAATTGTTGGAATACCTAGTATAAACTCAGTTATATATCAATATGTGAATTGTTAACAATTCTGCCTATTCAATGCATATTTAATAAGCATGATTTGTAAATGTTTGTTTTGTGTTAATAATATTGAAACAGTAAAAATGTTCTGACGTACATGTAAAATGATCTGAAACAGTATTTGATATGTTATGTATGTACATATATCCGCATGCGTGCAACTATTAATAGGTCTATATACTATTGAGAGGAACGTCATTTGCTCTCTTTTGTTTGAGCAGCGAAATCAATTGAGTTTATGAAAAAATGATTGAAACAAAAGTTGTTTATTTTAAAACGAAAGAGATTTTTTTTTCTATCTCTTACGGATTAAAAGATAGCTAGTTTTGCCCATTTTGCCAAAACATGGTCCGAAGTTTCACATGCTTCAAATGAGAGAGAATGATTATTTTGCTATTTATTATTTCGCGATCTAAACGATTAAAAATTCTGAAACTTCGGAATTTATTAGAAAACGTTATCTTTGCCTGTGAAAAAAATGAACAACATCTGTCGAAAAGTGATTTCATACTGGAACTCCCTTAAATAGGAAATTAAGTTATTTTGGGCTACAACTTAATATTCTTTATTATAATATTAAAATCGTAAATATCAGAGTTACAGAAAAAATTGCCAAGAGATAAATTGAGGTAACATTCGTTTACTCATTTAAGTTTTCCATTTAACCAATATTTGGATAGATATTACAAATTTTGCTTTAATTGTGATGATGACAATACCATAATAGGGAATATGCATGAAAATTTTTTTCACTTGAATTGAAGCATGTTTACTTGACAAATATCAAGGTAAAATTACTTTTTAAATAACTTTAAAAATAAGCGAGATATGAATGATTGAAATTCCCGATTAGACAAAGAGGGTGATAGCCCTCTTGATATGTTACGTGACGTCATATTACACTTTCACCATTTAATATACACTTAAAACTCCGTTTTTAGTATTTTTGCAAGAAAGAGACAGATAATAATCTTTAAAAGCTTATAGCTTCCTTGATATTTGTCGAATTTTAATTTCGTATTTAAATATTATTACAGTATTAACAATATTTTCATATTCTGAAAATAAATGTGAAAAAAAATTTTCATGCATATTCCCTATTTGGTATCATCTAGATGGAACTTATGATGGAATTCCAAAATATTCGGAAATAGTAGAAGCGTTGAGAAATTAAACTAAATTTTGAAATCTTAAAATAAAAATAAATAAATTTTTAAAATTTGTTTAATATAAAAAAGTAAAAAGTAGAAAATAATAAATATAAAATTATTATTTTTAAACTGGGAACTTGGAAACTGGGAGGTTATGGGTTCGAATCCCGACATCGGCAGTTTGTCAATTATAAAAAAAAAGAAAAAAAAAGGGGCGGTTGATTGACTAAACTGTCGGCGTATGGACAAGAACGAAGTAACCGGCTATGCTTGAGAAGGTTTTCTGCAGTTTCCTTCACGCACTCCAGATGAATATCGGCATAGTTTCTATCATAGTCGGCTGTAGCCGCATATCCTACCAATTCCTAGTCTACTCACAAATTCCTTCCACTCCACTCACATCCTCACATCCTAAGGCATCACAATGGACCTTATGGTCGAAGTGTAGCCCGTCCAGGGCAGCCTTTACAATCTACCTCTTTAATGAATTAAATACAATTTTTTCTACGAGTCGCCAATATGTGACAAAAGTAAAAGCTTGTGGCACTCAGGTTTTAAATATAAAAAACCCTATTAAATAGAATTAATATAAAGCGGTAAATCAAATCTCTTAAACATTGAAAACCTGAGCGCCAGACAGAAAAGCAAATTTTTATATCTTTTATTTTATAACGATCTCTGGCATTATTATGCATGAGACCGTTATTCCTCACTAGATTATATGTGTTTTCAGAATAGCTTTTAAAGTTAACAGAAGAATTGAAGACTGTTTGTAAAACAATTAAATATAAATGCATTGCATGGTTCACAGGTTATTAAATAATATTGAGGTCAAATTAAAAGTAGTGTGAAAATTATACCATAAAATTATTTTCTTGTCTTACCACATACTCCATATTAATTTCTCAACAAAGTGTTTCAGGTGAAAAATCTAAAGATAATTTATCTATATATGTTTTGAGTAAACTATTATACTCGGCAATAAAATATTGAAACCGAACTATTATTATTAACTATAAAAAATTTATTATAAGACATGAAAGAAACAAATTCGTTAAAAATTTCAAACAAAAGTTGTACGGGCTTTAGACCGGCCAAAATGAGATTTTGAATGCGATTTGCTTTCGGTATTAACCCAAGTTCGTAAATTGCAAAATCAAGGGTAAAGGGGGGCCAAAAAAGAGGTTGAAACAGAAAATTTGGATTATCTCCCTTAATATTAGTGAAATGGAAAAATTTATCAGAAGTTTCGGAAAATAAATTGAATTATGAATATTATTTGTGCTAGTAACTTAATTTCATATTCATTATTTGATTGTTTCCTATAACAAAATTAACTGAGTCTTCGTGCTCTTAAGTTTTCTTGTGTATAAACTTTGCCAAAGTTTCAGCTCAAACATCTGTAATTTCTTGTAGCATTCAGAGACAAGCATGTACAATATATACTATACCTTAATATACATACAAATCTTGTTTATATAATGTAGTACACGTGCCAATATTGGACTCATTATATACAGGGTATTTTAACAAGTAACTTAGTTAGTAATACTTTTAACAAGTATCTTGTGTAATTCTTGTATTAAGAATGTTCCAGCATGAAATCACTTTTCGACAGATTTTGGTCATTTTTTTCACAGACTAAAAACAACGTTTTCTAATAAATCTCAAAGTTTCAGAATTTTTGACCGTTTAGAACGCGAGAAAATTAAGAACAAAGTAATCATTCTCCGCCACTCTCTCTCATTTGAAGCATGTAAAACTTCATTCCCGTCCAACTATCTGTTGTATTAAAAAAAATGCAGGTATCATCTACAATTACGGATGGCAAAAGATGACTTCAATATGGATATATCGATATTCGATAAATCGAAATAGCAATATTGAAATTTTATCAATATCGATAGCATAAAATCGTGTTTTTTTTTTTAGAATAAAATTAAGACTAACCAATTTTCAATTTTCAATTTTGAATAATTTTTGTTCCTACTTTGTCAAAAGACTGCCTGCAAAAGATGGAATTATTTTGTATAAAACCGAAGACTAAGCAGATATAGAACCTAATGCACAATTGGAGATTTCGCTAAAATTTCAGTACTTGTGCTCTAAAAATACTCACAATTTTTGTATAATATCGATATTATATCAATGTATCGGAACTTACAATATCGATATATCCTTGCCATCTTTACCCACAATACACTTAACACACAATACATGTACATATGCATACATACACACACGTGCATGAAATAGTTTGTGAATATAATAATATACAAAATTGAAAACATATAGATTTGTGTAGTTTGAGCTACATTCAATATTATTTTATTCTATAAATAAAACATACTTTTTTGTATGCAATATTCATATAGTTTTCTCCATCATAGCTTGCTTGCTTGCTTGCTTGCTAGCACCGGATGCTCTAATGATCAAGGCAATTATTATCATTCATATGAATGCAATCTTGAATACCTTTATCTATTTTTAATCGATACAAAAAAGTATACGATAAAAAGACATAGAAAAAAAAATTGGAATTTCAATTATTTATATACAATGCAGCAGACAATAATCTAAATATCATAAATCAAATCTAACATTCTTATTTATATATATTGAGCGATTTATTTTCTTATTATCAATTTTTGCAATAATATTTATTCTAACTCGATGGGAGAAAGTCTGACTCGTGTCAGAGAAAGAAAATTTTGTGATGGTTAAAAATATTTGTTAATTTATTAATTTTAATGGATTTTCGCCAAGATGAAAACGATTTATCTAATACAAAACTAAAAGTATTGGGTCCCGGTGTTCCAAAATGTCCTCAAAAAACGAACTGAAATTTGATTAACGCCTTATGAAGCTAAAAAGTGACTTCCAATTCGTTCAAGAGCAAAACGCCTGTGTCAACCCGCAAGAAGATAAAAGTTAAAAAACGTGTTAATTCTTGCTATTGCGAAAAAAATACGTGCGATAGCTCGTTGAACTCGTTATAACGTGTAGAAAAATGTGAGTATATTTTTTGTTTCGTTGAGATGTAGATTTCCTGGATGTCGTAATTGATCTATCCGTTATTTTTGATTTTCTACGCCCATATGCTTGTAGTCCAAATTATATAATTTTTCAAAATTAAAACAGTCGATTAGATCTGATTCGATTATAAACATACCTTTGTAATTGAGCTAAACTCAATATAAATTGAGTTTTGCCTGTGTTTGTCAAGCAACGTTTCTCCGATTGCGGAATACTACAAAAACTTGCGTGGTGCTTCTACCTTGCGTGGGGTAGTTTATTGTCAGTTATGTCAAGAAATACTGAAACATTATGTATAAAGAATTAAAATTTCTCTATGGAAAATAATGGCTAGGTATAGTCGAGTTTCCTCCGTCTTAAACTACCACCACGTTAAATTTCATTCCCAAATCACACACGATAATCACTACAAGAATAAATATTTCGTTCAAAATTTTTTGCTCGATATTAAAATAATTATCTCTTTATTCTTAATTCCATTTAACTTCTGTAAAATCATCTTTCAAGTTAGAATTTTAAATAACACAACCTTATACGTATATATACGTATACCAACATCAAGAAAAATCGATCAGTACAAATCAAATATGTGGTTCAACTAAAGCTGTCGTTCTATAAGGTATGTAAATAAATATCATTTATGATTTTTAATTAAGAGTTGTTTTTAATCTTCTAATTACAAATATAAAGAGTTTATTAATTCGTTTACGAATATCATTTCTTATGTTTTTAATTTTTGCTTTCATAATATTTTAAATTACTTCTTACAAACCTATCAAAACATTGATTTTAACAATTATGTTGCCTTTTTTATGGTAAATTAAATATTTTAATACCTTTATCTGATTTAATAAAAACATATTTCATAAATAAAAGTTAATAATTTATATTTGTGCAGGGTATAATTTATTTGTGGCGTTATTTTTTTCATCATTTTATAAAATAATAATAGAGGAACTTG
Source organism: Nineta flava (assembly GCA_963920215.1). NCBI lineage: Eukaryota > Metazoa > Arthropoda > Insecta > Neuroptera > Chrysopidae > Nineta > Nineta flava. The sequence continues at coordinate 68,528,146 of OY986041.1, read as the reverse complement.
TGCCGTGAAAATGTGCAAGCTAAGCCCATCGTACGGTAGTGCGTCGAGTTAAGTTTATGCTTAGGCGCCTACAGTACCGTGTTTGACTAGATTATATACGGTTTTTAAGTGTCTGTATTTCAGGAACCACAATAGGTATGAAGCTCAAATTTAAAACGTAGCGTAATTAAATATAAATTTTTACATTAAATATGGCCGTTCGTTTGTAAAAAAAATTAACTCCGGATTATTTCCATATAAAAACCGCCGCAATTTTTGTTACGAAAATGACTTTCGCTCGAATGTTCCAATTCATCATTTTGATAAAATGTGCTTATGCCCACAAGTCCAAAAAATGCCTAGTTTTTTATTTAATTCCGATGAAAAAGCATCAGTTCAAAAGACAATAATTGATAAGATTTAACACACTTATTATATACACTAGGGGGCTACTTCTTTCTACGAGCGATCTCTGACCCTGACTAGTTTGGCAAATGTATATATATATATCACCAGTATGTAATATAATTACGAAACAATTCGCTGACGTAGCTCCTACGTGTAAAAATAACGTAAAAATAATATTTTACTCCTATTCCAGTCTCCCATTTGCCCACTCAAGGTTTTTTGTTGTTTCATTTATATCCGAATTAAAATACGTCGAACGAATTAATTCTAATCAAAATAAATTTATACAAATATTTGATTAAATTTTATCATTTATATGAATACTAATTAATGAAATTGATTGAATTATAACAAATTGATGACGTAAACAAAAAACTACATTAGTTAAATATATGGATGAGTACTTTTGGTGTATTTCATGTAATAAATGAAAAAAAAATTGAAACAGATTGTGAATAAACAATTACAATCGTTAACAATGATGATTCCTTTTAAACACATTTTTGTTTTAATAACAAATCATTTTAAAAGCTCTATGAATGTATTGATACATTTTTAATTAAAAAAAAATGTGTGTCATATGGTAAATTATGCAAATTTGATTGGTGACGTTTTTTAGAATTATGTAGAGGTTAAAGTGGTTATGTTATATTAACCATGTACCTATATAATATGATATATCTTAATATATGTTCATACAACGCATAGCATCTAACAGAAGCGATGTAAATTAGTGATGTAGTAGCTTTTTTCGTCACTAATACTCTCTGAATTAATATATCAAATAATAGTTATAACGTGACTAATATGTTTTTATTTTTTTATAAACTTTGAAAGATACTCTCATGAATTGGTGTCATGAATGGGACACAGTATGTTTCAAAGATCGTTCTATATGTTTATAATGAGTTATTTTGAGAAAAGTAATTCCCAAAAAGTTTATAATGAGTTATTCCCAAAGTTTCAGATAATTTCACCGAAACCCAATTGCCATAAGAAAATTGAGGGATCTATTTCTTAGTTCGAATTTTCTAATAGAAGAGAAAATTTGAATATATCATTACTTAATTTGTTAACTTTACATCTGAACAAAATATGAAATATTGAAAGCATTTGATATTATTTTTCGTAGTGTGTGTTTTTGAAACGCACACTACCGAGCATCGAATAAAATTATATCACCTAATAACTCAAGACTAAATTTTATGAAATATATGATATTATTTAAAAACAGAATAGGATAAGAAGCAATACAAACTTTAAACAAAATATGAACATTTAGTAGAAAATCACTGGATTTTCTAAGTGAATTCAATCTATTTCAGTTAATCTCTCTTTGAAAGTAAACGAGTAATTAATCAATTTAAGATAATAAAATAAACTTTATTAATTAATTTATTAACTATATTCAATAGTAATTAATAAAAGCAATATAACACAAAAAACTTGTATTTACTCAAGAGTCAAAAAGTTTTAAAACACAATATAATACACTTTTTTATTACAGCTAGGCCAATCAAACATATCTAGTATAATAGATATATTCGTGTTGGTGGTACAGTCAGTAGTTGTGGTACTATAGAAGACTTTAGTTGACAATAATGATTCTTTTTTTTTTTGGTGTAGAAGTTGCAAATTATCACCTTTAAAGATGACTATCTTTTTAAAAATATACGTTTTAAACATCGTGTTTGCACAAGCATAGGTTTATAAACCCTCAACCTCGCCTGTTGTGTTCTAGAAGAAAAATGTTTGGTTTTTTATAATATTATTGGGTTTTTGATCAAACACTACCATACACGTTCAAACCGCTTTCCAAGCGCGGAGGTGTTGTGCAATAAATATCAAATTGTTTTTCATTTACCATCGTATTGTTTTTCATGAGCTGAATAATTTTGCCACAATTTCAGCTTAAACATCTGTAATTACACTTGATTACAAAAACAAATGTATATCATTTTTTGACATCAAATCCTTGGTATGAAAAATTATACACATCTAGGGATGGGGATCGAACCTACAACCTCTGGTATTCTAGACCAATGCTCTACCAACTGAGCTACCTTAGATGTTATGGTATTACTGTGCATATGATCCTTCACTATCATTTCTGATGCCATTGTATTATTAATTTTGTTTATTTACTATTAACATATTTTTCAAATTGTTTTTTGTAAACCAGCGTCTATATATTTCCATTGTTAGTATGGTTGCCTTTCGGTTATATTATACCAACGGAAGCGACTAGCGTTTACTTACTTTGACATTTAAGTAATATGTCTGAACATTGATAACATTTTTTGACATCAAATGCTTGATATGAAAAATCATACACATCTAGGGATGGGGAACGAACCCACGACCTCTGGCAAATGAATATGTTCATTAATACACCACTTTGTATTTGTATATAGCTATGCATTTGAAAAAACTAAAACAAACAGTTTACGCAATTGATAATGAACTCAGTAAATACAGAGAATTTAAGTAATTAACACAGTTAGTTGCTATTTTCATTTGTTTATGAATTTGTTAACTGTATAAGATACTACTCATTTTAAGACTAAAAACGTCAATATAATTTCCCAAAGCTTCCACTACTTTAAATATTTATCGTTCCCACAGCTTCCAATACTTCAAATATTTATCGCCATTTCTACCAAATTTATATTTCAGCGATTATATACGAATTCTATCTCTCGTAGCGGGATAAAATACATACCAGTCTAATCATAAACTTTTAAACAAACAAAGTTTCATCAACATCTTTTGCGTGATGCTCGAAACAAGCAGACAAACAAATAAACTGACATTTACAATTTTATAATAGTAGAAATTTGTGTTCGAACTAAATGTATAAAAAAATTTTCGTGTTTTTGGACATCCTGTAAACATATGTTGTTTAAAAATAAATCTAATATTATCATGTAAAAGAAAATATGATGTATATATATATATATATATATAATTAGGATTGAGAATATGTTCAACAATCTTTTGTTCACAAATATTTTTGATTTTGACAGAAAAGTTAATTAACAGTATGTACTATGGACCGCAAAAGTTGATGTTAATTTTTTAAATTTTATAATTGATTTGTGCTTTATTGAATCGGTTTTTGGAAAAATGTTTTGGATTAAAGTTGTACATTATAAATATAATAACAACTTTTCTTCGAAAACCGAATGAATAAGGCGCAAATCAACTCTAAATTTAAAAAAAAATACATCAACTTTTGTGGCTAAATGTACAAACAGATAAATGGATAGAAACAGAAAGTACAAATAAATATATTGAGTGTATTAAAATGGATAATTTTTAGTAAGCTAATTTTTGATATGATGATGTATTGTGTTTTGTCAGTATAATTTTAGGGTGATATTGACCTTAATCGCATTCAAATATTTAAAACAGTTTTTTATTTCTTTTTGATGAATTTTTGAAATCGGTTAAAAAGCAAAAAAGTATAAAATAATGTATGCTAAACTGACTTATCATTGCGCAGCTATGTCAATAGAACATATATACGAGTAGTGGTTTGACATTTATGCTACATCGAATATGTTATACTATGCAAGACTTCTGTTGGCAAGGATTATTTTTTATTTTCGCTTTGACAAATTGCCACTTTAAAATATGAATATTAAAAAAAAATGCATGTTTTGGCTGCGGTTCATTTGTATTTGGCTGTGTAAGCGCTCACAAATACAATTATTGCGTCATAGTTACATCAATAATTGTGCTCACAACTGCTCATTTCTCCGAGCTATTGCACTGAATGTAATTGTAAGCATCAGTAAACATTAGTATTCAAAAAAATGGCGGTGAATTGTATTGTTAATCACTGTACGATGGTTTGATTATACCAGCATAATTTGCCACGGTCTTTAAAGCAGAAGTCTACGCCATACTGGCTTGCGTCCGTGAGAACCTACGTAGAGGCTACATAAACCAGAACGTATGTATTCTTTCGGACAGTCAAGCTGCTTTAAAAGCCTTGTGTGGAACTGAGGTCACCTCAAGGGTAATCAAGGATTGTCTGGAGGAACTTATGAAACTGGCAAGTCGGAACAATGTTAAATTAATCTGAGTGCCGGGTCACAATGGTTTCGAAGGAAACGAAAAATCAGATACCTTAGCAAAGAAGGGAGTCGAAACATGTGGGAGAAGCAAATCTCGTCGGAATGAAGTAGAAAGGGGAGCACAATGAACCATAAGGTCGAAGTGCAATACTTTTTAGACCCCAAGATGCATCAATCAATCAATCAATCTGCATAATTTGTTACTCGCAACGCATTGGTTGGTGTTTTAAATCGCGATATTATCAGAAGCTGCATTATCATAAAAATTATCTTTTTCATCCTCTAATAGATTAATAATATCAATATGACTTTTATCATTAATCCATAAAACATCTGTTTTTGATTGTCGTTCATTTTGAATTGCTTATAACTCTTACAGCTCAATTGTACGCTTATTTGACAGTAAGCGCTCGTAAGCGTCCAACATCCAAATGGAACGATATAAAATAGCGAATTTGAACGTGAGCGTTTAAAGCATGTAAGTGTCTAAATGGTTCGCAGCCGTTATAAGATGACGCAGCTAGATGCAATACATTCACAAAACTCAAATCCATAATAAAGTTAATCATTTTTTGTTTTTAATTAAAATTAAAATTGATTATTTTAATAAATATGCCTGTTTCAGTATATTTCTACAAGTGTGTTTAGTTAATAATTTATTACAAACTGTATAAACTGTATAATTCAAAGACAATTTTAAACCGAGATTTATGACAGTGCCCCATTTATAAACATAGTTGTTGCAACTTTTCAAATACAATTAATTCAATTTTCTTAATGCTCTATGTTAAAAATTTGATTTTAATCCTTGCATATTTTTGAAATTATCGATAATAGGTTATTAATTTTATCGGAAACATAATTAAGTGATTAAACTTGCCAAACATAAAAGATATAAAGTCTTTTGTAATAACTGTGTCTGTACATACTTGGAGGCTGCAATTTTTGGTTGATCGAAACGAGGTTTTGTGTGTGACGTACTTTTTGAATTGACTTGCGGAAAATATGACCAGGAAATGAACTGTAGTAAAATATATTTACTAAAACTTTTTTCATTAAACATTTTTCCATTTTACTAATATTAAGAGAGAAATTAAAGATTTTAAGATTCGCTCTTCCTCTAGGTCGGTCTTGTCCCTTGGCCGATTCTACTTATTGACGAACTTGTCCTGTCAAATACCAACAGCATATCAGATACGAAATTTCTCTTTATCGTAAAATTGAGACTGCTAGAGAGTCTGCAAAGTATATATTAAATTGTAGACTAAAAATTTAATTGAGATATATATTTCGAAAATAGAAAGAGGTGTATTTATTATGAGGAAATTCACTAAGTTGACGCAGCTCCTGTGTATGGTTTTTTTTTGTCTTCATTTTCTAAACATAATTTGGGTACAGCCGGTATAGCTTAATGAATACACTACAGATAAATTATTATACCTATTGTAAATGTCATTTACAATCGTATAATTTTTTTATTTAAAAACACCACCCACTCTTATAAAACACATAACAGATTATTATTATGTATTTAAGTATTATGTATTCTATAAATAGCAAATACAATACCTATCTGTATACACAACAGAACCATGGTATGGCCTTACCATATTATATCAAATAAAATACCGACTAGGTACCTATATTAATTTAAATACGTAATTTCGTAATTAAAATACAGTATTTAGTAAAATGTACATTTATAAATGTATATACAAAGTCATTAGTACTTTAAATACAACGAGGATTGGAATTAAATGGAGTTTGTATTATAGTCAAAGCATGTAGGTGTAGGTCTTTTAGTCTTTTCAACAGTTTTGGGCAGAATATGTAGTGCTATTTGCCTTTTATACCCTGTACATATGTGATGTGTATATAATGGTCTAAGATCCGGCATTAGAAAAACCTTCCCTCATCTGTTAATTGAATGAAATAATTTTTAAAAGGCAGATAACAATATTATAAATGTATGAGTGCAATGTCTGCCACCGTAGTCCTGCTGGCTATATCATATTAATTAATTAATTAATTAATATGATATTCTTTGTTTGTTGCTCGAACAAATATATTTGTCTCTCTCTCTGCGTAGAACACATTTTTTGAAAATTTTATTACTTAAAAATTTTATTATACATCCTGCAAATAATTTAATTATATATTTATTATAATATCACAAATATATTTTATAATATCACAGTCATAAAATTTTCAAAAAATGTGTTCTACGCAGAGAGAGAGACAAATATATTTGTTCGAGCAACAAACAAAGACACTATATCATATTAATTAATTAATTAATATGATATAGCCAGCAGGACTACGGTGGCACACATTGCACTCATACATTTATAATATTGTTATCTGCCTTTTAAAAATTATTTCATTCAATTAACAGATGAGGGAAGGTTTTCACTAATGCCGGATCTTAGACCATAAGGACATTACAACTTGTAACGGTTAGAAATGGAAGAAAGAAATTATAGGTATAGGTATGCATAAAATGTTTCACCATATTAAAAACTTCATGAATAATTACTAAATCACAATTTGTACACCATCGAAAATTACCCAATATTACATCAAACCATTATAAAATATCCAAATTAAATAAATTAACAAAGCACATATTTACACTGGCAATATTTTGTTGAAAAACTAAACAATACGGCATATAAATGGAAGTATACAAGGTATCAAGTTTCAGTCTTCAAGTGCATAGTTCGAGGTGTCCTTTTATCAACGACCTTCAACCAAACGATACTTCTTTCGCTAAGTTACAATCGCATAAATTTCGAGAAACTAATTTTTTACTTCATGTATACGCTATAATCACAATACGATGTTATTCGATGAGTGCGCAATATCAGCGGCAAATAATTTTCGAACGAATAACGACTTTGTAACCATTACAACGATATAGAGGTATAAAGATTTGTTTTCAAAGCATTAGATTAAAAACAAAACTATTTTTTATTATGTACTAAAAAAGTAAGTCAGATTTAATTATTTTGATGTATTAAACAAAGTAATAACAATCTATGTTATTACTTTGCATTAGATCTATTTGCTTATTAGAAAAACAAAATTTTTCCAGGTCGTCATCTGATAAACGACGTCAAGCACATTCTAGAGAGTAAGAAAAAATTAACTATAAAAGTATAAGTAGATTCTTTTTTGTAAAATAATTTTTGTATAATATTGAAGTAATATTTTGTTCCGAGCACCGCCAAGCTATTCAGCTAGTACGAGTATATCATGTTTAAATAAAGCTTAAATAAAATGTCACAATTAACACCACCTTCAAATTGCATTCATTTGTTGTATTTATTTTTATAATCTTAATAATTTGTATAACTTGTAAAATCACCACTGTAGCTCTTATCGTTCAAAAGTTATAACGGGGTTATAACTTTTCGTCTAATATTTCGGTTAGTAACATCACTTAACTCGGCTGAGTGACGGCTTAAGTCGCACTACCGTGCTCTAGATATATTTATATAATATAAATATAAGGGTACCGTCCAAGTAACCGAGCGATCTAAGGCGTTATGTCTACTTGGAACTGGGAGGTTATGGGTTCGAATCCCAACATCAGCAGTTTGTCAATTATTAAGAAAAAAAAGGCGGTTAATTGACTAAACTGTCAGCGTATGGACAAGAATGAAGTATCCGGCTATGCTTGTGATGGTTTTCTGCAGTTTCCTTCACGAAATCCAGATGAATATCAGCATAATTCATATCAGAGTCGGCTACAGCCGCACATCCTACCAATTCCTAGTCTACATAGAAAAATTCCTACCACTCCACTCACAGTCACACATCCTTAGGCATCAAAATGGACCATATGGTGGAAGTGTAGCCCGTTCAGGGTGCCGCTATAATCTAGCTATCTAACATAAGGGTATATATTTAGCTCCAAGTTTGTAACGATTGGAAATATTGGTCGTACTTTCATTTCTGGATATTTATTGGAATATTTACATATTTTCTTATTTAGATTAACCTTACCCATTACTTTGGATAATATGTTTTTGCTATCCAGAGTTTTATTATATTTATAACTATAACTAGCATTGCTTGTTGCAGCTTCGTCCGCAAAAATTTTGTAAAGCCCTTATAACTGAGTAACATAATAATGCTCCTCGTCAAGGGCTGATTGTCTTAAAACGCTGTTCCACGAATTTATTTGTTTATTTAAAATTTATATGCTCAATATCAATTTTCATGTCTCTGTAATTTAAAAATACTGAACCAATACAATCAAACCCTCCGTGTTTCACCCTCTTGAAACACTCGAAAATACATATTTTATTATGTATAACTAAAATAGAAAAAGTACGATCTCTACCGGTTGGAATTTGGTATACGACGTTTTTTTTTTCTGTATTCGAGAGGTTAAAGTGTAGAAAATTAATTTGACTTCAATTCATCTCCTGATCATTTTTATGAGTCTCTAATAATAACAAAACTTTATGGTAATTTTAATGAATAAATGGTTGCACTTAATTTCATATTTATTTTGTGTACCAACCACCTGTAATAACCTATGGTTTAAATACAGTACTATTATTATTATTATTATTTATTAATTTAATATTTATTATAATTATTTTCTCTAAGAAAATTATTTTAACCAACGTAGCTCCTACACAATATGAGCCTACATAATCACTGCTCACTGTTGTGATTTTGTAATACCCACCGTATAACCAGACAAAAGCTATATCTTCATAACAAATTGCATGGAATTTATAAAATATTACATTATTTCATTTTCCAGTCCTTCTCCGTATAAATATATATACCATTTAATGTATAGAATTTCGTTTCGAATGCTATGTTTGGGTACATATTTTTGAATAAGAATTGTGAATAACCACACATCCAATGTTTTACATATCTATTATATACCTACAGAAGGATATACATCGTATATACATTTAATTTATTTATTTAATGTTTTATAAACGTACGTACCCATTATATACATTATTCGAATCATTTATACGATACATATCATGATGGAAAAGGAGAGCCATATCAAAATTCAAATAGTTAGTTCATTGAATCGTATAATAAAATAAATATTTTCGTACGTTTCTAGTAATTAATTAGTGACGAAAGTAATCTATACAACATTTTCGAGCTACCCACAGTAAAAAACATTAATAGCAATATGTCTTTCTGTCATACATACCGGGTGTAAATATAGAATTACTGGTTGAATTCTATGCAATACTGTTACTTTACTTTGCCTTAGATGGTATTTATTATTCTAGGTAAGTAATATATGTTAGAATGTCTGGGATCGTTTTACATATATTTCTCCGGATATCATTTGCAGTTTTTACTTATGTCATTTAAGTTTCTCCCTTCACGATTTTTGCAAAGATTTCTTCAATAGTCCATCGATTCTAATAGATATCGAAAACTCCCATCTACATACTTATATAAATTCAATGGCATGCATATATATTTTATATACAGGTGTTTTGAAATACATTTAGAAAAACTATGCACGGTGAAGAGCTGCAAAAAACAAACAAAAACGTTTAATAAAGTTTTTCGATTTAACGCTTAGTTTTTGATATATAATCAAATAAACATTAATCAATTTCTTCCAATCACAGAGCGCATAGTGTAAGGAGGCAAGGCCTCAGCAGTAGAGCGGGGCGCTTTATCCTTTAAAAGCTCGCAGACGGTAATAGAGAGTTATGCAAACAAGCAAGTGTAGCGACAGTCAGAGTTTTCAATAAGTGTAGCGACACCCGCGAAAATTAAAAAATGTTTACCATTACAACGTTAGCGAGGCAACTTTTGGCAAGATGATCGAATAAACTTATTTTGAAATATCGACGTCATCAGCGAACTTAATGTACATACTGATTTGCATATATTCATTTTACATATTCCTTACACTATGCGCTCTGTGATTGGTTGAATTTATCAAAGTGTAATTGATTATCTCTTAAAAAATAAGCGTCAAATCGAATAACTTTATTGAACTTTTTTGTTTGTCTTTTGCGTCTCTATACCGTGGTATAGTTTTCTGGAATGAATTTCAGAACAACCTGTAAATATTTATATATGTATGTAACTATTGTTCTTGAAGAACCTGAAGAAAACTTTATTATGAAAAATATTTTTCTTCTTATAATTTAACTTCCTATGAAATGAGAAAGTATTATCAAAGTTTTCCAAACATAATTCACATGTTAACAATATAGGTACCTATAGATAATATGAAAAGACAATTTTTGTTTTGTATTTTTATATAATGACATGTCATGATTTGTTCATTATTCTAGCTTATAGCGTTTATTTTTTAATTTCTCCATCTTGCACTATTACATGTCTTAGGGTGCTTTGTGTTTTTAAAATCTGGGTAAATAGCAGAGCTATAGTTTCATGAGTCCAATGCGATTTATCATAACTAGTTTGTTCAGATGAGGTATCCGATAGGAAATGTTAATATTAGTTCAACTTATCGAATATCAAAGAGAACTTTCCAACATGGATAAAAACCTAATTTTGTACTCCAGTTATAGCCCTATGTGTCAATGTGTTTTGGACGACACGGTAAAATATCTAAAAATGAATTTAAATTTTAATAAGATAAAGCTAGTTAGCCAAATCAGAGTCTCAGGGATGCAAATCGTTAAAATACAGGCTAATCGTTGTGTATATAAATGGAAACAAGATGACCTCTGTAAAATTTGTAATTATAATAAGCCCGAATGGTATTATTATATTTTTTTCAGAAGATGTTTAATTAAAAAAAGAAAATAATAATAATTGGTAGGATACCCTGTGTTTACTCTATCTTTCTTCCTACCTCTCACTCAGAGCTGAGTGCAGTCAAAGTTTGCCCACCTATGGTTTAGTTGGCAAAGCACTTGTTCGGGGGCCAAAGATCATGGGTTTCTTCTCCATTCAAATTGTGTATGATTATTCATATCAAGTACCTATTGATTTCAAAGAATGAGAATTGTGTGATATTTTTAATAAAAATTTAATTAAAGTTGTTTGTTAACGTATTCGTAAAATGTTTATGGAATGAAAAGAAATTGGCACAGCTTAAATAAATAACGAATATATAATACTTTTCTTAATTTAATAACGGAAATTTGATAATAGAAAAACCCTAAATAAAATTTAATAAAACCCGATAAAGAAAAACATTATACGAAATGGATTTTATCACAAATCAGTAAGAAAATTAATTATATTTTCAAAAAAAAAAACAAACCTTTCAGTTGAGTGAATTATTTTATTTAGTTCAGTAATTAGTAAATAATTTGATAAAGGTAAACCTTATTAGATTAATCCAATTCCAAGGTTTGTATTTTATCATAGAAAATGCGATGTCCTCGTTTCGTTTTCTTTATCTGATTGTTTTCAATAACTATTACACAAAATAGTAAAGGGGTTGAAATGCACTTTTTGCATTTGATCCCCGAAAAAAAGTACCATGTTTAAATGGAAAAGTTGTCCCTCATGTATTCTGAATAAAATTTTGTAGAAGTCAAAAGCGCCAAAGTTCGAGGTATTCTGGAATATTAAATACTATTTAAATCCTGTTTAAATCCAATTATTTATAACAAACAAAACGCAAACAGTAGTTCTTATGAATGTGTTGCTTAAACGACTTTTTAAACGAAAATGGTTTATTACTTACAGGCTCAGCAACGCCAAGAACCTTATTTCCGTACCGCATGAGCAATAGTCGTGTTTCAAAGGGTATTTGCGATACGTTTCTTTTTGTCAAATCGTCATCTTCATCACGTTGGGTACCCACCTCGAACTAAAGCGCGTTATTAGGCGAAAAGGGTTTGATAGTACGATAAATTAACTTGTTGAATAAATTAACTTAAATGAATTTGTTGCAAATCACATGAGGAATAAATTTACAATTTAAACGTGTTGCAAAAAGAGCAATTCAATTTCATTACGGGAGCCTATTATTAAAATAATCAGTTGTCGAAAAAGAAATGAGGAGATGAAAAGTAGAGAGTTGAATTTTTTACATTTTTCAAAATGAGAGTTTTTGCTCAAACGTTAAAAACAACGAAGACTATGAGGAGAAATCAACCGAACCTCGAAATCAAGAATGACGTAGGACGCGCGGTAGTTTGTTATAATTTTTTCCTTAAAGCATCTTCGAAGAACGGGGGACGGAACTGTATTAGACTTTCTGCCGCAAATTAACTTTTGTAAAAATTCTAAAATTACTGTGCTAATAATTTCACTGCGAACTATCGGTCCTGAGCCACTTAATCTTCGATATGTATCACCGAACATGTGTGTCATAAACCGTATAACAAAAAATAGGGGTGTGGATGTATATTTTACGTCAATATGTGTACGTAACGGATACCAGGTAACGTAACGGTGTATCACCGGCTTGCTCTTGAGAAGCCCTTTCCAACCGTATACGATCTCTATATTGTGATTTGGATTTTCGACGAGTATACGCCGACAATGCATTATTCATTTTAATTATTTACTTGAACACCATATATATTCCCTATAACTATTTCACACTAATGTTTTATGAACGTCCTAGCTTCTCCTAGTCAAAAGTTATACTAAACGGAAATTATGTGACGCAGCGAAACGATCTCGAAATGGCGTCGCTTCCCTCCCCCCATGCACGTGATGCATCACAGCCCTCACTCAACGTAACGAATTCTTTCATCTTTTAGCTATATGTAGCTGCAACACCAAACTGTAACCCCGATTTTGTTATCATCAGTTTTCTGAACTGCCTCTCACTATGGAAGCAAATTTAAAGACGTAGTCATGTCAAAATATGAGTCTATTGTTATCTATTGAAAAAAAAAACTAATTTAATATTAAAAACATTAATGAAGAGAAGAAATAAAAGGAAGATAAATATATTCCTATCGATAAAAAGAATCAAATGTAATACGTAGTTCAGAATTACATTAAAAGCTTGCTTATGGATGGAAAATAATAAAAAGCTACTGGAACGATAACTTATTGACAATTTACATATATTAAACTGTTTTTGTAAACTTTTTTTGTCTATCCATCTTACTAATACCTTTATTTATTATTAACAAAAGATATTCAAACAGACAGATATTTAAAATAATAAATGTTAAAGAAGTTTTCCAAACATAAAAGCTTTTATGTTGCTCTATAATTGGAATAAATTTAAAAAATACATAAAGATGTTTTTATAGTACTTACTAAAATCATTATAAATAGAGACACCAATGTTGCGGTTCCGAGCCACAGAAAAAACAGTTCTCATTGTATAATAGTAGTTTTCGAAACTTTAAAAGAAGAAGTAACCCGTCGATAGCAGTGTCGTTGTGAATAAACCATGTAGATGCATGATAAACTTGCGCAAATGCTTGGACGGTTAAAATATGAAGTAAAAACCTTCGTATGGATTCAGTGGTAAATCAATCTAAATATGAAAAAAAAAAAATTTTGACAAAATGGAAACCCGACTTCAAAAATCAAATATTCTAAAACAAAAAATGCACTAAAAAGTAAAAAAATAATTGCATATTCTTGTGTCAATTTTAGTTCACCTTTTAAATATATATGTACAATTATTGTTATTTTTGGAATCGGTGTCAGCATAGAGAAATTCACATAAAATTTGGACACCGCCTCCAAACATAACAATAATTGTACATATATATTTAAAAAATTTTGCTTAGGTGAACTAAAATTGGCACAAGAATATGCAATTATTTTTTTACTTTTTAGTGCATTTTTTGTTTTAGAATATTTAATTTTGGAAGTCGGGGTTTCATTTTGTCAAAATTTTTTTTATTTCTCGCTTTTTAGTGACTTTGAAGTTCTATAACTGATTTTATTTGTCTGAATATGGGTAGACCTACTAAACGACCTACTAATTTTTAATGCATTTTTTTATAACACATTTTTTTTACCCGTTTTTTTTTTTTTTTAAATTTTTAGTGCATTTTTTCATAACAGATTTTCAGTTTTTTTACATGCATTTTGTTTTTTTTTTTTTTGTAAAAATTTTTTTTTTGTGGTCGGTTTTTTTGTAAAAAATTTTTTTATTTGAAGTCGGTTTTTAAAAAAAGTTTCTTATTTTTCTATTATGAATGAGTATATCCTTTCAAACAAACAAAAAATTTTCGCAGAAATCGGTGTTCACATATAAAATGAGGATTTTTCTCGATTTCCATCCCCTCATCTCGATCCCCTCATCAAAATGCGATTTAGTGACAATGGGACCAATGGGAAATCAAACCCTTTAAAACAAAAAAAACAAAAATCAAAATCAAAATCGGTTCATAAATGACGTGAGTTCTGAGGTGACACACATTAAAAAAAAAATACAGACGAATTGAGAACCATCCTCTTTTTGAAGTCGGGTTAAAAAACATCATCAATATTACTTCTAATTTTTGCGTTTTTAAATGTTGTGTCAATTTATGCGTTGGCTTAATAAAATAATAAGAAGTAAGTATAACATATGCACTCATAAAAATTTAACCACCAATAAGTCACATTCTAAGCGTATATATTACCAAATATATGTATATTACATACAATAACACTTACAATGTTTTCACTTGTTCAATTTTTATGAACGGGCATGTACATGCACTTTATAGGATGCCACTCAGAACTCAAGTATTACAATAACATTTACCGGAAAGCAAAATTCAACCTTTTAAAAAAACAGACTATATTAAATCCATTTGATTACGCAGTCCAAATACGTATCAACAATTTATTACAAACTACCATTTGGGAATAATTTTATTACAAATATTTTATACCCTCGTAACAGGTTAAGATTATCTCATTCGTATAGATTACATAGGTTTATTATTTTCCATTGGCTGTAACCGAATATCTGATTGAAACATCAAATAAGTATATATATATATATATATATATTTTTATCAAAAATAAAATTTCATATGTATTTACCAACCAAAATTCTTTTTTCATAGCATCTGTATCTAAATTCCTAATGTATTACGAGATAATAATGTGTTTGACTTATGAGCTTTGAATGATACAGAAAGCATATTTAGTTTTTTTGTTAAACATAAAATATCCTTATCTTTACGTAGTGGAGGCAAAAGGGTATAAATTGCATGACTCTGGTGTCTGGTGATAAATAAACAATAGATAACTTATTTTGTAATTGTTATGTTGATGCTTAATGTAGAATGTTTTGATATTTATTATAAAATAATTTGAAATTTTGAATGTATCAAACTTATATTTATTTCATACACTAGTAAAGTATTTACTAGTGTAAATACTTCTCGCGAACGACCTCTCGTGTTTTTTATTTTAAATTTTGATTCTGTCAAAAGCTTAGTGTCATATATTACAAATGCTTTAATTATTGAATAAAAATAAATATAATATTTTATTAGTTATTTTATTTTATTAGTTATTGAATAAAATGGGGAGACAACTATCAAATCGGAAGTGTTGTGTTGTTGATTGTGAAAATACACTAACTTTTTTATGTAAGCAATCAGAAAAGCATTTTAATCATAAGTAGTTGATATTTGTTTATTTCTTGTAGTTGATATTTGTTTTTAACTTACCTCAATTACAACATTATAATAATCAGTATTATTTTTTTAGATATTTTGGCCTGGTGTTTCTGTTAAAACTGTACCAAATATTCGCCGAGTATCATTGACATCAATCTCTTCATACACATTAGAAACCTGGAAACTAGTACAAACTAGTTAAATAGTACTTTACTAGCGTATATTATATATATAACTGATTTATACTTTCAATTTTTTGACAAAAAATTAACTATTAAGTAAAATGTACAAACATTATTAAAATGGTGTGTTAAATTTTGCTACTCATAATTTTTTAATAAAATAAAATAGGAACTTTTCTCCAAACTACAGCACCAAACTTTTTGAAGCCTCTTAAGTCCAAACTCTTTTAGTACTCTTCTTAAGTCAAAAGACAGTGTGCATAGCCAGTGAATGGTATGGAAATATTTTTGAGTAATGTACAACTTTACTATATTAACGTATTAATGTGTACGTAAACAATGTATGAAAATCTGTCTGTTTTGTTAATTGGTCAGTTAAAAGCCAGTATACAGTGTTGAAATATCCTTACATAATACATCACTTAAAATGTGTAATTAAGTAATGTATGAAGTCTGTTCGTATCGTTAGTTAGTCAACCAAAAATGATGGTGGTCAATCATTAATGTACGTAAACAATGTATGAAAATCTGTCTGTTTTGTTAATTGGTCAGTTAAAAGCCAGTATACAGTGTTGAAATATCCTTACATAATACATCACTTAAAATGTGTAATTAAGTAATGTATGAAGTCTGTTCGTATCGTTAGTTAGTCAACCAAAAATGATGGTGGTCAATCAAGAATCTATTACAAATAACGAATTATAATACATTTTTTAAGTGGTGCGTCAATAAGCTTTAATCGACACCCCATACAATAGCCCGTGTCAACCAACAAAACTAACAAACTCCTTAATTAAAAAATTCGCTCCACTGATAATTTTGCCTCAATCTATATCATAGTATCTTCTTGATTTTATTAAACATTTTCTCAGCGATATTTTTGGGGAGAGGCTGGGGGGCAGCAATTTCGAAACGTTTTTCCAGATATATATGTGAGACAAATTTAAGCTTATTACCTTTCATAACGAGGTTGAATCCTTATTTGATTATCGTATATAAATTATACGTCAAATGTCAATATTTATGCTGTTTTACACTAACCACCATAACGATTCAAATTTTAAGTTGTTTTTATACCCGGTATATATGATATATACAAGGGTATACTAAGTTTAGCTCTGACTTTGTAACGGTTGAACATATTGATAGTAGAAAAAAATTTGGTATGCGTGTTCATAAAATGAATGAAATTAGTCCATTTCCGCATATCCATCTATCTGTCCGTCCGTCTGTCAACACGAAAACTCAAAAACTAACTATAAGAGATAACGAGTTGAAAAGAGCTAAAAAGGAAGGTCAAGTTTAGAACCAAATTGTCCATCTTTGAAACCGTAAGAGATTGAACAAAAATTTAAAGACAAAAAATGTTCCTTTTTTAAAAGAAAACAACTTTTGTTTGAAATTTTTTTTCATAAACTCAGTATATACTGGTTATTTAAGCAATTAACTCAGTTAGTTGATATTTTTACTTGTTTTATATTAACATTACGATATCATCACTAAATTTTCACCATTTATTGTTATTGATAAACTTTATGACAAGAGAAAATTTTCACCATTTATTGTTCGATAAACATTCTGATTATAGGTACAATATGCTTACTTTGAATATTGAAAGAATAAAATAAATTTTTATCATGCCAAAATTATGCCGAAAATAATATATAACAATGAGTAGAAACCACAAAAAAAAGATATAACCATATTTTTAATAAAACTGAAACTTTCATAATGAAATTTTCGATACACACTGTGTTTTAACCTATGAATGGTTTGGTAAATAGTACTATAAGAATGTTTAAAAATGCCTCTGGCATTTAACATTTAGGTTAGTAGGTGTTGGTGACGTACGAAAAATAAGTAATTTTATATTCTCACATCCATTTGCATATAACTTAGCGTTGAATTTTTTATATAACAAATTTGGATTGTATTGTACAAAAATTTTTTTGTTTGCTTTCGACTTATAACATAAAATACATTTTTTATTTGAACTTTTTCATATCTGTTATAAAATTACGGTATAAAATAGTTTTGTATGTGCCATTGGGTCCTTATGAAAGATTAGAGAATTTTTTTTATATTAAAACCTGGTTCATTTGATTTTCAGAAAAATATTTTAAACAAAGTATTTTTTTTAAAATCGTGTATTGTATTTGAAATTTGTAATCAATTGCATCATATTCGTAATGTTTATTATACCCGATATGTAAAAACAATATATACAAAAGTACCTATATTAAGTTTAGTCTCGACTTAGTGCTTGAACGCATGAAAACATTGATCGCCATCACAATTTTGGTTTATGTTGTAGCAGTATCGCTTCTTCATTAAATTATTATAATAATTTTGTTCATCATTTTTATTTGTTGCATAACAACTATAACTTCCCCCTATTATCACGGTTGCTTTGAATGTTGACAACCTTGATAATTTACATATTAAAACATATAATATTTCATAAATCAAATCAATAAAGATCAATTATATCTTTCACATACATTTTTTATTTAATTTAAATAATAATTATTTATTATAATTATCATCTACCTTTTCAATGTGTTCATAAAATGACCTAACAAGTCCATGCCCGTCCATCCGCTTATGGACACGATAACTGAAACACGAGAAGAGATGACGATCTGAAATTTTGTGTGTGTTCTAGAGCAAAAAAAACTTCAAGTTCTTGAAAGGGCAAATCGGCCCGTGCCAAAGCAGGGGGGAAATATCCATCTTTAAAACCGCAAGAGATAGCAAAAAATTTAAAGACAAAAATGTTTGAACATTTGTTTGAGAATTTTTGTCATTAATCCAGTACATACCGGGTATTTAACCAATTAACTCAGTTACTTGTTATTTTCATCTTTTTTTAAAAGTTGCTTTAAGTGGGATGCGTGTTGTGAATGGTTTAGAGACTCGTCCAGAAATCGTTACAAAGGCTTTGAAAAAGCAGAAATATATTTGAAAAGCAGAAAAGCAATTTCGGTTTGCTAGAGCAGGCAAATCTTTAGAATATCTTTGGCTCCTCAAATATCATAAGCAAGAATAGAGGAAGAGGATGAGATTATAAGGAAGAGATGAATCTTGTCAATCAGATAAAATCAAGGGATTAATTTAAAAAATTAAATTCTGGTCAGCTTTTCCATATAAGATGCAGTTTGGATAATTTCCTTGTATTAAAAAGTTTCATGAATAAATTTTATCAAATCTCTCATTACTTGTCCAGCACAAAGTCCTTATATCGGTGCTGGTTCAAAAAATATAGAAGCTCGCAGTAGGAAAATATTTATATACAATTTAAGACTATAATGATCGAAGAAATTAAATTGAAATTCATAAATATGTTTATTTGGTTTTTTTAAATACATAATTTTGTGAAAAAGTATCAATACAACAATTACTATATTGCTACATATACTATATTGTCGACATTTTAAAAGTTGGCACGATATTTGTTTATTTTTCAACCAAAGCAAGAAAATTTTTTATTTGCTCCGCATATGAGGCAAAAATGAACCCACAAAACTCCTGGCAAGTTAAAAACGGCGGCATTCTAGCCTTGCTCATCTCGTGAAAACAATATATTTAGACTTTTCCTGGATATTTTAGTGGTATTGACTTATCTTAATAGAAACTGCGAGAGAAAAATGTTGAATGTGTGCACATTTGTCGAGACTAGCGAAAATGTGATAAAAGTGCACAACAATACGGGACGCTTTGAAAACTCGGCTATAGTTTGTCATGTGGTTAAAAGACGGCTTCTATAAATATTCAATTTTAGTGAGACGATTAATGTCTCAGCTAAAGTGTTCCACATAGTTAAAAGATGGATTTTATTTAAAAATTGAATATTGACATACTATGACATACACATGACATACTATGGCCGAGTTTTCAAACTTTCCTGTAGTTTTGTGCAATTTTATCACATTATCGCTAGTCTCGACATCTGTGCATATAGACAACAGCGAAGAGTAAAGAGAATATTCATGAAATTCACATAAGCGATTATACAATGAATCAATTATAAAATTAGTTTGATTTGCGTAAATAAAGTTATTTGTGTGTTTAAGACCTACATGGATATTATTGCAAAATTATTTTGTTAGTTAAATTATGAACTCTCATAATTCATACAGGATATTATGGTATATAATTTTATACGAACAATATTTTAAGAACGGCAGACGTTTGTTAGATGTTTGCTATCTTAATACCTCTATATTTTATTGAATACCTTGTTAACTTACTGATGATGGTAGTTGGTAAATTATCAAACTGGAAATCTACTTAATTTCTCTTTCGTAATAGAACAGAAAATATATTCAACAATCCTTTCGTTAATTTATACTTAATTAAAGATTGTAATAAAATTCAAAGAAGTGTGGTTTTTTATTATATGAATGAAATTAAATTACTTCAAGCATACTCCATAATTTCTTTTTATGTGCATACATCTAATATAAAATATAAAATTGATATTTATTCATGGAAAGTGATTCTATAATTAATTTTAAAATATTATTCATTAATAATATTATATTTATAAATATTTTTAGTGAGTCTTTTGGCCAATATAAATTCAATTTAACATAGCTTAAGTAAACAACATTTTTTTTCAATTTTTTTTCAGCATGTTTGAAAAGTTGGAACAGGAGTGGGATATCATTTTATGGGAAAATATATTTTTCATCTTGGTTGAAGAATTCATAAATGTTTCAGACTGGAAGAATTGACAGAAGGAAAACAGTTTTTTCTCACATGTTTTAACCAGTAAAACGTGCAATCCTGATCAAAAATACACTACCCTTTAGTAGGCTTATAGTAGGCTTGTAATAAGGGTGTATCTTTTCTTACTGAATTTTATGAACTAGATTGGCAGAGTGCAACTGTACATTCTGGGCTTTCTAAATGAAGGGATACTCTCAAAGATTTTTCAAGATTTCATGATAACTGTAGATGTTTGTTATGATCTCTCCAAATGGACAAAATATATTACTCGTTTGCTTTTTTTCTGACAAAGTTTATTATTTTATAGCTAATTAATAGCTAACCATATATGAGACTGCGCATTCAAATTTGTGGCTAAACTATTGCTTTTAAGGAAAAAGATATAAATATTTCTTTTATTTGAAGTTATGTCATTATGGCACACCCTTTAGGGTCGATCCACTGTGTAGTGCCGATCACGGTTCGTTCTTGGTCCGATCTCGGTCTGGTAAAATATTATCAAGTTAAGAAACAATATGTGTATTTATACTATCGGTCACAGTCAAGTCCTGGTCCAATAACACTTTAGTCACGTAGATTAAAAATATTTTGAGTGAGATCGAACTTTTAACGGCATGTGAATTATAGTGTCAATACTCTCTGTTCCCGGTTCAGTTAGCTATTACTCACCGACGCGTATGTTACCGCTTAATATTATCAGACCGAGATCGGACCGAGAACGAACTGTGATGGACATTATAGTGTGGAACGACTCTTTAAGTACCTACAGATTGGCCATAACTATTTTTAGCATCCATTATAGAAACCAAGTTTGTCTACAATTTTATTATAGATTAAAACTTCAGTCTAAAGCTCATGGTACACTACTGCTGCGTTTCAGTACGCTTAGTCCAGAGCAACGTGCAGCACTGGTACTTAATGGTACAACTTTTCCTGACGCACTACCGTGCTATGTGAGTATATTTTACTTTGTTACAATGTAGTTTTTCATCTGTCTGACCAACAAACCAAACTGAATGTAAAACTTAATGATGTTATACATCTAAATGGGTAAAAAACATAGCACACACAACATGACAACATGAAATGAATTAAAGATCATCTCATCGGATAACAAAAAAAAATAAATAAATAGGAAAAGCTACGAAGAAACATAACATGCTACCATAATGAAGAAAATGAACACTGTAATCACATAACAAAACTATAATCCTATATTGTAGGTTGGTGGTATATATAAGTTAAGCTACCCTTGCTTTTATTCATTCAACAACCGAATACCGACACAAATAACTAACTAAAGCCAACAAACTACCGCATATATGACATGGCATTATAAATGCATATACATTAATGCATTTAATACTTGTATTTTATAATTAAACGTGACGAGAAAACCGTTGAGTCCTTTTTTACTCTAAAGTTTATGCACTTTAAGGTTGGTAAGTACATCTATGAGTACATGTACTAAACATATAAAAAGGAAAGGGTGCTTAATTCGAGCGAAACCATTACTAAAGCTCTCTACCGAACACAATTGATGAGATTGAGCCGAGCTCTGAAGGAAAAAGCGCTCATTATTACTCCAGTCACGACCAAATTATTCTCCTACATGATAATGCTTGTCCGCATGTTACGGTTCTGCTCAAAAACTATTTGAAAGCACTTGGTTGGGAAGTGTTACCCCACCCGCCGTATTCACCAGACATTGCGCCGTGCGACTATCATTTATTCCGCTCATGGTAGCACATGGTCTGCCTGAGTAGCGATTAACATCATATGAAGATACCAAAAATTGGGTTGATTCGTGGATAGCCACAAAAGATGAAGTTCTTCAGACGTGGTATCCGAATGCTACCTGAGAGATGGGAATATATATATATATATATATGTATATATATATATATATATATATATATATATATATATATATATATATATATATATAAATTTGTTTTGGAGTGCAACTAAATTTCCGCCGTTTTTCATCAAAAATTAGGAACTTATTGTGACAGATCGGTACATTACGTTAATTCGAATTATTGTCCATCACAAGCAACTACTTTTTCTCATCTCTCAGGCAGCATTTGGATACCACTTCTGATAAACTCTTCATCTTTTGAGGCTATCTACGAATAAACCTGTATATGCTTTTAAAACGCCATTGTAGACATCACTGTACGCTTTCATTATTGATTCGTTAGTAGGATTTCACATTTCTACATTTCTACATTTATAAAGCGCCTTCTTAACTTGGTGAACACGTGGATGAAATTCGATCGAAAGTCTATCAAATTAAGAGTTTACGAGAAGTGGATGACTACAGTGCTTTATGTACAGTGCAAAAGTCGCGCTTTTATTTCAATTTAATTTGTGCCTTACCGAATGAATAAGGCACAAAGCAACTATAAAATATTTAAAAAAGACATCAACTTTTGTGGCCAAATGTACTCTGAACCACAAAATTTGATATCATATTTTAAAATTTATAACTTGATTGGTGTGTTCGGTTTTTGAAAAAATGCTTGGGATAAAAGTTGTTCAATATAATTATAATAACAAATTTTATTCGAATAATTTTTCGAAAACCGAATAAATAATGCACAAATAAATTATAAAATTTTGAAATGATAGCGCAACTTTTGCAGCCGATTGTACATCATACGTGCCAGTGACCATTCAAACACGATACATTATACTTGTAGTTGATATACTCGAATAGGTTTTCGAGCGGTTATCCTCTAACCATAAATAAATTCAGAATTAAAATTCAGTATTTATATGATACGATATTTGAATATTTATGGCAACTATTGAATATTCAAAAAATATTGAATAACATTTGATTTTCTCAAATACAATGTATATACGAGTAAATTAAGATATGGAAATAAATAATTACGAATATGATTTAAAGAATTTTAATTAAAACAATAAACACTTAGAATATTAACTTTAAAGAAATATATTATAAAAGATTGTTTCTAGTCTGGTTAACAAGTTGAAAAACGTGTAATTCTTACTACTGCTAATTAAAATACGTGCGATAGCTCGTTGAACTCGTTATGACGTCTGAAAAAAAGTGCAAAAATTTCAAACCCGCACATAAACAATTGCAAAAGTTCTAAAAGTTATAAAGAATTTATTTTTAAAAAATGGGGGTTTTTTTCACCCATTTAATATGAATATTAAGGAAGGAAAAATTTCAAGTACTTACTGGATACTTAAACAAACAATAATCCGTCGGCATAAAATGTTTACCCCAATTTAACCCTTCACTATGCTTTTGTTAATTAAAAAATTTTCTAACCTGGATAGCCCCGATAATTTTTAAAATAAAAGTCTTAAAATATTTTTTACTTCTGGCAGCTATTCTTTGAAGGATTTAAAATAGATTTCCTTGGATAATTAAAAATATTTGGATTTTCCATTTTTTATTAACAAAGATACGGAAAAATTCAAAACATAAATATGTAGTTCTTGATTACAATCGTCCTTATATATAGTTCGCACAATTATATTTAAATATTAAATATTTATGTATTAAATATTTTTTAACATCATATATTCCACAGAAGCTATTCCCTATTTAGTTTAAAAACATGAATGTCTATGGATATAAATTGTTCAAAATTAAAAATAGTTTTTATCGTTTTTGTCAATTTAATATACCAATCACATATAGAAATATGTGATTGAAACTTAATGCGCTGAAGCCTAGAAGGTTAGATTAGGATAGGTTTAAGGGTTTGGTCCGTTAAACGCTTCCCTTCCACCCGGAGGCCTGTGCACAAAGTTTAGATCAAAAGAAGGATATGCATGTATTTCAATCTTCTAGTTACTCCAATTATTATGGATCGAGTCACGAAATTGTTCTTAAATGGAATTACAATAGTTGTTTAAATATTATATGAAATACTAAAATCGAAGAAGAAGATTTCATTAGTAAAAATTTAATAATTTTATTTTTCTGCAACAAGTTGAAAATATGCTAAAGAAATAAATTATTGTGTGCACATACCTTAAAAACAAAAGGATAATATCCATAGAGTGAACATACTTTGTCCTTTTAGATATGAATATAAATAAGTAGAAAAAGGTTGAAAATTTTTGAAAGGGTAATTTGATATGAAATGGCTGCATAAGATGCAGATATCTTATAGTTCTCTAACTTGAGCCATACTATTTTACAATACGTTTTACTTTGAAAGCAGTTTATAACTATCCCTCTATAAACATATTGTCTAATTTTATTCATCAATATAATAAAGTGTGATCGAATCAAAATCGTTACTCAGATCAAAATAAGTTCCGGTCACTATTTGGCCCTCATTTAAAAGTAATTTTACATTACCTACAGTTAACATTAAACATCGAGTAGTTTCTTGGTGGAAAATCTCAAATGCATAATTGTTAACAATTATAAGAATTAAGCCTGTAATCTGCACACCGGTTGGACAAAGGCCTCTCTCAACAGATTTCTGTTCACTTTGTTACTGACCTCTCTCATCCAATGATCGCCCACAAGTATCACCATCACGTAGCCTGGCGTAACCTTTTCTTTTAACAGTTATATGCCGTCCAAATTGTGACGATCCAATCAGGCGACATGACCAATCCATTACCATTTCAGTTTCTTAATAGATACTCTATAGTAGACATCTCAATTATTTTTGTATTGTTACTGATGGCCGTGGATCTGATTCATTCGTTTAGCATACTGCGTTCTAAATTTCTTTGGCTACTTTGAAATATTAAAGATCTTTTATGATCTATGCCAACATCTGAGAGCAATCTATATTATATATTGAACAATATCACTACATAAGGTTTTATCAGAGCAGATAATTACCACTATAATATTTCAGAACTCTATATATTATTATGTTATATACAAATCCTTTTACCAGGGGTTCCATAACATGTATTATTCCGTTGTCGTATACAGATATAGATATGAGAAAATACATTAACCATAATGTTTTAAATGTTTTTATTAATTAAATTTTGTGTAAAATACTTTTGTTTTGTGAAAAACCAGAGAAAAAAAATTAATTAAAGGTTTGTGTTTCACATTACAAATAAAAATGTTTTTACTGTTCTTTTGTTAGAGAAAATACGGTTTTCTATTGCCAATTGCCACACCTTTATCAAGTAAATATATACGAAAATAGTCTCTAAATTGTAAATTAGCCAAGCTAGATTGAAAAATATGTTTGAAAAAATTAGAGTATTTTCTATATTACATATACATTTTTTCATGCAATACAACACGCAAAGTGATTGAACTCACAACAATGATCAACCTTGTTTAATAATTTTTGAAGTGGGATACTTTTTGATTACTCATAAACTTTGAAAAAAAATCATAGTTTCTAAAAATGAAAATTTTCCCCCCTGAATACACTTTAAAAATGCATACGACATTATAATAATTATTATGTCTTGTTAATAATAATTTTTATTAACAATAACTGCACAGAAAATGACACTTTTATGGCAAAATTCAATATTTGTCCCTAAATACCGCGCTATTAGACATTGCGATTTGATATCTCTGAAATAGATACACGAGGTGTGTTCAAAAGTAAGGTGACAAAATGCTATTTTTTTCAAATTTCGTGGGCTACGTACATTAGATTTTTATGTTGGTACGCTTGTCCCGAACATATGTTCACAGTTTCAACTTATAGTATTCTTTGTTTATTTGTGAGAGGCATAAAGGTTAGAAGTGTTTGGTGTGGTGCTCGGCGATTTTTTTTTTCAATGAATTTGCATTAAATTTTGTGTAAAAAATGGAATTAAGTACTCCAAAACACTAGAAATATTTACAGTGGCATACGTTGAGTCTACTCTGAGTAAAAAAAAGTGGTACAAGGTCTTCCAAGAAGGCCGAGAAGATGCCAATGACGAACCTCGCTCTGTCAAGGTTCGTCATTGAATACATACAAACCTTTGAATACATTCTAAACTTTTGTGTTATCAACAAAATTGTTGGAAATATGAGATTTGAAACGGTACTGAATAAATTTGTTCACTCTTATGTTCCCGTATAAATTTTGATTGAAAACAGTTACCGTTGATTATATTTATTAAATAATATTTAATAAATATTATTTTGACTAGTTTATACTTTACTAGTTTATAGTTTAAACTTTATTTGACTAGTTTCGGAACACAGTTCCTTCCTCAGAAATAAAAATGAAATGATCAATATATGCAAACAGCAGCAACAAGGTAAACATTTTCAGCATTCATTTCAGCATACATTTTCATTTTCAGTAAGTTTTCCAAAAAAAAAAGCAAATTATCACAGAATTTCATGGCTGTCACATAAAAATTTGAATATGACAACCTGTGTTTCAAAATAATTGCTTGTTATCAAAATGGCGAACGATCTTACAAGTACATTTTAGTGCAGACACATATTTGTTAAATTCTACCAAATTTATAAGTCTTAAATCCAAACCATGGTCAGGATTTGAATTTGAATAGGCGTTGATCTTTATTGCGGCGTGTTAGACCGACTAATGGCCAGGCGATGTTTTCTAACAACTTGTTAATAGGTGATATTGGAGAATAATTTTTTTTAGTACTCCACTGTTTAAAATTTATTATTATTTTGTTTTCATATTTTTATTATTCAAAAAATAATAATTTATATAATTATTGGTTTATGCGAGTTGAGAATTTACATAATTTCAACAAACATTTACTTAGATCGGATATGACTTGCGTATATCCAAGCTTACTTCGATATTTCCGCACATATTTCAAATCAGTTACAAAAAGTACTTGTCTCAAGACAGTTACTAAAATTAGTTGGCTCAGTACAGTTACTAAAAGTAGTTGTCTCACATGAATTAATCAGATGGTATTTTGAATTTTTATTTCTTCAATTTACAAATTGAATATTTATTATGGATTGTGCTGAAGTATCGAATAGGCGAATTAATGGTTTCTATCTGATTGTATCTAAGTATATTTTTTTTGTATAATTTATTTAATTCACCATTCCGAAACTTGTGGTTTTTCAAACTTGTCACATTTCAATACACATTCTATACACATTTTGGCTGTACAATTTATGTATTTTATGTGAATATGCAATGACTTTTTCAATTTATAACTATATTGTTTTGTTTACGCTTGGTATTTTTGGCCTTGTAGTTTTTCTTTACAGAAGCGTAAAGTCCCCTTTATATACAACTATGATACAATACTCTGCTTTGTACCCACGCTCTGCTACCATATGTGTATTTAAAAAAAAAAATGTTGAAAACTAAATATACGGTACTTTAGAAAAAAAAATCCAAAGCAGAGTATTGTATGTGGAATTATGAAAATTGGAAAACGATCGGTGCTAACGCGATACACGTAAATATAAAAAAAATAACACGTTGAACCGAAAGTCTTTCAATAAAAGCTGGGCCCATTAAAAAAGATAATATTGAGGTAGTAAGATCTTTACTATCCAGTAAGTGTCTAAGTTATCGACTAGTGATTCGAATCAGAAATACTGAAAATAAAAAAAAGTACAAAAAAAGAACAAAACAAAATATATGTAAAAATAAAATATATTTGAAATAAATAATTTTTCATTTAATATGTTGATAGTATAACTATCCTTAAAATACTAAGTTTGGTTGTACAAGTTATAAAAAAAATTACATGAATATGTACTAGATTGAACTGTAGTAAAAAGAAATATCGTATATAAAAAAAAAGACACTACAGTAAAAAAAAATGTTCAAATATGTCTGATTTGCAAAAATATAAATATACACTACAAATTTAACTCAGATACATAGTTGTATATAAAGGGGACTTTACGCTTCTGTAAAGAAAAACTACAAGGCCAAAAATACCAAGCGTAAACAAAACAATATAGTTATAAATTGAAAAAGTCATTGCATATTCACATAAAATACATAAATTGTACAGCCAAAATGTGTATAGAATGTGTATTGAAATGTGACAAGTTTGAAAAACCACAAGTTTCGGAATGGTGAATTAAATAAATTATACAAAAAAAATATACTTAGATACAATCAGATAGAAACCATTAATTCGCCTATTCGATACTTCAGCACAATCCATAATAAATATTCAATTTGTAAATTGAAGAAATAAAAATTCAAAATACCATCTGATTAATTCATGTGAGACAACTACTTTTAGTAACTGTACTGAGCCAACTAATTTTAGTAACTGTCTTGAGACAAGTACTTTTTGTAACTGATTTGAAATATGTGCGGAAATATCGAAGTAAGCTTGGATATACGCAAGTCATATCCGATCTAAGTAAATGTTTGTTGAAATTATGTAAATTCTCAACTCGCATAAACCAATAATTATATAAATTATTATTTTTTGAATAATAAAAATATGAAAACAAAATAATAATAAATTTTAAACAGTGGAGTACTAAAAAAAATTATTCTCCAATATTACATATAACACATCAGTTTTAAAAAGATGCTCATAGAAAACAGTACATATACAGGTTCCAAATCTCATTCATGGGTGGCAATACATATTTTCTATACAAAATAGTTAATAATAATAATAATAGTTTAAGATTTGAGCCGTATCTATTTTTAAGAAATTATTTAATTTTTAATTTTTTAGTATTAAATTAATATGTATTTTTTAAATAAAGAACAATTTTTTTTTTTAAATCTGAATATTTTGTTTTGATTATGCCATATTATGTCACATTTCAGCATACATTTTCATTTTCAACAGTTTTACTTAACATAATATTTTATGAATAAAATCTAATAATTTTGGAAAAACCTTAATCTATAGACATTTTGGGAAATTATACAAATTATTTAACAGTATACAAATTATAAATAACATTGTGAAATGGTTAAATTGATATTAGGTTGTACATACACAATAGGGAATATGCAAGTGATTTAAATTTACTTGATTTTTTTACCCTCGATACTTTATGGTCTTGACATTACACCTTCTTTTGAAATCTAACAAATTCGCTATATATTCCTTTAAAAAAAATACAAGTTATATTAATGAAAAAATTGACTAATATGATTATTAGAAAACGGTTGTGTGTTGTTGGCGGGGTAGCTCTATTCGAAGTAACAATTTAATAACATTTTATTATAAGCTAAAGAAGATTATGTATTACCCGCATACTTATTTTTACTTTAATAAACTTAGAACTACCAAATTTACTCAAACATGATTCCTTAGTTTGAAATGTTTGTATAAGTACGGAAGTACGAGTACTTGAAAATTATTGATAAATTTATGTCACTTTTTGGAGTTTATTATGGAACACGGATTTATGATAAGTGTAACATATTATACAAATTATAATAAAGTTATAACCTTTATAGGTAATATGACATCTCTTTTTCAGAATATCAGTATATTATACAGTCGAACTTGGATAAGCGAAAGTACAAAGGGCCAGAAATTATTCAACGCTTATCCAGGTTTTTCACTTAACCACTTTCTCAGTTATAACAGTAGAGAAGCATTGTCTCTCGCTTCAGAAAGTACTTTCCAAAGTCAGGAAATTCATCAACTCGGTTCCTGATATATTCGTGACCCACAAAGCACTACGATTTTATAGATTCCTCGTATTTTGTAACTTAATAAAAGGTCGACTCTGCCAAGACAGACTAACGCCGTATGTTATTTCGCGACTCTGCCCTCAAAAACGTATTCACAATCATTTTATCATTCAACGGAAAGCCCATCCAATTATAATGAAATAAAGACATGTGTATTCCAAAAGGTAAACTAGGGCTCTCTATATATATTAAAGTAAGATCCTCCGCCATTTTCATGCTATATACGTCTTTGCATTTCTCATACGAAAACATTGAAGTCGTGCAGAATTTTTTGTAATTTTTTAATGGTTTTGTTCATCGTTTTGAATATTTTGAACAATTAATTGAAGACAATTATGACTTCAATTGTTCATGAGCGCAAAAAATGAAAAAATAAAAGTTTATTATATTAAGTTATAATTAAAAAGTTTTGTAATTAATTAATTAACAAGTTCATTGTACCTTACTTAAACAGTGGATCTTGTAAAATGCTTATATTTGGGATAACTTTATTGCAAATATACATGGTCATATATAAAAGTACGAAAATACATGTTAAGTTAAGTTTGAAAAGATGCAGTACGGTATTGTACAAATGTGTTTATAACAGTAAGTTTTCCAAAAAAAAAGCAAATTATCACAGAATTTCATGGCTGTCACATAAAAATTTGAATATGACAACCTGTGTTTCAAAATAATTGCTTGTTATCAAAATGGCGAACGATCTTACAAGTACATTTTAGTGCAGACACATATTTGTTAAATTCTACCAAATTTATAAGTCTTAAATCCAAACCATGGTCAGGATTTGAATTTGAATAGGCGTTGATCTTTATTGCGGCGTGTTAGACCGACTAATGGCCAGGCGATGTTTTCTAACAACTTGTTAATAGGTGATATTGGAGAATAATTTTTTTTAGTACTCCACTGTTTAAAATTTATTATTATTTTGTTTTCATATTTTTATTATTCAAAAAATAATAATTTATATAATTATTGGTTTATGCGAGTTGAGAATTTACATAATTTCAACAAACATTTACTTAGATCGGATATGACTTGCGTATATCCAAGCTTACTTCGATATTTCCGCACATATTTCAAATCAGTTACAAAAAGTACTTGTCTCAAGACAGTTACTAAAATTAGTTGGCTCAGTACAGTTACTAAAAGTAGTTGTCTCACATGAATTAATCAGATGGTATTTTGAATTTTTATTTCTTCAATTTACAAATTGAATATTTATTATGGATTGTGCTGAAGTATCGAATAGGCGAATTAATGGTTTCTATCTGATTGTATCTAAGTATATTTTTTTTGTATAATTTATTTAATTCACCATTCCGAAACTTGTGGTTTTTCAAACTTGTCACATTTCAATACACATTCTATACACATTTTGGCTGTACAATTTATGTATTTTATGTGAATATGCAATGACTTTTTCAATTTATAACTATATTGTTTTGTTTACGCTTGGTATTTTTGGCCTTGTAGTTTTTCTTTACAGAAGCGTAAAGTCCCCTTTATATACAACTATGATACAATACTCTGCTTTGTACCCACGCTCTGCTACCATATGTGTATTTAAAAAAAAAAATGTTGAAAACTAAATATACGGTACTTTAGAAAAAAAAATCCAAAGCAGAGTATTGTATGTGGAATTATGAAAATTGGAAAACGATCGGTGCTAACGCGATACACGTAAATATAAAAAAAATAACACGTTGAACCGAAAGTCTTTCAATAAAAGCTGGGCCCATTAAAAAAGATAATATTGAGGTAGTAAGATCTTTACTATCCAGTAAGTGTCTAAGTTATCGACTAGTGATTCGAATCAGAAATACTGAAAATAAAAAAAAGTACAAAAAAAGAACAAAACAAAATATATGTAAAAATAAAATATATTTGAAATAAATAATTTTTCATTTAATATGTTGATAGTATAACTATCCTTAAAATACTAAGTTTGGTTGTACAAGTTATAAAAAAAATTACATGAATATGTACTAGATTGAACTGTAGTAAAAAGAAATATCGTATATAAAAAAAAAGACACTACAGTAAAAAAAAATGTTCAAATATGTCTGATTTGCAAAAATATAAATATACACTACAAATTTAACTCAGATACATAGTTGTATATAAAGGGGACTTTACGCTTCTGTAAAGAAAAACTACAAGGCCAAAAATACCAAGCGTAAACAAAACAATATAGTTATAAATTGAAAAAGTCATTGCATATTCACATAAAATACATAAATTGTACAGCCAAAATGTGTATAGAATGTGTATTGAAATGTGACAAGTTTGAAAAACCACAAGTTTCGGAATGGTGAATTAAATAAATTATACAAAAAAAATATACTTAGATACAATCAGATAGAAACCATTAATTCGCCTATTCGATACTTCAGCACAATCCATAATAAATATTCAATTTGTAAATTGAAGAAATAAAAATTCAAAATACCATCTGATTAATTCATGTGAGACAACTACTTTTAGTAACTGTACTGAGCCAACTAATTTTAGTAACTGTCTTGAGACAAGTACTTTTTGTAACTGATTTGAAATATGTGCGGAAATATCGAAGTAAGCTTGGATATACGCAAGTCATATCCGATCTAAGTAAATGTTTGTTGAAATTATGTAAATTCTCAACTCGCATAAACCAATAATTATATAAATTATTATTTTTTGAATAATAAAAATATGAAAACAAAATAATAATAAATTTTAAACAGTGGAGTACTAAAAAAAATTATTCTCCAATATTACATATAACACATCAGTTTTAAAAAGATGCTCATAGAAAACAGTACATATACAGGTTCCAAATCTCATTCATGGGTGGCAATACATATTTTCTATACAAAATAGTTAATAATAATAATAATAGTTTAAGATTTGAGCCGTATCTATTTTTAAGAAATTATTTAATTTTTAATTTTTTAGTATTAAATTAATATGTATTTTTTAAATAAAGAACAATTTTTTTTTTTAAATCTGAATATTTTGTTTTGATTATGCCATATTATGTCACATTTATTTCCTTTAATAAACCATCCTTTCATGTATATTTTCTACCAGGCGTTTCTCATCTACCAGGCGTCGCCGCGATGGCTTAATTTTTTATGAGTACAGAGTACGCTTATAAACGTATAAAAAAAGAGGCATTCTCAGTTATAGATGCACAGGCATGACTCTCTCACATAGAGGTGTCTAGTTTGTCACCTGTAGAGGTTTTTATAAGTAAAACACGCTACATAGTAGTTAGTCTTGCTTAAACAGTTTTCTCAAATACCCAGTTCTGGCTTATTCAGGTTCGACTGTAAAACAAATACACAAACTATGTATGTTTTCCTATAATTTAGTTGTATAATGTTATTCTTGAGTGTGAACACAGTTTACCATCATCCATTCTATTTTAAATTTGTAACGTAGGTGTAACATATTTATGCCTCCTTAAGGAGTTGCTTCCTTTATTTTTCTTATGCCTAGTATAAATCGTTATAGCAACAAGTGATGTTACTTTATAAAATATACTCAGGAAATAAAAAAAAAAACGTCAAAATGTCAAAGATTAGCTTTTCTTGATCTAAATTTTATGCCCGTATGTTTCTAAACCACAAGCTATAAGACATAAGTACATAAAAAGATCAAACCCATTATTTTTTAAATTGATTATTTTACAATAGTGCACTAAATTAGAGCCTGACTATGAACTATTTAAAGGTTGACATTTTCTGGAATTCATTGGATATATGTTTGATTTTGATATGAAAATATTTTTGGGTAGTAAGAATGCAAATGAGATTTGGGTAGTAAGAAAGAAGAGTCATAAACCATAATTGTATGTGCTCTTTGGTGTTTTAAAACTTTCTGGAAAATATCAACAAGCCAGGACTCAAAATTTGGTTGGCTTGGTCCTGGCTTGTTGATATTTTCCAGAAAGTTTTAAAACACCAAAGAGCACATAAAATTATGGTTTATGATTCTTCTATTTTAAAAACATTTACTTTACACAGTTCTGATAAAATAAAAAAATTATGAAATATTGGTGATTAGTTATATTTGGCATAAGAATAAACAATCAATCCAAACAATCTATAAAACCCAACAAAGCTGGGAATTTTTTTAACGGGAAAAGACTTCGCAGTTTTTGTATTGAGTTTTGCTTAATTTATACAAACATTGGGAAAATGCAAAGAGCTTTGTAGACACACGGTTGAATTTTTGATCCATGACGATTCATGGGGGTTTTAAAATTCAGAATTGAGTCAAATTTCTAATTATAAATTCAAATTAGATACCACTATTTCCACTCTCCTTACTCTCCACTACTAAATTATATTTAAAAAGCAGTAGGAAGTGTAGTAAAACCAGAAATTACAAAAGTTTGTAGTTCATTAAAAACGAAACTATCAAATTTCGATCGAAACATTTTTGGTAAACCGAATAGATTCGGTAGAATGTAAAGAAACGTCCATGCAATGTTAGGAATGTCGAACTACTAAACCAACACTAGATACATAGTACATAGTAAATAGAAGTAGTAAATTATTTTCTGATGATGAAAGCCACAATGATAAACGTCAGAATGAATATAAAATATATAAAGTTGTGAGACTGGAGTTTGTGCAACACTCATCGAATTATTCGAATAATTTTGGGTTATTATTAAATGCTAATTAATAAAGCTAATTAATAATAATGATGAAGGTTATAGGCTAGATACAAATTTAACGCGTTATCCCTCGCGGGTGAAAAAGGTCAAATTATAATGTTAAGCTTGTGAAGTGAATATCAATATTCAAGCAAACTCGGCAGAATGTTTCGCGGTATAATGACGTTGGAAATTCCTTCTTTTTAAACAAATAATCGTTTTACTACAAAATAGGCAAATTATCTCTTTATCAGTTTTGTTAAATATACCAAAACGATGCTCCCACTCGTTGATGTCAAAAAATATCCGCCTTTTCTTCGCAGACGGCGCCGCACCACCAGTGCTGAACTTATCCAAGACTGCTTGCGATGTATTCTCTATTATTAAAATCACTACTTTAATTTTTTTTTTTTTAAATAAATTATGCGAAAAATAATTTTCAATAGCACGAATAGTACTTTACACTTTTTTAATTCAAAGTAGACTAACTCGAAGAAACTCAGTCAGGTTGAGTTAGCTAACATAAAATTCCCACTTTATGTAAAATTTAACCATTTAGAAGTTAGTAACAAATTACCCCCCCCCCCTCCACCCAGCTTTATCATTGGCATGTGTATTGTATCCAGTGTCATCAAATTCCCATGACACTATACTCCCTACTAAGAAAAAATAATTAAATCAGGTAAATAATTGTTTATTAGTTCTCCGATATGAATAGTTTAGGCAAATTATTCGGAATTTCCAAAAAATCTAATTCTAAAATCTAAACGAAAGCTAAACCATCAAAAAATTTACAAGCGGTTTACAATTGTCAAGCGGTAAACGTAAAAGATCAAAAGATTTATATTTTATAATTTATATAACATTTATTCATACGCAAATATATTAAAAAGGTACATTTTATGCCCCAAATTACCAGCCCAAAATTCCAGAGTATGTCTTCAATGTATTATTGTATACTTTGTATAATAGTGGCCATAAAAAAGAGTTGGTACTATTATATTTTTTTCAGAAAATGTTTAAAAACAAGAAAATAATAATAATTAGTAGGTACCCTGTACGTACTCTATCTCACTTCCTACCTCTCACTCAGGGCTTGTGAAGTCAAACTTTGCCCACCTATGCTATATGCGCAATAAAATTCAGTTTAATGATTGCGTATTTCAGAAAAATGTCCAATACAAATATACATATATTGGTATTTTAATATGAAATTTTTCTTGTTATCATACAGTAGGTTCCTATTAGTTGTGTCATTTATATTCGAACTTGAGGATAGTTCAACCAAAAATAGTTAAACTGGGTGAAGAATAAGTTTTGAGTGACTTATTTGAAAAATTAATTTTGATAGGAACAGAAGAGCAAAATTTAGAACAACGGCATATTTATGTTTGCCATTTGAAATACAACATGTGGGTCATCGGGGCGATCATTTTCGATCACTACAACGATATAACAAATTGAATTGTTATAAAAAAATTGTCAAAACTATAATAAAACTGAGAAACTATAATAAAATTCAGAAACATGCCAATAGTCATGTGGCAACATTATTTTACCAAACCATTATTTTACAAGGACATGTTTTAATACATGTAGATACATGATTTTGCGTCGATAGTAAGATTCTTTTAAAATATAATCTATCTTTTGAAAATATTGTCGATACACTACCAAGGGAGAAAGACTATGTTTGTAGTAGTCCCTGATCGAAGGACCTAACTGGATAGACACGGACATGACATCATGTATATATACAATAAATAAATAATAATGAACTGATTTGTGTAAAGTAAAATACATAAAAGGAAAGCTTAAGTAACAGAATGAAAGTAAAAATGATGTCCAAAAAGTTGATAGGCGTATCATGTAGTAAATTATTAACACAGATCAATGGATAAAATGGTATTTTCGACACCAGAAGGCAAGAAAACATAATGGCAAGAAAATTAAGTATTAATTTTATAGACATCGAACAAATAACCTCTTTATTACATACTTTCAGACGCTGTCGGTATGTTGAGGTACGCAATAATAGTTTCATCACAGTTCTTTTTTTAAATATTAAAGTAATTTATAGGAATATGATGATCATCTTTATAATATGATGATCTCATCTCATCTCAGAGAAAACCATGAAAATAAATATGAAGTTACATATGACGATACGTAATCAATATTATTATAATAAAGCTGAACAGTTTTTTTTGTTTTTGTGTTTGTTTGTTTGTTTGAACGGGCTAATCTCTGGAACTGCCAGTCCGATTTGAAATATTCTTTTTGCGTTAGATAGCCACATTCATAAAGAAGACTATAGGCTCTCCAAATTAAATAAAAACAAATTTAAACAAATAAGAAACGAATTATTTTAAAAAAATTCTCCTTCTAGCCAGATTTGAACCAGCGAAGTATGTATATCTATATCTATCTATCTATACTAATATAATAAAGCTGAAGAGTTTTTTTGTTGGTTTGTTTGAACTACCTATTCTCTGGAACTACCAGTCCGATTTGAAATTTTTTTGGCGTTAGTTAGCTCGTTCATTGATGAATTTTATAGGCTATATACAAATTTAAATCCGATCCGCAATTTGGTATGCGGCCTGTTAAATTGCGCGTAAATTCACATATACCGATCTGTATATGTATATTGTCGCGGTATCATGGCTCTCTTTATTTTTCTTTTAAAAAAGAGCACTGTCGAATTTATACAGATTCTAATATTCGAAACAAAAAACAAACAAACAAATATATAATTTCCTTCAATAATTTTTTTATTTATACTCGAACAATACTAATTTTTGACAATGATTATTTCAACAATGATAAATTCAAACCGCACTACTGTTTCTTTCGGACTGAATTTAAGAACTGACTTAAATGGGGTCAGGCTCCGGCTTTATATACCGTCACAACAACATGCTTAGACCAAAAAAACATTTAAAAAAAAACAAATCTTGTTTATCTCTAAATAAAGTAAAGTTAGTAACCCAATTTAAAACTTACATAAGTTATATAATAATAAGCGTTTACTATTTATGTTAATTGACAAAATAATAGTTTTGCTATAAAACAAATTATATCTTTTTTTTCTTTTGTTTTGAAATAAAATAATTTTAGATCTAGATGTAATTTATTTTCCAAATTTAATAACTATTTTCCTTATTATTTTCTTTTTGCAATTAGATTGTGTGCTGAGGTCTTAAAAATTATTCCACTAATTTTCATTACAACAATATATATATATATATATATATATATATATATATATATATATATATATATATATATATATATATATATATATATATATATATATATATATATTATATAATATAAATGACTATCTTATCTTCGAAAATTCGCTAAAAATGAAATAAATGATATGATTTCAATACTGTTTATACTGAAAAAGTGAAAATTTGTTTGATAATAATAATATTATGACGAAATAAACTTTTTAATTAAAAAAAAAGAACAAAAGAAAGATTAATTTTTTTATGAAAAAAATTTTATTCTTCTAAAAAAGGAAATATTGTTATGAATTTTTCCTGTGTTAAATGTTCTATATAATGATCGTCATTATGTATAATTTCATTTTTCCTCCACCCAATAAGGAAAGTTTATTATTATTTTTTTCAGTTAATATAATAATATATTGCAAAACGTAAACCTACAATTATTTTCAATGAGAAGAAAAATCTAAGGTACTCATTTTTTATGCTCAGTATTATGCTAATATATAGGGTGTATGAACGCTTGAAAGTATTGTAACGCTTGACTTTGTAACGCTTGACTTTGTAACACTTGAAAGTATTGGTCGCAAAAAAAATTTTTGTTATAGGTGTGCATAAAATGACCTAATTAGTCCATTTCCGCATGTCCGTCCGTCTGTCTGTCCGTCTGCCTGTGGACACGTAACTCAAGAACGAAAAGAGATAACGAGCTGAAATTTTTTTTGTTTATTCTAGAGCAAAAAAGTAAGGTAAAGTTAATGGGGAAAATCGGAAAGTGTTTCCCACCACCAGAACGGAAAATACACATCTTTGAAATCGTAAGAGATAGATAAAAATTAATTAACAAAAAATATTCTTCTTTTTAGAATAAACAACTTTTGTTTGATAAAGTTTTTCATAAACTCAATAGTTTTCTCATAATTTGTGCTCAAAGTTCCTCGGAAAGCGAAAAATATGCCCATCAATAAAACCATAATAGATTTTTTTAAAATTGTGGAATAAAAAATGTTCCTTTTTTCAAAATAAACAACTTTTGCCTTAATCATTTTTCCATAAACTCACTCAATAGAATTATCTGCTCAAACATAAATAGCAAATGAGACATACTATTGATACACCAACGAAGGCTTATATGTAGACATAACATCTTACATAACATCTTCTACTATTTTTATACCCAATATATGTAAATATACAAAGTATTTTAAGTTTAGTCCCAAGTTTGTAACGCTTGAAAATATTAACCCTTGACATAAATACTTGGTAGAGCTGTTCATAAAATGGGCTAATTCGGCCATTTTCGAATGTCCATCCGCCTGTCTGTCTGTGGACACGATAACTCAAGAACGAAAAGAGAAAGCTGAAATTTTGTGTGTGTATGTTCTAAACTAGAGCAAAAAAATAAGGTCGTTAATGGGCAAAATCGGACCACGTTTGGGTAAAATGGGCAAAACTATCTATCTTTGAAACCGTTAGAGATATAACAAAAATTTAATGACGAAAAATCGTCTTTTTAAAATAAACAACTTTTGTTTGAAAACATTTTTCCATAAACTCAGTATATACTGGGTATTCAAACAGTTAGCTCAGTTAGTTGTTAAATTACTTGTTGTAATATACATTTTCTGAGATATATTTTCTGAAACATATTAGTTTTATAAAGATAATTTTTAGTAAATCAGAGCTCACCAACAGATTCTTTAAAATTTTTATTGTACTTAAAAATTTATATTTATTTAATTCTAAGGAGTACAACAGATCCCAGACTCATTAATAAAATTGATAACTATAAACAATCATAAGAAAACTAATATAAATATGTAATTGATTACATTTTACTTAGGTATAAAAAAAAATTAAATTTTAATTTCCTCATCCCCAAAAAAAAAAACGAAAAAAAAAAAAAAATACAAAAGAAAAACAAAAGAAAAAAAAAATCAAAGTAACAGAAAAATCAAAAGAAATTCGAGAAAATAAATCATAATAAGTATCACTATGGTAACTTGATTTCATTCATTATTTATTCGCTAAGTTAACGTGGTTCCTGCGCGGCGAATTTGAACTATAGCTTGAGATAAATTAAATACCCCTGTAAAGCATGCTGTAACAGATGAAAAGATTCTCTTTAGAATGTTTGTAAGGGGCATTCCAAAGAGAAGGTTTCAATTCTATCCAGGTTCTTGCGTACGTGGCAGTGATCAATCTTCCAATAAAAAGTTTCTAAAAATTAACTATACGCGAGTATTAAAGAGATTGCTAATATTGGCTCAATAGTAAGACTCAATAGTAAGATCTAGTGTTAACATAAACTACCATCAAAGTTCGATTTTCATTTATACGATACTCTTCACGCTTAGGTTTTAAATAACAAATTTTGTTGAATCTCTACATAGGCTAATGATGTCAAGTTGTTATGCTCGTTTTATATAGACACCCACGCACATTATATTTCAAATTTTGTCCCTATTCCTAGAACATTTGTTTGTATTTTATAAATAAGTATTTCGACTACAATGTAGTCATCATCAGTATGAATTAGCTAATCGTAACTATCTCTGGTATATGATTATCTTCATACTGATGATGACGATTAGCTAATTCATACTGATGATGACTACATTGTAGTCGAAATACGTATTTATAAAATACAAACAAATGTTCTAGGAATAGGAGCATAATTTGAAATATAATTTCAAAAAAATCTAGAGTTCTCTTTGATTATTTTAATAATCTTTACACACGCACATGCTAAAGTTTATATCTAGTGTTATTATTATCTCATATCAACTCAAAACAGTGTCTGACAGTTTTGAATGTCATGAAAAGTTTTTTATTAAAAACAAGTAAAAATGACAACTAACTGAGTTAATTGTATAAACACCTGCACCAAATGCATCCCGAGAAAGTTACTGTTTGGTGTGGAACTTGATCTGGCAGAATCTTCGGTCCGTACTTTTGACAAAACGAAACTGGTTTCGCCATCACCATCAACGGCGAACGCTGTAGATCGATGACAATAGATTAATTGTGGCCTAACCTGCATGATATGGATACCAATAACATGTGGTTCTAACAGGAGGGCG
Source organism: Nineta flava (assembly GCA_963920215.1). Taxonomy (NCBI): domain Eukaryota; kingdom Metazoa; phylum Arthropoda; class Insecta; order Neuroptera; family Chrysopidae; genus Nineta; species Nineta flava. The sequence continues at coordinate 68,486,655 of OY986041.1, read as the reverse complement.
CTATGTACCACAAAGTTAATGCGACCATGGACATTCTATACAAACGGTTTGAGGGAATGGTTATCTCGCGCGGCAGCGAGGTGAACTGACCACCGAGATCGTGTGATTAACATGAACATCAATTGATGCCAACATGAACGCCATCCAACAAATTCAGCCAGACATATTCGACAAAGTCATCGAAAACTTGACCTCCAATATACATCCAACCAAGCAAAGCCGCGGCGGACGTTTGATCCACCTTATATTCACACTTAATTCCACACTTATCTCACCCACAACTTGTTTTGTTTACATTAAAAAACCGAGCGTCCTTATTGAAAGATCCTATATTATATACCAGATATAAAAAGGACCTTTTTAATTTTTAGCATTGAAACCGCTAAAAGCCTGTAAACGGTATTTTATTTGTATAGTGGACAAAATATTATTTTAAAAGAAGCATAAACCATTACAAATATCAATTGCAGGAAATTCAATGTAACAATGATAACGATATCGAATAATGGGTACATTATTGATATGATATGGTGTAAAATACTACTAAATTTAAAAAATATATATACATACATAATAGATAAGTCAAGGCAATAACTGTCTAAATTATTATACATTTGGCATTAAACTGTATAAATTATTATCATTTAGTTTTACAGAAAAAACTTCTGCCTCCCGAAACCTTTCCAATTAATGAAAGATTTTATCAAACTTTTAATAATTCTTACATGCATGCTTTTTTGTGATAAACGTGCACTTTGATATCAGAAAACAATGCGAGTTTTTTGTTATAAGCAGTTTTTGATTTCTTACAACGTTGTCGCGATATCTTGGCTCTCTTTAGCCTTTAAAAGAGCACTGTCAAACCTACTACAGATTCCGATACTCGACACACACAAAAAACACAAAATATTAGTAAAAGTTTACTAAATATACGTGAATTGGACAACACGCACTTTAAAAAAAATTAAATAAAACAAAAACATTATGAAATTCAAACCTGAAGTTTACTTGATTTATTAAAAAAAAAATTTGATCGTAATTTTTTTCAACAATGTTTAATTTATAACTTTGATATTAAGCGAACAATAGTAATTTTTAAACTGATGATTTTAATCCAACAATACTTTGAACTGCATATACTCGAACAATAGCTTGTTTTAGACTATGATCTTAATTGAACAATGCTAATTTAAAACTGATCTTGAATTGGTAAAACTGGCCTTTATATACTGCCAATACAACAACATGTTCAAACGAATAAAAAAAAACATATTTTGTGATAGAAGTTCTTAACAAATAATTAGTACAGTTCACCAATTCAACATGTATATAATAGTGTACCATATGCACTTAAGCAAGCAAGCCTACTTCTGTAGATATTACTTACCAAAATACTTATTTACAAAATTAAACATGTTTTTTTGTTGAAAAAATCATACTTGAAATCATACAAAATCATACTTTATAAAATTAATTATATTTGTTTTTTTTTTTTTTTTTTTCAATTTTTGATTTAACTTCAGTAAAATAATATTATTTAAAAAAATTAATTTTATTAAAAAAAAATTTCTTTTGAAAGAAAGAAAAAAAGATTTAAAATCAATATGTAATTTCTTTGCAATTAATTGATTTAAAAAAAAAAACTTTTAAAGATTAAAAAAAAAATCTTATTATTCTCTTATCTGCAATTATTAAAAAAAACCCTTTCTCCAAAGAGAAAAATATTTTCATCTTAAATATTTTACTACGTTCATTTTAAATATATATTGGGTCCAAAAAAAAATTGTTTTCTCAATAATGTTCAATACAACATAATTTAAAATAAAAGTAAAAGTAAAAACTCCACAAATTGGAAAACCTATCATTGCCGAACACAGAATCAAATTTGATGCAAATTAACTGAAATGTTTCCTGACTCATGGAAGTCGAAAAATGGAGCACTGTATATAAATAAAAATATTCGAATAACAATATTTGTGATGCCGCGAGACGATACGAGTAGCATGTCTCTTTTTACACATTTTAACATATTAAAAATCTATAGAAATTGTAAAAGAATTACTATATATCGTCTACTTATCGAATACTTATCGAAAATCAAGATTCTAATTTTCGTTTCGTCTCGTTTCTCTCATTTCTCGCGACATCACTAATTCGAAAACAAATTTAATATTCATTTTTTCACTTGAAATGCTTCTTGTATACTTTTAAATTAAAAATACGATACGATATGATTTTTTTCTGATATTTGTCTTTATGAAAAAATAAACGAAATAGCTGAATAAATTCTTACATTATCTCTATATAGGCAAGTGGTATATTAAAATACTTGGAATGCATGCGGGTAAGGTACAACAAATGGGACTGAAAGTGAGAGTCCTCTTGTATACAAGCAATTTGTTTTTTCTAAAAATAGGAAAACATAAATATCTACTTGAATAAGATTTAGATTTTAATATGCCTTTCATAAAATATTTTCAATAATTAATGAAATATTATACTTTCGATAATTTTCCACATGCGCCCATCATAGGATGCTTTCATATCTTTTCATGTATAGGATATGAAATTCAATCACGTAAATTGTAAACGAAAAAGTGAACGTTGATATTTCAGGATGATGGTAGTGGAATATTTTTATCAGATCCGAAACAATTTCTACCAAACTATAAGAAGGTAAAAATTATTGACTATATAAACGCAACAAGCCTTCTTCCTCTTCACACTGCACTGTTCGCGAGATATCATAATTACTTTCAGAATAAATACAAATCGAAAGTTTGGTGTTTATTGAACAATAGGCATCAAAAGTTGATGTTTGCTTTTAAAATTTTATAATTGATTTGTGCCTTATTCATTTGTTTTTCGAAAAAAAATTCCGAATAAAAGTTGTGAGTTTCTTTTATAATGATCAACTTTACCCGAAGCATTTTTTCGAAAACCGTATCAATGAGGCATCGTATCAGTGAACCGTAGCAATCATTTATAAAATTACATCCATTTTTGTGGTCCATAGTACCGGTATTCGAAATGACTGGTATAAGGGTAGAATGTTTTGAATCTATTTAGTGCCCTGTATGTCCTACGCAATATGCTGTACACGGTAATTTTTTTTTTAATTTGCCTTAATCTCTCTCTAAACATGATAATTAAAAAAATTATTATAGGCGATATGAGAACGATTTATTGCGATATGATCATTTCTTAGTGATAAATTTCATTAAAATTATTATATATAACTTGTGTTTGACAAAGGCAAATTAATTTATGTGACGAAATATAAAACGACGAACAGTGTCCCGTGGATTGCCTCATTATCTATAAATTTCCAGCTTAACGAAATATTTACATCAGTTCACATCTAAACTTTCAAAATTTTTCGCGAACTCAAAAATTTATTTTACAAAACAGATAATACAGTTTTTAATTAAATGTAGCAGGTTATCCTTAAAATATGAGTTAAAGGATAGTTTGTAATTTTAATTATTTATAAATAAACTTTTATCGGATTTTTGTAAAAAAACAAAAAATTGATTTAAACAGTGAAAAGTTGATCACTTACGGATCTTGAAAAATGGAATTTTTGTAATAAATTAAGCATGTCGCGGTATCCTGGCTCTCTTTATCCTCAAAGGAGCGCTGCCCGAACCTGCAATGATTCCGATACTCGACAAAACAAAAAAAATATATTAGTAAACGATATTACTAAATATTTTGTAATTGGAACAACACGCACGTTTTTGTTTAAAGAAAAGAAAAAAAAAATTAAATTAAACACAAGTTTTTACGAAACAAAAAAAAAACCTGATTTTATTGCTTTAAAAAAAAAATGATTATCCGATTTCTTTTTCAACAATTATTTTAATTCTTTTTCACACAATGTTAAATTTCGAATTACTTGATCAAATTACTTGTACAAATTCCAACTTATACTTTGATCTGGATTGAACAACAATCGATGTTAAACTTTGATACTAACAGACAATACTTGATATTAAACTTTTATACTAATCGCACAATGATCGATTTCAAACTCTGAACGAATCGCACAATGGCTGATCTAAAAACTCTGAACGAATCGCACAATGGCCGATTTAAAAACTGATTTGAATCGACACTGGTCACGGTTTATATACCCACCATGGGTCGTTCTAGAATATTATTGTTTTTTTTTTGAATAAATATTTTGTTTTTGACAATATATTTTTGCATGGAGGCTTCTAGAATATTTTAGTATATCAACACCCATGGACGTAGTCGGAGTGTTCAGATTATTTATAAAATTAATTAAAAATTATACCTCTCCTTGGGTTTGACCCATAGTCATACCCCGCTTGGTTGATATTTAAGCAGAGACTTAATGCACCGGGCCAGTGTCAATTTAAAATCTATACACAAATTGTATGATACATTCATAACTGTAAGCTAGCTTACGTCTGTTTACAAAAATTGTCTTGTTTTTACAAAATTATTTATTTGTGATCTGTTTATGTTATTTTGTAAAACATTCAATTTGTATAAATAACTTTTGATTCTCTTAAATTAAATTATATGCAATAATTTTTTTCAATTTTTGATTTTTTTCTTTCTAAATAGAAAAACTTTAAAAAGTATCTATTAACCTTATTATCATTTTTCGACTAAAAAAAAAAACTTTGTTTAAGAAAAAAAATAAATCGAGCTATATTATTTTCTTTTTGTACTTTCAAAAAAAAACTCCTTCTTTTTGCAAGGAGAAAAATATTAATTTGTTAAATATTTTTCTTAATATTTTACTTTCATAATTAAAATGTGTGTTGAATCAAAAAAATTATTCTTAATAATTTTCATTACAACAAGCATTTTAAAATAAAATATCATTATTTAAAAATGAATTGTAGTTTAATATTTAGCAAAATGTATTTGTCTTTACCGATTATTAGAGAAGTATTTCGCTTTGTTTTGAGATATTATAAGACGCATGTTAAACAGTTTAATATTCATCAGTTATATTAACAATTTTGTGATTCAACAAATATTTGAGATTTTCGTAACAAAATTTTTATTTTAAATACAATTTCGCAATCACAGTTAAGCAACTGTGAGCAAATGAGCAATATACCTTCAGAAAACATATAACAGAGAGTATTATATATTTTCGGAAAATAATAATATATGTATTTAAAGAATAATAATTTATATAATAATTAAATATTTAAGAATAAATATTGTATAATATAATTTTGCATCATTAGTATATATTTTCTGAAGACGCAACGGTGATTGCGAAACTATAGTCAAAATAAAAATATTGTTATGAAAATATCAAACATTTGTTTAATGGAATAATTATAATGGATTGTCATCAAATAACGACCTATACAACAGAAAATATCTGAATAAAAGTTTGAGTTTATAAAATAGTGAATAATATAATTAGCAAAAAAACTTACCTCGAATAAATATCTTCAAAGAAACAACCAATAATTATTAATTAATTAAAATTTAATTTAGTATAGGTATTGTTTATCAAACGATTTCCTACCACATAAAAAAAAAAAATTAATAAATTAAATGTAGACGTTGATTGACAGACAACAACACATCATGTGTTGTAATTTAAACAATAATTAAGTTAGAATTTGATTCCGAATTGGTACAAAATATAACTGCGGTTTGTTATGATGTACTGACTGTTCTTGAAGTATTACTATTTTCTCTCAGCGTGTACGCAATTTTGTTGATTACAAATGCTGTTGAAGAAGATGTTGTGGTACTCGAGATGATAATATTAGAGGCAACACGGCGGCGACGATCAAAACACTATATGATCGAATAATAATAAAAACAGCAACACGACGCTAACAATATTCGACAAACACAACAATATTCAGTTAGGACAACGGTATTTTTACTATATGAACGCGTAACAGCGTCTGACAACTATTACGTTATATCATATATATTTGTATATATATATAGTACATATATATAGTATATATATCTATAGTATATGTGTGATGTGTTTTAGCTCCTGGAAGTCGCCTGGAGTTTGTGCATTCGCGACGACGCATTATATCCATACAAAACTGGAGCCAATAATAAAACATTTTATGTTGATTGTTTATTAATCCTTCCTATGTATTTATTTATTTACTTATATTTTATCGAAAATATATTGAAAAATAAATTTTTTTTTTTATTTTGACGAGGTCAAATGTCGATATAATTTTTATTTTATTTTTTTCGTTATTATGTTGTGTAAATACTAAACAACAACAAGGTCTGATAATGTTTATATGCTTTTCATTAATGTATAATAAATATACTGTGTATTTTGTTTATAATATAGTTCAAAGAAATATAATAACCGATACGCACACACCCTTTTGGTAATTTTCATCATTTGATATAAAATAATATTTATTTGGGTTTGAGTTAAATATTTTATTTTGATTGAATTTGTCTTTTTCAAATTATTTTCAATAATAAAAAGTCAAGGTCGTTATCAATTGACTTCAAAGATTATTTCTGTTAAATGTCGCGAAATTTGAGATTTTTTTTTGATGTCATTAATCCAAAAAATTAATTGTCGCGTTCACTGTGCCTCAGCTATGTATTCTCATTAGTCTAATTCTATATAGCGAGTGTGGAGGTGCACTAAAATAATTTTTTGAAAATCAACTTCTAATTTGGAAAATTAGGGTTGGAAATTTGTATTGGGGTCACGGATTTTTTTAAATAAGAAACGTGAAATTCGGAAGATATGTTCCTTAGAGAATGTAAAGATGCACTTAGAAATAATTTTTCGAAAGTCAACTTTTTGAAAACTCACCAATTGGGGCCGAAAGTTTGCATTGGGGTCTCGTTGTTTTTTTTAAATGTGAATGAAGGAAATTTTAACAAGAATAATTTCAATATAATTTAAAATTTATTATATTTTTAAATTTAGTATATTTTAATTTAGTTAATTTTCTATTTATTTTTATTTTCTCTACTTTCTATCTATTTCTAATTGTCAAAGAGTAAATTACGACTAGCTAATTTATACTGATGATGACTACTTTGTAGTCGAAATACATATTTATAATACAGAAAAACTGATCTAGATAAAGGGGGCGAATTTGAAATTTTATTTCAAAAACCAAGAGTTCCCACTAATTATCATTCGATAATATAATATTTAAGCTATGGATTATAAATCCACTGGATGATTTGCGAATAGGTTTAACTCGCCTTCCTATTCAAAAATTCGTAAATATTCTTTGAATTTTTACTTTCATTCGATTCCAGGTGTAAGATATTACTTCTATTTCGCTTATAGTCTAAAAAACAAAAAAATATATGTGTGTATATGTATGCATGCGGGGTGTGTATCTGTATGCTACACACCCCGCAAGAGTATGGTATTGAGTAGGGTATTGCAGAGGCAATACCCCGACTACAATGGGTATTGCCTCTGAAACTTTCAAATATGTCAAAAATATTTTGCTCCAGTTTAAACATTGAAAGCGTAAAAGTCGGTTCGGAATACCAGACAACACCATTTGGTAAGTAAAGAATGTAGAGACATCACCATTATATGAGTAAATACACATAATAAATATATCAGCGTTTGTTTTCATAAGATATTCAGATTGAAATCTTATAGGTAAATATGATAAACAAACTAGTGCACCTTTAACAAATTTGTTTACAAGTGTTTCATGAATCTATTGGGAAAAAAAACCAATACATTAAAAAGTAATAAAATAAGAAATACAAATTGGATGATGTATATTTACGTATACGAATTTACGAAAAAACAGTACTTTTTCTTTCTGACAATACAATATTGTATTAAAATCCTTTTTTTTCCTATTTTTATTTAGCGAATGTAATCTTGTTACAAAAAAAAATTTATTTATTTATATCACTACTTTATTTATAGAAATTTTCAGATTGTTGACCGATTCGATCTACAATAATGTATCACGTATCTATTGTTAAGGTAGTTCTTTGAGAGCAGTCAAATCAGAAATTCAATAAAACTTTATAAAAGAAAGTTTTTATATTTAAGTTTGATGCATACTTTAATTTGATTAATAGAGTTATTAAGCATGCGCAAAGTATCCGCAAAAACACGAAAATAAAAACATACATTTAAAGTTTGTTTGTTGTTTAAAGTATATTGAAACTAGTACAAATGGTAAGTCTTAGAAACTTGTCGTTTTTATGATTTGTTGTTTGATATTTAAACTGGTAAAAATAAAATTTTAAGAATTTTACTATAGCAATGCCATACCTCCTTAGCATTACTATAGCAGATATCTTAGCAAGGAAGCAGTCGGAATACCCTTCATAGACCTAGAGCCTCCTTTAGGAATTCCAAAGACAGTATGCAAACAAGTGATCAACGAGTGGATGAATGTGAAACACTGAGAAAATATACCGTAGTAAAACTCGGGAAAATACTGTTGCGGAATCAAATATGCATCCAGCTACATCATATTTTCCTGCGAATATCACGGTTACAGCAAATATAACCAGTCCAAGTGGCCGAGCGGTCTAAGGCGTTCTGTCTGCGCAGTATGCCTACTTAGAAACTGGGAGGTTATGAATCGAATCCCGGCTCGGCAGTTTGTCAATTATTAAGGAATAAAAGGGGCGGTTAATTGACTAAACTGTCGGTGTATAGACAGGAACGAAGTAACCGGCTATGTTTGAGAAGATTTGCTTCACAACTCCAGATGAATATCGGCATAGTTCCTATCATATTCGGCTGCAGCCGTATATCCTACTAATTCCTAGTCTATACAAAAAAATTCCTTCCACTCCACTCACATCCTCACATCCTTAGACATCACAATGGACATTATGGTCGAAGAGTAGCCCGTCCTGGGCAGCCTCTACAATCTATCTATCTATCTACAGCAAATACAAGATATTCGGTGTATCTCACCTCGAATATATTAACCTTTAGAAAAACCTGATAAGCAAACTCCTGGCTATTGCCAAAATATGAAAGAATCTCGTCACACTGATGTGACGGGGAAGCTTAATGGACCATACAGTCGAAGTGGATAATTTTTTTTATAAACCCCAAGTTATATCTATAACTATCTATCTATAGCAATGCCATTTTAATCCAACTCAATTTAATTACACCCTCCTTAATACAGTCTTAAGTACTTGGCTTTTTAGGTCTCCTTACTAGTAGCGGTAAACCGAAACTATCATTTTAAATATGTGCATAGTATTTACAAAAACCATGGAACTGCGCATGTATGTAAAAGTTGTGGGGGAATAGTAACACCAGTTTGTTTGTTTTTTTTTATTCTATTTTGCCACTAGACAACATCATATTCAATCGCAGCGTATACAAACTGAATCGATTTTGTTTTTAATTTGAAAATGTTTACAACAAGTAAAAGTAATAAAACCAGACTGCGTAAAAAATACATAACCGAAAAGCGTACTTTTTAGTAGGTTGTGTGAAAATGATAGTATAAAAAAATTTGTATGTATATATATACAGGATGTATCAAATTTCAATCAGGAAAATTTCTCAAAAAAAAGAAGTAAAGTTCATATGAACTTGGAAACTGCAAGCTTCGTTTTCGAGTACACATACACATACATATATATATATATATATATATATATATATATATATATATATATATATATATATATACATATATATATATGTATATATATATATATATATATATATATATATATATATTGCACTTTGTACAATACTACATTTTTATAAATTTGTATATGTTTTTGTTGGTCTGTTTTGTTGGCGAAAAAAGCTACCAGGAGGGTTAATTCATCTTCTTATATGTTGGACAAGTTCATTCCAGACATTTTTTCAGGGCTAAAATTGGGAACATTATTAATTAATTGAGCAGTTGTTAGATTTTTTATTTTATTTTAAAAATATTGCGTTTTTGAAACTTTGGAAATTTTTTTTCGAGTTCTAATAAACCGATTGTAATGTTCATGGGCTCATTTGTTTGTTTGTTTTTTTTTATATAGAATTCTATATATAGAATGTTAATATTCTATGTAATTTTTAAAATTTTTAGTTTAAAAAAATATATTAAGAAAAAACGCTTTTTTGTTATAATCAAAATCAATTTTGACTCTGTTCCATAACGAGTCGGAACGTAAAAACTTAGGATCATATTCAGGACGTCAAAATGAATCAATTTAAAAATAATTGCGGTTCCATGCAACCTGCCTGAAAAATGCTAATTTGACACTAGTATATGTCAAAATCCATTTAGGCCGTATAGGCTACACAGCTAGGCAAATAACAAGACATAAATACACTCGAAAAATATTATCCTCCTCAGTCCGGTAAAAATCATGAAAATTATAATTGAAAATTTAAACTGTTCCATTCCTAATGTTAGTACAAGGTCCATGACTCTTGTAATTATATATAGATACAAAGAAAATCTACAATTTACAATGGTTATTTTGAAATCAGTATTTGTATCACGTATAAGGATAGACGAAAGTGAAATAATATATAAGAATTTTTTTTCATGTAAAGAAAATCTGTTCTTTCCCTATTTTATTTTATTTTATATAGATAAGTAAGTATTAAATGTATCTGTGTAAAAATCTGATGCGCTTTTTTCACACTGTTTAAATAAAAAATGATAATGATATTTTTTTATATGTTCATACTTTTTATATTCGACATAATTTGATTAAACCTTATGGTTACTTTATTTCCATTTTTGTTTAACTTTTTTTATTCCATATAAAACACTTTCAAAACAAACTGAATGTTCTCATTTTTATATTATATTTAAAAAAAATTAATGGCCCTTTTTCATTATTTACTCTTTCGGTTCATTTACAAATAAAATACATTTAAGTGACATATTCTCAATCAAAATTTGTGGCGGCATTGTGACTCTCTTTTGCCTTCAAAAGGAGCGCTGTAGAACCTACAACAGATTCCGATACTCGACACAAATAGAAAACACAAAATATTACTAAAAGTTTACTAAATTAATGTAAATTTGGACAACACGCACTTAAAAAAAAATTAAATAAAACAAAAACTTTATGATGTTCAAACCTGACTTTATTTGATTTGAGAAAGAATTTTAATTTAATTTTTTTCCACAATTATAATTGAGTCTCGAACTCTTTTTTTATACAACATTATCACCTACGAAAGCACATGTACACAATACGACTCCATAACGGGTCCATTATATGCATAATGTGTGGCGAGGAGGAGGAAACATCTAGCCTCATCATCATTTACTGCAAATTTCTCGGTTAAAGCAGATAAAATATGGACTTTCAGGATAACCTGATAAGCAACCTCCAGGTTATTGCCACAAAATGGGAGAAGCGAATCTGACTGAAGTGAAAGGGGAGCATAATGGGTCATTAACTCGACGTGGAATATTTTTATAAATTCCAAGATTTATCTAACTATCTATGTTAAACGGAAACAATTTTAACGGAATATCTATATATATTTCCATTACAAATAAATAATAATTTATAAAAATAATGAATTAATATCAATATTGTTATTTATGTGATTTTAATCAAATGAATGATAACAATATTTAATGACAATAGGTAGATAATATCTATGTTTCATTTATTAATAATTTGATAAATATGAAAAATATAAATCGAGATATCGACAAAATTGATGATACTTTAATCACAGATTTGTTTTACAAAATTTATAATTTATATGTTATGATCTTAATAAAGATTACACATATGCATAGTGAAATATTTATCAATAATTTGGCTTAAGGTTGTTACGAAGAAAATTCAATTTAATGACAAGGTTTTCAAAATTTGACAGCTTATTATTTGAACAATAAAGAAAATTCTGTCGAAGTTTGAAGTAGATCTTGTTTTTAGTTTTCGAGTACAAAAATGTTAAAATTGCCGTATTGAAGTAAGATTATACATGGCATCAAATGTAACTATTAAAGTCGTTCTCCATAGTTGGTTTATGTTAGACATTTAAATTACATAAATAAGGTATTTATTTCAAATAACTTATGTCTTAATTGAAAATTATCAGTTTTTTTTGTTTTCAATTTTATTTATTTATTTTATTTTGTATATATATTTTTTAATTGTATTTGTAGTTGCTGAGGAAGTCATAAATAAATGACGAAACGTCCAATTTATTTAAATTAATTAATTCACTTTTTCTAATCCTATTTCCTACGAATTGAGTATTATTACATATTATGGATACGAATATTGAATCATTATACATAGCGTTAAATGGACTTGTAGTAATCACAGTGATATGAAAATGTATATCTCGACAACCAGAATTGTCAGTTTTATAAAAAAGCTGTCATAATAATTATCAAAGTCTTATAAAAGTCTTTTGATACATTTACCAAATTTTAAAATAATCCTGTTTTTGGTTTCCGAGATCTAAATTTGTAGATCGACAAATGTAGTAAATCTAGTTTTATTTCAGTTTTATTGAGTTTTATTTTATTTATAACGTTGCCGTACTTTATACGTCACAATGCAACTTTTTTTAAATACATAAAAACATATTTTTAATTATTAAAATTCTTCGAAAAAATGAAATTTAGAATTTAATTTTTAAACAATATATTATTTTTTACAAAAATATATTTTTTTTTACAAAAGTTAAATTATTTGAAATGATTTAATTGTAAAATTTTTACTCATTCAGAGTTGGCAATGGATGATGTATCTATCAATGCATTTAGCATAGGACAAAATCCCCACCCAAACTTATCCCTTCCAGTTTCATAACAACCTTAAAAGTAGGTCGTTCTAGGTCTTTTTTTACCGAAACCCTTAAGGATAAGGAATTTATATACAGACTAGGAATTTGGTAGGATGCACGACTGCAGCCGACTTTGATAGGACCTGTACCGATATTCATCTAGAGTTCGTTATAGGAACTACATTTAAAATTTTTGCCCCTATTCCTAGAACCTAGAGTTCTCTTTGATTATTTTAATAATATTTATTCGTTAAAGGAAACTGCAGAGAACCTTCACAATCATAGCCGGTTACTTTCGTTTTTGTACGTACGCCGGCAGTTTAGTCAAATATCCACCAATTTCTTTTTTAAATTAGCAAACTGCCGACGTTGGAAATCGAACTGGCAATCTCCCAGTTCCAAGCTGAGTGCAGCATGGCCACCTGGACTTGTACATGGGTATATATCTACTGAATCAATTCCAATGAGTATTTTTTCGAAATCTTGAAGCGTTTCTTGAATACACGTAAGGATTTTGCTTCATAAAGACAAACAACTTTGTTTGAAACATTTTTCGAAAACACAATAAATTCGATCAAAATTATTTTGACTAGGATAAAATAATTTGTAAATACCTGCTTTCAAATCATTTTACTTTTCTCGATAACAACATCGACTGATAAAAATAAGAGCCATTTGCATAAAAAGTATGTGATTAAGAAAATTTAAAATTTATGAATAAAATTACATTAGTTTTATGAATAAAGTTAAAAAACTTGATTATATTTGAATATATAATATTTTATTCAATGTCCTCTGTCCGGCCAAATGTAGAAAAGTATAGTAGCTGGCAAATAGATATATTTGTTAACGTAATATTTTTTGATACGATGTTTCATACAAAAGTTAAATTAGTCTGTCTGAAATGATGTCAGTCATTAAGAACTGACCTGAGTATTATGTGCAACTGAAAGAGTAATCCATTATTTGTGTTTTTATTTATGTTTTAGTCATTATATTTTTCTAAATTTTGACCTTTTAAAATAATTTATTTCCAAAATTTTGATAATGTAGGTATTTCTATAGATACTATAAACTATATTAGAGATCTGGGCCAGCTATAACGTTGAACGGTCAGAAAACAGCTGTAACTTTGGAACGGTTTATAATTTTTAACTTGTAGTAGTTTTCCTGGATTCGTAAAAAAAATTTACCAAGGGTAAATTTTCATTATTTTATTATTATTTTCATCATTTACCTCTTTTATATGTAAGGAAGATAACTTACATTAAATTTGGTTTATTTTTTTTGTCACCAGACGTCGCGAACAAAATGCTCAGTTATTGTCAAATGTTACGAAACTTTATATTTTTACTGACACATAACGGATAAATAACACATTTGTCTGCTATTTTTAATTCCCATTGATTTTTCAACTAGCTTTTCATCTCGTTAAATTTTAATAAAGGTGAAAAAGGTCCACAGAATGTTGAAAAATCATAGCCAAAGGCAGACAATGTAAATACCAAAGTTATATGCTAGTTGTATTATTCAGATATTTATAATAAATAGAAAATCTGTTCAAAATTAACAAAACACAGGAAAACGATGGATTATGGGATAAATCCATAGAAATTTCCGTATTAATTTGTTTACTCCGAAAAGTAACCATCAATAAGTAACTAGGGATTAAAATGCGTCGCTTTAAAACTACTTTTTTTCAATTTATTTTTTTCCCAAAGATTTTTCATAAAGTATATTCGAAACTTATGGTCAGATCACGAATAATTTCGAGAGTATACTTGTTCCAAAGGAATATGGCCGAAATATATAAAATAGTAAATGTGGTGAAATTATTTTCTAATTGATAAAAATAATTTTCCACGCCTACTCTCGCTTATTCATATAATGTTATCCCACATCATTCATTCAGTTGTGTTTATATTTCAACTCACATTTGCACATTTCATCTCGGTATTGTTATAAATAAATGAAATATATGCGTGAGAGAAAATAACAGATGTTATTTTTATCAAACTTTTTTCGAAGCCCGTTCAAATTTTGTTTTATGTCTATAACAGAACAGTCATTAAGGGAATTTAATTTTACAATAAAACAAAAAATCATATTTTTGTCGAAGTATTATCCAGGTAATGAAAATAAATGAATATCAGATATGAAATCAGAAAAAATGCAAAACAGATCGAAATTAAATAATTTAAAGACAATAAAAACTTTTGATTTTTTTGTTGAATTTTTCTGAATAATTTCTTAGTAAAAATTTTTGTCATGGACAAAAGGTACAAATTTGCAGGTTGACATAAAGTTTGAAATAACGTCTTTAGTCCGGCAGGTATCAGGCAAAATGTTGTGTACTCCGTTTTTTTTTATAGTTGAAATTGTTTGTTGTATGTAAAACTACTTGTACTTACCGATGACTTATTGCTGAAAAACTTATTCCTGTATTTCTTCATCATAATTCCTGACTTTCAGTTTCATACCAAACTGGATTAAAACCTTTCATATAAATGGCTCAAAATTCCAAATTGGACCCATAGTTTCAAAGAAGAACAATTGATTCCATAAAAGTTTAGACTTGACCAGCCAAGTAGTCGCGCTTGTTAAGGCGTTGTTTCTACTTGGAACTGGGAGGTTATGGGTTCAAATCCCGACTCCAGCAGTTTGTCAGTTAAAAAAAAAAATTAATTGAGCGGTTGATTGACTAAACTGTCGGCGTATGGACAAGAACGAAGTAGCCGGCTATGCTTGGGAAGGTTTTCTGCAGTTTCCCTTCATGAACTCCAGATGAATATCGGCATAGTTCCTATCAATGTCGGCTGCAGCCGCACACCTACCAATTCCTATTCTGCGTATGAATTCCTGATCCTCCACTCGCATCATAAAAATGTAATGCAAAAAATTAATAATTAAAGGTTGAAAATAATGATGTGAGTGGCCTCTGCTATAGACCGTCGTGTCTCAAAAACTGAGGTTAAACCCCATTAATATTATTATAAAAGTTTAAACTGGTATTTTTCGGAAACTTTCTAACCAAATTAAATGGAACTGGGAATGTAGAAAGTAATCAAGAAGTATTGAAATTTGTACTTAATTTGATTAGGAAATTTCTGTAAAAAAAGTGCTCAAAGTGACTTAGGATATTTTTTTGAAAAATAACAACATTGTTTTTATGGAAATAATTTTATAAAAATAATATATTCGCTTATAATAATATATTTTTTAAAGGAAATAATATATTGCTTTTTTTTAAAATAATATTTTATGAAAATATATAATAAAATATGTTATCCGCCATTTAGAATTTATCCAAAAAATTGGATTCTGTGACCCCCAAAACATTAAATATCGATTTTAACTAAACTCAGGTGATAAATCACAGTATTTTCCGTCATTTGAAAGCACTATCTTGAATTTTGTATTGTTACACAGACGTATCAAATATCCCCTTGATATCTCAAGGAGAAAGAATTTTGATCCAAATTGGTTCGCCATATTAAACCCGCCTTTTAAAATTTTATTTTCAACTGTATTGCCATGCATAAGACGCACAGGTGTACCAAATTTTAGCTTAATTGCTCAACTTGTCGTAGTCCAAATTAAACTTTCAGCATTTAACCCAAACATATAACTGTCAGTAGGTGAAGCTGAATAAAAGCTCTTGAAAATACATTCAAAATGGTTTGGTTTATGTTCAAATAAATAGATATGAAATGAGTCACAAAATTTACTGAAGACATTAAACACCGTCATAACTAGGGAAATATACCGCAGCGAAAACTCGGGAAAATACTGTTTTACAATGCATCTAAGAGGCTGTCTCGCAATCAACCTGAACAGGATACAATTTCGAAAGGATACCAGAGTGTCTGTACACAATTGGGCTCCACAATGGATCCACAATGATGCATGTTGCACTTAATAGTATCAAAAGATAACAATGGGAAACGGGATTAAAAGGAAAAAGATAAATTTTTAATTTTCTACAAATACAACTTTCCTTTTTACTCAGTTTATCGAGAGTTAATAGTAGATATGTAACAAATGAAAGCTCTTACATGCACATTTTTAGAATAATTATATAGACATGGTACTGAACCCAAGTAACATTTTTTATTGATGTTTATAATAATCATATAATATTCGTTTATTCAGATAAAATAATGTAATATTTCAACATAATTTACATAAAAAGTTTTAATCTTGAAATATATAATAAAACAATTTAAAATAAACTTTTTATAAAGTTTTTAAATATATCACAAATGAATAGAAAAACTTATCTAAAATAGAATCTACTTTCAATGAATTTAAATTTTCTAGTTAATAAGTTTAATTGAACTATAAATTTTATAGTGAAGTAAAATTAATAAGTATACTTCTTCATTAGTAAGTGCATTCATTTTGTGTAATTATTTTCTAAAATTTATATTTGTTTTCTATAGCCCTCTTATAAACAGGATGTTCTGAAATTCATTCAAGAAAACTATGCCGCGGTGTTGCAAAAATCAAACAAAAAAGTTTAATAATTAAACATTGATAAATTCAACCGCATAGTGTAAGGAGGCGTGGTCTCCGCAGTAGAGCGTGACGCTTTACCTTTTATAGGCTCGCAGACGGTAAGAGGTCCGGTTTCCTTACACTATGCGCTCTGTGATTGGTTGAATTGATCAATATTTAATTGATTATATCTTAAAAAATAAGCGTCAAATCGGAAAACTTTATGAAACTTTTTTGTTTGTTTTTTGCAGCTCTACACCGTGGTATAGTTTTCTTGAATGAATTTCAGAAAATCCTGTATACATTATACGGTAACGTTTATATGTCTGCGATTAACTCTAAATATCTATATCTTTGTTGTATTTCCGAAATGATATTTATTTATATGGTTATTTGGTTTTTTTTCTGAAGACCCTACTATGCTAAGAAAATGCATTCTTATCTTATCAAATTAATTTTGAAGACGGATGCTGGCATAAAATATGGTTTCCCATTTGAAAAACGCAAGTGTATCGTCAAATAACCTCGAAGGCCATAATCATGGTGAAAATCAAGATCACAAAAAGATGATGCCCCCCTGAAAATAAAAATTAACTTTTTTCAGGACAATTTTCCTTGATGAAATATTCAATGCGTTGTTTAAAATTAAACACCCGTTGTATACACAGAATAAAATAAACTACTTTTATTTTCAATGTCCAAAATTGGCTTTTAGATTTCACTGGATATTAACGTTTTGAAATTACAATTGGTCGGTTTAAATATGTTACAAATTTAAAATAATTCTAGTATCTTAAATATTGTCTAATGTAAATAATTAAGATACAGGAAGTTTTATGATATATGAATAAAATACGAATAAAAGCGCGTAAAAAATAACAGTTTTAGTTCCATTTCTATTTCCATGAAAAAAAGGATGACATGTAAATGGATACCACGATAAATTAATAAACAAAACCTTTACCGTAAAGTCACTAGGAATCCAACCAAAATTATTGAATCACGTCGCTTCCCATATACCTGCAACAGTCGACACACTCGATACTGTTACACGCGGCATCTGATTGACAAAGAAGATTCTTTGCACACGTCTTTTCATTAAGGTTACAACCAATTAGCGATTATTAGTATTTTTTCATTTTATCATTTCGGTAATTTTTAGTTAAGATTTTACGAATTATTGGTTGATGGTGTAAGAGGATTTCTCTTACACTTTCACATGCTCATGCAAGTTGGTTTTTTTTATTGGCCTATCAAACAAGTATTACGAAAAATTATTTTATATTTTCCACCTTGATGTGTACATGAGTTCTATTAAACTCTAATGTCACGTACAGGAGTCATAATCTTGTAAACAAACTTTATATAAATAGATATCTTTATATTTTGACATATTGTCATTTTCTGTCTTGAAATAATGTTATATAAAGGAATAAATGCAATTGATTTGAAAATTCAAAGTAATCTAGATAAGAGAAATATAGAATATTGTAAAACATTCAACGTAACATATATGTGCGAAATAGATTGAAAATTTTCAACAAAAGAAATATTATTCATCCTTTCATATCAAAAGCATGGTATGAACAATCATACACATCTAGGATAGGCTCGAACTTTGGTATTCTAGGCCAACACTCTGTTACCAACCCGAATGTCTGTCTAGGATGGAGATATCGTTTCAAAAGTTGGTAGTTTTCAACCAATCTTACTTTCAAAAGTTGGTAGATCAACCCCCTATATTTTTTCGAGTTTTCCAGAGACTCAAAATTAAAAATGTGATTCACTTAGTTCATTTTTCGATTGGATAAGAAAATTTTCGCCTATTTTTATTAGGGGATCCAATTATAAACCAAATCACAGATCACCAATGTTCAAAATAAGAATAAAAAATAAATAAATAAAACCTATTTTGACAAAATGGAAACCCCACTTCAAAAATCAAATATTCTATAACAAAAAATGTACTAAAAAGTAAAAAAATAATTGCATATTCTTGTGACAATTTCAGTTCACCTAAGCAAAAATTTTTAAATATATATGTACAATTATTGTTATTTTTGGAGACGGTGTCAGCATAGAGAAATTCACATAACTTTTGGACACCGCCTCCAAAATAACAATAATTGTACATATATATTTAAAAATTTATGCTTAGGTGAACTAAAATTGGCACAAGAATAAGCAATTATTTTTGTACTTTTTACTGCATTTTTTGTTATAGAATATTTGATTTTTGAAGTCGGGTATCCATTTTGTCAAAATAGATTTTATTAGTAGGTAATGCAATTTTCCAAAATCGAGAACAAAAAAAGTTTGTCCAATTTTTGCGATTTTTTAAGGGGTACACCTTGGAAAAAATGCGAAAAAAGTGAAAAAAATTTTTGTTCTCGTTTTTTATAACAATCATTTTCTAGGATAATTTTGACCCAAACAGAACGAAAATCAGGTTCATTTTAACGTCTGACCAACACATTTCAAAATTTCCCCTTCTCAATTCATACAGTTTTGAATTTTAGCACTGTGGATCTGATCTCTTGAAAACCGTTAATCGTATCGTATTTTAATCAACGCCATCGGTTTCGCTAGGTCTAAATTAGCTTAAAACAAAGTTTATATCAAAATCGGGGACAAAAAAATTTAGTTCAATTTTTGCGATTTTTTTAAGGGGTACCCCTTGGAAAAAATGTAAACAAAGTAAAGAAAATTTTTGTTCTCGTTTTTTATAATAATCATTTTCTAGGATAATTTTGACCCAAACAGAACGAAAATCAGGTTCATTTTAACGTCAGACCGACACATTTCAAAATTTCCCCTTCTCAATTCATACAGTTTTGAGTTTTAGCACTGTGAATCTGATCTCTTGAAAACCGTTGACCGTATCGTATTTTAATCTACGCCTTCGATCAAAATCGGGGACAAAAAAAATTATGTCCAATTTTAGCGATTTTTCTTTTCAAAAACTCAATATCAGAGTGGCGACTGAAAATTAATTTCAAAATTCCCTGACTTTTCCCTGACTAAAACTAAAATTCCAGGACACCTACCAAAAGAAAATATGTAAATAATATCTGGTTTTCAACAAAAATTTTCATGAAAACGTCATTGTTGTAGTTCGAACTTGATTATCTGGCAGCAGTGTTGCTGGTTCGAATAGCGCGAATATTTGAAATGTTGGCTTGTTTTTTAATTTAAAATTTTTTAGAATGCTATTGAGATAATAAACAATAAACTACAAATTTTCCTGACTAAGATTAAAATTCCCTGACTATTCCAGAAATTTTAAATTCCCTGACATTTCCAGGTTTTTCAGGTCCATCGTCACTCTGAATATATACCGGGCATTTTAGCAATTAACTCAGTTAGTTGTTATTTTCACTTGTTATTTCTAATGAAGATAATAACATGAAAATTTTTACTTATTATGAGCAAATAACAATGTTGTCGCCTAAGAAAAAATACATTCCATGAACTTTTCTGTGAACCAAATTCCAGAGATTTTTCCGAACAAACAAACAAACAAATTTTATATCTTTATATATTAGTAGAGAAGTATGGATATAGTATGTGCAAACTGTTAACCGTGCATGTTCCCGAATTTGATTTCGAATATTTCACTCCATAATCGGTAAAAAAATTGATTTAAAAAAAAATTAAATAAACGGCACTGAGAATATTTTCATATTTTAATGCCTTAATACAACAGTCCCTTAATACTATTATTATATTAAGGTAGTTTACGACTATCTTAATATAATAAACCATATTTTGACAAAATGGAAACCCGACTTCAAAAATCAAATATTCTATAACAAAAAATGCACTAAAAAGTAAAAAATTAATTGCATATTCTTGTGCCAATTATTGTTATTGTTGGAGGCGGTGTCAGCATAGAGAAATTCACATAACTTTTGGACACCACCTCCAAAAATAACAATAATTGTACATATATATTTAAAAATTGTTGCTTAGGTGAACTAAAATTGGCACAAGAATATGCAATTATTTTTTTACTTTTTAGTGCATTTTTTGTTATAGAATATTTGATTTTTGAAGTCGGGTTTCCATTTTGTCAAAATATGGTGTATTTCTCGCTTTTTAGTGACTTTGAAGTGCTATAACTGATTTTATTTGGGTAAATATGGGTAGACCTATTAACATTTAGTGCATTTTTTTATAACACATTTTTTTTTTGTTTTTAATTTTTAGTGCATTTTTTTATAACAGATTTTCAGTTTTTTTACATGCATTTTGTTTTTTATTTTTTTTTTGGGTCGGTTTTTTTTTTGTAAAAATTTTTTTTAAGTCGGTTTTTAAAAAAAATTTCTTATTTTCCCATTATGAATGAGTAAAAAATATTAAAAAAAAAAAAAAAATCGCATAAATCGGTTATCACATATGAAATGAGAATTTTCCTCGATTTCCCGGAGATTCCCTCATCAGAATGCGATTTGGTGCCAATTGGTCTCTTAATTCTGTACCAAAAATTAACCGAGAATCATTAACATCAATCTCATCATAGACATTAGAAACATGAAAACTAGTACATAATTTTGTACCTTAGAAATACTTTTTATCTAAACATATGTAATTGCACTTCTTGGAAGCTGCTCATCAATTTTTTCACTGATATTGTATGTAATTATTTTTGTATAGTTAAAATTAAAGCTGACATGTATATCCGTATGTTTACGAGTTTTGACAGAACCATAATTTAAAATAAAAAACACGAGACGGCGCAGAGGTTGCCCGCCAAAAATACTTTACTGGCGTATATCATAATTTAATGTTTCTTGAATATAAATATTTAATTCATTAATGCTGCCAGTACACATAAAAAGTAAATAAAATGTCAAATTGGTAGCTTGTACAATAACACCCTCTCTTTATTTATTTAAGAAATCCATCAAAGGGTAAAAGAGAAATAGAAAGATAGATTGTTGAAAAAAAAATTAAGGCATTGTTTGCTCATTTTTACGGAAGTTAAATTAAAATTTTTAAAAACTTAAAAAGTTGGTAGATTTTTTTTGCAAGGTAGTACGCAAGACACTAAAAGCTGGTAGATCTACCGAAAATTTGGGTAGAGTTGGTAACACTTGCTCTGGTGATAGAATGCATATGATTCCTCACTATCTTGATGTATTATTAATTTTAATTTATATATTATTTGCATATTTACATTGTTAGTATGTAAATAATATTAAAGAGAACTCTAGGATTGTTCGAAATATATTTCGATTTTTGCCCCAATTTCCTAGATCAAAAAATTTTTTGTATTTTATAAATACGTATTTCGACTACAAAGTAGTCATCATTAGTACAATTAGCTAATTCATACTGATGATGACTACTTTGTAGTCGAAATACGTATTTATAAAATACAAAAAAACTTTTTGATCTAGGAAATTGGGGCAAAAATCGAAATTTGTTGTTTGTATAGTTGTCTTTCGCTCATACTATACCAACGGAAGTGATTATCGTTTACATTTACATCTGAACATTGATATTTTACATTCTTTGACATCAAATGTTTGATATACTTGTCATCCGTTGGTGTTACACAGCCGAAAAGCATATTTACAAGATATTGATAGACCCAAAGTTTACAAAACAATCAAATAGAAAAAAATAATAACAAATAGTAAAAACATATCAAGATAGTGAATAATTATATGCATTGTAAATGAAACCATATGTTACACATCCAAGATGTTGGTAATTTTTCATATCAATCATTCGTGTCAAACGAACAAAACTAATTATTTTCTTTAGCAGAACTAGACATTATTCTTAAAATTTCTTACTAAATAAATTCCGATATAAGTCAATAATGGCTTTTATCGATCTCTTAATGTCATTTTGCGTTCCTAGTATAAACTTCTTTTTCAAAATATTGGTACTCTTTTCAAATAATTTCCTTAAATATTCTTCTTATTTTAAGGTGACATAAAAATATATAAATGGAATTTTTATTATAAACCAAAACTTTTTATGAAATTGAATTCAATGCAATTTTAAATACTAATAAATCACAAAATAAAAGGGGTATGTTATTATATATATATATATATAGGTGTGTAAGTGAAAATTTTATATTTGTTTGTAAAAGTATTACAAAACGAAAAACTTTTGTGGTACGAAAAGTACTGTAATATAAAGTTAAATAGTATAGTTCGTTGCAATATCCGTAATTTACATATATTTTTTGACATAAAATAATTTTCATCCAATTTTTATGAATATTTTTATGTTTTTCATAAAATTCACCATAGTATGCAGACTATATGTCGATAAAAATGGAGAAGAAAAGAAATTACAATACACATTGCTCACACTACGGGTGTGTGCTTTATTATCGAATAGCACGCTAGCCAAACTTTTGATGATATATAAGTAATTAATAATTTTACAAGTAACCAATTTTTAATGTATCATTATGGAAAGGGGAATTGATTTTCCTATAAAAGATAATATCTTTTTTTTATTTTATAAAACATTTATTATGAATTGAATTCATTCTTGAAAAATGGCATGCATCTCCGTTTATAAGCCTGTACGTATGTATATAATGCATACATACATAAATAGGTACTGGCTAATTAACGGTACGTGTGCATGAGAACACACTACAGGTCACATGATTATCATGAATCGTTTTTGATTGATTATGTATCTAACAGAATCGAACACCAATATATTCCAATATATTAATTTTTATGAAAAAGCATTATTTATGAAAAAGTGGAAACTCTAGGAAGTACGTATATGTTGTATGTGGTCTAGTACTGTATTAATTATTTATTTGGGACAGTTGAGAAAAAATGTGTAATATTTAAAAAATATTCATAAAATAAAAAAAATGTGGGGCGCGCTCTTTTGGTTTCACTATTTTCATTTTACATATTTAATGGTTATTAAATTACTTTCAAATATCGTTGAAAGTAGCGAAAACGAAGGGGTTATTTCTAAATCTAAAAATGGTATGATACATATCTAGAGCACGGTAGTGCGTGGCCGAGTTTTAAGGTTTACATTAATGTGAATACTCCTATTTCTAAATATTGAAAAATTACATGCATCCAAATATTGGTTATAATTTTTTGATTTACAAGTGAGTTGAGTGATATCAAATCGTTGGTGACATGATTTTTTTTTCTCAGAATAAGATGGGAGTTAACAAATCTTATTTGAAGCACGACCTGACCCAATCCATGTATATAGACTAGCATTGTAGTCTTTAATCCTGCAACTCTTATATTAACGCCCCTCAATCTCTAGATACAGATTTTAGTCTATATATGAATGTTGGTGACTGGTTAAATTAGAGAAATCTCTACATACGGCGGACTTCTAAATTATAAAAGTTATATGTTCTAGCACCTGCTATTCTGGATAATCTGGTGGAGAACTTCACAATATTTAATCTTACTCGTTTACTTTGTAGGAATAGATGGCTCAGATGTACGCCCTATCAAAAACATATGTGCTTGGTCACGGGGATTGGTCATGATACTACTCGCTCTTCAGTAAGATATTCTGTATATATGTCACGCGACCAGCGGATGCCCTCAACCGTGCCATAGTATGTGCATATTTTGGAGCAATGCCGAGTAACTTTGCAAGCTGGTGTGTTGGTCATCGAATGAACCGATGACAAATGCATCCAATGAGCCCTTATAGAGCATTTCATGATTGGTTATATTTTTCGAGCTTTTATTGTCGAGTAACCTACACGGCATCTGTGACACCGTTGCCACGCTGCCAAGTATAACGAGTTAATACGGATGATAGTGTCTCATTGACAAAACAACACGGTCGATACCGTCGGAACATTCGCAGACTCGAGTGTACCGACCATTCGCTTCAGTATGTACATGAGTCCGCCATTCCCTGATCTGGTTTTTCCAGGTAGTTTAGTATGGTAATATGCAAGTATGCCTGCAATTCTTTATGAAGGTAGCCATATAGCTGAAAAATTTACTTTTTTACATTTCCTCTCATTGGTCCAATCTCACTAGTAAAACGTGTTATTATAATTAAAGAGGTAAAAATGTACTTACGTACAACACATTGGTGAATTTGATTGAATGAATACAATTGTCAGAATGCAAACAAAGTCATAAACACTATACAAACTCTACATACTTACTGAGGTGTAAATATAAAATATAGATTCAATGGAACTGTCAATGCATAAATAATAAAAACTTTCGTTTCTATATCTTATTTATTATTGTGAAGTTTCTTTTGTTATTGAATTTTTATAGTATTGAGAGAAAGTTTTTAGCAGTAAAGTATTATAATTCAACATTGATAATTATGAAGCGAAATCACATCTTTGTCTCATTTAAAAACTACCATCCGCAAGGTAAGCTGAGGAAAAGGAAGTAAAAACTATATATTATGAACTGAATTTGCATTTGATAATGATAGTAAATTAGAATTAGGTGATGCGATATGCACCTGTACAATTTTATGAAACTCTAGACGCCGTGATCGTTCCCGTTAAATATCATCTGTTAAACCATAAAAAAGCATTAAAATTCGTAAAGAAAAAGCTGCGTCAACTTAACGAATTTCTTACACTAATCAGTCTCTAGCGGTAACAATTTTAGTCTGATCCAAATGAAATGTCATGAAATGATATTTGTAAGGTATTTTCAAGGCCAATTATACTAATAAATAACATAAGTCAAGGGGAAATGGGGGGAGGGGCATAGAGAAAGAAGAAAATACAAAATATAAATTATCTTTCTTAATATGAAAAAATTAACTCGCCAACCAGAAATGGAACCTCGTGCCTCTGGATATCTAGTCCAGCGTGCTTACCACTACACCAAAGGGTATCGGTAAGAGTCGCCTTTGGTGTAGCCGTAAGAACGCTGGATTAGATATCCTTTGTAATATTAGAACAATCGAAAAGTATATTAGAATTGTATAAAAACTTTAAAAGTTGTGGAAAATCACGTTTGCTACAGTTCATTACTTGGTCATTTTTTCTCGAACTCTAATATGTTACAAAGATATTTAGGATTTTAACTTTTAAACTTAAATTTTAAATATTTAGTGTAAGAGAAAAAAAGGTAAGCAACAAAATAATAGTAAAACTAATTTTCTAGAACTTTGCTTAGGATGTATTTTTCGATTTTTCCAATATTAAGGGAGATATTCCATATTTTGTGTTTCCCCCACCTTTTCCCTTGTCCGATTTTACCAATCAACGAACTTTCAACGATGGTCATTTTTAACATCTATTAGGTATGATCGATAAACATTTGAAGAAATATTTACGAAATTCATCATCGGTACAAAAACAGTTTCCTTCGGAAACTCGCAAAAGGCATTTCTATTTTTCTATTTTCCATGTTAGAAATTTGATTTTAAATCGTTGGTAACTTTTGCATATGATCGGCCAGAGGTTTTTAATTTTTAAGGGAACACAATGACGCGATTAATGTTTCGGTAACATCAAAGATTAAAAGTTGTATCTAATATCAAGTCTCACGTGTCCTTAACAAATTTTTTAATGGTTAATTTACATTCTGCTCGTGTGAATCAACAGCGATGAAAATATATGCATTCATACAAATACAAAGAAATGTAAGTTTAAACTTGGGAACAGTACAAGAGTAAGTATTCTATTACAAAATTTTCTATTCTGATATTACATTACAAAAAAAAGTATATTATTTCAAACTAATATTACATCCTGCCATTTGCAAACAAAAAGAAAAAAACTACATAAAAACCGCATTAAGATAACAAGACACAAGATAAATGGTTTAGGAAAATATTAAATAAATAGGAACTACTTTGGCCTAATAGAATACAATTTTATTTAATATTTCAACCTCTAGAAAAAAAAATTGATGAATACGTTTGGTAGTTCTATGTTATTGTCTATTGAAATACATATTATATCAAGTGAGTACCACACACAACCTCCACATACAGACTGTTATTCGTATGTAGAGGATAAATTGCATTTCAAAGCAAAATGGTTTTTTTTTAAGAACAACAAATAATATAATTTTTAATCTTGATTTGCTAACGTTTTCTTTACGAACTTTTTCTATTAATGGTAATCAAGTACGTTATCCACTCACCTACTTTCTTATAGTAATATTTTATACAAAATAAATATTTTAATTTTGAAAGCATCCATACTAGTATATAAATGTGAAAGTAACTCTGTTTGTTTGCTTTTGTCTCAAAAACTAATCTTGAAGAGGGTGAACATTAAAAAAAAATGCATACAGTTGAACAAAGAATCTCCTCATTTTTTTGGAGTCGGTTAAAATTTTTGTTGATTTCCACAGAAAAAATCTTCTAAAAAATAACTATAAAATTAATTTATTAAAATTTTGTTTCAATTTTGAAATGTCAACTTTGATTATCATTTCCATAGTAACTATAAAACTATAATAGAACACTATAAATCGTTATATATCGATATACATACACAGTAGAGTCTCATTAATCCGGCACTATAAAAAACCACAGGGAGCCAGATTATTGGACGTATCGAACTATTGAAGTGCCGGATTAGTGAGACTCTATGTCCATTATATATCTTATATATCTTATATATATAGTTCTTGATTTTCATAATAAAATTTTCTAGGCTAATTTTGACCCAATCAGTACGAAAATCAGGTTTATTTTAACGTCTGACTAACATATTTCAAAATTTTGCCTTCTGAATTCATACAGTTTGGAATTTTAGTACTATGGGTCTGATACCTTGAAAACCGTTAATCATATCATATTTTAACCAACGCAATCGGTTTCGGTAGGTCCAAATTAGCCTAAAACCAAGTTTTTAAAAAATCGGAGACATAGAATTTTCTTCGAATTTTAGCGATTTTTTTAAGGGTACCATTTGGAAAAAATGTGAAAAAAGTGAAGAAAATTTTTTGTCTCCATTTTAATAATAATCCTTTTCTAGGTTAATTTTGACCCAAACAGTACGAAAATCAGATTCATTTTAACGTCCAGCCAACACATTTCAAAATTTCGCCTTCTCAATTCATACAGGAATTTTAGCACGATGGGTCTGATACCTTGAAAACCGTTAATCGTATACTATTTTAAATAAATATATATATACATATATATATATATATATATATATATATATATATATATATATATATATATATATATATATATATATATATATATAAATATATATATATATAAATATATATATATAAATATATATATATATATCGTTTCATATACGTATTGTATGTATTATTTTTGTTATGCAACGTGCCCATATATATGGCAAACTATTGAATGTATTGAAAAATGTTTCAAACTAAAGTTGTTTTTTATCAGATTTAACATTTTTTATATTTGATGGTTGTGGGCATAGCTACCACTTGTGGTAAGATGTACAATGATCGAAACTACAAGCTATCAATTTTTATAGAAGGAAAATTTTTCGTTTTTGTTTGTCTTACGATTTTAAAGGTAGATATTTCCCCACAACCTGTCAAGGTACCGGGCGTAATGGGCAATTAATGACTTTGCAAGTTGTTTATTTTTAAGAAAGAAACATATTACGTTATAACGTTGCGGTATGTATATTGATGTAACACAGAGTTGGATTTCACTCAATAGTATACATTTTATTTTTATTTTTTAAATTAGTCCTGAATAATGTTACAAAATTTAAATGTTTTCTCTTCAGCAAAAAAAAAAAAAAATGGTAAAAATTAGTTTATTTTGTAAGCATTATTCCAGAATGTAGATATTATTCCTCTCACAAATACATATAAATAATAAAGTACCCATTAAAAACAGTTATTGAAAAATAAACTCAAAGCACGTGTAGCATTAAAAAACAATGCGATCGAATCTACCTAGGTAAAATGAGATGACTCCTTTTTCTAGTGCTCTTACCTACTCAAGCAAAAAAAAAATATCTTGTGGTGTTTTCGTAAATCCCGAATTCTTCCCATTTTTTTCTATGGTATTTTTTTTCAAAAATCGAGTTCAACAGATCGAACGATATCGAAAATGTCTGATTTTAGGAGGTTTTAACCAGAATTGTGGGGATTTCAATTCGTTTAGTAAGATGGTCTTGCTCCTAAATAAACCAAGAAATTGATTATTCCTACCCTTTACAATCATAAGGTCTGTTTTTACCATTAAATATCTGCACGCTCTGCTTTCAGAAATAAGATACTACTATTAGTAGGATACTACTAATAGGATACTACTTTCAGAAATAGGCTGTACACTAAGCCCAGTATACATACCAAAATAGAGTTCTAGAACTACGTTTAGTTTCCTGGTCTTTAAAATGGTAAATCTCAAGGTTGAAAAAAAATTATTTCTTAAAGGTCTTAAAGACCTTCTTCAAAATAGCAGCCACTGCAACATCCTCAGATATGAATCTACACATCACCTTGAGTAAAAGTATAAATAGAATCACAAATATACACTGTAGGTCATTAAAGTTGTAAATGTACATTTTTACACTGTAAGGATTTACTTTAATGACGTTACTAACCTTTGACGTAAAACGTTTGTATAGACAACAATAAACAATTTTTAATCATTATAATAAACAAACATATATAAAATCTAAAAATAGATCAAATATGCTTTAAATAGTATGGAAAACATTTTATGCATACAATTATAAAAAATGATACAAATGAGTTAAACAAGAGTTTAGTATTATATTCAAGCTCCTATACCTAGTTATTCCTAGTTAAATAGAACGTGGTGGATTGTAGGGTAAAATACGAGATCTGTCCGAAAAGTATCCGACCTGCTTTTATATTTTCGCGCTACAGTGTTCGAGCAACCTCTGCGAGGCATGAACGTCAACAGTAAAGCCTCACGAACTTATCGGTGATCTTTCCTTATCAACTTAAGGAATTTGCATCAAATTTTGCTTCAAACTAGGAAAAACTAGTTCGGAAGCTCTTCAAATAATGCAGCAGGCCTTAGGGGATAAGTGTATGGGCAAAACACAAATAAAAGAGGTGTATAATCGTTTCTAAAGTACCGCACATTTGTTGATAGTGATCCTCGTTCTGGTCGACCTTTGACGATAACAACACCGGATAATATCGAGCGCGTGTGACTTGCGTTTGAATAAGATCGACGTTTGACTGTGCGTGAATTAGAAGATGATCTTGGAATACCAAAAAATATAATTTGGGAAATAATAATCTCAAATTTAGAAAGTGGAAGCGGTGGGAAATATCATCGAATCTTGTGCAACAGTTTTTAACTAAACACAAAATCGCAATGCTTCGCCAACCTCCGTACAGTCCCGATATAGCCCCCTGTGACTTTTGGTTGTTCCCAAATTTGAAAAAGCCGCTCTAAGAACACCAATTCGTAGACAAAAAGACGGTTGAAGATAATGCGACTAGAACACATAAGGCTATTCCAAACACTTCCAGGACTGCTTCGGAAAGTAGAAACTCCGCTGGGAGAATGTTATTCAATCAATTGGGGACTGCTTTGAAGGATACCACTTGTTCGATGACGAAAAATAATGCCAGCTCGGAGATATGAAGGTAGGTCGGATACTTTTCGGGCAGACCTCATATCTGTTTTAATAATGGTATTGGGTCGCCATAAAATTTGGATTGTTTATGGAACTGCCTAATAATTAAGCTCTCTAACATTTTTATCCAGATACAATTT
Source organism: Nineta flava (assembly GCA_963920215.1). Lineage (NCBI taxonomy): Eukaryota > Metazoa > Arthropoda > Insecta > Neuroptera > Chrysopidae > Nineta > Nineta flava. The sequence goes on along the minus strand of OY986041.1, from coordinate 68,455,739 downwards.
GTTGTTTGGTGAGAAAACAACCTAGGACTTACGATACAAGGAAGATGGACGATTTGTTTTATTACATTGTAAGATTATAAACAACACTTACTATATCGGGGCGAAGGGGGAGGTAACGCTTTCATAATCAGCATTACAAAAGTTTATTATTATAGGTATTATAATAAACTAAAAATATATTGTTAATAAAAAGTAATTTATATGTTGCTTTCATGACAAATCATTATCAGTTCAAGAAAAACAAACAATTTATAATCATTAATATCTTTAACATGTTGACTAATATAATATACTTACTGGGCACACATGCATGATGCTACCTTTTACCATATCTATACATATATTCATTTTATAACAAATTTTACTTGATAATCATCAAGGAATTTTAATATAAAGATAAAAAAGTTAAAATAACCACTAACTGAATTGCTTAAGTAGCCGGTATATATTGAGCTTATGAGCCAATCCAAGTAGCCACGCTTGTTAGGCGCTGTTTCTACTTGGACCTGGGAGGTTATGGCTTCGAATCCCGATACCGGCAGTTTTTCAATTAAAAAAAAATTAATGGGGCGGTTGGTTGACTAAACTGTCGGCGTATGGACTAGAAAGAAGTAACCGGCTATGCTTGTGGTCTAAGATCCGACAGTGAAAACCTTCCCTCATCTGTTAATTGATTGAAATATTATTGAAAACGCTTATTGCAATATAAACAATTTGGCAATGTAATGTCTGCCAGGGTAGCTCTGCTGCAATTAACATTAATTAATTAATTAAAAATTGATTTTTTTATAATTAAATCCCTCACGTGTTAATTGAATTTTGCTTGTTAAATAACATAGTATACGATACGACAAATCGTGTAATAGCAGGCAGCGCTGCTTATTACTGCTACGGTTACCTGCAGCCAGGTGTTCAAACTTAAAGTAAACTTAGGTTACCTCCCTCATATGTTAATTGAAAATTTTTTAGCTAATTTAAAAGTTCAGAATAGTTAGAATACATCCATATCTGGCAGCTGTCTTAAAATCCATTACAATCAAGTGCAGCCTATATAAGAAAAATTAAAAAAAATAGAAATTATAAAAAAAATACCTTGTAGAGAGAGAGAGACTATTGCATTATTCCACGAAAAAAACAAGGAAAGTATATGAATTTCAATTAACATATGAGGGAAGTAATCTAAGTTTACTTTTAGTGAGGGATTTAATTATAAAAAAATCAATTTTTAATTAATTAATTAATGTTAATTGCAGCAGAACTACCCTGGCAGACATTACATTGCCAAATTGTTTATATTGCAATAAGCGTTTTCAATAATATTTCAATCAATTAACAGATGAGGGAAGGTTTTCACTAATGCCGGATCTTAGACCATTGTGAAGGTTTTCTGCAGTTTCCCTTTACAAACTCCAGATGAATATCGGCATAGTTCCTGTCAACGTCGGCTGCAGCCGCACACCTACTCGTGCGTACGAGTAGGTGTTTCGAATTCCTAATCTGCATACGAATTCCTGATCCTCGACTCACATCATAAAAATGTAATGTAAAAATTAATAAATAAAGATTGAAAAATAATGATGAGGGTGGCCTCTGTTATAGACCGTCGTGTCTCGGAAACGGAGGTTAAACCCGATTATTATTATTATTATTATTGAGCTTATGAAACATGTTTTAAGCAAAAGCTGTTTTTTAAAAAGCAAATTCTTTTTTCTTTTAATTTTTGTCTTTAAATCTCTTACAGTTTCAAAGGTGGATATTTTTCTCCTGGCACGGTCCTATTTTGTCCATTCACGAACTAATTTTTTAGCTCTAGAACACACACACACAGACACACACATACACACACACAAAATCTCAGATCGTTATCTCGTTGTTTTTTTTTTTTTTTTTTTTTTATTCGTGGTAATCAGGACATTTTATACATTTCTCCTCACCTTACAAACAACTATACATTTTAGCATCAAAATTTTCGATCCGGACTAAACTTAATATACTCTTGTATATATCAGTGTCTATGATATATACAAGGGTATATTAAGTTTAAGGGTATATATATATATATATATATATATGACAAATTTAGCCTGTAGAATATATATCCTTCTAACAATGGTTATTTTCTACGTGTCATCTAATATGTAGGTTTATTAAGTGCGGATCCACACTATAATGCCGATCACGGTTCGTTCTCGTTCCGATCGATTATATTTATATTGTTATTCTCGATTCGACCGGAATTTGACTATTACGGGACGGGTAGTATGAATGCACACATTATTTCTTATTTGATAATATTTTACAAGACCGAGATCGTACCAAGAACGAACCGTGCTCGGCATTATACTCTGGTTCCACCCTAAATGGGCATAAAAGATGTTTTTCAGAAATCGCCTTTTCGGTACACATGTAATACATGAATTTTCTAATGAAAGAAAATTCTCGAATCTATAAACATAATAAACTAGATGAACGCCACAAATTAGACTATATTTAAATAAAAAAATTTATTTAACTAAAAAATAGAAATAAATATTTGTTTAAAAATGTACATAGATAAAAGACGACACAAATATCTGTGAAATTGATGTTACAATTCCATTAAAATACCAAAATGAGGAATATATATTGTTTTTTTTTGTCATTGGTAATTTGTCGTCATGAAATCAACGTGTAGTATGTTTTAAATCTAAAGTAAAGTTTTAACTATCTATAGACAAAATTGTTATGTAGACAGCCTAGTAGTATTTTTAAGCAATCGAGGTCCATAATCCATTTATCGCAGTTGATAATCGATGCTTGTATAATTTGAAGGAGCAAGATGTAACTTTGATTATTTTTTTATTTTTAGATTTAAAGATCTATAATTAGGGCGAAAATGATTTAAATTTAAAAAGTGTCGCGGGATCTTGGCTCACTTTATACCTCAAAGGAGCGCTGCCCGAACCTGCAAATGATTCCGATACTCGACAAAAACAAAAAAAATATATTAGTAAAAAGTTTACTAAATATTTTGTAATTGAAATGACACGCACGTTTTTTTTTTTTTTAAAGAAAAGAAAAAAAAATTAAATTAAATTAAATTAAACACAAGTTTTTAATTTTTTTCAACAATTATTTTAATTTTTCAACACAATGTCAACTTTGAATTACTTGTACAAATTCCAACTTTAACTTGATCTGGATTGAACAACAATTATATACTTTGAACTAATCAGACAATAGTCGATATTAATTTCTTAACCTAATCAGACAATAGCCGAATTTAAACTTTGAAACTAATCAGACAATTGTCGATATTAAACTTTGAACTAATCAGACAATAATCGATATTAAACTGACTTGATCCGCTGTGATCGTGGCTCTTCTATACCCGCCATGGGTGGTTCTAGAATCCAGTTGTTGATGTTTAAGAAATATATATTTTTGTGAAAACAAATTTTTACATGGATACTCAAGAATGGTTTAGTTTATCAACAACCATGGACGTATTCGCTGGTTCGGATTATTTATAAAACTAATTAAAAATTATAATACTCTAATAGGCATCGAACCAGCGCGATACCCATCCTGTTTAATATTTAATTGAACACACAACAGACACGGCCACGTGCGAATTCAAAATCTATTCACAAATTTGATGATACATTCGTAACAAGCTTGTTTTGTTGTTTTTACAAAATTATTTATTTGTGTACCTATTTATGTTCTTTATTAAAAACATTCAATTTGTATGACTTTTGATTTTTAAATTAAATTATATCTGATAATTGTTTTTCAATTTTTTTTTTTTTTTTAAAGAAAAACATTAAATCAAAAGCAGTTATTATTTACTTTTTAATTTTCGACTTAAAAAAAACTTAGTTTAAGAAAAAAATAAATCGAACTATATTATTTTCTTTTTGTACTTAGAAAAAAAAAACTCCTTCTTTTTCCAAGGAGAAAAATATTGTTTTGTTAAATATTTTTCGTAATATTTTACTTAATATTTTTCTATTTCATAATTAAAATGTGTGTTGGATCCAGAAAAATTATTCTCAATAATTTTCATTACAACAAAAGAAAAACCATTCGTCCTATATGCCTATTTAAATAATCAATTTCTAATAGTTTAAAATTAAATTTTTGTTGTAGATAATCGGATTGTCCGTTCAGGAGCTTTGTTCGATGCGATACACATACTAGCACCATACATATAATACCCCTATTTCGTTGGGAAGAAATACTGTTTTACTGTTTTTTATATCTTTACTGTTTTAAAGATATTTTTGTTCAAAATTAAAAAAAAAAAAACGCTGAAAATTCTCACTTCAAGGACTATTCACAACTAAAAAAAAAAAAATTATTTGTGAATAAAAAGTAACTTGTTTCTTTCAATTCATTTAATTTGAAATAGTCACTTGAGCTTTTTAGCGAATTTTCGAAAAAAAATGTAGCTCATGGATTTGAACCTACCTAGTATATATCGAAAGAGCCATCTCTACAATTTACATCGCTAGAGAGTTTACAATTGTATAGTGAATAATATATCTACTCTAGCGGCCATAGGTCGCCACGAACCTTCATAAGATAAAAACGAATGAAGACATTTTTCGAAAAAAGAAGTGATGTATTTATTCTGAGGAAATTCGCTAAGTTGACGCAACTTCTATGTAACGAATTAAACTTAATTCTTTAAATTAAACTTAATTTTTTCAAAGCCAACATGGCTGAAGCTTTGTAATTTTAACCCTCGAAGAAAGTCTTACTTTACACTCCAATATGCATGCATCCTATCAAAGTTTATTGCCAAAATGCTCAATCTGAACATCAAAGGGTTAAATACTAACACTAAGTGTATAGTATTATTGATGCTATAGAAATAGAAGGATAGTATAGAATTAAAAGTTGAATCAATAATGGCTTAGATAACAAAACTGTACTTGCATACAGTATACATAGACTACCTACCCGATTGTTTAATAGTTTACGTATACGAAACTACTATCTATCTATGTATTTATAAAGTAAGTAATACGCCATCTTAATTACAGACAAACGCATTCAAGTGTTAACTATTTCCATCAATCATTAAACATTTAATCATTGTTTATTTTATCCGATCATTTATTTCATTTATTTCATTTATCACTTTTGTTGTTTTCTATTCTATTACTTACTCAAATATCCAACAACATAAATTACTCAAATGGATGGGAAATTATTACATTTGTTGTTTTCTAGCAACTGAAGTACAAGTACTTTCTGCTTAAATCAATATATAATTCGATATATATTTTTAAAATATTAAATTTGGAATGTTATTATTTTTGTAACAAAAGTGGTTTTGTAATACAGTAGAACTCCAACCGCCCGGATAAATATATCGAAAAAAATTATATATATATATATATATATATATATATATATATATATATATATATATATATATATATATATATATATATATATATCGAAAAAAAGTTAATTTAAATAAAAAGATAAATTTAAATGAGGTTTTCAGAAGGAAATAAATTTTTAACAGGGGATCAGGGGATATTCCCTCCTAATGAATGACTTCTAATCTCGACGCTAATGAAGCCGTCGACATACTTTTAATTAATATAGCTACGATATATTGCATGATTACCTTTCATTAGCAACTATATATTCATATATATATATATATATATATATATATATATATATATATATATATATATATATATATATATATATATATATTCGATAATTCACAAACAGCTGAATTTGTGAATACTGATGAAGAAATTTTTTATTAATCGACCCTGAAAGTGGATGTTCCTATAGTTCCACTGCCTCCAAAACGATTTGAATGTGACCTTTTTTCAGGAGTTATCCGGATAATAGGAGTCCTATTGTAATTAGCTCCATCTTGGATTTTTCAACGACTTGACTCCTAATAAATTTTTCACGGCGTTTCAATTAGTTATCAATAAGTACATAGAACTGTGATCTTTATAAATTGACACTTTCACTCGATACCACTCAATCCTGTGCACATCGGTATATTATCACTAAATAGCTATTATCACATGTTAATTCGGTGGGTAAAGTTTGAGCATTGCAAATGTATTTCTAAATTTAATGTGTGCAATATTTAATAATATATGTCTATATATTAAGCACTCTGGATCTCAGTAATGAATAGAGCTAAAGAACTACTAAAATTTGTGAAAAAGATGAGATCGACGGTCTGTTAGACCCGAATAAATTTCATTGATAAAGGTTTGATAATTTTCGAAATTAACGATTCGCAAATATTTATAAATAGTTCAATATTTTAAAGAGACAAGAGTTCATCAATTATGTATTTATATAGACTATTGACGCCAGCAGTAACATAAAATGTATTAATAAATTTAATTTCTAATTAAAAAGTATGTTTTCATTATTTTCTGAAGAACAAATTTTACAAAAACATTCTAATATGGCAAGTTTCTGCTAATAATTTTTCAATTCCACACATGTAAATTCTGCAAAAATCGATGTTATTTTTTAAAATTTTATATTTGATTTATGCCTTATTGAATCGGTTTTCGATAAAATGACGATTTATTGGATACCGGGTAAATCATATTAAGTGCATATACTACTGAATAAACTAAATTTTAAATAAAAGTATATAGTATTAAATTGCTTTTGTAATAAAACTATTTTATTTTATTTAATTATACCAATGTTAGTTTTTTGGTGATATAAAATTATAGGTCACATGGGAAGAATTAAAACAAAATACAACATGAATTAATATTGAAAATTTAATCAAATCATATTTATTTAATTATAGAGAGATTTGAAAAAAAATTCAATCATCGTTATTACAAGATCTTTACTATAAGGCTTTTTTACAAAATTTTCTTTCATAATATGAAAGAAAAATGGTAAATTCAATTGTAAAATAAATAATAAAAAAAAAAAAACATTAAAATAACCAAATGATTTTCTCTTCATGGAATAATCTTTTTAAACTAAATAAATATGAAAATATATTATTTAAAAGTATGAAATATAATGTAAACAAATGGATTCTTGGTGGAGAACACCCACTGAGCAAAATTAAAAAGAAAAAAAAAAGAAATAGCAACGACTTTTTAAATTACAAAAAGTATTGAAAACCATAACTAATAATATAATAAGTTTTCATTAAATAAATATGTGCTGTATTAAATATAAATAGAGGTACACCGTTTCAAATAAGCAAGTTTTTTTAGTTTCTTTCTTTATAAGGAATAATGTTTATTTCTTTATTACTTACGTCCAAACAAATTTAAAATACAGAATGTACAAATAAATTTTAAAGGTCAAATTAATATAAATCATAAAAATTATAACAGAATGTATTTTAATTTTATAAATGTTTAATTTTTAATGTTAATTACATCTAATTATATAATTAGTGAATTGATTCAGTAATTTTGAACTTCATTCAATAATGACTTGTTATTTTAAATTTATATGCATTAATTTTGAATTTTATATCAATAATGAATTGTAATTTGTTATATAACTTTTATGTACAGATACTGAAGAAGCTGAAACATAAACAGCGAAACGTCGCGAATTTGAATGCTAGCTGATAAGCACCTTTCTTTGATCCCATATACCTCTTATCATTTCATCATCAAACAGAATGTATGCAAATTTGATTTTAAAATTGCGAAATTTTTTTGCTATTTTTAATTTGTTTATGCCTGGCAGAAAAAGTATTAAATTATATTAAATAGCAACTATATTAAATTTACTATAATTTTCATTTCAACGAAAAATACAGTATTTTACAGTCAACGAAAATCCAACATATAGTTTAGAACATGCAGTTTACATATGTATAACAGCAAAATATATCATGATAATTTCATTAATTTCGATGGCCCAGGCTTCAAGAAATTTTCGTCCTACAATTCAGGTGATTATGACGAAATAATATACTATATTCGACACTCTATTTCGATCATTTTTTCAAACATTTATTCCCGCATTTAATTAAATTCATTGTCATAATATAACCAACGGGCAACCAAAATAACAATGGATAACTATCCACTAATTCAAAAAAAAAAAAAATGCTTTAAAAAATTTCTTCAGGTGAATTCACATTCTTCTAGATGTCATAAAGAGTTCAACGAGCTATCGCACGTATTTTAATTCGCAGTATCAAGAATTAACACGCTTTTTAACTTGTTGACTAGACTACTAGATGTATATGATTGTTAAGATGTATACAATATATTGGCATTGCCAATATATTGTCATTTCCTGTACATTCATCCGACACATTTAATCTAATATAAATAATAATGAATATTTAAAATCTAACTATAAGCTATAAAAATCATCTGCACATCTTTGCCTTGAACGTAGTAACTAGTAAGCGCACTATCTATAGTTTTGTATCTTACCAGCGTGTGTCGTCATCACATTAAAATAAAATATGAACGAGATACAAACCGTGGTTTGAATACAAGTTAGTGAAGTATGCAGCTTAGAAATAATATTGTATAGGTTAGGACGTTAGGTATATATAACGTAACCTACACATTTGTTTATAGGTAGGTTATGTTAGGCAAGGTTAGGAGACATATATAACATTACATTTCTATCACCAACGTATAACATACAAATTTACATTTAGATATACAATTTGTAATTTGTATTTTATAACTTTATTTTATACTTAAAATAACTGTAACATGTTTTATTTACCTCATGTTGACAATAAAATTTATCATTGGATCCAATGTGTAAGTAGTCATTTCTACATAATTCGTGCAAATATTATTATTGTTTGAAACATTTATGGCGGCGTGTTAGACCGTTTGTTACCACGCGTCAACAAGTTGTCCATAGGTGATATTACAGATAACAAGTCAGTTAAAGATTCTGATAGATGGCAGTACATTTATAGGTTCAAAAACTCATTCATACGTGGCAATGTATATTTTCTACACAAAATAGTTAATAATAATAATAATAGTCTTAATTTTTTAAGAAATTATTTAATTTTTAATAAATTAGTATTAAATAAATATGTATTTTTTAAATAAAGAATAATTTGTCACATTAATATCCTAATGTAAATTTCCATTAAGGTTACGTAAAACATAATATGAAAGAAATAGCGAATACTTAATGGACAAACATGTCTTTAAATTTTTTAAAATTCAAACCAAACTTATTTAAAAGAATCTGAAACCAAAATCCTAGCCAACAATATAAAGTTTGAATCCTTTCAATTCCATATTTAGCGACCTACTAATTTATATTTTCGTGATTAGGTAAAAAAGAATACGTTACGTTTCTTCGTTGTAGAAAGCTCAATTTTAGCATGCATTTCAGCGATAAAAATTATGGGAAGCTTAAAAAAACTCTGTGTTTTTCTTCTTCCAATATTTCTAAACTATGATACTCCCCGTGGTAGAGTGTGGTACACCGATTTGAATTCACGTACGAGTAATGGAAATAAAAAAAAAATTTTGTAAATGTACATTTACCAAACGATTTGGATTCTTCAAAAATGATTTCTATATACAAGAAAATCATGTCAAACCTGCGTTATCTTGTAATTACAGTGGTACGTACGCTGTAATTTCCAAATTCATTTCATTTTGTTTGACGTCAACCATAAACTATTGAGCTCAATATCCCTTATTTCCAGTTTATTTAGTTTTCATTGAGTTTTTTATGTGTTGGTTATCACCTGTATTTTTTTCTAGTTTTTATTGGGGGAACCAAATTGTCCGTTTTCTAATTTTTTTTCTGTTTCTGGGAGATATATTTAATGCACTTTCTCTAGATCGTGCACTGCAGCATCTAGTCGCCTAAACACAAAAATTGTTTTTTTAATTAACATTTACTATCTTAGATTTGAGATTTAATACATTTAAGAGGTTCCTAAAAAGACAGAGAGAGACATAGGATGTTAGTTCTAGAGAGTTTGGTATGAAGACTGGTGCTAGACTTGGGTATGAAAACTTGGGTATGAGTTCATGATCCTAATAAAAGATTTGAAAGCATACCAAAACCGATACTTGTAAAAATATCCAAGCCAAGATTGTTGATCGTACCAAAGTACACATGAGCACATGTTTTATCGTACCATTCTCTTACGCTTAATACGCATACCTTCAGATAGATAGATACATTGTAGAGGCAGCCCTGGACGGGCTACACTTCGACCATAAGGTCCATTGTGATGCCTAAGGATGTGAAGATGTGAGCGGAGTGGAAGGAATTTTTGTGTATAGACTAGGAGTTGGTAGAATATGCGGCTGCAGCCGACTATGATAAGAACTATGCCGATATTCATCTGAAGTTCGTGAAGGAAACTGCAGAAAACCTTCTCAAGCATAGCCGGTTACTTCGTTCTTGTCCATACGCCGACAGTTTAGTCAATTAACCGCCCCCTTTTTTTTCTTAATAATTGACAAACTGCCAATGTCGGGATTCGAACCCATAACCTCCCAGTTTCCAAGTATACATACTGTGTAGACATAGCGTCTTAGACCGCTCGGCTACTTGGCCTGGAACGCCTACCTTTACACAATTTATTTAAACACGTTATAAACATTTTGTTTGAAGAATACTATAATTGTTATCAAGTCAACATGGTGGATTTTATTTTCTTTATAACTTTTATGATACAAATCTTGAAATGAAAAAGCATTAAAATTTATTTGCAAACATAATGAAATACCTTTTAGATAAAAATGATGTTACAATTAGGCATAAAATAAATGCATATAAAATTTTTTTAACAACTCTAAAACATTATTAAGCTGTAAAGCTTAACTTCTTTTAAAAAGCAGGGATTCTAACCTAACTGAAATTGAAACCGAAATTCGGATAAAACCGTTTAATTTGAGTAACCGAAACCGAAACGGTTACCATTTTATATAAAAAATTAAACCGATACCGTTACCAAAACCGATTTTTTTACTTGAAAACCCGGATTTTAACTATTATATTTTGGTGTGTATGACATTAAACATAAATTTAAATTCTTTGCGCGAATACTACTAATTATTAACTCCACAACATCGTTCAACGTTCAATTTGAGTGATTTCAGTCTGAGGGAGAATAGTCTCTTTTAAATTTCCTGAATAGTCATTGTCACGTAGTTGTTTTTAAAAAAATTGTAAGATTAGTAAATAATGTTTTTATATTATCACTTTTTTCAAATTTTTTCTGGGCACAGAGGACCCCTTGGTCTAGGTGCTAGGGACCCGTATGCGGTACCCCTTTTTATCACTGGCATACATTTGAATGCGGTTCCTTATCCCGTAAAACAAGAAACTTAAGTGACGGGTCCAATCTGAAGCATACACTAGAGCCATCTATACTGGCGTAGTTAGTCATAAGAACTCAACATTTAAAAAAGAAATATTCTGATATTTTTATTGGAATGTAATTAAAGAATCTTAATTTTTCAATGAGTTTTTTATATTATGTAACCTTTTCACTTGGCAAAATTTACGAAACTTTTAAATTAATTTACTATTAGAATTGAAGTAACCGTAACCGAAACTTTTTACAAATTTTGTTTTAATCACCGAGATCGATTTGTTTATAATTTTAAAACTAAAATAGATACTAAAACCGTTTGACTTTCCAAAACCGAAATCGTTACATTTATTATAGCTTTTAGAACCCTAGTTAAAAGTTCGATATAGCGTAGCTGTCTATAATCACGTATTTTAACAGAGTAATGTCTTCTACTTCTTAAAGAGATTATCCGGAATATAAAAGTTTTAGGTGTCAATCGATTATTTGATTGGATTATTTTATATAATCAACCAATAGTTTATTGTGTTTAAAGTAATTTTGTATAAAAAAACAATGTTCACATTTATTTTTTTTATTGCTAACAGAAACAAAATTACAATTAACTAAGTACATGAAATCACAATGAATATTATGTTTTGTCGCTGAAGTCAATCGATGTGAAGATATGGTGCAGGTAGTTTTAAAACTTTATAGTGATGCCGCGAGAGACGACAGATACGAGAATAAGTTAGCGAAAGATGAAATAAAAACTAAAATACTGATTTTTGATAAATATTTGAGAGACAAACGGCAGTACAATCTCTTTAGATTTTTCGTCTGTATAAATGTACCAATCACAAAGCAGCAAATCATTTTGGGTGGGAATGGTTTAATTTTTTTATTGTCTTTATTATTTCAATTAACATGATTTCATTGATTTCGATGTTTTCGAAATTTGTCTGGTTGATTATCACAACCCGGCTAATTTCTTTCTTAGATAGAAAATCTGTACAAACGAGATGAGACGATAGGAAACTTTTACACCACAAGAACAAGTTGTCTTCTACTTATACAATACAAGTTAAAGTCTTCTAAGTCAATAGAATACAAGATACATGCTACTCTCGTATCGCGGTATCCCTAATACTATATACCAAAATTGACTTATTTCAACTGAAATTTCAAATTCGCCCCAATACCCAGATCAGTTTTTGTATTATAAATACGTATTTCGACTACAAAGTAATCGTCAGTATGCCCGCCTCTCTCTTTCTAAAGATGTCAAAATATAAAAACTCGTTTAATGCGCAACGCATAACTCAGCTCCAATCAAATATATGTAAGCTAGGCAAAACCAAGAAACGTCGTGAAACTGTCACCAAATTAGCAATTTCATTAATTAATTTATTAAACGCAAGCGAATATTGCATATTATTTTTAGTATATGTTCGTATTATCTTTCCCATATTATACTACTTAGTACTGCTGTCTACAATTAAATTAAAACTTATGTGTCGGTTCTGAATTTATGAAAGCTATAACAACAAGTTTAGAAAGAAAACATCTTCAAACATAATTACTATTTCCTAGCATAATTTACTATGTAATTTACTATTGAAATTACAAACAGCTGGCTTATCTTAATAGTTTACACTCATCAAAAATATTGTTGTTTAATCAAGATAACGATAAAATTAACGTAGCCGAAAAAAACAAATAATATTATCGTAAATTATTGAATAAAAGTTTTTTTTTTATGTTAAGTATACAAAAATTTCTTTATCCACTAAGTATGCTATTATTCTTCAATAAGAAAATAATTTGTTTTCTTAGATAAGACGGTTTTCTTAATTTAAGATAAGACGGAAAAAATATATTGTGCGTACGATATTCGAAAGATGTTTGGTTCAATAAGTGAACGTATAATAGTTTTTTGTACACGGAGAATTATTTAATTTGAAAATTAACACGAATATCCCGCTATGCGGTCTAAAACTCTGAAGTATACTGTAAAAAACTGAGCTGTTATATAAATAAACGTTATTAGTGGCTTTACGAGTTTTTATATCCTAGCGCTTATGATCTCTGCACCATGAACATGCAGTATACACACTCACTTTTTTTTCAATTCGATTCTTTATGTGTTTCATGAATGTTAAAACAAAAATTTGAGAAATTATTATTGATTTCGAATTTGAAATTGCGCTAATTAACTATCCACCAGATGTCCATGACTTTAAATAGGTACCACGTCACATCCATGTCGTGTAATGACTGACTATTGGTACTAGATGAAGTGTTTAATTGTTCAGTGAACTAATTTAGTGTTTTACAGACTGGTCGTTCATGCTCAGACGATCCGAATAAATTCAGTTGCTCTATTTGGTTTTAAAAGGATACTACATCTACACACAATGGGACTCCATAACGGGTCCGTAGTGCAGATTGTGTGGCAAGGAGGATGAGACATCCAGCCACATTATCTCTAACTGCAAACTTCTGTGTTACAGCAGATACAAGATACTCGGTGATTCTCACCCCCGAATATATGAACCTTCAGGAAGACCTGATAAGCAAGCTCCTGGCCATTGCCAACATATGGGACAAACAAATCTCGTCAGACTGAAGTGAAAAGCGGAGAACAATGGACCATAAAGTCGAAGTGCACTACTTTTTAGACCCCAAGCTATATATATCTATCTATCTAAGCGATGAACAACGATTAGAACGATGAGACACATTATCGTTCATCCCATACAACTATGACCCTACTGACTCTTTGGTCAGCAAGTAAACTACGTCTACCATAAATCAATCCAAAATGATAGACAAATGAATGTAGTTATTAATAATATTGTAAGTTTAGTCATGGAAATTTCGTAAAAGAAGTGGGCTGTTTACTTAGCTTTCCAGATATTAATCGGCCATAAGCAATATATTGGTTAAAAAAGTTTCAATTCATTCTCTGTGTCTTAAAATAATTTTATTACAAATTGTCGGAAAATCACCACGTGTATGTCCAGGAAATAATTTTTGGCGGTTTTCATTCAAAATAAAATTTAACCTCAGAGAATGATTCGGCATAAAAATACATGGAAAAAATATGATATCCACATGGAGGATGTATCGGCTTTTATTGATAATATATTAATGTCAGCTTCAAAAAGTAAATCAATTCGATTATTCAAATTCGTGCTCAAGCCATTCTTCCGTATAAACAAAATAAATAAAAGAGAAAATTGGAAATTGGAAATTTATTTAGCCTTGTTAAAATTTAAAATGAACTTGAACACACATAATTAATAACAGGACAACATATCTTGTGGCTCCACATCAAAATCAATTCTTAAGCCGTAAGAGGAGGAAGAAAGGTATATACCGTACGTTTAGTTTACATCTTCGCATAGTAGATCTCCCACGAGTATGAGAGAGTACATATGTATAAATTAAGCAATGTGTATGAGAAGGAGGTCTTATAGTTTTGTTACTGTTGTATTGTATGTGCCTATGTGTTTTTTTGTATGTGCCTATGTATGTGTTGTATGTGTTTTGTTACAGTTGTGTTATGTTGTGTTGTATGAGACAATCACCAACTCGAACAATTATGAATATTATTCACTGTTTTGAAAAATATGTTTGTTTATCAAACCTATAAGACCTCCTTCTCATACACATTGCTTAATGAATACATAAGTACTCTCTTATACTCGTGGGAGATCTACTATGCGAAGATGTAAACTAAACGTACGGTATACAATAATTAATTGTATATGAATGTGTTAGCATGACACGATAAACACAAATTGGTTTAAATAGTGGATTTATGATAAATATTTTAGCGTTAATAGCCAACGAGTAGCGATATAAATTGACAAATTGCTAATCGATTAGCAATAAATTCAAAGAATATAAGGAAGTCTTATATAAGAAAAACTCCATTAAGATTAAGATGACTAACTAATTATGATCAATGCACGTATTGTATTGGAATATATTTCGTATAAACGCTATGAACCGTATACATCTGATATTATCGCATGTTACCTCTCTTTTTTGGCTATTTATTATGATTATAACAAATTGTATTAAACGTATTATTATCGTTTATTAGCTTTTATTCTTATCAAGAAGACAATTTACATACTCATTAATAATTGATAACAAAAGCTTAGTATTTGTTGTATTTTAATACTACCGCCATATTTATACTCTTTAAAAAGACACTACACAAAAATAATTTGGCCGTCGGTTAAAATAATTTTTTTTTGGGATTTTTTTTTGAAGCTTATTAATGACCAGTTTTTGACTCACGCAAGATTATTTGCAACATAACCTTAATTTAAAAAATGTTTATTTTTTTTAAATATCTTGCTTACGAACTAGTTCGAAGTTTTAGGTAAGATATAATCCGATGTCTAAAAACCATCGCAATTATTTAAAATTAATAATTAATAAAATTTATTGAAATTAAAATATTAATAAAAAATTAAAAGACGTTAGAAATACATGGTACGAATGCAGTCAAAATGGCCCGGCGGGTCAAATGCTCTGTATTGTTGAAAATGATAACAAACAACAAAGTGAGACGAAATTCGAATGACTTGTTAAACGCAAATATTGAAGATAATATAAACTTTTCCTGCAATTTTCTCTATTAATTTCTAGCAAGTTAATTTTTTATCATACTATCTTTCATATTATCTTTCCAAAGTAAAAAACTAGTCATTTATCCCATATGCGCCCAGCTACTTTTTTGATTGGCGGCTAATCATATACTATAAAAAACAACTGTGTGTGTGTTCTTATGTTCGCACGTAAGAAGGTATACTTCTTTTTCTATAATTTATTCAAATAATTTTAAATAAGGTCAACACTACTATCAATACACAAAAGATTAATAAAATGATATAGTAGTGAAAAAATACATAATTACATTAATAAAATGAAATAGGCAAGCGCTATTACACTATAAAAAATAACTTTGAAATGATATAGGCAATCACTATTACACCATAACATATTCTTCTAAAAAAATACTATCAATTGCTGTACAATAAAGCATGATATAAAGAAAACTGTGTTACATCGATAGACGCGAGAAAATTCTGTTATAAGCTAAAAATCGTACACTGATCGGATTTCATAACGCGGCAAGTCAAAAAATAAATAAAAAAAATTACTTAACATTTTAAACATTTTGGAGGGTCCAAATCCGATTATCTTTTAGTGAGATATCCTTCATGCTTGTGCCAAATTTGCAGTCAATCCTTGTATTTTCTCAAATAAATTTTCAAATAAACATTGCTGTTACCATTTCATCAATGAATGCTGAAAAGAGGAGAGTAGGCAGAAAATTCGTCATGGAACGAAACTGAAAGACGATATAATAGGGAGATTTACCATATATTGTTTTGAAATAATTGAAAGATATGCAATAAAACATGGTATTTAATAAACAAATAATTAATAATTTGACTTGCAATGTGTTAATTTAGAAAATGTGAATGAAAAATGTGACTATATTATTAATAAATTCTATATAATACTATATAAAAGCATCGTTTTCATAAGGTGAGGAACAAAAATACCTTCCAGGTATTTTGTCTATAAAAGAGAATAATATTAAATAAGAAATTTAAAATTGAAAATAATTTTAAATAATAAGAATGATTATGCTCGCTTGAACATTTTATTGTAAAGTAGCTTGACATATTTTTCTTTGAAGATAAAATTTTGCATTAGGTAGATAATTGAATAAAAAATTTACATGATATCGTTTTAGTAAACGTAAATTTTAACATTTCTAAATAGTTCACGGAGAAAACCTTACAAAAATATGAAAGAAAATCCTTTTAAAAAGTAATTACTCATAGAGTTTGGATTTAATACATTTATTTTGACGATATGCATATTCACGGCATTTTACGATTATAGAAGTCTAAATATGAAATTTAAAAATTTTTTTGATTTTTGTAATATATATATATATATATATATATATATATATATATATATATATATATATATATCGTACCATCGGTTTCGCTAGGCCCAAATTTGCTTAAAACGAAGTTGATATCAGAATCGGGGGGAAAAAATGTTCTCCAATTTTTGCGATTTAAAAAAAAAAAGAAGTTTCGGGGTTTTCCTCAACACTTGCTTGCACCTGAGCTATGTTCACATCATTTCGAACTGCAAAAGGTCTTCCAGCACGTGGAAGATCACATACAGCCCCATGTTGCCGAAAACGCTGAACCAATCGGTAAATTGTCGGAACATGAAAGAAATTTCGATGTTCTTTGTGTCTGAATAATCGAATGCTGACTTTCAAAATAAAATTGAACAACTTTGGTTCTTTGTTCTGTGCTTTTGAGTCTTTCCATCACAAATCCATCTTTCCCAAGGTTTTCAAGGTTAATTCTGAAAAAAAATACATAAACAAAAAATTTATTCACTAATTAAATCATAACGTTACTTATGCGCCACCGTAAAGTTGATAAAAATTTCAGTAAGAGGGAAAAACTTTTCATTATTTGTATAAAAACAAACGATTTCATAATTTTAAAAGTAATACTGAAAATTGACTGTTTAAAAAAAGTAAATAAAAACTTTTTCGGTTAGTTCACGTTAATATTTTAAAATATACACACCGGTATACATACATGTAGTTACATAAATCATATTAGTATACTCTCGATTATAGAGTATCTTCCTCAGACTATCTATGAGAAAACATCTCCAACTATGTCGAACTATCTATCATATTATACTTAATTTAAAATATTTTATTTTCTAAGAATTTTAAATAAAATATAAGTAATATAAGTTTGGTTCATCTTATAGAATATTAGTTTTGTTATAGATGTTGTCGAATGTTGTATAGAAAGTTTATATTTTTTTCAACATAATTCTTTTTTTCGTATTGTAAAGAACAGATTTTTCTCTATAAATTGTTCATTTTGCCAGCCAAGTTAGAACATTATGACACTGCCTATTGATTTAAATAATATTGAAAAAATTTAAAACTAAAAAAATTATGAAAAAGTACGTTCTAAAAAATCTAAAACGTATAAAAAAGTTATATTCCTTTTTGGATGCTTACACGATTGCTCTCAGATGCTCTCAGCGCTTATAAGCGTAATTCATTGGCGTTCATTTTGACTTATGAATGCTTACTCTACTCTTTAAAATGCCGTCCGTTTGAGAATTATACGTGTACCTAAGAGGCATTTGGCATCAAAATTCAATATGATGGATAGAAACAGGTCAGCAGTTAATAGAATATTTGTTTGAGTTACTTCAAAAGCCCCTAAAATCAAACCAAAACACCCTAAACAAATAAATTTAAAAAAATAGGTAATCTAAGTTTTTTCGAAGAATATTTTATGTGGGTTCGAATAAAATTTTGTATTTTATGTGGGCATTTTTGTATATTCAGAAAAAAAGATATATTTTATATATAAAACAAAAGTGTGTGTCAGCTCCGGCGCACGATGGAGTATATTCTTATATCCTTAAGAACGATTGTCTTTGAACAGGCACAGAAAAAAAGACTTCCTAGACTAAAAGGTGAGACACGCACCAAATTAGCAACAAGCAACATATCTCTGAATCCATATCCCAGAGATAGTTACGATTCCCTAATTCATACTGATGATGACTACATTGTAGTCGAAATACGTATTTATAAAATACAAACAAATGTTCTAGGAATAGGGGCAAAATTTTAAATATAATTACATTGCTTAATGTATACATATGTACTCTCTCATACTCGTGGAGATCTATTATACGAAGAAACTAAACGGGCTGTATACCAGTTAACAATCTTATCATGTCTCAAGCAAACCGATAAATTTTATAACGATCAAAAAAGAATTACCTTTAATTAGTTGTTGATTGTCATTCGAGATTTCAATAAAAAAATATTAGGCCTAAATTTAGGTACATTTCAAAAAAAATTTCCTTCTTGTATTTTCCTTGAAAAATAATTAAGTATAAGAAACATGCCATAAATTCTTCACTGGAATACAATCTTTTTTATATTAAACCAGAATGTCTGTTTTTACCTCTGTATACAGATTATAATATGATATGAAATGCGGAGGATAAGTTTTCACCGCATCTTTACGGTTTAAAATCAGTTTATGCCAAAATCTAACTTCTGACCATTGGTCTGTGTGTTGATAAATATGTGTAATCACAATATCTCCCTAGAACATTATGGATACCAACCTCATTCAATTTGATTTGGTGTTTGAGAAACTTATTTTTCTCAGTAGGGTCTGCAAAAAAAAAAATTATTCTGGGTGGAAAGAGAAAAAACTTCGCAATTCAAAAAAATGTTTAACCGATTTTAAAATTCCAGCCAAAATTTCCATTTTGTGTACTCTATTGACTTCAAGGTATCAATATATATCTGGTATACACCTGCGAGTAAACTCTAGACTGTATACAGGTTTCTATTTAAAGCGGTAACGTTGTTGTTCACAATATGGGAATATAACCTTGTTTTTTTTTTTGAAAAAACTATTTAGAGTTTCTTCAGATTGACCTAGAATAGTTTTATAGATTAGATAGATTGTAGAGGCTGTCCTGGACGGGCTACACTTCGACCGCTAAACTTCGATTGTGATGCCTAAGGATGTGAGAATGTGAGTGGGATGGAAGGAATTTTTGTGTATAGACTAGGAATTGGTAGGATATGCGGCTGCAGCCGACTATGATAGGAACTATGCAGATATTCATCTGGAGTTTGTTAAGGAAACTGCAGAAAACCTTCTCAAGCATAGCCGGTTACTTCGTTCTTGTCCATACGCCGACAGTTTAGTCAATTAACCCCCCTTTTTTCTTAATAATTGACAAACTGCCAATGTCGGGATTCGAACCCATAACCTCCCAGTTTCCAAGTAGGCATGCTGCGCAGACATAACGCCTTAAACCGCTCGACCACTTGGACTGGTATAGTATTTCTCTAAAGAAATCAGAAATCAAAAACTAATGAAAAATTAAACATTGTTGTCTAGATTGTTCTAGGTTGTTTTAAATACTATATTGTTCTTCTGTGTGTATTATTCAAGTAGACTAAAGCCATATCTCAAATATCTGGCCAGAAAGCTATTTTTATAAATACCAAATTTATAAATAAGTGCAAGATTTGTACTAAATTGTTCCAAAAGCGCATGCTTCTCATTATACATTAAATTATAGAAATTATGTGAATATTAACCATCATTAAATATAATACTCAAAACCCGTTTTCTCAAAATAAAACGGCGTTAACTTTACACACACCTGTCGTACCAGATTTTTTTTGATTGATAAACTTTAATACTTATTATTAAAAGATATTACTTATATTTTTATGATATAATAAACAAAAAGCTATATATAATAAGAAGAGGAAAGATCTCTCGATATGTTAAGGAGTTTAGGTATTAATAGAAAAATATGAAGGATGGAAAAAGTTGTATTTTTCGTTTTGTAATATTTGAAATAATTACGTTTTATCAAAACAAATCAATTTAACAGTCAAATTTAAAATCCCTTATGTCATTTTAATTCAGAAAAATACGTAAACATTTGCTATTAACACGTATACAAGATTGACGTTAAGAAATAGAAATTTTCAAAGGGGCGAGTAGAAATGTGTTAAATTTTATTCATTAATGCGTTTGATCTTGTCCTTTCTTTCAGTGCTACAATCACATTTATATGATTCACACAGTCCTATCTACAATGCGAGCATAGTGAAGATGAGCATTTGCATGTATACCTATACACGCGCTAATGCTGCCCCTCATGCAAACATTAAAGCGAGCAAAGTGGGAAATGCGAACTAGCTAATTTCTAAGTTTGTTAGTTTTTAAATAATAATTTAACTGTTAAGGGTTAAGGTGAATTTTATGATAATCGTCCAGGTAACTTAATTTTATAAGTATTTCCTTTTTCTGAGAAAATTCGCTTATTCAAATAGCGAAAAGAACTACTTGTCAAATTATTATAGGGTGCTTTGTGAAATTGAGTATTTTTGGTCAAGTCCTGAAACACCTTAAGGATACTGTTATTTCAAGCCTGGAATATAATTTAATAAACACTATTGTCAATATTCTTTTATGGAATGTTATTACGTTACTGAATAAAGGAAAAGTTTCTTTCTATAACAGCCGATTTTTGACATCTGCATGACTTTCTATTCAAAGCTTGAATATTTCTCTGTTATTATTAATCCTGTATACAAATACACTACTTCCAATTTTAATAATTTATTCAGCCAAATGTTTTCGTATGTTATTTGACATTATTGAACTTTTTTTTAGCGAATTCTCTAACAAGACAAACCTTAATTTGGGATTTCTAGTCACATTCATTTTAGTCAGTTTAGCACAACATTTCTATACTTCTCAATATACATGCTGTTTTAAAATTCATTCAGAAAAACTATACCACCGTGTAAAGCTGTAAAAAACAAAGAAAAAAGTTTAATAAAGTTTTTCGATTTGATGCTTAGTTTTTTAGATATAATTTATTAAACATTAATAAATTCAACCAATCACATTTGCATTTTTGAATTTTTGCGGGTGTCGCTACACTTATTAAGAACTCTGATTCTCGCTACTCTAACATGCTCTAATGTGGCCGCCCTATTCCACTACTTTGGCCCCACCTCTTTACAATATGCACTCTGTGATTGGTGGAGTAGGGCGGCCACAGTAGAGCATGCTAGTTGAATTTATTAATGTATAATTTGTTATATCTCAAAAACTAAGCCTCAAATCGGAAAACTTTATTAAACTTTTTTGTTTGTTTTTTGCAGCAATACACCGTGGTATAGTTTTTCTGAATGAATTTCAGAACTTTAAAATGTTTTTATATAGTTAAATTTGACACTTGACACTGAACGAAATCAAACGTAAAAAGAAGTTACAAAATACAAATGCGTCTGTTTCTCGTTTTTGCAAACTCGAGGAAATTAGCTATTCATTTTTTTCTTTGGATTATAGAAAAACCAATAACATGAAAAAAATTGTTTATGCTCAGTGAAAAGAAGACAATAATCAGTTTCATGTGGAACAAAAATATTTCTTACAATGTTCATACAAATCCGGAGATTGATCTCATCCGCCTGGAGATACTCACTGACGTACGAGAATACTAATAAAAACAATCATTCGATGAGGGTATTTACAAAAATCAGGCAAACTAATTAGCTATTTATGTACGTATGCGCAAGCGTAGACATTCAAAATAACGCACAATGGCTCACTTCATGTAAAAAGTTAGTATTAACTATATTATGAGCAACTTTCAATAGTGAGAACATTATAAATAAAAATAAATTTCTCTCGATAATAAATTAAATAATTATTCATACAGAATTAGTATTTTATTTTCATAAGAATGAAAAAATCCGGAGATTATCTTTTTAATCTAGAGTCCGGAGAAAACTTAATTTTTCCGGAGCGTCCGGTCTAAAACTGGAGAGTCGGTAACCCTAATACATATCGTTTTATACAGTAGAGATAAAAACGATATTACTTGGCTCCATTACATCTGTTATAGTTTAAAGCCAAAAATGACAATTTTTTTATAGCTCATCTCAACCTCCCTACTAAATAAATATTAAACAAACTCTGCAATACATATGCTTCGCCATTTAAATATTACTGTGACGAAAATATGTCAGCCTTATCAGAAACGTCATTTTAACATATATTTGTGAATGATATGTTTACTCTACATACTCATCACACGATAAATCATAAAAAAGAAAAATGAACCAAGTTAAAAATAAACGTATGACGTTTTTAAATAGGCTATTCCCATATGGATAGAACTACTTCTGAATCGTAAATTTCTATAATTTGGATAAAAGTTGAATTGATGTTATTCAACTAACTAGATTATAGATATAATTCATAAATGTGTATAATGAGTGATTATTAAATCATCAGTCTTATTAATCCCGTTTCAATTGCCAGAAATCAATTCCCATACATCAATGAAAATGATATGATTTTTCAACGCTGCAACAAAACAACATTGATTAAATATAGCGAAGAATTATATAAGAGATTATATCCAATTGCAACTCAAATACTAGTTCAACCGAAGTTTCCGACATCGCAAACCAAGATAATGAAGAGTATCTCAAACTCGACAATGAACTATTTGAACAAAAAACAGAACCGACGAAAGAAAAAAGTAAATGAAAAGCAAAAAATAATAAATTTAAACAAAAAATTAAACCTTCGAAAAAAGAAAGGAACTGAAAAACAAAAAAAAAAAAGAACCTTTTTAGTCTAACTAAGCCTTACACTAATGTAAATACCTAAATAATTTTGAGTCGGCGCCAAAAAATCTCCATCAAAATGGGCGAAGAGTGAATCTGATTTTCGGTTAAAAGTAAATATTTCATTTTATAATATTTTGTTTGTTTGGCGCCGACTCAAAATTATTTAGGTATTTACATTAGTGTAAGACTTAGTTAGACTAAAAAGGTTCTTTTTTTTTGTTTTTCAGTTCCTTTCTTTTTTATTTTTTGCCTTTCAGTTCCTTTCTTTTTTCGAAAGTTTAATTTTTTGTTTAAAATTCATCATTTTTTGCTTTTCAGTTATTTTCTTCTTTCGTCGGTTCTATTTTTTGTTAAAAAGTTTTTATTTTTCACTTTTCAGTGTCTTTCTTTTTTCGTACATGTTATGATAGTCATTAGAACTACACTGTGCCAACTTTAAATAGAATCGGTTCACAGATGAAAATTCAGTGGGTAAACAATCCATTTTTCCCTATTTTTCTACCCTTAGGGGCGAAATTGTGTTTTCAACTTAGTAGAGTAAAAACACTCGAAGGTATTGCTTTATCTGGCCTAGAGCCAAATAAAGTATTACAAATCCCACACGATGAACGAGCTTTAGCAGAAATGCAGAGATTGAGAGGTCTACATACAATTACTTTCCAATAGGCTTTTTATAATTAATCAGGATGTAACTCAAACAGGATATAATTGAGAAAAAATTTAATATAAAAAAAATGTATATATATATATATATATATATAATTAAATTTTAAAAAGTATCACTCTTAATGAAAGACCCTTTATATTTTTATAATTTAAGAGAATTTGTTGAATAGTGATTAAATATACGCATTAAATGACGCATTCTATGTACTTTGTTATTATTGGTTCACTTATTGTTAAATTATATAAAAACATAAGCTTAATCCCTGTGAAAGGATTAAAACCCTATCAATTTTTTTAGTAAAATAATGTAAATGAAATTCGAGGAAATTCTAGCCATTAATAAAATAATCGACTTTATACAGAATTATGTACACAAATTCAAATCGAATGCTTTCGGTGGCTGTAACGAAACGTTAAAAGTTTTTTATTTTTCTATATTTACAGAGTACGTAGTACATAGTACAGTTATGTTATTTCCGGTATCCATAATTGCATTTCACTGCCAATATTCAAAAGAGAAATCGCATTTCAAATAGACAGACTCAGTCAATGCCACATATGAGAATCATCACCGTACTATTAAGTAACTATACATTATGTCATAGTACGTAGAATCCACCACATATGGTGGTAGTTGGTTAACTATCATACATTTATGTTCTTCCGTGTGTCTATGTTGCAGTTTTCGGATATAACCTACTTTATGAAAAATGCTGCTTAGTTTACAGTTAACAACAATACTCGAATTCAGATACAGCCAAAAATAATGATCATAATTAGTAATGAACACATGAAATGTTCAATAGTCAAAATAATGAAAGATGTCATGTGAAAAATTATAAATTGAATTCATAACATAAAAATGTGGTATTGAACAGCTTTCGGAGAGAGAAACTGGCGGCAACGTTAAAAAATCGTTTCAACGCTAGTATTTTTGAATAGTACCGCACAAAATTAGTAACATCATTATTTCTGCAAACCACACCAAGTTTCAAAGTGAAAGGAAATGAAAAACTAGACAGTAATATCACAGACTTCTTTATATTAGGGAAATTTTCTATCGTGGACAACTCAGTAGAGTGAAAGATGCCAACAAAGTTTCAATTTAAAGCAGAATTTCAGGGGACGAAGATAATTTTCCAACCAGAAAATGACGTATTTCACATAAAGCTGTTTTATCTAACTTCTTTTCATCGATTTTAAATAAAGTGACAATCCCAATTTAATTTTTTTTTTCTAAATTTATTAAAAATCTTTATACATCCAACACACAACCCATCGTTTGATTCAATTAACTTAGTAGATTAAATAGTCTACAAAGTTTATACATTGGCGAATTTTTCAACTGCGAGATTAAATTTCATTTTTCAATTCACTTTCATTTTGATTTTACTTCTGTTCTAGATATTCAAGAAATATTTGATTCCTTTTTTAAATTTTAAACATGAATTGTATAAATTGAAAACACACAAAGATTATTCCAATCATGAATTAATATTTTCATAATACAATTTTTTGGTTAAAGCTTTTTTTCTATGCACAATTTTCTTTTAAGCATATGTGCTGTTATAGTTATACACAGAATTCAATACCATTGAAATACTTACAGATATATGTAGCTATACCGAATGTTCAAAATTTTAAGGGTATCCCAAAGCTGATAAGTAGTTAATCATGGTTCTACTCTCCACTTTCAAAATATTTAATTTGATAAAACATTGGTTTTTTGTTTAGGTTATTATTTGTCGGAGAATATTAAAAAGAATTGTTGACAAATCCTAACGTAACCAGCAAAAAAGCTAAGCAACGTAGCTGATGGGATCTAAGGTATTCTATGTTCATATAAAAATAATAAAAGAGAATTCGTATACGTATTTTATAAATACGTATTTTGAAGTAGTTAAATACACATTATGAGCGTATGTAGAAATATAACAAAGTCAAAACAAAGAAACAAAACTGTTAAACTTCACGTACGGAAGTAAAACGTGGACGCTAGGACCCAAAAATTAATAATAGTTTAAAAAAACTAAAAAACACACTTTTATAGCTTATATATGAACAAAATAATTAATTTGATTGTAAAAAAGCGTGGGGTGCTTTTTACTATAATTTGATATTATGGATTTACTATTATAATTTGATGTTAAGTACCCCAATATTTTTTACCATTTAATTATTTTGTTGATAAAAATTATATTCTACATTTTAGTTCGACTAGCTATAAAAGCGTGTTTTTTAGTTTTTTTAAACAATTATTTATTTTTGTTGTTTTAATCTTGAAACGAACTTTAGGATTTAATTTTTCAATCTTAAACCGTTAATTTGTCTGTAAATATTAGAGAAACAGAAAAAATGATAAGGAACTTAATTAAAGTAAAACTAATTTTCTACAACTTTACTTATTATGTGTTTTTCGATTTTTTTCATATTAAGAGAGATATACAAAATTGTGTGTGTCTCCCTCCCTCTAAACACCCTTTCGCCTAACCGGTTCCGATCATGCTTACCATAAAAATGCATTGTCATCTGAACTACATATACATAAAAAGTTTCATTTCGATACGACAATTAGAAGTAAGTTAAAATTGACTCCAAAGATTCCGTTACATACATAGATACATAGAAACAAACATACATAGAAGCATAACATACCAATTATATTTTAAATTTTGCCCCTATTCCTAGAACATTTGTTTGTATTTTATAAATACGTATTTTGACTACAATGTAGTCATCATCAGTATGAATTGGCTAATCGTAACTATCTCTGAGATATGGATTAAGAGATATGTTGCTTGTTGCTAATTTTGTGCCTGTGTCACATACTGATGATGTGTTCATACTGATGATGACTACATTGTAGAGGAAATACGTATTTATAAAATACAAACAAATGTTCTTGGAATAGGGCAAAATTTGAAATATAATTTCAAAAAAACCTAGAGTTCTCTTTGATTATTTTAATAATCTTTATTACATACCAAGTTAATAAAAGCGTGTTAAAAAGACCAAGAAACTCAAAGAAAGGTCCAAGAAAGGTCAAAGAACACTATGGGCTGTAGATTTAGATGATGGTTTAATGAAACTTAGGGCAGCTAATTATTACAATAAAAAACAGTTATTCTAGTTTCGAATTTGTCCAAATCCAGCAGTTTTTATTCATTTATTTCTCTGTTGTGAATTTTACATCCATTTGTACATTTGTACATCCAATATATGCTCTATTAATGTAATAGTCACACTAAAAGAAAATGAACTCAAAATCTCTAATACTATACAAGACTGACACTGACAGAATAATAAAATGTTTGTTTGTATATTCGTTAGATTATTTACGGTTTGATGAAACAAAAAAAACAAATGTTGTTTTCTTTTTTGAAAGAAATACACTTTTCTTTTCTCTTTTCATTCGTATAGTTTTGCAAAAGAAAATTATCTAAATTTTGTTTTTTTCTTTCGAAAATTACCATATTCTTTTTCATATTTAGAGGGAAAAAAAACAAATTTGAATAATATGGTTCACATACATTTATTTACTTTTGGTTCACTTTTCATTTTTATCAGATTTGCTAAACTTTATTCTCAAACTACTATCCGTATGTGGATAATATATTATATGGTTTTTAAGTAATAGTTAATTTTTGCAATATGTTCACCAAAGGAGTTGTTGACCACAGTGGGTTTGACTCTGAATGTACTATTACGGGCCATAGATCAACTTCGCAATATTTTATAAAAATTAATGTTATTCATAATTTAAAAAATTAAATTAATTTTTTGGTTATATTTATTTACTTTTTACCTTCACCGTATGCAAGTTCAATTTCGTCTAAAAATCTGAGTCTGATGCTTACATGTTTTAAGGCCATTCACAACGAATTAGTTAAAAAAAGCTAAAGGTCAATAAAATCAATATTCGTCATAGTCACTTTTACATTACTAATAAAACATATTATTTATTGTTTTATTACAGTTTTTTTTTAAAATACTGTATAAAGATACCAGGCTTTATTGAATAAAAACAAATGTTACGCAGGAGCTGCTTCAAATTAGCGAATTTCCTTAGAATACATAAATCACTCGCTAGCGGTCGCAATTTTAGTCTGATCAAAATGAAATATCGTATATGATTTTAGTATTTGCAAGTCCAATTTTATTAATAAATGACATACGTCAAGGGGAATGGGAGGGGGGGTGAGGGTATAAAGAAAGAATGCAACATAAAATATAAAATATCTCTCTTAATATTAGAACAAAATTATAAGGTGATGAATTGTAGCAAACATGATTTTCTACAACTTTATTCCTTACAAATTTTTCGATTGTTCTAATATTAAGAGAGATATTTTATATTTTGTGTTTTCTTCTTTCTTTATGCCCCCATTTCCCCTTGACGTATGTCATTTATTAATAAAATTAGCTTTGCAAATACTAATATCATATACGACATTTCATTTTGATCAGACTAAAATTGTGACCGCTAGAGAGTGGTTCATTTATTCTAAGGAAATTCGCTAAATTGAAGGTCCTGCGTAACTAATTTTTTTTTTGGAATGTTTAGTTGTCACTGAATCATTACTTTTTTTGGTCAGTCACACCTTTACTTTGTCATTGGTGTGTATAAATATGTATATCATGTATATCGGTTGTGTGAACAAACATACCTGGAGATTTTTCATTCAAATCTAACTCGCTGTGTCTTTTTGAGACCAAAGACTCTTTTTAGATGTTTTTCAAGTTTTTCATTCAAGAACTTGGAATTGAAATTTATTTGAAACATATGGGAAAAAATGAGTCTAATGTGAACCTGATACAGAATTAACTACATCACGCATATATATATAGAAGTTGAGAAAGGGCTTAAAATTACCTAATACTCGATGTTTTAATCTATTTCAAAATATAAACATGAAAGATGTTACAATGCATTTTATTTAAAAAAAAAAACAACAGCATAGGAACGTACATTGTTATCACATCTGTAGTTTACGAATATACAGTTTTTAAATAAATTTTTATTCAGTTTCAGCATATGCCACACTATCGTCTGTACAACTATAATAGTTTTTCACATTTTACCATGTTAATGAAACACGAACCATCGATAATACAATGTAACTTCACTAAAAGTGGAACATACCGGTACAAAACCGATAACAAAGTTACTACATTTATTTTTATAAAGCATGAATATTTATAGTTATTGATAAGAATTTTTTTACTATTTTTCGGTTTAATTATGGTTTTCCCGTATGTGGCTTGTACTATGCAAATAATACAATTATTTTGAACTTTACCTTCACAAGGATATTTCTTGGCCTTATGTATTTGACCTTCACAAACTTTAATCGCGTTTTTCTCGAAATGACTTTTTTCAAATGGCGGGCAGTCTATCTCTGGATTGGCTGCTTCAATTTTGCAAAACCAAAGTGAGTTTTGTTTGTTGAGATGCCTCACGTGAGAATTTACCTCAATTTGCAAAAAAAAAATATATAAATATTATACTTTGGCAAGAAAAAACGTAGATCAAATTTCACGTTCCAATTTTTTTTCTTTCATCGATTTATTATTAATTGAGGAAAATTCTCACGTAAGAAGTCATCCTTTTGAAGAATCTCTTTGATTTTTTTGGATCAGACCACCCAATCCTGAGATAGAGTGTCCGCCATGGAACAACGACTTTTTTTCAGTTTACTTCCACGACACCTTTACAGACGACAAATGATGATTAAAAGATAATTTTCTTGTTGTCACATAAATACTATATTATTATTTTAAAAAACTGTATTATAATATTTATTATAGGAGCTGAGAAATAAACGCTAAAAAATAAGCTTAAAATTGTCTTTCTGAAGATTAGTCCTACCTCAAAAAGCTTACAAAAAAATTAATTTAAAAAAATTGATTTCTGGTTTTTGTGTTCAGTGTTTACATGAAATCATATTGTAATTTGATGTTCAGTATTTATATAAAATATGACATTGAGTAGGGTCAAAATTTGTGCTGTCTGTGGACCGCACATCATATTTACATAAACAATGGGTAAATTCGGGTGTTATGGTTAGCATATACCACTGTATACAAAAATACATAATATGATGAATAAATTCTATCATTTTGTAGTACCTACGAGTATTATGAATATCTACTAGAATGAATATATCTCTATGTAAGATCTCACTATATCATATGTGAGAAGAATAAATACGACGTAAAAAAAAACCTTAAAAATCAGCGGTACACTAAATACACAGAAAGAAAAATCTATACATGAATACATAAAAACACATTAAATTAGAAACCCGTTAAATCCACTATACTTGTTAGTCCCTTGGGATCTACAGTTGAGCTATGACAAACCGGAACAGATCATTCGGTTTTTGTTGACTATCTTCTAGATCTGTTGTAGTATCTTTGACTCCACGTCATAATGCCCTTTGGCCACCTGTTTACCGGCGTTCTACTATTTCGGTAATATAACTTACTACCGGTTTTTAATCTATTAGTTATACAATCTATCAAGTTTGTACGGGAGAATAGATCTTCCTGTTTTGAATCTTTCATAAGTTTTCAAGACATGCAACATAGAAAAAACTGCACTTAACCTTTTCGTCATATAATTTTCACGAAAAAGTCGCACATATTACATACTTCAAAGTTTAATATATTGAAAACAAATTAAATATATGCTATGTCTATGACATCGTTGACTTTTTTAGAAAATTGTATAATGAACAAAAACAGGTTCAAAAAATTTTCCTTCATCACCAATACTTCCTGGTAACCATGATTTAATCACGTGCTTTCCATTTACCCCTTAGATTAGATTAGATTCGAGTTAGAAGCAACTCTTATAAAGAGCTTTTGTACCGCGACCAATTTGATCTATTGTACCTCCTTTCCTTCAAAGGTGTTCCAGGATTCCTATGGTCTTATAAACGATAGGATATTCCTCGGCGACACCTCATTGATTTCATCTGGCTGGAGATCTACCCATCCCAAATGATAGTGTCTTTTGAGAGATAGACTTTCTCATTTACACAAAATGTGAATTCCGGTATTCGTCTCTTCATGACCATATCTGCAGAGATCATTCTCTGTGAGATTGATTTTGGGCATACGTTTATTGAGCTTGCAGTGGCCAGTAAAAAGGCCAGTAAGTATCCTCAATTGGTTTCTTTCTAGTTGTAAGCGCTCAGAGTCGTTTATCCATTAGAAGGTTTTTACAAGAGCCTTTGCATGATCTTACCATGAGTATTTACCCAAGAACGGTTGGTATTTACTAAAAAATGGCTCTAGGCCATTTAGTGGATCACTAGGACCCATTCTGGCTAACTCATTAGCCTTCTCGTTCCCATCGATTCCTGAATTCCCAGACACCCAGCCAATTAGTGACTTATCCCCTACTTTGTGTCCTTTACAGGTTGTTATGTTTGATCTCTTATTCTCTATTCTTCATGTTTTTTCGTATGGTTAAAAATTATTACTTCTGTAAATTTTATAATAAAGTTTATAAAATGTAAGAAAATATTTGATAGCTGGTTTACAATTCCATACTATTTTCATTAGCTAAACCTATTTATAAAATACGAGTATTGACTTTCTGACTCTATCTCATATATCAGATATGTCAAAACTTAACTAAAACGTAAATACTAAGTACATGCTCGAATAATATACCCATTCGTCTAATATTGTCCGCATATACATTAGATTTATAAGGTGTCCTCTAAAAAATATGGAATTTCAATTACAAGTTTGCATATTAAGCAAAATTGACAATTAAATTTGGTACTCCTCCTTTCGCTTTTTAACGCGTTAGATTAAAAACACACATATCGTGCTAACATTTGGAACCAAACAGCTTAGATCTTAGTCTTACATTCTGAGTAATGCACTGTCTTGTCACATTGTCCTAGCGACGACTACGG
Organism: Nineta flava; assembly: GCA_963920215.1. Classification (NCBI taxonomy): domain Eukaryota; kingdom Metazoa; phylum Arthropoda; class Insecta; order Neuroptera; family Chrysopidae; genus Nineta; species Nineta flava. The sequence goes on along the minus strand of OY986041.1, from coordinate 68,423,563 downwards.
ATCCAAGGTATTTGATGTATTAATATGAAAGAAATGTTTTTGATTTATGAATTATTTAGATTTCTTTTATTATTCGTTTAAAAATTAAAATGTTACAACAACACATTACGTATTCTCGAAATAAATGCCTTGATAAATAAAATAAAGCATCTGTAAATTAAGATGTCATGTCATCTCATCCTAATTACGTAAGTCAGATATTTTACAGATTGAGAAATCTACTTATATATAAAAAAAAAATTATATGAAATTCTAACACTGACTGACTGATAGACAACGAACAGCCTAAACCGGTTGGTCTAGAAGCATGAAATTTTGCGTTATATAAGGATTTTTTCATAGAACATAGATGAGCACTTAAAAAAGATTTTTGAAAATTAATTACCTAAGGGGGTTAAATAGAGGATGAATGTTTGTATGGAAGTTGGTCATTTTTCGTCAAGTTAGAAACGTGGATGTTGGTATTTTAATCCAATTAATCTACGGAAGCCCAATGTTAAATTTGACATAATTGTTATCAGAAAGCAAAAAATTTGTTGATATAGAAAAACATAATACAAAAAACATAGCGTTTTATTTTTTGGACTTATCTAGTTTCCCTGAGCCTAAAAAATTTTCAAAAGTCAAAAAACCGATTTTTAAATTTAAAATAAAGAAGTTGACGTCCAATTGAAAAAAAGTTAAATTAGAAAGTTGTAGGTCTTAAAAAAACCTATTGAATGGTGCTCATTGAATTAAAATTGGATGCGTAGTTTCCGAGAAAAATAGGAAAAACAGGCAAAAATCGTGTTTTCTTAATTTGTTTATATTTTTTTTTTTTAAATGACTACAAAGTTGTTACTTGGTAAAAATAGTGGTAATAGCTCGACAATATTCCAGCTATTAAGTTTTTCGAAAAAAAGACCCTTTTGTAAAATCATTCCTCTTGGTCTAGAAATTATTGCAGAGCAATTTTTCAAAGCTCAATCTCTTCGTCTTGACTTGTACTATTATAAAATTGTAACAGAAAGTAAAATTTGTTAATTTTTGATGCCGAAAATGGTCCCCGAAAAAAGTGCCATTTTTTTGGTTCGGTTTTTTGCGTTTTTTTTAGTAGTTTGTTAAATATCGTAATCAAACCAACTGCAATCAATAGTTGGCATTTTTCTAGGAATTTATAAAAAAAGTGTTACAGTGGTATTTCCGATTGTAGGACTGAGAAAATGTGCCATTTATTTTGTAGGATAATATAGCCATTTAATTATAAAAATATTCACTAAGCAACAGTAAAAAAATTAGCTGGTTAGTAATCATTTTTTATGACCTCGTCATTTGGACATGTTGGGAGTGCGGGACGCTTCGGTCAAACCATCCATTTTGTAGGACAAACATTTTTTCGAGTTTTTATCCAATTATCTCAAGATTCTACTAAAAAACTAACTGTTATAAATAAAATTTGGACAATCACCCTTTATTAGATCCCAGTATCGAGAATTTTAATAGAGAGAAATTTGGGTGTCTCGTCAAAACTGTACTGTGTACTAGATCATTCAACATTTTAAAAAGTTTCAAGATATCCACACCACCTTTTACATTACATCAGGTCTAGTTACTTGAATTCAACTCAAAATTTGGTATGCATATTTAGATTACTTGATGGTACCATCCAGTACACATGATGTAAACGAAGATACTTTTACAAAATATCATTGTAAATGAACAAGATACAAAAACGTCTAACATAAAAATAGTATTTTCTATACTTAATACTTTATGTATAGTAAGTATAGTTTTTGTTACATCTCTCGAAAAATAAATATACCAACTTTCTATTTAGGAAAAATAAGAAATAAATCACTTGATATCGTTATAAAACATTTTATATTTGTTACAAGTACTACATGTTTTTAAGACTTGAAAAACTAAATATGTGTACCATTTTGAACTAGAATAAATATTCGCAAATTAAATGTGTAATTACTACAATTTATTAATTTAATTATATCTACTAATGTTGGTTGTTTTTTTGTCGTTTTTATATACAGAAGAAATAAATTAAATTTCGTTTTTTTTTAATAAAGTCCATGTAAAAAATGTTTTATGTCAAATTATTTTAGTAAGTGTCAGATGTCTATCCAAATAAAATACAACCTCACTGTTAGTTTGAAGGGGAATGGAGACTTAAATTCTTATATTGAAGAACGTGAGAAAATGGTTTGTCTTTTATTATTTGTGTTTCTTATGGTAGTAGGGCGGTATCAGTAACAAATGTTTTATGGTAACTAAACGGTTATATTTCCAAATAAATATAAACCAAGTCATGCTAATCTTCTATGCCCGATTTTGTAACCAATATAAATTGAAAAGTTATATGTACTACTTCCACTTGATGCCATTTTGGTCACTCCTATTGATAATAGAGTGTACATGATAATTTTTGAAGTTTACTGCTTAAGAATCGATTTCAATTTAAAGCCCCCAGTGCGACAATTTGATGGATAGTGAAATCAAGTGTTTAAAAATAAGCAAGTGTTTAAAATACGCTATGATATTTAATTTAAATTTATGATATTTTACAAATCTTTTCAGATTGATTTTACATTATAAATTTTCCTTTTTCGTAGGTCATTCATTTATTTCAAGAATAATAATAAAAGAAATGGTTTAGAAAAATTTAAATAATATTTCGAATTGTATATTAAATGTTAGCTTCTACAGAAAAACATATATATAATTATTTTAAAATTTTCTTGATTGTCATTTCCACAGAAACTGGACTTACTATAAAAAATTACTATAAAATTACTTTATTAAAATTTTGATTCAATTTTTAAATGTCAGTTTTGATTTTCATTTCCATATAAACTTTAAATTATACTAGCACACTATAACAGGCCAAGCTAATTATAAAATAATCAATTCTAATAATAAACCAAAGATCAAATTAAAACGACTACAAATATTATATTCCAAAATTGAGAAGTTTTTGGATAAAAGTACATCATTTTGAATATTTTTCTTGTTTGTATCATCAATAAAAATTTTTTTATTAACAACATCCAACCATTTCTCATGGAAAAAAATGCTTTTGACATAATATTTCGAATCAATTTAGTATCATACTACTTGATAGCAACTTCAAAACTGAAAATCAATCTAGTGTGCCCACGCCACACAACCTCTATATACAGATCTTATATTATACAGGTTGTGTAACAGTGGTAAAAAATGTACTCGTAAATACATCAACAAAATTAAAACGAAATAAAAGAAAAATAAATATTTCCTAAAATTTATAAAACTTTCAAATGGGATTTGAACTCAGGTTCTTTCGCCGCCCCTCATTAATTAACACACTTAATTAATTTTAAATAGTTTTATTGATACTTTTTTATAGGTATATACTGAAAGGAAAAAAATACGGAATATTACCGAGATACCTAATTTTTCAATTAAAACAAGTGAAAATAACTCCTTACTGAGTTAATTTCTTAAATACCCCGTATATCCTGAATTTATGTAAAATAGTTTATAACAACAGTTTAGTTTCTAACATTTTCTTTATCTTCACATTTTTGTTCTATCTTTTATGGTTTCTTAGATGGGAAGTTTTGCCCATTTTGCCCATTCACGAACTAGATTTTACTTTTTTGCTCTAGAACACACATACAAAATTTCAGCTAGGTATCTCTTCGTTTTTGAGTTATCGTGTCTGCAGACGGACATGCGTAAATGGCATGCATATGAGACCATTTTATGAACACCATGCCAAGATTTTATATATGTATATATATATATATATATATATATATATATATATATATATATATATATATATATATATATATACATATATTATATGTATGTATAAAACTTTATGGTCGACCTAGAAATAGACCGAATCTTATCACCAAAAATACCATTTTGGACGGAAGATGTGTTTGTGTGTTCATAATTAAGATATTGTATCGCAGCTTTACCGAGAGTGAGGCAGTTTGTTATTCTCCAAGATTATAGAATATTTTTATACCCGGTATATGTAAATATAAAAGGGTATATTAAGCTTAGTCCCGACTTTGTTACGCTGGAAAATAGTGATCGCAGACTTAAATTCTTGGCATGGTATACTTAAAATGGTCAAATTCGTGCGTAAATACGCATGTCCGTCTGTGGACACGATAACTCAAAAAAGAAGAGATAGCTGAAGTTTTGTATGTGTGTTCTAGAGCAAAAATATAAAATTAAGTCCGTCTGTATATCGAGGTGAAAATTCAATTTTCATCAGTCCTAAAAACTCGGTTCATTTTCATTTTCTTCAAATGGCATATCATTTTATTACCTTATTGTTTATTAGAGTCCTATCTATTCTTCACTGGGGTAACTGTAGATAGTAGTTGTAGATAGTAGTACTTGTGACTCTGTTGAATGTTCTGTAGAATATCCGGAGTGTATATATATGTATATATATATATATATATATATATATATATATATATATATATATATATATATACATATATATATATACATATATACATATATATATATATATATATATATATATATGTATATATATATATATATATGTATATATATATATATATATATATATATATATATATATATATATATATATATATATATATATTACATGTACATATATCTATGATGTACATATAAGTATTGTATTCCGGGTTATTATTGCCAACTAGGTCAAAAATGATGTATAATATGTATAAGAAAATTACATTGTAATTTACTTCAAATTTTTTTGTATATGTCTTTATTTTTGCTTCCTTTGAAAAAACAGTACAAAAGAATAGAAGAACAATAAGGATATTTACCACGTAATAGCACCTATACAGTTGCATACAATACTGCATTAGTTACAATTTTTTCTGACTTCATTTTATTTTTTAAGAATTGTAGAATTGGTATAGCTATAGATATAAAACAATTTTCACTATAAATTTTTCAACTCAATTTTTATTTAAAAAAAGAAGCACAGTTGTAAGGAAATCACATTCACTTGGAATGGTAAAGTTTCATTTTACGAATAAAAATTACTTTAATATGAACAAATTTGCACCAAAATTATTGGATGTTTGAAAAAAAGTTTCAAAAACAAAAATTTTTGTGTATGATACAAATATTATTTTATTTAAAAAATTTTCTCTATCTCGCACTATTTTAATAAAAGGTTATAACACGCACCACGGATGCATGGAATAAAAATGTTATATCATATATATTATTCTGTAGAATTCCAATCCGTTTAATGAAACCGCATCAAAATCGGTTTAGACTTTTTAAGGTACTGCGAAGACAAACATCTTCACAAACATTCACATTTATAATATTAGTAGGATTTTGATCTGGCTATAGATAGATAGATTTTAGTGGCTGCCCTGGACGTTCGACCATAAGGTCCATTGATGCCTAAAGATGTGAGTGAAGTGGAAGGAATTTTTGTGTATAGACTAGGAATTGGTAGGATATGCGGCTGCAACCAACTATGATAGGAACTATGCCGATATTCATCTGGAGTTCGTGAAGGAAACTGCATAAAACCTTCTCAAGCATAGCCGGTTTCTTCGTTCTTGTCTATACGCCGGCAGTTTAGTCAATTAACCACCCCCTTTTTTTTCTTAATAATTGACAAACTGCCGATGTCGGGATTCGAATCTATAACCTCCCAGTTTCCAAGTAGGCATACTGCGCCGACATAACGCCTTAGACCGCCTGGCCACTAGGACTGGTTACATCAGGCGATACTTACCTATTGTTTTCTATGGTTCCTCATAACAGCACTAAATTTAATACGTGGATAGATGTTCTGTACTGTGTATTATTATAGAAAGAACGAATACACATTATTATTATTATTATTATTACTATTATAAATAAAATAAAAAACCCATTGGTCTGATTAGCTAGAATACTCGTAGAATACTTTTTATTTTAAACATAATTTATTTGCCAAAGATTGCCAATTTTTCATTGATTCATTTCCAAATGTACATTTGCCAAAAATCATAGGGAAATGAACTTAAATGTTTATCATAAAATAATAACAAATACAATATTTATTGTTATGTTTCATTTCATAGAAAGAAAATATTTTTAATAATATAAGTAATACGCAGTAAACAAATTTGGCTATTACCCATACTTTTATAGTGCGCATTGATGCTCAGGGGAAAAGGGGATAAACGAGAACGTGGGATAATCTCTAATTCAGTGATTGTACTGTGAGCTACAAAAGTAAAAAATTATTCGAATAGAAGTTTTTCATTACAAATATACTGACAACATACTACTGGCTACTTTTGTGGCCCATAATAGCATAGCTTTAACCTAGCCATACTAATTGGCTACACTACTGTACTACAGAGTACATCTAGAAACCACGTCGCTACTAGTGCAGCCACTAGCGGTGTGAAGCAAACGTGTATATTGAAAAAATGAAACTTAAATATTTTGTTGTTTACCTTGTTATTTTCCATAAGTCTAGCTTTTCCATAAGTATAGCATCGCTTGATTACATTTTTAAGAACAAAGTAGTTAATTAATTAAAAACTTAAAAATGTTCATGATTTTGACAATAACAATGAAAATAAGTGAAAATAACAACTAACTTAATTGGTTAAATACCCGGTATACAGAACTTATGAAAAAAAAGTTTCAAACAAAATTTGTTTGTTATTAAAAAAGGGACATTTTTTGTCTTTAAATTTTTGTTCTATCTCTTACGGTTTCAAAGATAGGCAGTTTTACCCATTTTTGCCCAAACATGGTCCGATTCTGCCCATTGATGAACGTGACCTTACTTTTCAGCTCTTAATTACGCATGCAAAATTTCAGTTTGCTATCTCTTTTCGTTTTTGAGTTAACGTGTTCACAGAGACGGGCAGCCGTTACAAAGTCGGAACTAAACTTAATATACCCTGGTATATATTATATACCGGGTATAAAAAGGAAAAAAGAGGAGAAATTATAATTAACATTTTTTTTGTATTCGAGATGAATAATCTTTCCGTTGAAGATTGGATTAGATGTCACGCAAATAAAAACTAGACTCCTGAGAGTTGTACAGAAGAACAATCAACATCAACAGACTGCCTATGTGGTATTATCGTAATTAAAGACTGATTAATATTTATTATGCTAGGTCTCTGTTACTTGACTCGCTGTTTGTATTAACCAAACGTCAGATACTTTGATTTTTTTAATGTTTCCTTCAAATTTCTTTACATCATACTCAAATATGTATTTGGAAAAATGCACATAAAATATCAATAAGACAAGAACGTGTTTTAACTATTAACAAATACTCACACAACCGGTATTGATGTAAATTAAACTCACAAAATTTTTAGTATTTATACGTACTAAAACGCTTTATGATTAAAATATTTGAAAAAGATTCAAATATCCTCTATATTGCAAATAACATTTACAGCATATTTATAGAAATTATTTTATAAAGAAATATTTTTTCTCTTGTTATTATACAATTGGGCATTTAATTAAACATATAATATTAAGCCTTGTACTATAAAATTATGATATCAATATTATTGATCAAGTATATTGGCGTCTCTTTATTTATATAACCTTACTTTTAGTGACAATATCTATCCATACACTATCCAAATTATTCGTTCAGTGCCGTAACTAGAGCGGTGCATCGATGCCCAGGCACAGGGCGCAGACCCTGGATGGGCGCAGAAATTACCAAATCAGGACAACAAATAATATGATAATATAATATATTCTTCTTACAAGTAATAAAAGTAAATAACATTAAAATATAAAAGACGATGGGATCGTTCGTAAATATTGACATTACGAGTTGCGACTGGCGTTCAGACTGCTAGTCTAGTTCACATGTACCATTTTGGTGAATTCCAGTTCTCCTTCTTGAAAGATTGTCTAGCCTAGCGATTTTGTCGATTAAACGCGACATAGCACAAAGAAGAAAGCGCGGAAAGTAAATCTTTAAATAAGATTACGGTTTTCCTTGAATCTCTACTATCTGTCTGTACTAATCAGTATTTGGTGTCATTTGTGTATTGTATAATTGTGAGTTTTTGCAAATATCGAATAAACCTAATCTTTTCACCTAATTCATAAACGCAATTTATATACTCGTATACTTCCTTATTCAAAACTCTACCAAGTACTCATAATTAAGTATAGATAAATGTAGTTTTTAAATGACAGATTTATTTTTATAAACATAATCCATTTTGTTGTCAGAACCGGGTAACATTAGAAAATTTTTCAAGGGCGCAGTTATAGAAGCTCGCACCGGGCGCATAAAAGTCTAGTTACGGCACTCTTTTTATTGATGAATAATATTGATCGCGAGCAGAGGGGTTATTTGCCTTTTAGTACACTTTGCTGGTACTATGGGCCATTGAAGTAACGCTCATTTATCAAAATTTTTAAGTTGATTTGTATCTTATTCATTCGGTTTTCAAAAAAGTTTCTATTGTAAGTTGTTTGTATATTTATAATGAACTACTTTTTTCGGAAGCAAATGAATACGGCACAAACAGTTGATTTCATTTTTTTAAATTTTATAATTAATTTGCGTCTTATTGATTCGGTTTTTGAAAAAATGTTTCGGATAAAAGTTGGTCATTAGAAATTTAGTTACTTTTATTTGATAGTTTTTGTCGAAAACCGAATGAATAAGGCAGAAAGAAAATGTCAAATAATCTTTGTGGCTAAGTGTACATGGTGTATGAATAGATAGATTGACTCGAGAGGTAAATGATCGTACATCATCATAAAATAACGATTAGGGCTTCGAAAAGAATAAGTGTTTTTCTTATCATGGAAGAATGAAATTTGTCGGAATAAAATAATGTAGTTGAGAAAACAAGAAAAATAATAGAGAAAAAATGTTTCTTTTGAATGAGCAATACCATTCGGAACATAGTCAGTTTTAATTGAACGTGATTAATATATCTCACCCATCTCACCACTGAAAGACTTTGGAAATATTTCGACTATCTAATTTTTTTACGTTGGTATTAAATAAATACCTACTTGAAGTATTTTTTCGGATTTTCCAGGTTATACAAATATTAAATTATTGTATTTCTTGTTTTACAAGCCTTTTTAATTTTTGATTAAAATGAATAGTTTCTTTCTCAGTTTCATTTTTATTTACAAAATTTTAGTTTATATAAATAGTTAATTTTAGCTTATTTGAACAATATCTATCGTAACCTAGTTATAAATCTTATATAAGTATACATCTTCAATATACATGATTAATTTCATTTAAAATATAGTTTATTTAATTTATCTGTTACGCGAAGTGATGAAAATACTACGTCATAATTTTTGTACACGCAAGTTGTATAGTAAGTTCAAACTTAAATGAGACACCATTCCCCTTTTGCGCAGAAATAAAAAATTGGAATGGGTAAAAATACACTAATGCTATTTAATATATGAAAAAGGGGAATTTAATATAATAATTCAATAAAGGGAAAAGATACACTTTATCAATTATATAAAAAGAAATGCCATTATAATAAACTTATCTTATATTTTATTTCTATTGGCTATGGCCATCGACAAAGATATTCACATATGCAACCATCATAGTAAGAACGAGATGGCTATTATCAATAAAAGATTATATTTATTTATATACCAGTGGACATCAAACAAAATGCAAGTGAATCAATGATGTAAATAGTATGAAAATAAATTATAGAATTGATATTCAATAAAATTTTCGGATTTGTTATTAAATAAAATGTTTTTGAACAAGCAATTAAATTAATACTATAACTGTGCAGACCTCAGGCCTACGTTTAAGTACAAGTACTTAAAATTCTATTACATGACCTTTAAATTATTATCATAAATTACCGGGCTTTAACCCATTATGATTGTCGGCTATATTAAATAAAAATCGGCTAGCCAAAATTATTCTTTGATAAATTTCAATTATTTTATTAAGAATTTGTTAATCCTGTTGTAATATAATAGAATTTTAATTACTTGTAATAAAACATAAAACCGAAACATATGGTTGCTTATTGACCTGAGGTCTGCCTATGTTTTTGTAACAAGGAAATATAATTCTATTATATTATATGACAGGATTAAAAATATTATTATTATAACAGGATTAAAAAATTCTTAATAAAATAATTAAAATTTATTAAAGAATAATTTTGGTTAGCGATTTTTATTGAATAAAGCCGACAATCATAATTTAACCTAAAAATTATGACTACAAATTTTACCTGAATTAAAGAAAAATAATTTTTTTTTTTTGAAGCGGAGTATAAGTAAAAACAAATGTTTGAAAGAAGTAGATGCCGTACATTCCATTGTATTTAAATATTTAAAAAAATATAAAAACTTCCAAAATACCACACACACGAAACTGTTTGAGATTCACTGGATTAGTTGTTAACACACAGAAGTGTAGAATGATACTGATATACTACTTCACCTTAAATATCATATAGACTAGGTCCAAAAAAAATGTGTTTCTGCGACTGTCTCATTTAGGTTTGAACTTACTATAGTTGATTTAAGATTTCATTCTGTCAAACTTCTATTTACGTCTATTTGCTATTTGTAAAACTTTTTTGTAAACAACGAATTACTTTGTACAAGTAGTATTGACTTAAACAAATAAATTATTATTACTATTATTATTATACAAATCTATCTTGCAGGTTTTTAGACATTATTTAAAGGTTTGACCGTTATTTTAACGAATAAATGAAGTAAACAAACCAAGGTTTAAATAATTTAAGTTTCAAGATTAGAAATTTATACTCTAACACAGTGATTCTCAACCACTGTGCCGCGGCACTTTTGTGTGCCGCCAAATTCCTAAACTCCTTTTTATTAACTAACATAAAAACGAAAAATAGATCGAGACTAGATATAGATCGAAGAATAGATATGAGAGTAGCATTGTCATTTTTACGACCAAATATAAATGAAATTATAAAAAAACATCAAGCTCAAATTTCTCATTAAAAGTATTCTTATTATTAACTTGTTAAGTAAACAACTTTTAGACTTATTTTTTTCTTTGTGTGCCGTCGAATCGGTAAAAGTGTGTCGCAACAAAAAAAAAAGGTTGAGAAGCACTGCTCTAACACATTGGATTATTGATTTACTGCAGAGCTTTAATAGGTTATATAATGATATGAACATCCCTTACAAATGAAGATATGTCAAATATATCTTTTTTGATAAATTTTTATAATTAGCTTGTTATTTCTGTTTCCAACGAAAAATTCACCTACATAATGAATTTGACCTAAAGATATTTAATTCATTAACAATAATCCACCGAAGAATATATGTTATTAACACAAATAAAATTGTAAATAATGTTTATAATATTATTTCTTATAATATAATAATAACTTTTGAACTTAAAAAAATGTACATCATGTTTATAGCATAAAACTACATAAATACTTCATATGATCATAGTGTATATAGTCACAGGTGTTTGTTAGATACAAAATTTATTACCCTCTAAAAAGTCATGACCAAATAAAATAAATTAAAATAGTTTCCAACAAAAATTCTTTAAATCAGAGGTGAGCAGGAGTTGACTCGGTCAAGCTCTGAGTGAGAGGTAGGGAAGAGAGATAGAGTTACTACAGGGTAACCTACCAATTATTAATATTTTCTTTTTTTAATTAAAACATTTTCTGAAAAAAATATAATAATACCAAATCTTTTTTATGGTCACTATTATACAAAGTAAATAATACAATTCAATACATACTCATTCAATACATCATTCAATACATATCTTTTGAACCTTTAAGTTTACCGCTGGACCATTGTAATAAAACTAAAAGAGGGAAATTTTTGCAAAGGATAATTTAAATATAATTATAGTTTTGGAAATTCCAAATAATTTGTCTAAATATTTTACTATTCATATCCAATAACTAATAAAGAATTATTTACCTGATTTAATTATTTTTTCTTCGTATGGAGTATGCTCAGTATAATGTCATGGGAATTTGATGAATTAAGTTAAGTTTTACATAAAGTAGGAATTTGAGTTCTTCGAGTTAGTCTACTTTGAATTGAAAAAGTGAAAAGTACTATTTGTAGTAGTGGAAATTATTTTTCGCATAATTTGTTTTAAAAAAAAAATAAAAGTAGTGAATTTAATAATGGAGAAGACATCGCAAGCAGTCTTGGATAAGTTCAGCAGTGGAGGTGCGGCGCCGTTTGCTATATAGTAATAAGGATGAGTTTACAAAAACCGCGTTATCTTTCAAAACAGCGTATAGAATCGCGAAATCGCGAAAGCCATTTAGTGAATGTGACGTTATGCAGACGGTAGTGGAAGACTATGTGGACTCAATGTTCGGTGGGACCGAACTTGAAGAAGAATGTAAACAATTCGTTAAAGAAGTCCCAATTTCTCGTCGAACAATAACACGGCGAGTAGAAGCAATTGATGATAACATGACAAGTCAATTAAATGAAGACATTAAGTTTTGTTATTGCTATTCATTGCAGTTGGATGAATCGACCGATGCAACAAATACTGCGCAAATGTTAATTTACATTCGTATGGTTTTCGATGATTTATTTGTTAAAGAAGAACTCTTTGCGATGATTTCCCTACATCGCGAAACGACCGCCGAAAATCTCTATGCCGGAGTACTTGCACGAATAAAATCATTACCTTTAGAAAAATTTGTTTCACTTACCGCGGATGGTGCAAGTAATATAACGGGTTGTAATAACGGTTTAATTGCACTTTTTAAAAAAATCCCTGAATTAAAAAATCTTTTATCATTTCATTGTATCATACATCAGCAGGCATTATGCATGAAAAGCCTTTCAGTTACGGAAATTGAAAATATTGTTATAAAAAAAATTAATTCGATTAAAACGCGCGCGTTGAAACATCGTTTATTTAACGAATTCGCGAAAAAAAACGATCCGGAATTTAGGGAATTAAAATATTATTCTCAAGTTAGGTGGCTTAGTAAGGGACAAATGTTTGCACGATTTTATGAAAATTTAGATGTAATTGTAAAATTTCATGAAGAAATCGGTGAGCCTTGCCCTGAACTAAGAGACTTTGATTTTACAGCAACTTTAGCTTTTCTCGTAGATTTAACTTCAATAGTTAATTTACATAATTTAAAATTACAGGGCAAAAATATTTATATTTGGGACGCGGTTAGAACTATTATAGAATTGAAAAAAATTTTAGAGATGGCGGTAAATTTTTTTGGTGGTTTAAAAATTCCAAATAATTTTCCTAAACTATTACACATTGCGAAAAAATGTGTGAAGAGTGATTTTACTGAATTGTTTTTAAAATATAAATGTTTATTAGAAACGGTAATTTTACAATTTAATAATCGATTTAAAGATTTTGAAAATATAAATCTAATGAGTGATTTTTTAATGGCCCCTTTTAATAGACAATTTAAAATTTCCACTTTAATAGAAGTTTTTCTCAAATTTTTTCCGGATTCCAATGATTGCGCGTTATTAAACGAAATGATTACCCTTCCAACAAATTATAATTTATTAGGAGCCATGAACACAAGCACAAAAAGTATTTGGGAAATCGTCGCAGAAAACCCATCTTCGTTTAAATATCCGGAATTATTAAAAATATATAAAAAACTTAGTAGTTGTTTCGCATCTTCTTATCTATGTGAATCGGGATTTTCACATATGAAACATATAAAATCAGATTCGCGAAATTCCCTTACGGATGAACATTTAGAAAATATAATGCGAATATCCCAAAATACATATATTCCTGATATTGAAAATTTATCAAAATTATTCAAAGAATAATAATAGAAAACGAATAATTTTTTGTTTGTTTCTTAATTATTTTATATTGTACTTATCCCTTTCCATTTTATCTCTTTATTTCATCTCCCTACCTATTCCTATCGTTCTCCTGATGGAAGACGCCTACCGTCTTCCCGTGGTTTCCATCAATTATTATGTTATTATTTATTAGTTATTATGTTATTATTATTGTTATTATGTTATTATTATTGTTATTATTATTATTATTATTGTTATTATTATTATTATTATTGTTATTATTATTATTATTATTATTATTATTATTATGTTTTTTGTGTATCTCTCCATACTGTAAAAAATATTTAAACAATAAACAATTTTATAAAACTATTTCTAAATTGATTGAATAAATTAATGGGTAGTAATCGGTAGGGACAACCTGTATTGAAACATCGTTCCGTCTTGCTTCAAAACATACCTTCTATACTTACTCTCACCCAGCTTATGGAGAGCCCGTAAGGCTCAGACGAGCTGTCTGAGCCCACCTCTGCTTTAAATTTACTCCAAAATGATGGTATCCTGTTAAACCTTACATTTGAATTATTTATATTGAATTATTTTGAGTAAATTACATTTTTAAACACTCTTCTGTTCGGCTCCGACACAGGGTATTTAAAAAACTGTTCATTAAAAGTTTTTTTTTAAATGTATATGTGAAAGTTTTTTGTTTTTATTCATTATATAGCACAATAAAATTTGACATTTAAAGAACAACATTTAAATGAAAAACATGGTTAATTTCCACTATGGGGTAAACGGGTGTAAATTTTACAAAATCAATATCTTAAAAAGTTAATTTTGGAGGGAAAATAATTATAAGGAAAAATTTCGTTTTTTATTTAAATTACACATAAAAGACTAGTTTCTAGGTTTTTTTTTGTTGGATAAATCTTTTTCTCAAATTTCATGTGCTATATTTGCAATTATCATTTTCCTGATACTTACACACCGTTTTTTCGTTTCACTGCGTGCTATGGAGAAGATTATGGTTTCTAACTATTGCCCAAGTTGGCGTTGTCATGGTAAGAATTAATTCGAATTAAATAGAATTAATAAAAAACACATTGAAAGTAACTTAATAGATTATTTAATAACTATACATAGTTATGTTATAAGTGTATCCCTAATTGTAAATATCCATTTATTTGACCCCCGTAAACTAAGCAGAGCACTTTTAGCAGTCCCTTCCCAAACGCACCCAGCAAATTTGTTTGTTGAACATTATTGGACCTTATTACAAATGTTATAAACGTTTTCCCAAATGCTCTTCTAAGTTCACGCTCACAAAGCCAAGTTTGAAATCTGAACAAAAAGTATCCAAAAAGGTTCCATAAGACTTGTTGGACATTTTTGGAACAATTTTAAAATTTGTTGGAGCTTATTTCAAAAGTTATAAAGCTTTTAAAATGCTCTGCTAGGTTCACACTAGCATCATTTTTGAAAACTGACCAAAAAAGTATCCAAAAATGTTCTGCTTTTTCACGGCGGTATTTATTTGTTGGTTTGTCCGAGCATCACGCAAAAACTATTTAAAAGCTTATTATTAGACTTAAAAACTGGTGTGTATTTATCTCGTCGCAAGAGATAGAATTCGAAAATTTCCCCTGAAATAGAAATATGGTGGAAGTGACGAAAAATATTTGAAGTAGTGGAAGCGGTGGGAACGATAAGTATTTGAACTAGTGGAAACGTTGGGAAATAACATTGAGGTTTTTTGCTTTTTTAAAATGACGGAAGCTGGATATAACAATAAAACGCGAGCTACACCGCAGGTTTCAGCTAGTATATTATATTAGAGTATTATAAAATTATTATAAACAAAAATATCGAATTTGTTAACACAAGTTTTCATGGGATACGCGATTACTAGTTTTAACAGTAAAAGAATTATAGTATGAAAATAAATTTATAGCAAATATTGACCTTAAAAAAGCTAAAAGCATGCTTTCTTAGTTTTTTTAATCCTTTAATTTTATTTTTTGTTTTTTAGTCTTAAAACAAAATTATTTTTTGTGTTGTAGTTTCATTCTTCAATAATATTCCCACGAGTGATGAAATGAATCCAGTTATGACCAACGAAATTATATATCGAATAAAGTATAGGAACTTTATGTCAAATATTGATTTTTTTCTAAATTTTAACAATTGTAAATGTCCATTTTTTTATTAAACTTTGGTTGAAAACATTTCTATAGACACTATTAATCGTTCTATATTATTAAGTTAGAGATATGTAAATTTGTATCTTGGCAATTAATAAATTTAAATTTTTATTTTGTTTTTTTTTTTTTAAATTTGTTTTTGAATTTTGTCCCGGTTCTTAATACGTCTGCAAATATCAGATTATTCATGTATCCGGACGTGAGTAAAAATTCAATTAGTAATTCAGTTACATGCATACATATATTTATGCATATATACATAAATAGATACATACAAATACATAAAAGTAAAATTAATAAACACATGTTAATAATAGTCCAGTCTTTGAAACAGTAAATTCTAAGAAGTCTAAATGTAATTTTCCATTCCATAAAAATTTTCCATTTGTAGTGTTTTAGATATCTCGTTTCCAAAGGCATTGAGGATATAATTGTTTTATATTTCTTATTTTCTAGACTGTTTAATCATACTAGCGTAAATTGAAGTAATGAAGATGACAATTGTAACTTTTAATCATCTCACAACCGATTTTGTCTATATAATGAATTTTAGCGAAATATGTATAGTTTTATTTAAAACTATACGAAGTAAATTGACTGAAATCTATTAGTGCACTCAAATTTTTTCATTTTATTTGGCAAACACAAAGAATATATTATAAAGTCACCTCATAAATATGAAATTTAAAAAAATAAATAAAGACATTATATTAGAAAAAATACGATAAAACTTTCATTCCGAATACTGCCGCCTTTGCTACTAAAGCAGTTGTTACAAATTATGTGCTTTAAATTAAATTTAAAATTAATTCCATGCAATAAAAATTATCAAATGTATTTTTTTCTATAACGGTAATCTACCAATAAATTTGTCTTTAATATCATTACACATTTCCTGAGCTCAGCACATTATTTTTTTAAACTAACGTGCCACCATAATTAAATAATGCACTCGATATATATCAAAAGAAGAAAACATTAATTGGTACTTCAATCAGACGTAGTTTTGTATCTTTGACAAAGATATAATTTTTAAATAAGATTGTACGTACTATGGGCCACAAAATTAGCGCTCATGTTTCAAAATTACGTAGTTGATTTGTGCCTTACTCATTTGATTCTTGAGTAAATAGTTCGAATACAAGTGGAGAGTATATTTTTAATGAGCAACTTTCTTCTGGAGCATTTTGTCGGAAACCCAACGAGTAAGGCATAAATCAATTATAAAATTTAGAAAAATGAACGCTACTTTTATGGCGTATTTGTAGTTGTAGTATCCTCTATAGAATAAAAGTTCATTTTTAAATTATTTGCACGAAAACTTTCATTTCTAGTACTTTTAAATGTCATCTACAGACTAATGATCTTTTTAAAATAAAATTAAAAAAATTGTCAGCTTTTAAACTCCTGTAAATTTATATAAAATGTAGTTAAAATAACAAAAATGAAATGCATTTGGGAAAATAGTTTATTAAATGTAAGGATAAGATTTACAATTCTATATCAAAATGGATTTTATTTTTGTTGAACTATAGAGAGACTAGTGAATTTTGGACAACGATTATGGTTTAATAAAAATTATCCGTTCATTGGTACGTATTTTATTCAAGAACACTGCTTCAAGAATAAATTATATTAATCAAATTCATCATTGTGAACTACTTTGATTTTTAATTTGATTCAGATAAAAACTATTACCTTAAACGTTTTAAACCAACTTTTTCAAACGTATTGTATAATTTTTGATACAAAAGAAACTAAATAAGTGTGTCAATTGTTATAAATTTTATGTTTAATTGATCTTTTCTCTTATAAGTTGTGAGAAAACCATAGGAATAGCAAACATGACCTAAAATTGGTACCATTCAAAACTATGCATGAAAATTGTATAAAATTTATGATATACACTTGTATAAAATTTTGATACTAATTCAGCCATTTCCCTTAAGTCCGTTCGTCTGTGGACACGACAACTCAAAAACGAAAAACGAGCTAAAATTTTGGGTTCGTGTTCTAGAGCTTAAAAGTAAGGTCAAGTTCGTAAATGCAAAGTAAGGGTAAAATCTAAGGGTAAAATCGGGCAAAATGGTCCAAACTGCCCATCTTTGAAACCGTAAAAATATTTAAGGCAAAAAAAGTTCCTTTTTTTAAAATAAACAGCTTTTGTTATAAACTTTTTTTAAATTCAGGATACACCGGGTATTTAAGCAATTAAATAAAGAAGTGTTTTGTTTTGGAATGGAATCGGAAAAATATACGAGTAATATTTACCCGAGCTGCTAAGAATCACAATTTTATTTCGATTTTATTATTACTATTGGGTATAATAAAAACGAAAGTTCGCAGCATCGTCGTGGCAAAACAAAAATCCTTCACAATTATAAACATGATTATTTTAACGTGCTGGATAAAAAAAAAGAGGTTTTTAGACTTTGCAGTTAAAATTTACCAGCGGTTATTAATCTTTTTTATTTATGAATAGTTAAAATATTTCTCTAAAATATTGTAAATGTCCTCCAAAATATGTTTTTAATTTTACTTTTTCTGAACATTTTCAAAATTAACGAAAACTAATATCATAATTAATTGTTTTTGAAGGTTTACAGTTCGATACACAACAATTTGTAGACGTTAATATATTTTATTTAAATTCACCGATGGTTCTTTTTTTAACGCTAGATAGAATCTCTCTTAGCTGGAATCTCCAATATTACTTGTAAGATTTAATACTCAGATAATGCCCAGTTCGAATTAGTGGCCCGCCTTTTCCTAACGGATACATCGAAAAATTACGAAAAATGTTTTCTTCTCGATCTTAGTGATCATATGAACTTTACCACAATGAGCTTCATATCATGAAAACTATTAATCGTATCGTATTTTAATTACGCCATCGTTTTCGCTAGGTACAAATTAGCTTAAAACGAAGTTCTTATCGAAATCGGAGTCAAAAAATTGTTCTAAATAGTAAATAATTGATAACATTTATTTAATAACTTATCTTAAATGGCTGAGTAAGATGTACATCAGACTATGTAATTTTCTGAAATGTTCTCTGTGCTTTATTATCTGACCATCGTTTCCTTTCATATCTCAAGTCAAGTTAGCTGTATACACAACAGTAGTAAGACCTATTATTTGTGGATCACTGAATCCATGAACAGTGCACGCACAGCTGCCATGGAAGTCATACTGGGGCTGTTTCCGCTAAGCATTGTAATAATAGCTAAAGCAAGATCCAGCGCCTATAGACTGCCTTGCAATAAAAACTGGATTTAAAAAAATTAGGTTAGACATGCAAGGATGGTGGGAACATCAATTATCTCATAGCCCGTTTAAGAAATTGGCACAGATATGCTTCCCAAAATATACTCCTTCTCAAAACCTTTCACTATAGTCTATGATAGGGCCATGTGGACGGAATGAGAACCACCCTATCTCAAGAACGGGTAACAGTGGTTTCGAAGGAAACGAAAAAGCAGATACCTTAGCAAAGAGTCAGAATACGATTCATTGGCTAAGAGCCTATTTTAGTAACTTCAAGGACTGCTTGTAAACAGGTGATCAACGAGTGGTCAAATGCTAAACACCGTGATCACTGGGAAGAAGTACCGCGACAAGAGCTCTGGAAGATACTGCTTCAGAGGACAACCAAGAGGCTATCTGCTATCTCTCGATTGGCACTGAGACTGAACATGATGCAACTGTGGAGGGTTATGGGATTCGTTACCGCAGGGGATAATGCCCGGCATCTGCACACAATGGAACTCCATAACGGGTTCACTATGTGCTGTCTGTGTGGCGAGGAGGAAAAAACATCCACCCACATTATCTTTGTCTACGAACCTCTAGGTTACAGCAGATACACGATATTCGATGAATCACACGCCGAATATATGAACCTTTAGGAAGAACTGATAAGGAAGCTCCTGGATATTGCCAACATATGAAGTGCTATACTTGTAGACCCCATGATGTATCTATCTATCTAAGTCAAGTTCGTGAATGGACAAAATCGGAACATGTTTTGGCAAAATTGACAAAACTAGCCATAAAATGTTAGTTAAAGACATAAAATGTTAGTTTAAAAAAAAAACAGAACTTTTGTTTGAAACGTCTTTCCATAAACTCGGTATATACCGGGTAATCAAGCAGTTAGTTCAGTTGGTTGTTATTTTCACTTGTTAAATGTAACATTTATACAGTTATATATACATATATATATATATATATATATATATATATATATATATATATATATATATATATATATATATATATATATATATATATATATTATGTTTATATAATAAAAATAAACTATTATAAAGCTTACCACATTAGCAGAGAGAACAAACAGTTAGTTGAACGCTATTATACTTGAAGCATTCTATAGAGATATATACGTTGGTATGCCCTATAGTATAGTGGCATTTTCTATTATGGTCTATGATTGCATCATCTGTGGCGTCGCATTATTACATTTTAGATTTTAATTATACTCCATACCCTATTCAATTAATAATTTCAAATTATATTCATAGAATTCGAATAATTTCCACTAAATAAATTTTATTTAAATTTTAAGAATATACTTGTCATGAAGTTATAATAGCCAAAATAAATAGTATGGAGTTTACAAAAAGTTGAATATGAATTTTTTTTTAAATTAATAATATCTAGAGTGCTATTGGCCACAAAAGAAGCGCTCAATTTTGAAATTTTTTTTAGTTTATTCGTACCTTATTTATTCGGTTTTTGGAAAATATTTCTAACAAAAATTTTAATATATTTATAATGAATGACTTTTATCCAAAGCATTTTTTCGCAAACCGTTTGAATAAGTCACAAATTAATTATAATATTTTTTTAAATGAACGGTACTTTTGTGGTCATGTATACTTGGTCATGTATTTCAACAAAACAGATAGAAACAATTAAAGTTTAAAGTTTGCCCCTATTTCTAAAACAATTATTTGTATTTTATAAATACGTAATTCGACTACAAAGTAGTTATTATCAGTATGAATTAGCTAATCGTAACTATTATATAGTTACGATTAACTAACGTTCAAAAAATCTTTCAAAACACAAATATTTCTGCAAAAAAATCAACATTGTCGAAGTATTTCGACATTATGAATAATTTTCTAAAACAATACAATGAATTCTGTATATCGCAGTTCAAGTGATAGCGGTGAATTTCTTTTAAAATTGGAAGCTCACTATTCGAAAAATTGTAACGTCAGTTAAGATGGCGCAAATTATATTTCATTTACAAATTTTTATTCTGTTAAAAACTAATCAAATAGTTAATTTATGCCTCGGCCGACGAAATTTAGCAAAACGGTGTCCTCCGAAAGCATAATTATGTATTTCAAAGCGAAAAAACTTTTTTTAATTGAAAAATTATTCGATCAAGTTTTTAATGCTTAGAATATGCTGTATAAATTTGATAAAAAAACTGCTGAGATGTTTTTAAAATATATGGGTCATCGAAAATATAGTTTTGGGAAAAACGCTTTAAAATACAATTTATTTAATATTTCCAACACAATTTTATATTTTTACACTTAACAAGGTTAGAAATAGCATGAAATACCAAACTACGTTCGAAATTCGGAATTATATTCTGCTATCTTCGGACAACATCGCCTGGTTTTAAATTCAATTTTTTTAGCGGATGCACTATAAACACTGTCTGTATATAAATTACCGCTATTAACTGTATCTAAAACTATTCACCGAATAAACATTAAAAGTTTACAGAATATTTTTGAAATTTTGAAAATTTAAGAAAATAAAATTCTTTTTTTTTTATAAATTCACTTAACCTATACTGTATTTACGATTGATTAAAATAATATTGTTAGTTTCGATTAACATTTATGGAATAAGTTTTCTCAAACTTTTCGATTATTTTGTAAAAATACATAAAAAAGGAATTTTTATCACAGTGTCTCAAATAGAATTATTACAACATCCACCTCTGACCTATAACACCTTTTTTACATCGAATGTTAAATTTTAACAAACTACCACAAATTGTTAACAATATTATTTTTAACCGACTACGCCAAAGCCAAAAGGAAGGGTTATGTTTTTAGCAGTCTATGTATGTTTGTATATATGTTTGTTTGTATGTGTAATTTTTTTTTTACCAGACTACAAAAAGTTATGATTTTAGCAGCCTTTATATGTATTTTAAAATGTACGGGGATGAATACGTTCCCGTGTAGCTACTAAGCTATTTATCATATTTTGACAAATGAGGTGTCATTAGCTTCGTTTCAGAGTTCCGCGTGTCATAGGCTATGTGACATGCGGATTTTTAATCATATTAAATCCATAATAAGGATAAGGTCTTGCATAATGCGCTAAGCAACAACAACAAATTTCACAATGGGATCGGGTTTGGTATCAAATGAATAGTTTTCATTCACAAATCCTTAATATTCTACTAAAAAGTCTTAAATAAATAAGTTTAAAAACCTAAAACCCGACTACCAGAAAAGCACGAAACAAGTTCGAAGAGTCTTGTAAATGTTAATCGTAGTTGATTTTTCATAGTCGGGTTTAAGTTTGATAAATTAAGATTGATTTATTAAGTTATGACCAGCCCCGGATCTACGATTTTTTCGCCCCGGGGCAGAAACTTGATAATAGGGCCCACTATTTCCTGCGTTTGATATAAATTGTTTAAAAAAACTCACAAATATATAATGGGTGTCATTTTTTGTGACCGGGAGAATAAGAACCCTTTGTACTCTTTAAATAAATAGGCACTCTTTATTATCAATTAACTAATAACTTTGTCATTTGTGTAACATAAAATTAAATATAGGAAACATATTGACATATAGCCAGGAAAGACGACAGATAATCAAGACATTTCTTCAATCTTTAGGTCTCAGGATTCTTTTCATTCTAATCAAGCTACAGCTTTACACGGCGTGCTTTCTTTTCTGCGAAAGAATCTAAAAAATCGTAGATCCGGAGCTGGGTTTCCCCTGACCATAACATCAAACACACTATGCACGCGTTCAAAAATCGACTTAGGATACGTTCATAAATCAACTTAAGACACATTACGAAATGCGCTGCGAGCAGCTACAGCACTGTTGATTGTTGGCGCCATCTAATCGCGGGAATTTGAATTTAAATAATTTATTAATTTCACCTGCAGTCCGGGGCAGGTGTCCGGGTTTGCCACCCCCTAGATCCGGGGCGGATTATGACAAAGCGTAAATTTTGGAAAACTCAAACATTACAAACTGTAATGTTTGGGTACGCTATACTCAATACATTTTCCGATGAACAATGTACGTTCTATATCTTTACATTAAAATGTGTATCTTCGCCTACTGACGTATTTGTGTATCATACAAATAATATGTAATATCTGACTTAGTATGTAATATCTGACTTATGATTATTATCTTTCAAAAAAAAAACATCAAAACCAAATAAGAATATGGTATATATTTTTGTTCATTTTATCTGTGTACTCCAAATAGGAGAACGTGCAGAATAGACGAGTAAACATCGTATATACGGTAATTCGTTTAAACGATAACAACAGAATCAATATTATTTTAGCACCAAATAGAAACTTTCAATTCACAGAGGTGAAGATTAAAATATTTTTCATATTGAATTATAAAAAATACCCTGGGTCCCATAAAAGTCATATTTCTTAATTTGTCCCCGGGATATTTTTGTATATAGTTAAAATATAATTCTTCACAGTGTATTTTTACTCAAAAATTACATAATTTTTATGACTTTCGGTAGATTTTTATTAAACTGGAAAGATATTGTTTAAACATTTTGGAACAAAAGTTTCAATAAGCACAAGAGTGCCTATAAAATTGGACATTTCAAATGATCGAGTATTGTCAAATAGTAACTTTAAGAAATATTTTAGACTTGGGTTTTTGATAACACAGTTTCTCGGTAAGAGAAATGTGTTTCTCTTACTTCGGGGGTATACTTTTTATACCCCAAGGTTTATCTATCTATCTACCTATATGCATGTGTAAAAGTGAAACAAACAGTACACACATTGATACAAAAACGCATAACAGACTCAGTTAGAGTTCAATGAAAAAAATGATCAGGGAATGAATGTAGGAAATATGATTTTCTATAACTTTATTTCTTACGTATTTTTCGATTGTTCTAATATTAAGAGAGATTTTGTGTTTTCTTCTTTCTTTGTGCCCATTTGTTAACAAAATTGGCCTTGCAAATACGAAAATCATAGCAGATACGACATTTTATTTTGATCAGATTAAAATTGTTACAGCTAGATAGTGATTTATGTATTCTAAGGAAATTCGCTAAGTTGAAGCAGCTCTTGCGTAACAAATTTTTTATTGCAATATTGTAAATTCTATAAAAAAAATAAGGAAAAGAAAAACACTGGCCTGAATAAGAGTATGAAATTAGGACTCATTTGATAGCGAAGCATTATAATGCAGAAGATGACACTTTATTATACATGTACGAGTATGTTTTTAGTGAGATTATTGTGACTAGATTTTATAAACCATTTGCATAACACTATTCTATTTTATTAGTTGAAAATTTACAAATTTAATGTAATTATTTTAGCGAATAAGAAAATTATTGTTATATTAAAAGTCTTAACATTAATATAATGACAAAAGTAATTAGATATTCTATTTACATAGCAGAGAACCGAATAACATTCACGATTCATTTAGGTGTGTAGTATGTATGTACTTACATATCCGTATAAATCTACACAATACTGTTTTATCCTCGATGAAGCTTTCGACTTTAAAAGTTCTCAGTTTTTATAAACTTAATATACGTAAAGCATAATAATAATATTCGGAATATTGATCGCAGAAAAAATTTGGTTGAAAAACAGGTTGTTATTCCTCTATTTTTGTCATCGAGGACATCGGAGACTTGAATCTATTTTATAGCTTAAAAGTAGCATCGAGATCGTGAAAGGGAAAAACCATTCACGAACCGTTTAACCGAACGAAGAAAATATGCATGAAAGGATGGTTTATTAAAGGAAATAAATATAACATAATCAAAAAATATGGCATAATCAAAAACAAAAGATTTTTTAGAAAAAAATTTTTCTTTATTTAAAAAATACATTTTAATTTCTTAAAAATTGAGAGGACTCAATTCTTTCAATCAGTTACTTAAACGATTATTATTATTATTTACTATTTTGTATAGAAAATATGCATTGCCACCTATGAAAGAGTTTTTGAATCTATATATGTACTGCCATCTATGAGCAACTTTTTAAAAACTGATTTGTTATATGTAATATAACCTATGAACAACTGATTGACTGCGAGGCGAGAAAACGTCGCAGAGCCAATAAATGTTTCACATCAAAAGAAAAATTTTAATATAAAAAAGAATGCCCTTTTCTAAAAACAACTTGTTTAAAACTGTTTTTCTTAGCTGAAAAATTTCAGCTGAAACATGTGTAAATACTTAATAAATTAATTACAGATTGCAGAATCATGTGTATGAATATAGATTCATATAAAACTAATAAATAAGGCACAAATCAAAATTTACATGAGAGCGGTAGGGGGGAAATGAGAGAGGGAGAGAGAAACACAAAATTTGAAATATATTTCCTAATAGTAGTTAAATGGTAAAATTTATTTGAACTAAACTTGTTGCAAATACATTTTACAACAATTTATGTTCTAACCACTTTTTATTAATGGCTTGATGAAACAATGATAAAATTATTGAACTTTCATTTACCACTTTAAATCTGAATAACAAATTTCGATACGGTACGCTAACAAAACGAAACATTTGTACCTCCAGCATTTCCCATAATGTGAAATGTAAAATGTATATGATTATAATGCCTCTAACCGTGTTGTTATAAAATGTTATACTATACTTACTATACAGACCGTTTTCAAAAGCATTTCTAATAGAGAATCAATGTTACATAAATAAATAAAATATTTACTATAAAACCGTACGTACACACACATACTGAAACTGAATGTCTGGACTGAAATATTGGGTGACCATATTATAGGACCATTCTTCATTGACAGATCTTTAGATACTCAAAAATGTTTGAGTTTGTTACGAAATAATATTTTGCCAACTGTTATAGATCTTCCTAATTTAGACCTGGAATCTGCATGGTTCCAACAAAATGGTTGTCCTGCACACAATGCCAGGATAGCCAGGCTGTTCCTGGAATAAACTTTCCAGGAACGTCTTATGAGTGGTTTTGGAACATTCAAGTGGCCAAACAGATCGCCAGATCCATCTCCAAACGACTTTTATTTGTAGGGTTTTCTCAAAACACAGTGCTAGACTCGAATATTGTTTAGCAAATAATGGAGGAATATTCAAACCGTTGGTTAAACTTTTTTTTTGTCGGATTTCTATTTTTTTTGGGGGGGGGGGGGGGTCATTTTTCTTTTAATTTGTGTGGATTGTTGTTTTATGTTATACCGTTAGAATACTATCATTTATTTTCAAACATACCACATAAAAATAATAAGGGATATTCAAAAAAGAATTTTCAATTGTTAGAAGTAATGCTAAGCTTAAGAAGACAACAATAAACATATTTAACCCACTCTCATTACATGTTAATGTAGTACAAAACAGTCCAGCACGTGTGCTCCCATACACAACAGACACACTAAAGAGTACTCCCACTATTTTTATTTCTTTATTAACCATATTGTTCATAGTTAGTATAGTAAATAATATTTAACATTGAGTCTCTATTAGCAATACTTTCCAACACATACGGTATACTAGACAAGACAATACAATATAGAAAACATATATTCAGTTTTCTTATTTTGTTGTTTATCTTATGTTTTTGTTTTACCTATCTTATGTTGTGTATTTGTGATATAATAGTATCTTATGCTATGCCTGGTTGTGCTTGCTGTTAAGATAAATGATCAGTAGCGTCTGTTTCATTTCAAAATAAGTCATATATACACAAACACAAATAATAAATAAATACAAGTATAGTGTAGAAGCAAAGTCGTCTTCTGCTGGCTGCTAACCTTTATATTCTATAGATATTATTTATTTTCAAAACAAGCAAACAACACATAAAGTATCTTCACGTTTAATGGAAGAGATTTATAACTTATTGATATTATAAATTCATTAAGCTCGCTAAGAACATTTTGCTTTTATGTTGTTGTTTTTTTTTTTTTTTGGATAGTGTAATGTTTTTTAAAATTATTTTACAAAATAGTATCTACAGGTTGGCCTACTAATGTTTACAAATGTTTATAAAGTCAACTTTTATTTTAGCGTTTTTTACCCTGTATATAAATAAGGCTATTTTTTATTAGTCCTATTGTGCAAAAATTACATCGTAACTTTTATATATTTGATATTTTGTTCCCTTTGTAATCACTAACACAATTTTCATATCAAATAAAAACAAATAATTATATTATTGTTGACATGTTTCTATCTATATGAGCATTATCAAAACATAAATGTTAAAAAAATGGTGCGCCTTATATTTACCTGTCTATAATAGCATGTCTCTTGTATTGTATCGCATTTTGAAAGTTTTCTATCGTCTCGTTTTTACAGTTGAAGATTTTCTTGAAAATATACAATTAAGGCACCTATTTAAATATAAATTAAAAATCTTTTTTCTATTCATATAAACGGCATATTTTTCTAATTTATTTAATTTTTATATTTAATTTTTATATTTTTTTATTTTTATATTAAAACAATAAAGCAAAAATTAAATCATTACCACCCGAAATGATTTGCTATTTTGAGATACGTACATATTTACAAATTAAAAATCCATTAAGATTGAAAGAGAGTAATATCGTCTGCATCTCGAATATCGAAAAACATAATTCTAATTTTCGTTTCGTCTCTCGCTGGCTAATTCTCGTCTCGTTTCTCTCGTTTTTCGCGGCATCACTAGTGCTAGGTAAGAAAATCTCCACCTTTAAACCTTATAAGATAAAAGAAAAGTTTATAAGTTTTTAGTTTTCCACAATTTAAGCTCAAACGTATGTAATTACTGTAGACTATCAAAGCATATTCGTTGATTTTTGATCATAGGCTAAAACCAACCAGAAAAGTCTGAAAACCAGAAAAGACACAAATTTTTGTTTGAAATTTTTTTTGTATAAAATTTTTAAATTTGTCATTATTTCTGTTCAAATAATTATTATAAGCAATGTACCTGTACTCTATTGACCAATTTTAATCCAATCAGAATAAAATTTGACATGCGAGATGCATTTGGTATTTGAAAAGCTTGGTTCGTTAATGGGCAAAATCGGACAAGAAAAAAGGAAATTGGAGAGGAGGGCACAGAATTTAGTATATTTCTTTCAAGAGATTTCTTATACAGAGCAAAGTAATAGAAAATTAATTAAATACAATTTCGTTTCAGTTCATCTAAAATTTACAGAAGTATTTACGATTAAATGAGATTGAGAGAAAATGATCAGGTAATGTATGGACGTAAAGTTGATTTTCTACAACTTTACGTCTCATAGATTTGTCGACTTTTCCAATATTAAAATAGATATTCTGTATTATGTGTTTTCATCTTCTTGAAATATAGACTGCATGACTTTTTCAGGATTTTTCATATTTTACTTCGCAAGTTATCAGATTTTATTACACTTATTATAGAAAGAAAATACTTGCCACATAAAATATAGAATATCCTGCACCTGAGAAACTTACACAATTATCCCAATCATTTTCTCACTTTTGTTAAACAACTTGACCCTTGCATAAATTTATCATTATTTTTCAAGTCGAACATTTTTGTTTTAGCTGGAATATCAATACTTTTTATATGCGAAAACTTGGTCTCTTTCACATTTTTATTATTGGTGGGTTACACAAAAGTTCATTTCTTCTCGACCCGATCCGATTCTTCTTAGGGAGTGCCTAATTTTTTTCACTCTACTTACACCCATCGAGTCGCCAAGAAATGTTTATTTCATTCAACAGTTACGGTGGAAGAATAATTTTTATTTGCCTTTCGGATTTTACGCCTTCTGAAATGGGGTTTCAGTTTCCACTTGAACCCCATCAAATTTACTAATGTTCTGTTTCGTTAAACAAATGCGCTGTTTTGCATGCAAATAAACAAAATAGATTTACTTCCCTACATGTAGTCCATTAAAAGGTGGCGACCACATACAAATCTGACTATATTTATATGCTGAATACGATATATACGTATATAACAATAGGTTCATTGTTGTTTAATATTATCAATAGGTATATATTATGCACAATATTGATTAAATGGTGGACTTCATACACAGATATAATTCGAGGTAGGTACAATACACTAAGTATTTATTATTATTACATAGGGCGTCTCAAAAAATGTGTCCTATAACTGGGAGTGAGTCTCACTCATAGACATATTTTTCTTAAGAATTTGATGAAATGGTGTGTCAAATTTTGGACAAAGAAATATTAATTTGGTAAAATATGGTAAATAATTCAAATTAATTCGATTAATGTTTGGGATTTTTTCAAAGCCCAAAATAGTATGACGTTTTATGTATCGTATAAAAATATCCTCCTATCGGTATGAAGTTGATAAAGATATTCGTCAAAAAGGTTGGATGAAAGTTTCTGAAAATCCTCTGCAAGCTAGAAAATTCAACACGTGTTTTAAGATCATAAAAATTTAATCCTCACATGGGTAAATTAGAAAGTTTTCAAGCCGAAGAATAGAATATAGGTTTTAAGATTTATTTGAATTAATTTTATAGTTATAAAAAAAGGATGTCAAATTTGGTTTTTGTCAAAATTGAATTAGACAGTATATTTATCATTTTATATTTATATTTACCAAGTTTTTATTATTGAACATTTTTTTGTAAATATTCTAATAAATAAGTTTCTATTAAAAAAACATTTTTTAAAACAAGCTTTTTATAGTAAAACTAAGTTTACTTCTTATGTGTTTTTCGATTTTTTTCAATATTAAGAGAGATATACCAAATTTTGTGTTTCCCCTTCCTTCTATATCGCCCTTTTTCCTTGTCGATTCTTGTCATGCTTACCATAAAAATGTATTGTCGGGGAAACTGAACCAACGTGTAAAAATTCAACTACGTAGGATAAGAGGAAATGGTTCTAATTCAGCTTGCAAGATTTGACCCGAACATACATACATACATACATACAGACATACATATATACATACACAAATAGATACATTGCAAGTTAAATAAAAGCTTGTAAAAATAGAAAATAGTTGGATAAAGAAAATGTGCGTTTAAAGTTGTTATAATGATTCTGGCTTCTGCAGATATAAATTTCGTCATCGCTCATTTACGGCGTATACTCGTGACAACTTTGTGATCATTTTTAGTGTGTGTTATCTGTTAATTCGAGTTCACTTGCTCAAAGTTAATGAAGTTCAACCGCAACAAAATTTATAGTGCTTATCGTTTAAACTTAAAGTTTATAGTTGCAAAACTAAAACCGAATACGATGGCCAAGGGAAATCATATTCGATACATCCTATACCTACATGTATATTGTAGATATTTATATGCATAATAAATTTATTTGGAATATAACAATAAATCAAAGCCATTGTTATATTATAATGCTTGAATTTATGCCACTAACGTGAAAAATATGCTCTATTCCAGATTCATTGGGTCCATTTTAATATAAATCGTAAAATTATAAGGAGCAATGGAAATAAAGGCGTGACTGTTTTAGTAAATTAAGATAAATAAATAATAAGTATGACAGTAGTATTTTAATGGTAGTTCAAATTAACATTGCCCGAATTTATGGAATTCAGGATGAAAAAATAACTAATCAAATATGTCAGTTATTATAATATAGCAAGTAAATAGTAAAATCTTGACGATGCAATTGAGACGAAAATTAGCAGTTTACATGTAAGCTTAAAAATGATTAACAAAAAAAAACCGTAAAGAAAACCGCAAAGTTATGTAAATAAGACTAAATAAGAGGTTGAAACTGTCACCAAATTAGCAACGAATGTTGAGACAATATAAGAGTAATTTTTGTAAGAGTGATGTTAACAAGAGTAAATTGAATGAAAGTAATTTTAACGAGAGTAATTTCAATAAAATTTTATATTTTAATTTATTTTGTTTAATTTATTTTATTATATTTTTTTTTGTCTATTGATTTCGATTTTCTATCTATTTCTAACTGTCAAAGAGTAAATTACGACAAGCTAATTTATACTGATGATGATTACTTTGCTGTCGAAATACGTATTTATAATACAAAAACTGATTTAGGTATTGGGGCGAATTTGAAATTTTATTTCAAAAACCTAGAGTTCTCATTAATTATCATTTGATAATTAATTGTTTAAAGTGTTATTTTGTCTGTAGCCTGCTTTGTATTATGTAGTGTGCGACTTTTTTTTTTTTCTTTAGCATTACCTATTGACTTGAACAACTTGGTTTAATGAGTAGTAGCAAGGATAGGTCAATCTATCTTTGGTATTACAATGGACGTAGGTCTAAGTGTGTTCATCCTGGATAGCTGATAAAATCTAACCTAACCAAAACTGCGCCAAAACTTACATATATCATATTTAATATTTATAATATTTAGTACACAATGTCCTGGTCACTGACTAAACCAATTTAGTTATTAAAATTATATACAATTGAATAAACAGTGCCTGAATAAAACGTTACATTCAAAACACAAAACTATATAAACGATTACTATATTGCATACAATATGAAGATCTTGCATTTTACAATACAATATACTAAATGCATTTTTATGTTAAAATTAACCCAATTCTTATATTCCTTCAACACGTAATATCATCATCCATTTTATGCAATTCTATTATGTATATACAGTGCCTTGCAAAAATTTAATTTAATTTATAATGAACAATACAAGTGAAGACTTATCAATTGGGTTTCTGTACCTCTTATTTATACTTCACAATTCAGAAAATGTAAACCATCCAAAAATTAAAAATGTTCCTTATGTTTACAACGAGTATATTTTTAATTATAATAATAATTTAAATAAACAATAAATTATTAATATATCACGTTTAAAAAACGGACTAAAAATTATTAAATAATATCTTCAAGCCCCAAACAGATTGTCCTGAAAATTTGTGATAATAAATTTTTAATAGCTATTAAAAATTTATTTACTTGTAAGATTTAAAACGAAAAACGTGGGGCGCAAGCAATAGATAACATTCATACATGAGTAGTTTTCCGAAGTCATTAACAATTTTATTGCACTGCAAATCATATGAACTGTTCAGTGAATTTTCTCAACGACAGCTACCCTTTACACCCCCTACAGTTATCTGTTGCATGCGCCCCCCGTCTTTCTGTATGGTATTAGATATCTGTATGGGATTATAAATCTGAATGGGGTTAGGAGAAATTATTTTAAACTTGCGTTTGAACTAGCGTGA
Source organism: Nineta flava (assembly GCA_963920215.1). Taxonomy (NCBI): domain Eukaryota; kingdom Metazoa; phylum Arthropoda; class Insecta; order Neuroptera; family Chrysopidae; genus Nineta; species Nineta flava. The sequence continues at coordinate 68,391,076 of OY986041.1, read as the reverse complement.
CTCGAACCGATGATCATCTTTTCGTGAACTTACCCATGTCTATTCTCTATGATTTTACTTAGTGAATTTCAATCTATTGAAATTGAAAAATTAAAAAAGTTAATTTTGAATTGAAAACAAGTGAAAATAACAACTAACTCAGTTAATTGCTTAAATACCCTGTATATCCTGAATTTAAGTAAAAAAGTTGATTACAAAAGTAGTTTATTTTAAAAAAAGAAATTTTTGTCTTTACATTTTTTGTCTTTACATCTTTTATGGTTTTCAAGATGGGCCGTTTTGCCCATTTTACCCAAACATGGTCTGATTTTGACCATTCACGAACTTGATCTTAATTTTTTGCTCTAGAATACACATATAAAATTTCAGCTCGTTTTCTCTTTTCGTTCTTGAGTTATCGTCTCGACGGACGAACAGATTGACAAACATGTGGAATTGGCCGAATCAGGCCATTTTACGAACACCTATGTCAATCATTTATGCCTGCGATCAATACTTTCAAGCGTTACAAAGTCGTGTTTAAACTTAATATACCTTGTATATTTACATACAGTGTGTTCATTTCAAAAGTATCCACCCTTAATAACTCTTGAGCTGATGTGATTATTGTTTTGAGTGAAAACACGTCGATTTAGGTATCGAAGGGGAATTTCAAATATGGTACCTAGAGAATTTTAGGTTTCATACCTTCGCCCCCAGACCTCACTCACTTTGAAATATCAAATGGCACCCCCTACCTTGTGATATATCTTTTGAAAGGGCATAAAATTCCCTATTCAACCATGATAAAAAAAATGAAATCGATTGATTGGTTCTTTAGATAGACTACAGAACATTGAACATTGCGGGTTGGATACACTGTTTAATTAAATTACAGTCATAAGAAATTATTTTATGACATGTTCGAAATGGCCACCTTTATTTGCTAGACAAATAATCACGTCAGGTCAAGAGTTTTTAAGGGTGGATACTTTTGAAATGAACACACTGTATACCGGATATAACAACATTTTTGTTTTCTTTACACAATTTCATATACAAGAGGTTTTGTATCTGTTTGAACAGTTTAAATTGTACAAATAGCTACAAAATTAGCGTTCTTTTTTAATATTTTAAAATTGATTATAAAGCCTCGTTCATTCGATTTTTGAAAAAATGTTACAAATTCTTCATTATATACAATATACATACAAACAACTTTTATTGGGAATATTTTTCCAAAAACCGAATGAATAAGACACAAATCAACTATAAAATTTCAATAAAAGAACACTAATTTTCTGGCTCAGAGTACATATATCACAAACTGTGTTACAAATTGTGTTAAAAGTAATAAAACATCCTGTCAATGTTTCAGTCAATAGTTGACAAGTATTTATTTTATTTTAATTATACCAAGTGAAAATAACAACTAACTGAGTTAATTGCTTAAATACCCGGTAAATCCTGAATTTATGTAAAAAAAGAGTTTATAACAAAAGTTGTCTATTTTTAAAAGAGGGATATTTTTTGTCTTTACATTTTTGTCCTATCTTTTACGATTTCAAAGACGGGCAGTTTTACCCATTTTGCCCAAACATGGTCCGATTTGCCTATTTTGCCAATTCACGAACTTAACCTTAGTTAGATAGATAGATTATAGAGGCTGCCTGGACGGGCTACTCTTCGACCTGAGGTCCATTGTGATGCCTAAGGATGTGAGGATGTGAGTGGACTGGAAGGAACTTTTGTGTATAGACTAGGAATTGGTAGGATATGTGGCTGCTGCCGACTATGATAGGAACTATGCCGATATTCATCTAGAGTTCGTGAAGGAAATCGTAGAAAACCTTCTCAAGCATAGCCGGTTACTTCGTTCATGTCCATATCCCGACAGTTTAGTCAATTAACCGCCGTTTTTTTTCTTAATGATTGACAAACTGTCGATGTCGGGATTCGAGCCCATAACCTCCCAGTTTCCAAGTAGACTTACTGCGCAGACATATCGCAGTATATAGAACACAGATACAAAATTTCAACTTGCTATCTCTTTTCGTTTTTGAGTTATCATATTTACGGACTGGCGGAAAAACGGACAACAATATTGCTTTTGAATATTGCACTTTTATTACACTATGTTTATTCCCATATGCAATTCATTAAATTATATTTGTTGATACTAATATTAATGAAGAATGAATTATTTACATGCATCCAGTACCAGTTAAATACATACATATAGCGTCACTTGATGAACTTGATTGAACTATTCGATGTTCACAAATAATAACCCCATGAGTTTATTCAATTTCAATAATTTTGTGAAATTTTTGTATATAAAGAAATTTGAACACATCAAAGAAAATTGCAATTTTTTCTTTCTCTGAAAGTATCAATTAGTTTCGTACACATCTATCAAATTTAAAGCGAACTACTAGTCAATACACAGAATCGTGGATAAGTAGTTGTTAAGTGTTAAACAAGACTATTACAGTTTGAAACATTATTTTGCAACAATCTGTCTGTATACTACACGATGAAAACCAAACCCTTATATTTAATTATGTTTGCATAATATCTATTATACAAATGAACATATGAGATGCAGTGCGCTCTGCTCTGCTCACTTCTAGTGTGGTTTTGGTAACATTATTTTGTTTCCAAACGATATTACTCTATTTAATATAAAAGATACGTACGTGCAAACCAACATAAAATAATTATATATAGATTCTACTAAAAAAAGATAATGATTTCTGCAAGTATAATGAAATAACATTGTTAAAACCAAATGATGTTTCATTTGCGAGGTGCCAGTACCTACTGAGCGACCGTTTGCATTTTGCTTCTGTTTTATTCTTGTTTCACAAAGTTTTCATAATAAATTAGTTGGTGAAGTTTTAAAAAGAAATGCAGTTAACATCAAATATCTACGATGTATATGCTTAAGTATTGAGTGTACCAAAACATCAATTAAGCTTTTGTGTTTTATGAACAACTTGTTTATGTATCATTCGAAAATAGTGACTCCCTTGAGCTGATCCAAGGGTCATTTAGTCATTTAGAAAAATTTATATTTCTGTAGTTCACATTCAGTATGTGATATATTATTGCATATATATTCTGTTTGTTGCTAAGTTACCAATGCTAATAGAAGCTTTTCGTTATGCCCATTACAAAGCTTAAGTATTCTGCAAGTGAAAGCGGGAATTATTTAAACGAGATTATTAGAAGGTTGATTGATTTGAAAATAAATGACATCACAACAAATGAACGAATTGTTTCGTTAACTCACTCTCTATGTTTATGATATTTGTTTACTCGGTATATTTAATATATACAAGGTTTATTCAGTTTAGTCTCGACTTAGTAAAGGTTGAAAAATTGATCACAGACAAATATTTTTGCTATAGGTATTCTGTCCGACCTTCAGTGACACGACACTGTAATTCAAAAACGAAAAGAGATAACTAGCTGAAATTTTTTTGTATGTTTTCTAAAGCTAAAAACAACTCGTGTTCGTGAATGGGCAACATCGGGAAATGCACTCTGGCGGGGGAGTCAAATTCGTGAATGGACAAAATCGAACCGTTATTTACTACCCCCCCTCCAAATTCTTCCGGATTCCCATCTTTGAAACTAAGTGAGAAAAGAATCATGGAACATCTTATCCATTTATAAAAATAAACAACATTTGTTTGAAATTTTTTTCATTAATCGGCTAGTTTTGCTACAATTTCATATATATACCTTGTTTATATATGTATATGTATATATACAAAGGTATATTAAGTTTAGTTCCGTAGCTATATAGTTTAATACTACAGACTCCAGAAAAGTTATATTTAATCCAGTCTCCAATTTGTATTGGATTTTACTACAAAAATAAATGCATTAATTGTAAATAATCAGTTATTTTATTAATGGTAAAAATGGTAATTTTGACATATCGGGGCCACGAAACGTAGAGTCACTTTTGATGATCAGGATGGATTGAGGTTACCCCACTGCATATTAATGGCACAGTCTTATATTGCGGATCAAATTACTTACAGCCATTTTTTAAAGTTCTAAAAGTTTTTATACTTGACACAAAATCCAGAAAATAATTTTTGTAAAGAAGTATCTTCAAATTAGTTACGTTACCTCGAAAATTTCGGATTTGCACATTAAGTTACTTTTTGTTTTCTATCAGCAAAAATATATTTGTTTTTAGTTTCTGTAGACTTTTTATGGTCCAAATTAAACATTTGTATCAGTATTATGGACAAAAAATAGGTATTTAAGAGTGATTGGATCTAGTCAAATATCTTCATTTATATACTTCACTAAAAATGTATTAGTATTCATAAGACATTATTTCCCTACTGCATTTAGTATGCATGAGATATCAACTCTCAACTGTCGGTCTCTTACATTATGTCGCTTACGCCTTACATTAAGGTCTCTTGCATACATGTCAATACATATATACCTACCGTTGTTCCTGAACCATTCAGTGCATATAATTATTTAACTTTGAACGTATAGTAACAGCAAGAAACGAACGGAACTCGGTAACGAATATTACACAATGCATTACTTTCATAAACTTTCAAATCTAGTTACATCTTTCCTTGCTTCCAACATATCCTTAAACTATATAAAGTGTAACATTTATGATATTTATAGGGTTATAGTACAGAGTTTAGTACCGATATCGTATACAACAACAACGTACGTACCCACCAGTTTTATAAAGTACTAGAGTAAATTCTGTTCAATAATAGTTTAAAAAAAATGAAAACCGATCAATTTTTTCTCTTGTAACTTATTTTTACATGCAGTTTCGTTGTATGATGCCTTCGAATACATATATTTAAGTTTGTAGTACTACAAAGATCGTAACATATAATGAATTTTGTGCACAAAGAAAACTTTCAGGAAAAATACGATATTCGAATATGCATGTAGTTGTAAATATGGCCTTCTAACTTTTTATTCGCTTTAGTCTGTACAATTACTTAGTTCGTGTATCTTTTCACAAAGTTTTTAAAGAAATGAAAAATTTTTATTGTTATTTAATTTTTATGTAAATGATTTCCGTCTTATTTATTATGAAAACACAACCTCGAATAAAAGAGAGAAAAAACTTACTACTCGTTTTTAATTAAGGAAAAATTAATAATCCACTGTGGATTCGTACAAAATAAAACACGACCTATATATTTATTATATGTATCCCATTCATGTTACAGATTATAAAGTTAATTTTTTATTAAAATTTAATGTATAACCATACCATATGCTATTATTATTATACGCTTTGTAATTTTTAAAGGGTGTCTCAAAATGAGCTGACATTTTTATATTTTTTAAATACACTATCTTATCGTTTTTATTTTATTAGGTAGGTGTGATATGAAGGTTTTGTATGATACAAAATATTATTATATTATATATCAGCACTACAGGCCTAGAAGATCCTTGGCTTTCGAGCAGACATGTCTACATCTGCTTCTGTTCTCGGCTACTCGTTTCCAGTTTCCAATTCCCAGTTCTTGCAAATCTTTTTTCACTGACTTTATCTAGCTGGTTCTGGGCCTACCTCTCTTTTTCCGGTATTTCATGTAATCAGCACTTTTCTCGCCGATTTATCTAAAGGGAATCGAAATCCATGACTCAACCATCTCAATCTCTGTGATTTTATCACGTTTGTTATGCAGGGTTCTTTATATATTTCGTAGAGTTCTTGGTTTGCTCTTCTTTCCCAGAAATCTCCTACTTGCCGGCCTCCAAATATTGATCTTAACACTTTTCTCTCCCATATATTCAGTGTATGTTTTTCCTTTTGGTTCAGGTTCCATAACTCGCTACCATACATCACTGTTGGACATATTATTGACTTGTATACTCTAATCTTTGTGTTCGCTGAAATGATCTTGGAATAAAAAAATTGCCTCAGTGCTCCAACGCTGCTTGAACCTTTAGCAATTCTTTCTGAATTTCTGACGATTCGTCACACTGACTAGATAGAGTAACGCCCAGATAATTAAACCTCTCCACTTGTTCGAACTGATAAACCGTCTCGTCGTTCATGGTTACTATTAACAATTTACCTATTTTCCGTGGGGTGTTTGTTGCTCGCAGCTTCATATATTTAGACTTCTGTTCATTAATCTTTAAGCCTTTGGAATTTGCTGCCTTTTCGAGATTCTTTAATGCATCTATGAAGTTTTCCTTCGTTCTTGCAAGAATTGCTATGTCGTCTGCATAAGCAAGGCATTGATTCAGATGATTATACAGGGTCCCTTTGTTATTTATTCCACTCTCTCTAATTGCGTCCTCTAACAGTATGTTAAATAATAGAGTTGATAAGTGGTCTCCTTGCCTTAGCACTTTTTTGACCTCCAGTCCTATTGAGACATAAACCTCGACCAGAATTTTTTTTTTATGATACAAAATATAATAAAAAATAAGTACTGTATTTTGGCTTGGCTACTTTTATTCATTCTTTGGACAACTTTTTTCACAACTTGATGAAATATTTGCTAAGAAATACCAGCAATTTTGTGTCTAATTTTTTCTTTGAGGTCCTCAATTGTTGGGCATTATTAATCTTACCATTGGTTATAGATATGATCGTAGATAGAAGTGTACATTATTAAACCACAATAATTGCAAAAATTAAACACAACATTACCCGTGTTTCAACATGCTGTAACTATCAGCATAATAGGAGTGTTTTCGAAACGTAGCTTTCGGTGGGATGATTTTGACCAAAAGCGTATATTTTCAATTTTTAGGTAGTAATGACACATGAATATAGACACACATTCACACACACGTTGAAAATGAATGATTTTTGGCATCGAAGTACCCAGATAATATTCAATAATATTTAAATAAAATCCAATACAAAACCTCTACGCTATAATCTGTCTGTAGAGGTTAAACACTCCCATTTCTTTTATACAGCTTACAAATAGAAAAATTGGCTTGACTTTAACCGTCGATAAACCATGGACAATCGACTGACCCATGTTCGTTAATGGTAAATGAATCCCCATATATATTAGTAACATGAAAATATTAATCATCAATTTTTATACAATTTATTACCATAACACATTTTTTTTTACTATTTTGTTCTACAGAAAAATAAGGCATTTTAATATTATAATACTTATAATAATTAATATTGTAATTATTATTTAAAACCAATGTTAAAAATAAACGAAAATACTAGTTTTGGGAAAATCTTTAACAGTTCGAATAGATAATTTACTTCCTTGGTCACGATTCACTTCAGACGGTAATATATTTGAAAGACAATGCTTTAATTGATGAGAATAAAATCAATAGTACTCGTATATGTATAACAATTTAAATGAAATAGCCTACCATTATAAACCTATAGAGGACACATTCTCGAATTAGGTCAATTTAAACTTGAATAATAAGCATTAATATTTCATTCTAAACAACTAGTCAATATTGGTGTTATCTACTTACAATTAGATATTACAGCGTTTATAAAATGCAATAGGGAATATGCATGAAATTTTTTTTCACTTGAATTGAAGCATGTTTACTTGACAAATATCAAGGTAAAATTACTTTTTAAATAACTTTAAAAATAAGCGAGATATGAATGATTGAAATTCCCGATTAGACAAAGAGGGTGATAGCCCACTTGATATGTTCTGTGACGTCATATTACACTTCCACCATTTAAAATACACGTAAAACTCCGTTTTTAGTATTTTTGCAAGAAAGAGACAGATAATAATCTTTAAAAGCTTATAGCTTCCTTGATATTTGTCGGATTTTAATTTCGTTTTTAAATATTATTACACTATTTTCATGCATATTCCCTATTGGTTTCATTTGTATATATAATGTGTTCGAACGAGGTTTAATTTGTAAAGCCCTTAATGAAAAAATTAATAAAAGACTTTATATTGCTTAATCCACAATTTATTATTTAAAATAGTTGCTAAAAATCGTTTCATCTTTTTTCAGACATTTCCAAAGCCATAGTTTTTATATTTTAAAAACAACAGTTTTATAATTATTTCGGAGTGACCTTATTTAAACATAAATTCAACAGATAAAATATAGGTACATCAATAACATCATAAATAGGTTTAACATATTATAAACCATATTTTGACAAAATGGAAACCCGACTTCAAAAATAAAATATTCTATAACAAAAAATGCACTAAATAGTAAAAAAATAATTGCATATTCTTGTGCCAATTTTAGTTCACCTAAGCAAAAATTTTTAAATATATATGTACAATTATTGTTATTTTTGGAGGCGGTGTCAGCATAGAGAAATTCACATAATTTTTGGACACCGCCTCCAAAAATAACAATAATTGTACATATATATTTAAAAATTTTTACTTAGGTGAACTAAAATTGGCACAAGAATATGCAATTATTTTTTTACTTTTTAGTGCATTTTTTGTTATAGAATATTTTATTTTTGAAGTCGGGTTTCCATTTTGTCAAAATATGGTTTATTTCTCGCTTTTTAGTGACTTTGAAGTTCTATAACTAGTTTTATTTGTCTAAATATGGGTAGACCTACTAAACGACTTAATAATTTTTAGTGAATTTTTTTATAACACATTTTTTTTTTACCCGTTTTTTTTTTTTTTTTTAATTTTAAGAACATTTTTTTATAACAGATTTTCAATTTTATTTACATGCATTTTGTTTTTTTTTTGTAAAAATTTTTTTTTTTGGGGTCGGTTTTTTGTTTGTAAAAAAATTTTTTGAAGTCGGTTTTTAAAAAAATTTTCTTATTTTCCCATTATGAATGAGTATACCCTTTCAAAAAAAAAAAAAAAATTTCGCAGAAATCGGTTATCACATATAAAATGAGGATTTTCCTCGATTTTCCGGGGATCCCCTCATCAGAATGCGATTTGGTGCCAATGGGACCAATGGGAAACCAAACCCTTTAAAACAAAAAAATTCAAAATCGGTTCATAAATGTCGGAGTTCTGAGGTGACACACATAAAAAAAAAAAAAAATAAAAAATAAAAAATACAGACGAATTGAGAACCATCCTCCTTTTTTGAAGTCGGGTTAAAAAGTAAAGTCATATTGCTGGCAATAAAGTTGAATTGTAGAGATCGAGCCAATCATTGAATAATCTTTCTCCGTTCTTGGACCTTTCAAAAATTTCGATGGATTCGAAAATACATCATTTTAATCCGTTTTCTACTATATGCGTAATTTTTATTTAGTCTTTTGAGGTAGAGAAGAAGTAGAATTGAGGTTTTTTGACACAGTTAAATAGATTTATTTCAAGTTTATGTACAATAAATTAAAATCATTTCCTTATAAAATTATGTATATTACAAGCACTGAATTCACACATTAAATATTACCATATTACAAATTATAGTACTATACCATTAGTTGTAATATTATATAAATACTACCTTATACCTGCAGCTTCGTTCGCGTTTTATTGGTATCTCCGGCTCCTGTCATTTTAAAACTAAAAGCCTGAATTTCCTGAATGTATATGCTTTCGTATGCATCCAGCTCTGAAAGCCTGATTAATGTTTCTTTTGAATTTCTGAATGTATATGATTTCGTATGTATATGATTTCGTATGCATCCAGCTCTGAGGGATTTTGTACAGCCTTAACAAGTTTTAAATTGTATTTGTCGATTTTATGGTCTCTATAATGTGTGCAGCTACACAGGATTTTTCTAATCTGCCGTATTTCGTATGAGCCATATGTTCTTTGAATCGGGTTCCAATTTGTCTACGGCTTTGGCCTATGTATGTTTGTGAACAGGAAGGACACTCTATGCTATAGATTCCCGATTTCTGTTCGTCTACTATTTTGTCTTTTGGGCTCCCGAGGATCTGTTTAATTTTATATTTGCTCACGAGAGCTATTTTTATATTATGATTCTCCATTTCTTTTTTAGCTTGCACCATTTCTTTTGTTCGTTGTCGGCCCGTTCTGGTGTTAGTGTCGTAGTGTTTCTTTTTAGAATTTTAAATTTAATTATACGAATCATGTTATTGATTGATTTTGGAGTGTAGTCGATAAATATTGCAATTTGTTTAATATGTTGGGCTTCTTTAAAATAATTTTTTCTCGACATTGTTGGTTTTAGTAGTCTATTTATTAGAAAGCAAAATACAAAAATAAAATATAAAACATAAAAATACAAAAACGTGTTCTGTGCGCAAGGCATAACTCAGCACCAATCAGGTGCAGTCTTAGAATAGCATCTAAAGTAACGGGCGAACATATATAAGTAGCGTAAAACCAAGATAGATTGTGAAACTGTCACCAAATTAGTAAAAAGTAACATATCCTGCGACAATATAAGAGTAATTTTAATAAGAGTAAAATTAACAGGAATAAATGTGAATGAATGAAATTTTAACAAGAGTAATTTCAATATAATTTAAAATTTATTATATTTTAAATCTAGTATATTTTAATCTTGTTAATTTTATTTTTATTTTTATTTTTGTCTATTGATCTCGACTTTATATCTATTTCTAATTGTCAAAGAGTAAAGTACGACTAGCTAATTTATACTGATGATGACTACATTGTAGTCGAAATACGTATTTATAATACAAAAAACTGATCTAGGTAAAGGGGGCGAATTTGAAATTTTATTTCAAAAACCTAGAGTTCTCACTAATTATCATTCCATAATATAATGTTACTTTTACTGTAACAACATACTTCAAACATGAGAACGTTGGCAAAACACTACACTAATTGTTAAATTTTAAGCAATTTTACCGCCGGCACGCCATGTAGGTACATATTTATGGAAAGGCATAATATATTAATAATAATAATTAATACACCAAAGATGGATCAAATAATGTGATGTTTACCATTATGTATAATATATTATAATATTCATATAATATAATCTCAAATATAATAAACATAATATCAAAAGATTGACACTATAATTAAAATTATGAGACAAGTCAATTCGTCAAGCTTTCTTTATTAATATTTTTATATAAAGGGTGGAGCAATCAGTAGAAGAAATTAGTAAATCTAGCGATTTTCGAACTTTACCGAAATGAATTTTTTATACAAATGGTTGCTGTATAATGCTACTAGCTTCCCAATACCTTAATGTTTCACAAACAATACGATATACTTAAGAAAAGGACGTGTTTCAGTGGGAAATTTTCGGTCGCCAAATGATCGAAGTACAGAAAAACGACAAGCATAGTCATTATACCCAGTATATAATACGAGTATATACCAGGGTATATTAAGTTTAGTTCCGACTTTGTAACGGTTGAAAATATTGATCGTAGAAAAAAAATTTTGGTACAGGTGTTCATAAAATTACCTAATTAGTACATTTCCGCATATCTGTGGACTGGACACGATAACTTAAAAACAATACAAGAGGTAACGTATTGAAATTTTGTGTGTGTGTGTTCTATAGCTAAAAATTAAGGTCAAATTTGTAAATGGGCAAAATCGGACCACATTTCGGAAAAATGGGCAGTACTGCCCATCCTCGAAACCAAAAGAAGAGATAGAACAAAAAAATATGACCAAAAAATATTCCTTTTTTTAAAATAAACAACTTCTGTTCTAAACTTTTTGCATGAATTCAGTAAATACCGGGTATATAAGCAATTAACTCAGGTTGTTATTTAGCAGATAGAGAAAGGATAATAAAAGTGTTTAGCTCTAAAAGTAAAATGTATGTAAACTGTTCGCATGGAGTGTTATATAACTAACACAAGAAACAAATGTATAATAATAATAAATAATAATAATTAAAAAATACAATTAAAAGTACAAACACAAATATAATAAAATAAAGATTTCTAATTATATTTGTTGCAGAGAAAGTTGGAAGGGGAAATTTAAGCGTATAATGTTTTATTATTGCATTGAATCGGTCGTTATTTGAGATTTTCGTAACAATATTTTTATTTTGGAGTACAGTTTTGGAAATACAAAATATATATAATAAAAATATATAATAATGAATTAATTACTTTCTTAAATATAAAAGTCTTAAATCGTTGTTTAATTTAATAATTATAAATTTTAATTGATACTTTTAACAGTAAACAAATAAATTCACAAAAGAAATTCTGAAAAAGTAAACGAAATTTTTCTCAATTCATATACATAAATGAATATATTTGTAACATCTTAAATAATTATTTAATAAACATTTTATGTAAAAAGATAGATCTTGCTCCACATATTATGATTCAAAGACACCGATAAAAGAGGTAACCGATATTTCTCGACTTCTTAGTCCTTTCTGGTTTTATCTAACTGGTTTTATCAGATAATTCGTTACGCAGGAGCTGCGTCAACTTAGCGAATTTCCTTAGAATAGAAAAATCACTTTATAGCGATCACAATTTTAGTCTGATCAAAATGAAATGTCGTATCAGATATTATTTTAGTATTTGCAAGTTCTATGCTTTAAATAAATGGCATAGGTCAAGAGGAAACGGGGCATAGAGAAAGAAGAAAATACAAAATATAAATTATCTCTCTTAATATTAGATACATCGAACAATGTATAAGGAGTAAAGTTGTAGAAAATCAAGTTTGCTACGATTCACTTCCCGATCATTTTTCTCAAACTATAATGTGTACAAAGATATTTAGAATTTTAACTTTCAATCTTAACTTGTAAATATTAGTGTAACAGAAAAAATGATAAGAAACAAAATTATAGTAAAACTAATTTAGTACAACTTTACTTTTTATAAATTTTTAGATTTATCTAGTATTAAAGGTGATATGTCAAATTTTGTGTTTCCTTCTTCCTCTAAACCCCCTTTCCCCTCGCCCGATTTTGCCCATTAACGAACTCGACCGTTTAAATACCAAAAGCACCTCATATATCCAAATTCATTCCAATCAGATGAAAATTGTGGCCGCTCAAGTGTTTAAAGACATATTGACAGAAGAAATTTTTGCAAGATTTTGAAGTCGGTACGAGACCAATAGCTCTATTTCCTTTCAGGAAATTCGCTTAAAGAAACGCCGACACATTTCTAAAAGTTAATCTAATGATAATGGCAAGGGTTAAATTCCCTTATATATTTACTCTATTATCGTCACACGTCAAACAATTTTACCCATTTTTTATTTTCCTTATTTGACTAAAAATTGTTTATATTTTATTTTAGAATCTATATAGCGCCATTAAAATGTTTTTCATTCCTGCTATCATTCAAAACTAGAACGATTCATAATAATAGCACAGCCTATTTAATCTCTTGTGGTATTACTATTTCAGTTTGTTTATGCGATATAAAACAACTAATGAATGTTAGTAAAACATCATAACAAACTATGCAATATAATAAACATGCGAATAAAAATACCACAAAATATTGCTAAAAGTTGAATAAATATATGATAAATGGCATTTTATTACTAGGCGAGTCGGATAGCCCGTTAATAAACAAACAATGGTGCCATTTTAGTAGAATAAGATTCTGAAGATATAATAAACAAATATATGTATCTATGGAAATTATAAATACAGAGACAAAAAATTCCAATCTTTTAAAATTCTGGTATTGTTTTTATCGGGGAGTTTTATCGTGACTTGTTGTTAGTATCGTGACTTGTTGTTAGTAACTTTGTTCCTTACAAAAATGATAATAGAGCCTTTTTATGACTTTCTAATGGTTTTGTTCTCTAAAAAACTTCTGGAACTCCATGGTAGAGGAATTCAGAATATTTTTTCTTAAGTTTTTTTTATTGAAATTCTTATGAAAAACAAAATGTTAATTAACAAATGGAGTGCACAATTTGGGAAAATAAAAATAGAAAAGTTTCCAATAGGCTGCATCGAAACCTTAACATCTAGTTGTTTAGCAAATACGCTGGTACTCTAGGTCAGAGTTTCCCAAACTGTGTTCCGTGCAGCACCAGTTCTCCGCGGACAGATAAATGTTCCGCGAAGAAATATTAAAAACAAAGCATTTTTTTCGACGTTTTCATTAAATTGATTATGAAAACATAAGATAATCAACAAAAACAAATAATTTAGTTAATATTATGTGCACAATATTTGATACCAAGAAAATTTGCAGTTAAAGGGCATAATGGAAATATCCAATTGATTTTTTCGTATTTCTTGTTTAGTTTTATTGTTATGCGTTATTAAGTTTTTTTTTCAATTGTTTTTCTTATGTTTTATTACCTACCCCTCAAAATAAATAAGGTGGTCCGTAAAAATTCCTCAAAGTGCTCCATCAAAGAAAAAGTTTGGAACCTCTGGTTTAGTGACATCACCGTTGTTCGACGGTCAGTTTTTAATTAATATATGTAATCTGTGCTTGGAACTCTGTTGGGATTTTGATCGGAGTTGACTGGCCAGTGCTGTGTTATTTGTATTGTTGAACATCTTTTGGTATATTACGAAACTAAGTCCCAACCCGAGCTGAATTTCTCAAGACGTGCCCCTCCCTCTTGTAAAATAAATATTGGAAATAGTTAAAGTAATTGCATAGAAATTGATAATACATTTCAAAACACATACAAGTGTAGATAAAAATCATGAAGTAATTGTCATGAAGTAAATCATGAAGTAAATGTCATGAAGTAATTAATTTTCCAAGGTATTAATCGACTATAAATGGCTTTGCCATTTTTCAAGGTAATAAACGTTTAATGCCCGATAAAAATTATTTAATAATATACCGATAAATTTTAATTATTCCTGTCGTGGCTTGCTGTGCACCCATAAATGAACGTTTGGTATTTACAAACGTATATGTGTGCAAAAAAGAGTTACCCCGCAGGTTGCTGGTTTTGAGATAATTGGCTTCAAAATCAGTATTATGATAGCTGATAAATGTAATTCTACCTTAGAATTTATATTTTATAAAGTCTTGGACAGGCTGATTGGGCTTGAATCATTTTTGCACTGCATTGTAGGGTAATACGTTTTCTCCCAATTAGGTGGGATAACTCAAATTTACATGATTTATGGGTTGAACACTTTTCGCATAACCGCAGCCATATAATCTATTACCATATTATTCAACTGATAATGCAGTAACATTTAACGTAGTTCATAAAATTGCGTACGCTCGATTAAAAAAAGGTCATTAGCTTGAAAATATATTTGATCGACAAAAACAGCATCCCGAATGTTCTTTTGTGAACACATCAAGGTCAAGTTTGTTAATGCCCTAATCAGTAAAATTTGAATATTCAATTAGTATAATTCGAATATCAAGTAGTATATAACTGCCGGCGTTTTTATATATGCGATTATTATGCAATTTAACTGCGAGTTGACTTTTTTCTTTTCTCTAAAGTTATTTTTATTCCAATAGTGTAGAGTTAATCGGAGTTTGCTTCGGGTTAGGGAATCACGATAGTAAATAATTTTTTATTTTTTAAATAAAAAGATCATATTTTTCTAAATTACCTAATTTCCTACACATATATCGTATTAATCTCACCTAAAGACCAATTTCAACTTTCCTTCTTAGATCATACAAGTTTTAGGTATTTTTAACCGGAGGATAGGAGATATCAGACACTTTACGAGCCATCAACCGGTGTGTTATTACCCTTTCCATTTCAATGATCAGTAAACAATAACAGGAATTTTCGTAGATAAATCTTATCACAGCTAATGATCATCAAATTTGTATACAATTTTCTCCAATATTTGATATACTTTACCTATCGAACTTTATTACACGATTAAAGACCAATCCCACTTTACGTTAAAGACAAAATTAGAGTTAAGATCTTCATGTACAAAACAGCACAATGATTTATAATATTCGACTGTACAATTTAATTATTATGGTCGACTATACTTATTTCCCATTTGCTATTACATTATGACAGACAATATTAAGATAGGTATACATTTATATTAATTAGACTGTTTATAATAAAACTACATAACACCTTGAAGTATAAAATAGTAGGTACACAACATGACTGTGGAAATTTACATTATCTTATTAATTATTGTATACGGTTATTATGATGTTTACCTTCAAGCAATGCACTTGTTCGTTTGGTTACAATAAATAAACTACATAAACATGAAATTAAAATACAATGCAGTAGATAAACGAACGCTATTTAGTTATTTACAAAGATTTTACTACTAATATTATTACAATACACAATACTATAGTATTTATTCATAAACAAAATAGAGTAAACATTGTTTGTTTTGAGTTTCACATAATTTGTACGGATTATCAGATTCCCACATTTTATACCCCTAAATACCAACTTTTAATTATTGTCTTATCGATTTGAAAATAAAATGAAATAGCTAATTGGTAGAGAGTATTTTTTTTGTGGAGAGAAGGAAAAATCTTCAAAAAACACCGTCGCAGTTGACGGTAGTGTGAGGTTTTTACTTACTAAAAAACTCCTCTCTTCCGATTCGTACAATTACTGGAGAGCGGCCAGCCTGGTAACCTCAAATATCAAATTTCATCCCAATCGAAATAAAACTGTGACCGCTAGAGAATCCACAGACATTTTAAAGAATCTTTAATTGTAAATATTTCTGTAAATATTAGTGCAACAAAAAAATGATAAGAAATAAAATTACAGTAAAACTTAGTACCTACAACTTAACTGCTGATAAATTATTCGATTTTTCAAATATTAAAGGAGATAGTCAAATTTTGTGTTTTCCCCTCCCTCTAAACCCCATTTCCCCTCGTCCGATTTTACCCATTAACGAACATAACCTTTAGAATACCAAAAGCGACTCAAATACCTAATTTTATTCCAATCGGAATAAAGCTGGGACCGCTACAGAGTCCACAGACATTTAAAAAAAGTACATATGTATATATGTATATATATATATATATATATATATATATATATATACATATATACAAATTTTAGCGATAGTGATTTTTAACATCTAATAGGTAGGATCGATGGACATTTGAAGAAATTTTTACGAAATTCCAACATTGGTGCAAAAACAATAGCTGCGTTTCCTTTGAAAAAAATTCGTTAAAACTAACTCATCGACCAGGATTTGAACCTAGACCTTTGAAATTCTAGCCCAGTGTGCTAAGGCTAACCGTGGATGATTTTGGTAAAATGAATCTATTTTTTCATATCATTGGATAGTTATTACTTTGTTGTCAACTATACTGTTATACTTTTTATACGCGGTATATATTCCACTTTCGCTTCTTTAGAACACACACACATCGGACTGTGTATCCCTACGCCGGGGGAAAAAATACCCTTCCTTCAAATTGTAATAATGGAAGAAAACTTTAAAGACAAAAATATTCTTTTTTTTAAATAAACAGTTTTTATTTGAAATTTTTTTCATAAACTGAATAGTTTTGCCACAATTTCAGCTCAAGTACTAAAAGAAGTAGTTCGAAAATGACCGTGTCTTTAAGGCAATTAACTTCAGTTGTTATTTGCACTAACTTGACTTAATATTTGTTTGCTTTTGAGTGCCTTACCTCACCGTATTTAATCTCGATCTCGAACTCAAAATGTAAGTATCGTATTGATTTCGAAAATCAGTCAATTTATTATATCGTCCTATCTTGTCTTGTCAAGATCTTGTCTTGGTCTTGAATTTCTCTGAATTTTTCTTAAATAAGTTGAAATGTTGAAGTAGTATATAAAATTATACGGGAGGGGGCAAAATGGTTCTTGTCAAGACATTGCAAGATTTTTTTTATGTTCTTGGTCTTGGTCTCGATATTGCAATCTATAGTATCGTCTTGATAAGTCGAGACAAGATCAATAAAATCTTGATCATGAGTGACGCTCTTTTTAAGAAGCCTTAAGAAGCGCGGCTACTTGGCCGGTGGTCTTGGTCATGAATATGAGTTACTTAATTAAACTATGAAATAAATTTATTACATTTTTCTCTCAAACCATCATTTCTTAGTATTACAAAACAGATTATATCCTTCTGTACTTCATATACTAATACTCATGTACTACCCTTTTTTTTAATATTAGACAAAATATTTTTCCCAAATTTATATATAGACTAGGAGACTATGGCGATTGTTTTTTAAATAATTATCCACCGGTACATCAACATTCTCAGTGTAATAGGGCTGACCATATAAGTAATACAACTATGTGTAATAGTTGATATAGTAAACTTAGTCAGCTCTTGCTTAATAGATATTGGTTAAATAATTGACGGAAACTGATAGACGAACAGTTTATCTTCAACATAACGCTTATTTTTCTAAGAAACGACTAGGAATAATTTCTTGACAAAAATTGTAGGTAATACATTCATAGTTAGTAAGTTTTTTAAAGCTATTCCACAACAAAGGTTTAAAAAAATTTGTTTAGCTAGTTGGTTCAAAATAATCTGCTACAAAAACGTACTATCAAAAAATAACACTGTAAAATAAAATCCAAATCAAATCACAGAAACAACTGAAAATTTGGGGTGGTCAATTGAGCAAAGTATGAATGACATGTATGAATTAAAAATGTTGAGTCAGATGCGTGAAAGAAAATTTTGAGTTGTTACTGTGATGCACAATTTTATTTCTACGCAACAAACAGGAAAATTTACTGATAGGAAAAGAATTATTCTTTAACTTTTAAGTTTATTGCTATACCCGGTACATATGATATATACAAGAGTATACTTAGTTTAGTTTGGAGTTTATGACGGTTAAAAATATTGAATGTAGAAACAATTTTTGGTATAGGTGTTCATAAAATGGCATAATTAGCCCATATCCGCATATCCGCCCGCTCGTTCGACAACACTATAACTCAAAAATGAAAAGAGATAACGGGCTGAAGATTGTGTGTGTATTCTAGATCTAAAAAGTAACTTAAAATTCGTGAATGGGCAAAACCAGATCGCGCACCCACCTGCCAGGTGGCGGGGGCGGTAATATCCATCTTTAAAACCGTAAGAGATAGGACCCAAAGTTGTGTCTTTTTGAAAAATAAACACTTTTGTTTGAAAATTTTTTCATAGACTCAATATCTAAGCAATTAACTCAGTTATTTGTTAATTTTCACTTGTTTTCACTTTTATTTTTTAGCTCAATGGTACCATAGTATAGTAGTATTGCCAACAGAAGTATATGTGAACGAAAAATTTTGGCTTATTCCGATAACGGAAACAGAATCAAAACCTTGCAAGTTTTTTAGGATTGAGAATTACATCACATAGATTATCGTATTTTATTTATTTGACACCCATATTATCAAGGGTTGCAAAGAAATAGCACCGTCTTCATACGCAATCTTCGGAACGATCGTGGTATTAAGTTTGGAACAATATTTGATATACTGTATTGTTACATAATCATTGTTTTGAAAACGTTAAAAATATTCCAAAGACTCAGTGTCTATTCGTAAATAATCACTGATTCAATTATCCAAAATTCCGAAAATCAGGCGTCACTACCTTCTGGCCTAATATAAAAATTCAACAAACATAATGTTCTCATTGCATTTTCCACATTTTTATTTCTATTTTTATTGTACAAAATGAAATAAAACATGTGTATGCATTTAAAGCTACACAAAGTAGTTGTAATAAACTATTAAGTTTATTATTTCTTCTACTACACATTTTCTGTTATTACTGTCATGATAAATATCCAACACACGAGAAGTATTTAGTTCAACATTTTTATGTTATATTCTTTTAGTAATCCAAGATATTATTATAATGCAACCATCATTTACATACAAGACTTTGCATTCAAATAATGATAACAAAATTACAAATAGAATTATAACTAAGAAAATTTATGAGCATATTTTTATAATTGATTAAAATTATCAAAATATTCGGTGACTGGTTCACAGACTTCACACAGGCTAATCCACTAAAGTTAGAAACATTACAAGTGTAGAAGAATTGTTCTTTATAGTGCGTAGAGTTGCATTAAGAAACGAATTTTCGTAAATCAACCCTTAAGGTATCGAAATGGAGTCCTTTGTATCTTTATCCTTACATAGTATAAAATAAAGTCTCCCAGCCGTGTCTGTCTGTCTGCCTGTTCGCGATAAACTCGAAAACTACTGCATCGATTTTCATACTGATTTAACCAATGGATAGAGTGGTTCTCGAGGAAGATTTTAGTATATAATTTGTCAAGTTTTTGTATACATTGGTCCTTACATATTATAAAAATGATTCATGAGGAAGGTATAGTTGTATAATTTATTGATGTATAGGTGTATAATTTATCAGTCCTTGACGAGAGAAAATATTATGTTACTTGGTTATAAGGGCGTTACAAAATTTTTGCGGGCGAAGCCGCGACGGGTAATGCTAGTGTACAATAAAGTCCTTTTGTATGCACAATTATATTCCTTGCATCGGTTAATTTGAAACTCAGTGTACGTAATATTTTTTAAAACAATAATAAAACACATATTTAAGAATATTTTAAAACATCCCTTTCTATATTTTATATCAAGATTTCGAATATTTTCAATTTTTATTTAAAAGAAATATTAAAAAGAATATATTAAAAAGAAAAAGCTTGATTTATTACCACATTACCAGTATTGTAGAAATCCTCAAGCTTGTCACCAAAACTGTGACAATGTATTCGAAGAGAGATGCATCAAGTGATGCAAGAGTGATGCAGCAAGTTTAGTAGGAACGGATACATCACTTTTTTCTAAAATTCTCTAAAAACAGCTTAAGACAATGGAATAGATTTTAGGGCGAGTCATTTTAACTCCAAAAAAACGATCTAGCTACGTTTATTAAAGAATAACATGTGGGTGTGGCTAAAATGCTTTTCCGGAAAAGAAGTGATCTATCGTTAATTGGACCGTTGCGTAGTGCAGATATGCCATTAAATAAATTAGCTTTAATCATCGGGTTTTCCATACCATATGGACGATACCATCAGATAAGGCACAGCAGTAATGCTTCATCGGAATCTAAAGCCACCAAAATAAACGACGATAAAATGGAAATCTTAAAATAATCTGGTGTAGATTTGGGGAAAGATTGATTTTCCTTCGGTTTGTTTTACGTAGCTTTCTAACGTACGTGAAAGTACACCCACGAGCCTGATGAAATGGTACCGTCCAATAAAAAAATTGTTTATCATCTAAAAAGCAATTCAATAATTACACTCCCCCGACGTCATGGGTAATAGCTATCACCTCATGATATATATATATATATATATATATATATATATATATATATATATATATATATATATATATATTTAAATAGCACAACTTTTTTTAACTTTATTTAAAATAGCACAAAGTTTATATTCAAAATCTATGCATTGGGAAAAAGCTATTCGTTTCTTTATTACTAAATGTTTCGAGTGTTTGCCAAATGTGAACACAAGTTAAATATGTTGCAGGGAGCATAAAATTAGAATCTAGATCATAAAAATTTCTTGCATACCCATTCTGCAACCAACGAGGGAGCAAAAAATTTGTCTTCCCCTCCAAATAATTTTTTATTGTTCAAGTTTTTCAAATAGTTGGTTACTGTCCAACCTTACGTTTTTACTTAAAAATTTGAAAGTTACAGATTTTCAAGTTTTACTGATTTTTAATAACAATCGCAAAAAGGAAGGTCCCAAACGAAATGAGTATAAAATATTTTCCACACATTTTGTGTATAAGTCCCGTGCCCATAGTATTTTTAATAACGATCTATATAGATTGAATTCTAAAATATTTTCTGAAATAGAAGTTTGGTAAAGGTGTTGATAAATATTAGAAAATAGTGGAAGCGGTGGGAAAAGAAATTTAGTTTTAAGTTAAAAATATAAAATTTTGGTTCAGTATAATTAATAACAAGTAGAAAACAATAAGGGCGCTCATATTTTAAATGTTTGCATCAAACTCATACTTAAGTGTCTTAAGCTGGTATTTATAATCACATAATGGTGACTCGGGAGAAAATATTTTATATTCTACTTTATAGTTTATTAAATAAAAGCTAGTTTTAAAAAAAGTATTTATATCTATTTGTTTACATGGTATGATATTTTATATCGTAAAATGTGTAATTTCTGTTCTGGTTGGTCGTTGTATCTTTGAATGATATTAAAAGCAAATTTGATTGTTGCAGCTATTTCCAGTCTTAAGATAAAAATGCACAAATTTATAATCTATGCTAGACTCTCAGAATCTAAGCATCTTGCCTTACCATGGTCGACATGGTTTCTTAAATTTTTTTAATGAAAATCAATAAAACTCAAGTAAATTTTGAATAAAATACAATTATTTAATTTTAGTTGAAAATTATACATTTAAATTTTAAAACTTATATAATAATACCTACTAAACCAAATACTTTAATTTTTACCTAAAATTAGTTAAAATGTTTAGTTATTGTCAACGAATAGTTTCTCTATCAAAATAATTAGTTTTTCAGGCATGTCTTACATATACTCAAAATATTATTGTAAATAAAGTTTTATCATCAAATTTTCTCATCGAATCACGTTTTGTTGATAACATATAACTGTTTGGTAAAACAAGACAATATTCAAAATCGAATAATTAGTTTTTAATTCATAATTACAATATTATAATATGAAAATACTAAATCGGTTGAAAAATCAACGGCACAGTCTCAACTTTATGACATAGGCTTTATATTCTTTTTCAGATATATACTTCACATCCATCATTTTCAATAATTTAGTAGATACACCTTACTTTAAAGACTAGTTGAGACTCAATCTACATACAATATTGAAATAAAAAACTAAAACACACTATTTTATTTTAGTTGGAAACTTATTAAAAATCAAAAACTACAAAAATTGAAAAATTGTTCCACGCTTTTTTGCTTTCTAGTGGATGGTCTGGTATTCTTTTTAAGCTTAAGAACTGATCATATCATACCACCAGGCCCACCAAAATTCAACGACGAGTTCATCTAGAGTGTACTAAATTATTTTATCAGAAGTACATACATTTGCAAACTGTCAAATCTATTCAATTTGTTTGTAGAATATAACATGTTAAAAACTCAAATCTCATGAGTTTCTTTGAGATTATAGTTACCTACCTACTTTTGGCAATCAAAATTTTAACTTCCTAATATTTATTTTGGAGGTAGGTGTCAACAGAAGACAGAGCACGGAGGATATTCAACAAAGCTATGTATATACGATATTCAATGTTTATATTACTAAAGTAGAAGAAAATAATAAACGCAAAGAAATTCGTAAAATAATGAAGGTATGTCGTAAAAAACTTTTATTCTCGAATCTAGTGTTTGAGTCCTTAATGTCAAATGGGTTTTAATTCTTGGATTTATAATATAAAATTGATAAATCAAACAGCTGGTTAATAAGTGACTCCAAATTTTGGGATTTAATAATTTTAAATTTTACTAAAATTTCTCTAAATAATAATCGAAAAATCACCCCTGTAGCTCTTTACGTTCAAAAGTTATTTCGGGGTCAAATATTGTCTAATATTTCGATAAGTAATATCACGGCAACGTACACAGGCAAAAATTCCTTAAATTCGGCCTGTCGCTTAAAACACACTGATTAACAGTATTATTCACGTTTTGCAGTGTTGTCGTCACTGACGACACATCGTCGTCAAGTGAAACAGTTATTGTAATACATACGGCGTCAAAATTCGCGCTATCATTTCAAAATTTTATAATTGATTTGTGCGTTATTTATTCGACTGTCAAAAAAATGTTTCCAATAAAAGTTGTTTGTATAGTTATAATGAACAACTATTGAAATGATAGCGTGACTTTTGACTCCAAATATACATTCATGCATTTTATGTCCGTCTGAGAAAATAATATTTATAGAAACATGAGACAGAATAAGATTTTTAGAAGCTTATTTATTCATAAAATAGAGTAGCCATAAAATAATAAACAGTAGCTTTGATCCAGAAAAAATCGAATATCTAGGTTCGGAACACAGTCCCTTCTTCAGAAATAAAAAAGCGTTGATGAATGATTTCATTTTTATTTCGGAAGAAGGTACTGTCTTCAAAAACTAGTCAAATAATGTGATTTTAATATTTCAAATATTCAAATATTTGTTTTATTTAATATTTATAATGGATTTTCTCTACACGACCCATTCAATATAAAACTATAAATATAATAAGGGGAATATAACTAAATTCATCAAATATTATTTTATATAAAGCCGTGTATATTATATGTTCAGCTTCGATAATATAGAAACATTCTGTATATATGTATATAAGTTACTTAAATTAAGGTGAACTCGATTTATGTTTATATAAAATTGAAGTTTCTAAAACGAAGATTCAGTTCAATTGGAGATACATAAACTCTGTTTCTGATTTAAATTTACTTATGAAATTCAATATTTACGATAATATTAATTTTACATGAAAACAATTTATTTTTGATTTTGCATAAAATATTCAAATTGAATGTAGGAGTAAAATAAAGAACAAGGCTGGCATTCTTATTCAATACGAACAATTGGTTGAATATTAATTTAAAATTAAGAATGCGCAATTTAATGTTTGTTTTATATACCCTAGTTTTGGTAAAAGGCGTTATTGACTATTCAATTGCATTATTGACTACTGCATAAGCAATCAATTGGGAAATTTGATATATATTCCCAACACACGAATATTACACCTGTCTGAATAAAAATAGAAATCTAAATCATGTTTAAAATGCTGTTTCTGTCTATTCAAATCAAACATTGATGTCAAATAATGTTTCTAATATTCAGACAATACGATAATATTTAGATACGTAGATACATCTTGGGGTCTAAAATGTATTGCACTTCGACTTCATGAACCATTGTGCTGCCCCTTCTACTTCAGTCCGACGAGATTCGCTTCTCCCATATGTTGGCAATAGCTAGGAGCTTGCTTATCAGATCTTCCTGAAGGTTCATATATTCGGGGTGAGATGCACCAAATATCCTGTATTTGCTATAGCCTAGAGGTTCGCAGTTAAAGATAATCTTCCTCCTCGCCACACAAACTGCACACAATGGACCCGTTATAGAGTCCCCTTGTGTGCAGATGCTTCCGCTAGAGATAATGCCCGGTAATGAATCCGGTAACCCTCTGCAATTCAGACATATATCTTAAATGTTAAATTAAGTAAAGCTAATCACTTCCGTTAGTATAACACAACCGAAAGGCAACTATACTAACAATAGAGGGGTAGACACAAAGTTTACACAAAACAAGTGAAAATAACAACTAACTGAGCTAATTGCTTAAATATATCCGGTATATACTGAGTTTATGAGAAGAAGTCTCGAAAAAAAATTCTTTATTTTTAAAAAACGAACATTTTATGTCTTTTAATCTCTTACGGTTTCAAGGATCGTTAGTTTTACCCATTTTGCCAAAAAATGATCCAATTTTGCCCATTCACGAACTTGACCTTACTTTTTAGCTCGATAACACTCACACACAAATTTATCGTTACCTTTTTTCGTTTTTGAGTTCTCGTGTCGACGGACGGATGGACAGACGGATTTGCGGAAATGGACTAATTGGGTCATTTTATGAACAACTATATCATAAAATTTTTTCTACGATCAAAATTTTCAACCGTTACAAAGTCGAAAGTCGGAAAACTTTTAAATGTGTTAATCGGACGTTAAAATGAACCTGATTTTCTTGCCGTTTAGTTCAAAATTACTCTAAAAAATTATTATTATTAAAATCGGGAAAACAAATTTTTCTTCGCATGTAATAAATTGGAGAAAATTTTTTGTCCGCGATTTTGATATAAAATTGTTTCAAGCTAATTCAAACCTAGCGAAACCGATAGTGTTAGTTAAAATACAATACGATTAACTGTTTTCAAGATATCAAATCCATAGTGCCAAAATTCAAAACTGTATGAATTGAGATAAGAAAATTTTGAAATATGTTGGTCGGATGTTACAATGAATCTGATTTTCGTACTTTTTGGACCAAAACCCTAGAAAATGATTTTTTATTAAAATCGATAATCCAATTTTTTTCGCAGTTTTTCTAAGTAATCGCAAAAGTTGGGGAAAAATTTTTTTTCTGATTTTGATAAAAACTTTGTTTCAAGCTAATTTGGAACTAGCAATAACGATGATGTTGGTTAAAACACAGCCCACAGTTCTTACATAAATACCCAATAGAGATAATAAAATCGAAATTGTTGTAATATAATTATGATTCTTTAACAGCGTTGGTTAAGGTTATATTTTTCTGATTCAATTCCGTTACAAAACACTTGTTATTTCTTTATCGAAAAAACCCAAATTACAACAGAAAGTAATATTATAAAAATAATAAATATTAATAATAAATCATTAATGGACTCACGACTTGAGTTCCAACACTTGAAATGCATATAAAATTCTTAATAATATGTCACAAATGCGAATTCGTTAATTGCTTTGTCAGCTAATTATAATTATGTATATATATATATATATATATATATATATATATATATATATATATATATATGTATATGTACATACATATATATATATATATATATGTACATATATATATATATATATATATATATATATTGGAAATATATTTATTCTTGTTTCGTATGTACATACCTGTATGAATCGGCATTTTCATACTTATTATTAACGAAGACTAAACAACGTTCTATCCTGACTAATTCACATACCGAAGACTCATTATTATTTTTGTCAGTATAAACACCTAATTACGATTCCTTGGTTAGATACATGCAAACTCAATCTTCCCATAAATGTCAAGGGAATAAAATAAATTATAAATCTGTCTTTATCTGCAGCTAATTTGAATTAATTTTAACCCGTCAAATAATTGTGTTGTTTTTTACGTAGGTGGATATACAGGGTGTTTCAGTACTTGCTTCAAAAACAAGTCTAAAAATTTAATATCATTCTTCCATGATAAATTTTCCTAAACCAAAAAAACCGCGAAAGTAAAATAAATTATCAGTCATTTTTTCAACTTTTTCATATTTACCTTTGAACAAATAGTACTAGCCGATCGCGATACATTTTTAAGATAAACAGTGGAGATCCTACACACATAAAAGTTGGTGACCTCTGGCATATAACATATAATGAATTCGTTATCTATCTATCATATATTGTAATTACGAACTTTAATGTCTAAATAGTATAGGTAAAAACAATGTTTTAAATAATATTCCAGAAAATTATTTAGTCATCAAAGTTAAGCATAGAAAACATTTAACTTGCACAATCGTTTTTTTCCTCTTGTCATTCGAAAATAATAAATTGATACAGAAAAGAAAATGGTATGATCAAAAAAAGGGCATGGTCGTATAGTCTATGTATAATATATTTTATTGGTGGTATATCACTTCATATAATAAATGATAATTTTATTCATGAAAAATAGATTCATGTAAAAAATAGAAAAATGATAATACGCTTTCTTCAAGATAGTTGATAGTCTTTCTTTTTTATCAGAAACTTTTAAATAGACAAACTCTTTTGTTAGACATGTTTTTGACTATAAAATTGATTAAAGTTGTGTATTTCAATTACCATAGATTTTCAAACACTTACCATAAATGATGGACATTCACAATTATTGCAAAAATTGTTTCAGTGGTAAATAACCAAACTGGATATTTTAGGTACTTCAATATATGTACCTTGAAACAAGAATTTGGAATCTACGGTAAGAGACCGAATGCAAACATAAGCCTCAACTTGGGGAAATATGCCACAGTCTTCCAAGCAGAAGTCTTCGCCATACATAAACCAGAACGTATGTCTTCTGTATATATTCGGACAGTAAAGCTGCTTTAAAAGCCTTGTCTGGAAATGAGGTCACCTCAAGGATAGTCAAGGAATGTCTGGAGGAACTTCTGAAACTGGCAAAACGGAACAATGTTAAATTGATCTGGGTGCCGAGTCACAGTGGTTTCGAAGGAAACGAAAAAGCAGATACCTTAGCAAAGAAGGGAGTCGGAATCCCTTTCATAGAGCCAGAGCCTATTTTAGAAATTCCAAGGACTGCATGTAAACAGGTGATCTACGAGTGGTCAAATGCTAAACACCATGATCACTGGGAAAAAGTACTGCGGCAAGAGATCCAGAAGGTACTGCTTCAGAGTGCAACAAAGAGGTTATCTCTCGATGCACT
Organism: Nineta flava; assembly: GCA_963920215.1. Lineage (NCBI taxonomy): Eukaryota > Metazoa > Arthropoda > Insecta > Neuroptera > Chrysopidae > Nineta > Nineta flava. The sequence goes on along the minus strand of OY986041.1, from coordinate 68,362,975 downwards.
GAGGCTGAACAGAATACAACTGCGGAGGGTTACCTTATTCATTACCGGGCATTATCCCCTACGGAAGCATCTGTACACAATAGGACTCCATAACGGGTACATTATGTGCAGATTATGTGGCGAGGAGGAAGAAACATCCAGCCACATTATCTTTGATTGCGAACCTCTGGGTTACAGCAGATACAGGATATTCGGTGCAAACTCTAGGCTATTGCCAACATATGGGAGAAGTGAGTTTCGTCGGACTGAGGTAGAAGGGGGAGCTCAATGGACCATAAGTGTCGAAGTGGAAGTGTAATAGTTTTTACCCCGATATTAATCTATCAATCAACAAACAGAGAGTTATATTTTGTTTTGAAGCTGGAGCCTTTTTCTGATTTCAACTGCTCATAAAGAAATTTTTGATAAGTTATACTGATAAGTTTCTCATATCAGTATATTTATATAACGTTTTCGTGATGATCTTGCAATGAAACAAAACCAAATTATTCTATATACCTAATCATAAGCCTAATTTGTAACATTTTTTTGACATCAAATGCTTGATATGAAAAATCATACACATCTAGGGATGGGGATCGAACCCACGACCTCTGGCATTCCAGACCAATGCTCTACCAACTGAGCTACCTTAGATGTTATGGTAGTTCTATGCATATGATCTTTCACTATCATTTCTGATGCCATTGAATTATTAATTTTGTTTTATTTACTATTAACATATTTTCAAATTGTTTTTTGTAAACTAGCGTCTATTTATTTCCATTGTTAGTATGGTTGCCTTTCGGTTATATTATACCAACGGAAGCGACTAGCGTTTACTAACTTTGACATTTAAGTAATATGTCTGAACATTGATAACATTTTTTTGACATCAAATGCTTGATATGAAAAATCATACACATCTAGGGATGGGGATCGAACCCACGACCTCTGGCATTCCAGACCAATGCTCTACCAACTGAGCTACCTTAGATGTTATGGTAGTTCTATGCATATGATCTTTCACTATCATTTCTGATGCCATTGAATTATTAATTTTGTTTTATTTACTATTAACATATTTTCAAATTGTTTTTTGTAAACTAGCGTCTATTTATTTCCATTGTTAGTATGGTTGCCTTTCGGTTATATTATACCAACGGAAGCGACTAGCGTTTACTAACTTTGACATTTAAGTAATATGTCTGAACATTGATAACATTTTTTTGACATCAAATGCTTGATATGAAAAATCATACACATCTAATTTGTAAGTTTATGGTTGCATATAAAATAATACACACTACTATATATCATTATGTATTTCTGTATGCTCTTCATAGATTGATGACTTTTTTTGTTATTTAGAAGAATATGTCAAGATGTCTTTCTGTAGCAGGTTTTATTTATCAGTGAAATATATATTTACTTTTACAATACTTCACATTAAAATTTTAAAAGGCTATGAATCTTCTTGAATTTTTTTTTATTAGATATTGTAGAACAAACATATCAAAGGAAAAATTATATGTGATTGCATAAAATATTGTTAAGTATTTTCTTTGTTACGTTCATTTTATTTATCCTGTCATTGTTCAAATGACTTTCAATTATTATGAATAATATTCATAAAACAGCTTTAAAGTGCCAGGACTGTAAAGTGCCAGAGTAAGTGTCTTAGCTATTATATACAAACTAAGCTGACTGGACTACTGTTTTGACAACGATACATATATTTTATGCGATACTAATAGATTTATATTAATCCTGACTGGATACTAAACATGTTTTTATACGCAATGTTGTCTACTAAAAATTAATGGATCACCAGTTTGGTCATCCATTTGACTAATTTTGGGATTAGAAGTTTAGTGATCGTGGATCGTTAAATAAAAATTATTGTGTATTTGATTATTATTGAATCAGGACTTCGAAGTTATGCCCTTATTCGTTGAAGAATCTATTCAGACTATATTTTAAAAACTAAATTAAAAAATCTCCTGATATTCCAACAATATATTTATTTCATAAGATTCTGCTTGTAATATTTGGGTCAAAAATGTATTTTGTTTTATTGCTTACAGTAAACACATATGTATCAAATATATCCTTTTAAGTAAACCGAATGTGTTTACCAAATGTTAAATATCCTCTTATCATTTACCTCCATTACTATAAGATCCATTATCATAATAAAAGAACAATTTTTGCTAAGAATTTGTTACAAAATTCAAGTATAAATTTATAATTATTTCGCAAGTTGGTTAATTTGATAATGAATAAACATTTTCACATAAATTCGCATTGAAATTTTATAAGATGTATAAATTGTACAATTGATATATCCTAGGCCTTATTTCTATTTTGAGTGAAACATCTAATTATGGGTCTCGCAATTTCTATACTATTAACGGCAATTCAAGATTCTAATTGAGCTATCAAAAAAGGTATAATTATGATGAATCACATTATGAATGCTTAATATTTCCCTTGTTTTTTGGAAAATATCGCAATTTATCATTATCGGCATACTCAATATGACACTAAATTTAGGTATCCAAAATATCAAAATCTATCAAAATCGTATGGAATTATGGATTAAAATTAGAAATTTTGGAAGAAATTTTGAAATTTTCTATAATGATATCTAAGTTATGCAATAATTGAAGACCCTCATCTAAACAGCTACATTCAACTGCAATCTATTTGAAACTGTAAGTCACATTCTAAGCATATATATTACTGAATATATACGGGAGTGTAAATAAATATAAACGAATTAAACTTACCCTAAAACAAATGATAATTACGGGAAGGCTCTGGGGCAAAACCTAGGCACAATTGAATTTCTCAGAAATTTAAAAGATGAATGGCGGAAAAATATCTTCACTTTATACCAATTTATTACAGACATTACCAAAAGTATTTGAAAAATTATTATTTTTTTAATTAGAAAATATATTGTAAGAAACCCATATTATTCTCGACCACCAAATCGTGAAAAGCATTCCACCATAGAACAAGAAAACCGAATTGCACATAGATAGTACATAATAATAAGTAATTATCAAAAGTTTCCAAAAAATGAAATGTTGTACAGTTGTTGTTTTATAAAGTTTAACAACTTGGCTTCAGTAATTATTCGATATTTTTAAAACACCGAGATTTTTATCACATGGCAGCCTTCTCAGTACTTACAATCCTATATTTGATTTATACTGCAGATATATCAGATGACGAAACAAATAGCAACGTTTGCAAATAAAACTGCCATTATAACCATAGACGATTAAAAAATTAACTTAGACAAAATTAAAACAAGGTTGATCAAAATATAAAATATTAATATCAATTTGGAAACTAATCGAATCATCATTTCTCTGAACTGACTGTACTAGCTGTAATAGTTTCTAGCTTAAACAAGTCACAATATCAGATTTCTTTTGCTCTAAAACAAGGAAATTAATCTATCTTCAAATTTTAACATCTAGTTGATATTTTACAATACGATACACTTATTTGCCACGATTGTTTTTTATCTGTTTAAGTGTATTTTGTTTTTTGATATATGTTTCATATAATAAAAAATACCCATAAAATGTACGTTTTTATGTAATCTAAAATAGCTTTATTAAAAATAATGTACAATTGTTATAACGTTTATTGTGCAAATATTAATAAATAAATTCGATCAAACATGAATTACTTACTTATTCAACGATCATATAAAAAATGTAAACAAACATGTATTTTACATTAATAGATTCTAAATAAAGCGATGATAGCAGCGTTTCTAGTTATCAAAAAATAAAAATGTTGAAATAAATACTTTGGTTTTTACGCTTAATAATATAAAACAAAAACAAAAATTAATAAAAAAATTGCCATCTAAATAAAACAAATGTAAATTTTTATTTCCCCCTTGAGATCAGTTAATAGAACATTTTTGCTCTCACGCAAGATAAAATAAAATATCCTACTCTGTATATTAAATACAGAGTTACATTTACACCTATGTATTTTTTTTGGTATAAAATATACCGAATCGATGTAATTTTGGATCTTATTTCTCACTTGACAATTGATTTGTATCACCAGCCTCGAGTGACTAATTACTGTGTCAAGCACATTTCCTATTATTTAATCACGACCTATATACTGAGATCAAGTAACCTTTTGTGCTCGGTGGAAATTTATTTAGAATCATTACGAGCGGGCTATGAGTGGCTCACGAGCCTCTTAGCCCCCAAGTATGTACATATGTACAATGGGTGATCTTTATTTCCATAAGCCCAATGAGTTGATAGTGAGGTGTGAACCTTTGTCAAATAATATTATATTTTATTACTTTTATGGCTTAAAGGTTATAAAATATTAAAATATATCTATATATATATATATATATATATATATATATATATATATATAAATCGATATGTTCCCTATGGACTCCAGAACCGATGGACCGATTTCGATGAAATTTACAAGCAATCTTCAGATTAGCGCAGCGGGTGATTCTGTGAATTTAGTAGCGATTGGGAAAAAAAATTTTGTTTTTTGGCAATTTTGTGTCATATTTTCAATTTTGTGTCATCTGGCTATAGATAATTAGTGCTACCCGTGCAAAGCAGGGGCGGGTAGCTAGTATATTATAAGTAATAACTTACTATAAACTCATTGGGCTTTTGGAAATAAAGACCACCAAAAAGAAAAATAAAACCATGGGCGGCCGTTTTTTGCAAGTGCTTAGATTTCCCATTGTGCCTTAGAATTTATAAAATTCAACTTGTTGCAGCGGTTTGAACAATAATATGTACCTATTGAAAATTTTATTTTTATCATCTAGATGAAAATTTCAAATGTAGATACATCACCTTAAAATTGTAAGTAGATTGTCAATTTTTAACACTTTTATAAACCATTTTATGTCAAATATATACCTTAATGATAACTATATATATATATATATATATATATATATATATGATAATTATATAATTATAGAAAAACAATAGATTTTTGGTATTTGCTCAATATTTAGTACATTTGCTATGAATCAAGTTTGTATATAAAGAATGTTGTATGCCGTATGGTACGGTATTATTTGTATTATATTTATGTTATGTTTTTACGATCATAAACTGTTTTAAAGAATCCTTTTTTAAAATATATTTCTAGATATAAAAAGGCAATATTTCACATAGAATAGAGCTATTATTATTGGTGATAAATTTTCTATATTATAATTGCTTTTTATTTTTCAATTATAAACATAGATTTATTAGATTCCTTTCTTTTATTAGTTATAAATAACTTTTGCTGTTCAAAAGATGTTGAACAATTATTGTACTACCGTCATCAAGAGATTATGGTCCGAAAATTATGTAGGGCACAAGTTGTTAGAATTTTTAAAAGGGACAACAAACCCAAATCAATTTTTGTTTTCGAAATAGTATGAATTTTAATAAATGTAAAATTTGTGAGTTTCTATAGATACTGTGTTTATTCAATAGAAGTAATGCTAGCAAAGATAATATAGATTTAGGTAAAATTAATCCTATTTTCTAGATCAATGATTTGTGTTATTTAAATACATATTTTGACCATGTGTCATCTTCAGTATGAATTAGTTAATCGTAATTATTCTCCGAAGGTATACGTTGCTCATTACAAAAACAAAAAATTCCCATAATTTATATTTAGGTACAATTACAATCCCGTATTTACTATTACAATCTTTTCACATATTGCAGATAATCAAAAGCTCATATCCAAATGAATTTATTCAACTGATATTTTGACTGTAATTGTATTTTTTCTAACTATTTTAACGTTTATAAAAACTAGTGATGCCGTGAGACGAGGCGAGGCGAGTAGAATGTCTATTCTATTTTATTGACTTGTAAAAGTTATCTATCGTCTCTCTTGGGCGCGTTTTTATAGTTGAAGATTTTCTTGAAAAAACATAATTTAAAAAACATCAACAATTAAATATAACTTTAAAATCTTTTTTTTATTCATATAAACTGCATATTTTTCAAATTTATTTCATTTTTTTTATATTTTAAAAATAAAACAATAAAGTCTATAGAAAAAAGTTATTCCCATCCAAAATTATTTACTATTTTGTGATTAGTAACTACATTTTTACAAATTAAAAATCTATAGAGATTGAAAGAGCGTAATTTTGTCTATCTCACAAATATTTATCGAAAATTAGGATTCTAATTTTCGTCTCGCCTCTGGCTAACTCATTCACGTCTCGTCTTTTGCGGCATCACTTATAACAACACACGATATTAAGTTTTTTGTGTCAACTTCTTAAAAGAAACTCTTAAATTTCAATTGCGGAAATAATTATATTTTCTTTCATATTTATATCATAGTTTTATCAAGAGTGTTATTAAGACAAAGATTTTAGTATTAATTATCCAGAGTTACCTTATAAACAGAAATATTTATTTTGGGTTATTTATTTAGGTAGTGTTTGGAGAATTCTTTTTTCATAAAGTTTTGTGTAGTATTTTTTTTAATTTCCCGAAGGCAACTTTTTATTTCGGTATCGCATAGTACCTACGTACAATATTATTACATTTTCTTCACAAATTATGTAATTCTTACTTAATTTGATATAATTATTATTATGTAAATCATCAAAGAGTGAGATCGTTGATTTTTGTCTGCATCAAAGAATACATGTGTCAGAACACTCATTTTTGGCGTATGAAACCAATTTTTCATCTTGAGCCACACTCAATTTTGGCTTATGTGAGCAACTTTTTCATAAATTGCTCATACTTAAATCATTTTATTTGTGAAAAATAAGAATTTAAAAGTTTATGTACACTTAGCCACAAAAGTTGATGCCATTTTTTAGCAAAATTCCTCCGAAGGAAATGCAGCAATTGTTTTTGTATATATATATATATATATATATATATATATATATATATATATATGTATCAATTCGATATACATATATATATGAAAAGTGTATATATGTAATGTAAGTTTATGTCTTATTTATTCGGTGTTGTTACTATATTTCTAATGAACAAGTTTTATCCGAAGCATTTTTTCGAACACCGAATCAATAAGGCACAAACCAATTGAAAAAATTTAAATAAAGACATCAACTTTTGTGGTCTACGATACGTCAATACAGTTCTGCATCGTCGACATATCAAAAATTAGAAAATTTATTTACATGACTTAAATAATTGTGAAAAAAATTAAAAAGTGTGAATATTTTTCTTGTCTACTTATTATTTTACTTGCTTTATTGTCTGTTTGTCTGCTACAAATCTTGCAATTAACACACGTGTATAAGCCCCATGATAATGCAATATAGTATCATAGATGAAATAACTCAAATATTATTTTATCTATGATAGTATACTGTCTGTTTAGTTTACATCTTCGTATAATAGATCTCCCACGAGTATGAGAGAGTAAATATGTATACATTAAGCAATGTGTATGAGAAGGAGGTCTTATAGGTTTGATAAACAAGCATATTTTTCAAAATAGTGAATAATATTCATAACGAGTATGAGAGAGTACATATGTATACATTAAGCAATGTGTATGAGAAGGAGGTCTTATAGGTTTGAGTGGTTGGTGACCACTCGAACAGTTATGAAAAATATGCTTGTTTATCAAACCTATAAGACCTCCTTCTCATCCACATTGCTTAATGTATACATATGTACTCTCTCATACTCGTGGGAGATCTACTATACGAAGATGTAAACTAAACATAGTGTATATATAAAATCGATCTAAATTCAATAAGGTCCATTTCCACAGCACCCCCACCATCAAATTTCGAGTTGAAACTGATGTCAATCGTTTGTCACCTCGTTAGAACCTGATTGTACCTCAAGCCCGTCGTTTAACGCTATATTGATATCGGTTTCAACTCGAAATTCGAAGGTGGGGATGCTGGCATTTCCACAAAACCCCCAAATGTAAATAGTGATAATTCGAATACCATTGAGGTACAAACGACGGGATTTGAGGTACAATCAGGTACTAACTCGAAAGGTACAGGTACAAACAATTGAAATCGGTTTCAACTCGAAATTCGATGGTGGGGGTGCTGTGGAAATGGTCCTAATTCAATAAGTTGATCGTTTACATCTAGTTGGAGAAAAAAACCAAATCTTCGCCACGTAGAATAATATTAAAATATTCGTTAAGAAAAACTTATATTTAAATCCTAACTTATATAAATTTAAGCGTATATTTAAAAATATGTACTAAATAAAAAGTGAAAAATTATTAACACCACTCCTTGCATAGAAATAAAATTGAACGTCACAAATTCAACTGAAAATTTTCGGTTCATTCATCTTAACATTCATTTATTCATTCATCCAGAAACAAGCTTTGGGGCGTTTAACTTAAAAAGTATTTTTAATTAATTTTTTTTTAAACTATTTTTATATAAAAATTTCTAAACAATACAGGGATAATATTATACATCAATTTCCATATGAAATAACTAATGCATACATTTCAATAACTAACGTATTTCAAAAACTAACATATTTTGTAAATAGTTAAATAGAAAACTTTTATAATTTATTCATAAAATAATAATACGTATATGTAAATGACAACGCTAGAGTACTATGTGTTTAATTACATATTTCTGTACACTAGAATATTTAAGTTGATGCTCTCTCTCTCTCTTCATATATTGTTTGTACAGTCGTTTGGTGCTCAAAACGGAGGCCACATGGAAATTTTTCCGGGAGTTTTGAAAATTGGTATTTTTAAAGATTTCAACGTGCTCTTTTCGAAGTTTTACTTTTCTACCTCGTATCTATGCTGCTTACGCCGCCATAATAAAAATGACGCCCAAAAACAGTTTTTTGATACCTCCGACTCAATTATACCCTGTATATGTAAATATACAAGGTATATAAGTTTGATCAGGACTTTGGAACGCTTAAAAATATTGAAGGCATGAATGTTTGGCATATATGTTCATAAAATTGCCTAATTCGGCTATTCCCGCATATCCGTCTGTCTGTGCTTCTATCTGCCCGTCTGTCTGTTTGTCTTTGGACACGATAACTCGAGAACGAAAAGAGATAACGAGCTGAAATTTTTTTATGTGTTCTAGAGCAAAAAAGTAAGGTCAAGTTAATGAGCAAAATCGGACCATGTTTGTGCAAAATGGATGAAACTGCCTATCTTCGAAATCGTAAGAGATATAACAAAAATTTTATAACAAAAAATCTTCTTTATTTTAAAATAAGCAGCTATTGTGGAAAAATTTTTCCATAAACTCAGTCTATACTAGGTATTCAAACAATGAACTCAGTTAGTTGTTACATTACTTGTTTTACGATGAAAATAGTTATGTAATAAATTAACTAGAGAAAATTTCCTATAATTTATGTATTGATTTGATTTTATTAAATGAATACTTTTAGCGTAAAAATGTCGAAAACCAGCACACATCTATACTATCACGTGTATTTCGTAGATTAACGAAAAATATTACACTACGCGTTGAAAAACCGGCCTACTATGGCCTATACCATCCGTAGATATGAAGGAGCGTGCCCCCTTGGCTTTGGAGGCTCTTCTACGGAACATCTGCCGACAGAGCTCAAACATTCTGTCTAAATCATCAGTACGAGTCTATTGTTTTACAGTGTCGTTCGCAGTTTCAGAGCCATGGCTTCTATGCAAAAGAGCTGTTTTATTTGTGACAATCCATGGTGAACAAATAAGGTGATTGAGGTGATAGAAAAAGAATTGGACACTGTTTACACACTTTTTGATACTTTGAAATTTTGTGTATGTGTGTGCTCTGGTGCTAACACATACACGCATTTACGCACACGCACACACAAATATTTCGAAAATCGGTTCGTGCGTTTAGCCGAGTTTTTAGTTTTGAAATTTACCACAGCAATAACTGTTTAATTTTTATACCCGTTACATATATAATGTATAAAAGAGTAAAAGTTTAGTCCCAAGCTTGTAACGGTTGGAAATATTGATCGCAGAACAAAAATTTTGGTATAGATGTTCATAAAATGACCAAATTAGTATCTTTTTTGACATATCCGTTTTGGCCAACCGTTCGTCTGTCAGTATAAACAAAATAACTACAAAACGAAAAGAGATAACAAGATGAAATTTTGTGTATGTGTTCAAAATGAGCTAGAGCTAAAAAGTGGATTCAGGTTTGTGAATGAGCAAAATCAGTCAATGCATTCCCCGCCAGGAACCGTAAAATTTGAAACCATCCTTTGAAACCGTAAAAAATATTTTCGACACATATTTGCTATATAATAATAGGGTTTTATCTCCGTTTCACACATTAATAATGAACTCAGTATATACAGTGTATTTAAGCAATTAAATCAGTTAGATGTTATTCTTACTTGTTAAATCGTATTTTATTTTTGTCGCATATTATTAAACAAAAAAAGATGAATGTCAAATGAACTCAACTGAGCTATACATATTTTTCTATATTTGTTATATATAGTCATCGTATGCTTTGACTAAGTCGACTCAATCGATTTTCAAAGCCTAACAGCAATGCATTCAACCATGAAATGAAACTACGAGTATATATATATATACACCTACGCTTTACATAGAAATAGCTAATCAAGCGTTTCAACCAACATATAAACAAAATTCAAAGCTGGTACATCAGAAACCAATATATTTAATTTACTATTTTATTCAAAATAATACAAAAATTAGTTTTTTCTCAATGAATTTTCTTTTTTAACCGACTTTGAAAAAAACTTGTGTTCTGTGTTTCACTAGTATGTTTGTATTTTTGTAGGAAAGCGACTTTTTCAGAAACAACAAGACGGATTTTTATGATTCTTTCCCTAAATACTTATGGGAAGGTTTTAGTGTATTAACCAACTTCAAAAAAATAAGGTTCTCTGTTTCTCTAGTATGTTTGTATGTGCGCAATTTTTCTGTTTATTTCATTTCTATAGAAACATACACAGACTTGATTTGATATACAGATAAAAACGAAATAACAAAATCTATATAAAGACGTTATGTATTAAATTCATCAGGTGTTTTGGGGCAGCTGCCGCTAAAAATCAATTTTTGGCCCAAGGATTTTTGTATGTATATGTATGTATATTTGTGTATGTGTGTGTGAGTGTGTGTGTGCGTGTGTGCATGGAACATTAAAATTTTATAGTTAAACTTTTTAATCACTAGAGCGTGCAAAAGTGGCTTATTGCCTACTGATTTACCTTCGGATATTTTATCGAAAGAATCTGAGGGTAATCTGTTATAAGACAATAGACCTGGCGTCTATTTCGATGCAATCTTATATGTAACTTTAGATGTAAGAATAAGGTGATTGGTTTACTTCCTTGTGATTGGTTTACTGTGATCATGTAACTGAAGTGGTTGACAAAGAAAGAAATGTTTAGCAAGACGAGAGTTATAAGCTATTAACAAAACATGCGATTGATATATTTCTGCATATAGAAAGAGATGTAAGTATCGTTATATCACATACATTTATTGCGATTGGAAACTTTCACGTGTAAAAACGGGCTATGGAATTATTATCTATATAGTCAAAATAATGTTCTTGTGTATGCCTTTGTTTTAATTCCTTTTATAACACTGTAAAATCAACATAATTGAAAAACAACCATTTCGAACAATCTATAAAAAAATACGAAGTTATATCAAGGTACAGGTTATATTCGACCAATTTTTTCCGGTTTTAGTTTTTATCTTTCTTTTTACTATAGATAATATTGACAAAATGTTGAGAACAAACGTTATTAAATCAATGTTCCCCAAAAAAGCGGTTTTCAAAATGGGTGTAGGACTCCGCCGATGAAACATTTATATTTTCTGTTGCGACAGTTTTAAACTTTCTAACAACCCTTTTACAAGCTTCTAATAAAAAAAACGTGCGTAAACGTGAATTCAATATGGAAATGTACTGTAATTGTTTACATGTAGTTGAAGTGCATATAAATAGGGGGGCCTTGAATTAATTATTTGATGTTAAAGTTGGAGCTTTAATGCATTGCTCTTAGGAGAAACCCATATTTTTACACATTTTTTGACATATTTTGATCATTTTCACTTGGAATAAAATAAGACGAATAAAAAAAAACTACGCAATAAAAAACCGAAACATTAATAAAAAGATTGATCCAATAAAATTCCGATATGACGGGCCTAAAAAAATGTATTTAAGAAAAGAACTGAGATTTCGGGTGAATTTAATTTCTGTCGGCGGTAGCTTAATTACCCGAAATCTCAGTTTTTTTTCTTAAATATCTTTTTTGTTAAGCCTGGTATGACGGGTCTAAAATTAAATTTTAATTTTAACTTACGACAAAAATTAATAAACAATATTGAAGACTTTTATGAATGTACTATATAAGATTTTGAAAAATTTTATAAATGGACTATATTTACTGCTCGTATATCCTTAATATAAGTCAACGCAGGTCGGATGCGTATCGAATTTTTTGTTGACAACTTTACACTTGAAACATGAATAAAAATATAATTGATAAATAGAAATATCTAAAGTAACATATTATTATATATTAAGTAACAACATACATTGTAACTTGCAATAAATACTCTACAAATGTTAAATTGCATTACATATTTCATTTTGATTATAACAGAATTACATTAACATCACATTTGTTGAAATTGTTTGTAATTTTAACTAGAATATATTTTACTATGTAAAACATTTCAAGTGCTGTGTAAAACGAGTCGATATGATTTTGGTTCGACGAAATGGCGTCTATGTATCCATTGTTTAATTCCTGATTTTCATTTGCTTGAAAACTATTCTGTATTAGGAGCCATTCAAAAATAGCGTAGTCGATTTTTTTCAAATAAATTACGCATGTAAATAAAAACCCAATCGCAGAAAACAAAACACTGTACCGCACGCTACTCTCGAAACTGGAGTATTCGCGGTCCTCTTAAACTAAAATTAATAATACAGCGACATCAATAGATAGTCAGAAATCATATGCATTTCACCACCATAGCATTTCGTAGCTCAGAGTCAGAGCATTGATCTAGAATGCCAGAGGTCGTGGTTTTGATACCCAAGCTAGTTGTGTATTACTTTTCATTTCAAGCATTTGATGCCAAAAAATGTTATCAATGTTCAGACATATTACTTAAATGTCAAATTAAGTAAATGCTAGTTAATTCCACTGGTATAGGTAAGACAACCATACTAATAATGGGTAGATTGATGCAAGTTTACAGGACAATTAACGAACTGATATACCTAGTTAAATAAAATTCCGGTAGTTTACCACATATTTCACTTTAATCTTTTTGAATTGAATTTTTTAATCTTGTTGTCATTTTAATCGTACCATTATCTCTCAAAACCGACTTTGGAATTTAGAGATGTCCTATGTTTCGACAGTCATCCCTTTATGATTTGAACTGTTATGACTGCTAGCCTCTGAACTAATAATCAGACATAGATTTTTAAATATTGTAATATCAGGTTTTAATAAAGTCTTTACCCCTTATGCCCGGAATATACGAGGCTAGTTTTTCAAGCAAGGATAGCAAGCTAGGTTTTGCCACCTTGCTAGCTTTCTATCCTAGCTTGGTACAAGCTAGAATGGTTTACATGATAGTAGGAAATTTTAAGCCAGTATCATTACTATCGCGAGACTGTGTATGAATAAAACCGCATGACCACTGTACACTAGCTTATCATGTACTAGCTTTACCGTCCACACGAAGATAGTAAGCAAAGTCAAGATAGTAAATTCTGTGATGGGGGTACTACTAGCTTGCTAGTTGCTGAAAAAATAGGATGCCGTCCTACTCAAGTTTCTTGGTTTCTCAAGCTAGCTTACTAGCTTCTTCACTAGCTTGCTAGCTTAAAAACGAAGATAGTTCTGTCTACTCGAACCTAAAATTACTGGCTTAATAGCACTGGCTTGCTATCCTAGCTTGAAAAACTAGCCTCGTGTATTCCGGGCATTATAGATACTGACTAGATACTCTCATACTAAAATATTTTTTCAAATTAAATTTTTAAAACTGAATGATCACATATTGCTTGAAATATCAGAATATGCTCTCCCATTATAATTGCAACATATTCATAAATGTGAAAGTGCTGGTGTCCTTTTGGCACTTAAGGAATTGTTCATATAACTTTCATAAATTCATTTCAACACTATTTTATGCTAAATACGTTGTGAACTAAATTATTCCGTTTGTGTATGTATAGAATTAATATAATGTAATATAAATTGGAAAATTTAACTATTTCCAAAAAAAAGGGCACTAATAAGGGCAAAAAATAATCTATATTTCCAAAAAAAAAAAAAAACTAAAATACACGCTTTTATAATTAGATAACAAACTAAAAAACCAAAAAATTATTAAAGAGAATGTCAAAATAGCAAAGAGTGTCGTTAAAAAAAAAAAACTTTAAGATTAGTGTGCTGGTTTAGTTACAACAAAATGCACCAAACACATTTACCTATTTAATTATTTTTCCGTTTTTAATTAATGTGTTACAAAATGTAACACATAAAAACTTTTCACACTTTTTAATGTTTAACTATAATTTTTTTAACTTCCAAGGTACCAACATCTAGATGAAGATTATGAAGTATAATATATAATATTTGCTGCATTTGTTAGAAAGCGTTTAACTTCTGAACGACTTGAATTATTAAAGTCAAAACGTCGGTTTATAGCTATACAAGATCGGGGGCAAATGTGGGACAAATTGTTAACAAATTATTTAATTTGGTGGAGGTTCTGGAAAGCAAAATAACATTAGCGGAAACGCCGGGAAAAAAATAGAATAATTCAGTACAAAATATCGACTCCAAAAGTGACTATCAAACTTTTATTATCAAACATTAACGTGAAACGTTACTTAATCCGGAGCGTTGCTATAAATCCTATATAATTAATTAACGCGTTGAGGCATTGCAACGCATGAAGTGTGCAGAAAAAATATCCACGATCAACGCCAGGAAATTCAGCTAGTAAATTATAAAGTTGTATACGAACGAATTGGTTGTATTAAATTATAAAGTTGTATTAAAACTCGCCCCAATATCTATATCAGTTTTTGTATTATAAATACGTATTTCGACTAGAAAGCAGTCATCAACAGTTTGGTCGTAATTTACTCTTTGACAATTAGAAATAGATAGAAAATTGAATTCGATTTCCTATCTATTTCTAATTGTCAAAGAGTAAATTACGATTAACTAATTTATACTGATGATGACTGCTTTGTAGTCGAAATGCGTATTCATAATACAAGAACTGATCTAGGCGAATTTGAAATTTAATTTAAAAAATCTAGAGTTCTCATTAATTATCATTTGCTAATCTAATATTTAACTAATGTATTGCCTAAATACATTTTGATATCTAAAATTTTTATTCTGATTATAGAAACTACATAGCTTCTTTATTAGGCGTAAGTACACTATGCTTAATACATCAAATCTGAAAATTTCACAGGCTAAAATCCAATTCGGTCCTTCTTTAATACAAACGTTATATGAACAAGGAAAAGTACAAACAGAGTAAAATAAATCATTCAGAAAGTCAAATGTATCATCCACTTATTTTTATTTAAATCAAAATTACAACATATATATAAACATGCATATTCAAATATAAATGTTTCAAATTTACATTTTTATAATAGCAAACTATATGTTCGACTAACAAAAACACAAATCAACCCCCAAGTTGTCAAATACGTATCCATATTTTAACATGTACTCGTGGCCACAAAAGTAGCGTTACTTTTTCAAAATTTTTTGATTTGTGCCTTACTCATTCAGTTTTCGAGACAATGTTTAGGATAAAAATTGATCATTATAAATATACTAACAGCTTGCATTTGAAACATTTACCCAAAAACCGAATGAATAAGGCACAAATCAACTATATTTTAAAAAATGACATTAACTTTTGTGGCCAAGTGTACATACATTATAAAGTGTTGTGTATTTTGAAACCAACAAGATATCCAACAATAATTTTAATCAGAATGTTTTTGTAATTTTCCATTCTACAATCTGAGGCCAGTATTACACTGCAAAAGATTATTGTCAAAGACCTTTTTAAAAATATTTTATTGCATTTTTTTATAATAGTTCATATACCATATTTGACAAAGAACTACTACTTGTCCTATTACACTCTTTAAAATTTGTCATCATAGTTGTTTGGTTTTTTTGAGCTAGTCAGCGAAAGCATGAGAGATACACTTCAAATCTTTTATAAAAGTTGATCCTTTACATTATCACACATCTCGTACAAAGAACTTTGATAATAGATGTTGTATAAAATAATTGACAATGTAATACCAGCCTTGCAGAACAATACAATTCTCACTCCATAATATTTGGATTTTATTGAATGTGAAAGTGTGTCTGTTTTTTTCTATCTATTTTGTTATTACTCAAGATCTGTTTTATGTATTTTAGCTAGTAGTTTTTCCACCTTCTTCGTGATACTGTTCCAGTATGAAGAATCGAACACGTTTTTTATTTCTATGATCACACAATAGAGTTTATTGTCATTTGATGCTTTCAACATTTGTCAGCAATCGCCTTTCGCACTGTTGCGTCAACGAAAGCTTTAGCCTCTGATATTGATTGTGGATTGATAAAGAACCAAAACGTTTGTTAACTTAGTAATAATCGCCAAGTATTATCTATTTTCCGACAACATAATTTATTAGTTAGTTGTAGAAAAATATCTTCTTCTCGTTATGATACACGAGCAAAACCACAACCAACAATTGTTTTCTTTGACTGATCACAGTGGCGGATTTACCGGGTAGACAAAATAGGCAGCAGCTTAGAGCGACCGATGTTCAAGGGCGGCCAACTTTGGACATTTACTAGATTAAACGCTGCTTGGATCATCCAATACTAGAATTTTTCTTACCTTATTCACTTACCTTATCTTAAACCTTATATACCTTATATATTTATTTACAGAAAACCTATACGTTCAGAAAACTAGATGAGTAAAGTCAAGTAATTTCATGGGAGCGTTTTTAACGCCAGCGTCGTGCATCGATGGTCTACACTCTAGTACCAGCCTTTGTCTTGGAAATTACATCATTTTTCTAAATTAATCATTTATCACTGCATATACCAGTCCAAGTGGCCGCGAGCGGTCTAGGGCGTTGTGTCTGTGCAGTATGCCTACTTAGAAACTGAGAGGTTATGGGTTCAAATCCCGACAACGACAGTTTGTCAATTATTCAGAAAAAAATGGGGGTGCGGTGAATTGACTAAACTGTCGGCGTATGGCCAAGAAACGCAGTAATCGGCTATGCTTGGAGGGTTTTCTGCGGCTTCCTTCACGAACTCCAGATGAATATCGGCATAGTTCCTATCATAGTCGGCCGCAGCCGCATATCCCACCAATAGGGAATAGGCATGAAAATTTTTTTTCACTTGAATTGCAGCATGTTTACTTGACAAATATCAAGGTAAAATTACTTTTTAAATAACTTTAAAAATAAGCGAGATATGAATGATTGAAATTCCCGATTAGACAAAGAGGGTGATAGCCCTTTTGATATGTTATGTGACGTCATATTACACTTTCACCATTTAAAATACACGTAAAACTCCGTTTTTAGTATTTTTGCAAGAAAGAGACAGATAATAATCTTTAAAAGCTTATAGCTTCCTTGATATTTATCGGATTTTAATTTCGTTTTCAAATATTATTACAGTATTAACAGTATTTTCATATTCTGAAAATAAATGTGAAAAAAAAATTTCATGCATATTCTCTATTCATAGTCTATACACAAAAATTCCTTCCACTCCACTCACATCCTCACATCCATAGGCATCACAATGGACCTTATGGTCGAAGTGTAGCCCATCCAGGGCAGCCTCTACAATCTATCTATCTATCCATCTATCTATCTCTGCATGTGGTCGAATTGCAGTTTTTACGTAGATGACAAAATTGGACGAAAATGCGAAAATCGCGAATTTACAATAAATCTGTTCTAAGTAATAACGATTGGTGTCAAGCAAAGAAGTTGATCTCTTTCCCACTTTTAGAGTTTTCTATGATGGCATCAAAACTCTCATTTTGACGCCCTATACCAGCGTGGAGCGTGGGTGAAAAAATTTACCTTGAATGGAGGGAGTGGCGATATACAGCTACCTAGTGCGGCAAATTTTCTTGATCCACCCTTGCCTGACCAATAATATGTGCAAAATAAACCAATATTTGGTCCGTGATGATAGAAGATCTGGCATCATGGATTGATGAGTTTTTATAAATATCTTTATGTTGGACCAGATCATCTCTATTGGGATACAAAACTTATAAATCTGAAATACAAACAAATACATACAAATAAAATTAACTAATCTGTTATTCACTACTTAATTAAGATTTTTTACATAAAATTTATTAGTTTGAAATACAATTTATAGTTTCTGAAAAAGAACTGGAAAAGTAGTTCTTCTATATTTGTGCATGTTATATTCTCTACTTTAGGAGGATCCGGCAAGAGTTTAGGTTTCTATATCGTATTCAAAATCTCGTATCGCACAAACAAAGCATTGTTACGAATGACACATGATTGAGGTTCATATACATTGATGTAAACATGTTTTTAGAAATGCCACGATTGAAAACCATGAATAATAAATTGAACGGAGTATACAATCATTTTTCTATATAACAATTACACATATTATTGAATGGAATTAACAACGTTCGGAATTTGATGAAATTTTGTATGGTATTAAAAACTTATTTGAAATTTTGTAAACCATTTAGTTAGTCAAAATTTTAACAACTTTTTATATCCAGCCACAGTATTCTCGTATAAAACTCGGATTTAAAAAGGAAAAAAAAATGTTTCGCCACGACTGACTTTGGTGTCTACCGCCATTTGGAGAAAACCAAAATATCAAAATATTTTTGTATTTTATTTTATAATTATGTCAAATATTATACATTTTATAGTTATGTCAAAAATGGATTGATTTTACTCAAAAGAAATATATATTATACTTTCTACAATTAAATAATTTCTACAATTCTTCTTTTAAACACTTTTTTCTACGACCATCAGACCTCACGAGTTGCATAACATCAAAGTTAAAGAAATTATAAAAGTATAAATTTAACTTTTTTAGTAAGTTCATCGAATGCATATCGTGAAATCCTATAAGATCCAAAAAATTCTGTTAAAATCAGATTCTAGATTAGATTCCTTTAATCATATTTCATAATATTAACTGTTAGTTTGGTCGTTTCTTTTTCGATATTTGATTATGAAATAAAATTTCAAATTCGCCCTAATACCTAGTTTTTGTAATATAAATACGTATTTCGACAACAAAGTAATCATCATCAGTATAAATAAGCTAGTCGTAGTTTACTCTTTGACAATTAGAAATAGATAGAGATCAATAGACAAAAATAAAATTAAAATTAAATTAAAGAAAATAAATTAAAATATAAAAAATTTTATTGAAATTACACTTGTTAAAATTGCTTTCATTCGATTTTCTCTTGTTACATAACTCTTATTAAAATTACTCTTATATTGTCTCAGGATAGGTTATTCGTTGCTAATTTGGTGACACTTTCACCATTTTGTTTTTTTTTTTGTACAAACATGTTTGTACTACTTACATTTATTCATTTATGCATCATGTTCGTAAAACATTATCTAATGAGTGGTAGAACCTAACTGCAAAAACGTTAGCAAGTTATTAACTTACTTGTATAGATTAAATAATTCAATGAATCAATTACTCATTAATAAAAGAGTTTTAATATGTTATGAGAAACATTTATGTAGAAAATAAAAGATATCGAGGAGATTATTTATTGAAAATAATTTTTTATTTCAATATCTGAATCAGAGTTGTATTAATCGTCACAGATCACATGATAATGAAATAAAAGACATCAATAAATATCTCATATTGTAATTGTAGTGATTTATACAAATTGTTTGTTTTTGTGCATTCAGAATATTTTTTGTTACTACTACGATTGAATATTGAACAATTACTAGCAAATATTACAACGAAAATATATGGAACAACCTTTAGTCTACAGTCTATAAATGCACTAAACTCTTATATATATGCGTGTATACATAATATATATATATATATATACGTATATAACATACTGGTGAAAAGGGCGTTAATATTCATTAGATACAAATAATATTACATAAAAGCCTGTTAATAATAATTACATACATATACGGTAACTATATTCGATATTTTCGATGTGTATGTAAATACTATAAGCCACAAAAGTACCGGTCATTTTGTTAAATATTTTTAGCTGATTTGTACCTTCTTCATTCGCTTTCTGGGAAAAAGTTTCAAATAAAAGTTGTTAGTATATTTATGATGAACAACTTATATATATATATATATATATATATATATATATATATATATATATGTTAAAAGTATATTTTTATTTTTGACAGATTGAGTAACGCGTCTAATATCTGTACAAATAAGGCATATATAATGCACCAATTATTTTTGAATTGTACTAAAAGGGACGATTCCGGTGATACTGCTATACCGGATCGACCCACGTTAGAAGATGAGCAAGCCCAAACACTCTACCATGCTCCAATGAGAAGTTAATTCTTGATACGAAAGATAAAGCAGTAATACGAAAGATAAGTCCCCCAGCCGCGTCTGTCTGCCTGTTTGCGATTTACTGAAAAAACTACTACACCGATTTTCATGCTGATTACACCAATGGATAGAGTGGTTCTCGAGAAAGGTTTTTTGCGGACGAAGCCACGACGGCATTAGACTAGCATTGTCTAATATACTATAAAGCTAGAGTGAAGCTGACAGACTGATCTATACAATTACTAACCCACTTCTAGACATGCTAGAAAGATGCTGTTTTTACATTCGACGCGAAATTGCTTCAAACCGACGAGAAAAATCGGAAAACTTAAATTTTTCATTGCAACCCCCCGGAAAATCGGAAAAACACCCCCCAGAATTACGTTTTTCTGTTCTATTATGAAATTCTATGATGTTTTCTGTAAAAGATGGGAAAACAACCCCTTAAACTACTCTTTTAACTTCAATAATGGTAGTGAGATGGGGTTTATTGCATTTGGTGGAGAATTTCTTCAAACTAATGGGGTTATTCGATAAACTTTAATTTTTTCATAGCAACCCCCTTGAAAATGGAAAAAACGCCCTCAACAATCACCCATTTACGACTTTACATGCTAGAAAGATGCGTTTTTTTTTGCATTCAACGCAGAATAACTGCATATTAACAGGTTAATTCGAAAAACGAAATTTATTTCAACGCTACCTCTTGAAAATCGTAATGTGAGACCTATCTATGAGCAGTCCCCTCAAAACGCTCATCCTAAACCCACCCCCCAAGAAAATTATCTCCCCTAAAAAATGTGATGTGAGACCTATCTATGCGCAGTCCCCCCAAACCCCCCATCCTAAACCCACCCTACTTAAAGATTACCCCCCCCCCTCAAAAAAAAACCTAAAAATTCCACTTACAACTTTCTTATCATTTTTTCTATAAATATTAATAAGCATTCTTTAAATCGGCTTTAAAATTTAAAGCCTTAATTATAGTTAACTTGATTACATTAGTAAATTTGAATACATTTCTCGATTTTTCTAATATTAAGAAAGGTATTCTATATTTTATGTATTCTTCTTTCTTTTAAACCTGCCCCTCCCCCCACCTCGCCTTAATTGGACTCCGATCCATTCATACCTATTTAATGCTAAAAACGAAACTACTATACAAAACTGGTGAGCCAACATTTTGTAAATAATGATCTCTCAATTTAACATTGCTATCATTAACAAAACATTCAAATAAATAAACACAAGTCATGTGTCGGTCGGCGTGCCGCGTTTCGCATCGATGCGATTTAGTACAACATCTTCGTGTAAACGCACGTTTGTACATTTGTCAATTTTTTTCCCATTTAATTTTTTTTTACATTTTAGAAGTTATTTTTTTCTTTTACTGTTTCCATAGTGATTGAAAACGTACAATACAAACAAATTTCGCCTACACTGAATTTATTTTTATACTATACCTATGAATGTAAAAATAATATTCTCTGCTTATTTAATATACCTATTGCCACTTATAAGGTATCAGTGTCAATTTAAACGATCTTAGGATGTTTTAAGTTAACAGAAACCCAATTTGTTTTACTTTTATTTAGTAAAACTTTATATTTTGTAGCAGCTTGGTAACACAATATTGCTTGCAATTTTGTAATAACAAGTTGTCTTCATAATTATCACAGATGGGAACGAAGCTGAGCAGAAGATTCACATTTCTTATAATTTTCTTTTGCATACCTAGCTTAAAACTTATCTAACGGGATTGTTAAAACATCCAAATAAATAATTTTTCAACAAACTTGTTTCATCGGTACAACCAAAAGAGTTGAACATTCGATATACTGGGCGTCTAAGATAATCCGGAAAATTTAATAGGGGATAGATATCCCGAAAATAAGAAGAAATTTTCGTATGAACTTGGCTGTTTTCAAGCTATTTTTTCCTCGAAAATTAAGCAAGCTAGACAGAAAAAAAATAGAAAAAAAACAAGAGAGAAAAAATTTTTATTTTGAATTACTCAATCTAAAAATAATATGAAACTTAGAAACTTAAAAAAGCGGTCGTATACTCAAATTTTTCTATAAATTTAATTAATCCGCCTCTAGAATAATTAAGTTCAATCCAGTTACATCAAATTAAGCCACTTAATTATTACAAAAACGTGTGAAGTGTAATCAAAATCAGCCAAGTAGTTTTCGAGATTTTTTTTATTAACAACACCCTAAATCTCGAAAACAAAGCTTGAAAACAGCCAAGATCATATGCACTTTTCTTCTTACTTTTGAGAGATCGGCTATTCAATATTTCGGATAAAAACTGTTTTGATAAATTTGTTTTCTTTTAATAAATTTATTATATTTACAGTATAATTACAAGGGATTTATTACTAAAATTGGTAAAAGATCTAGTCAGCTTTAGGGATCTAATTCATATTATGTGCAATTCGTTTAAAAATATAACGCCTACGTTTTTTATAAGCGTAGGCATAATATGTTTTTATAGAATAGACACAACATTGTATACATACAATAATAAGAATATTTGTCGAATTTATTGTGGAATGAAACTCAATTGATTTGATTTGTAATAGATTCCTTTACAACCTTTTAAATTAAATTATTTTACTGACATTCATTCACATTCAGTTTGATACATTGGTAAATTTACCTTCAATAAATTTAATTTGTTTGGAAAAAAAAGTGTTTTTACAGTTATTCTGAACAAGATAATCTGAATAAAGCTGGAAAATTTCTTAACGTGCCCAAATTAAAAATATAGTATACGACTTATTGATATAGAAGGCTAGACAATTTCTGAGAAAATCAAAACCTTATAAACATAAAGAATAATATAAATAGTATGATATAGTACACTCAAGCTAAAGAGTCCATCATTGTCAACAAATACATTCACTGAACACGTGAACATACGTCAAAACAGATCGGCTTCATTCTATCGTTTTCGTTTTTTATTCAGATTATTTTGTTATTAATATAAGTATAATGAACAGAAATAATAAAAATAATAACAAGAACAAATATAACAATAAAAACTAAAAACAAACAATCGAAATAATTCATTACAAAAATGATAGCAGTAAACAACAATTCTCTTACGAGTAAACTGGTACTTGTATTAATTCAGATTTAGAGGTCTAAGTGTTCCAAAGAGCCAATAATATTGTAACATGTGCTATGATCCCCCGATTTCGTCTGTTGATATGGATGGACTCTCTGGCTTGAATGTAATATAGATGTTTCTAAAGTAAATTAACACTAATCGATAAAGATCTTGTGTTCCACTTTCAGCCCTATGTACAGTGGGACACAGTCCTATGTACATAATTGATTTTTGCCTTTCGCATTGGGTTTTTGGAAAAATGTTTCGAATAAAGTTGTTAGTATATTTATAAGGAACAGCATTTATCCAAAGCATTTTTTCGAAAACCAAATGAATGAAGGCACAAATAAATAAATAAATTTTGAAAAATGAGCGCTACTTTTATAGTGTTATGTACCAGTACATACAGTAAATTTTTAAATGATAGCTCAACTATTGACGCTGACTATACATCCTAGCCTGGACAATACTTAACGAACGCGGCCATAGCTCAAACTTCATTTGTCAAAATGGCAAAACTAGACATATCAGCCAGCTTATAAAATTTCCTAGATCTCAATTTGCAAGATAAACAAACGTAGAAACATTTTATAATATACTACCCAATCTATAAATACCTCAAAGGACAGTTTAACCAATACCTGATTCAGAATACTATCGAAAATAATTTCCTAAAATTTCATGGCTGATACTTTTACTAGATTGAATCTTTGTTCCTACCCTCTTTGAAATTTTAGAGTAGTTCACCCCAGCCATTGGGGGTTGCCAGAAGTTGCTTTTATTGTCTGACAGTTATTGAAGATTAAGTGACTTTTCATGACTTTTGAAATGACAACTGAAAATACGTCGCTGGCTCTTGGTCTATATGTCATAACAAAATAGTCTAATAGTCTCTTGTCTCTCTCGTAAACATGGATGTTTTATCATTTCTCCTTGTGGTGGCTCTACTAAAGCGATATAATGACGTCACTGGTGTTTGAATGAACATTTTCAAAATACAATTTTTTAATTGTAAAATTACATGAAAAATTAATTGTTTAAATTTTTTTAAAGATTTATGTAAATATTCCGAAAAAAATAAAATTACAAAACATGCAAGTTCCCTATTTCTGTAATACAACACACACACACACACAAAATATTTTTAAAGAAAAACCATCAATTATGATACTGTTTTCAGTATGTAACTGTGTGTATTTTAAATTTTTTATTGAATGGGTGATTACTTGTTGAACAACCATTAAAGCTGCTCGATTGAACAAGTGTTTTCATAGGGGGTAATATTGTTTCTGGCTATGGTTTCACACAGTTGAAAGAACTGTTATCTCAGGGCTATGACCGGGGGTGGGAACGTTTATTTTCCGGAGTTTCGAGTATTTTATTTGATTAAGTAGCTGTACCTTTAAATGTTATATATATTTATATTTTCTACATTTAAACTTTAACAATTTAATTCGTATTTTATAAACGACGGTTTTTTTTCTAGATTTACATATTGTTGTGCTTTGTACCCCACTATAAGCTTAAACGCATGAAACAGTAAATATATAAACATACATAATCTGCGATAAATTGTTAATCCTCATCATGATTGAACTAATTTCTCTGTGATATTTCGATGAATCGCATAAAAATACCAAACTAGTCAAGTTAATTTGATTTTTTGATCTGCAATTATGAATTAAAACTTTGAATTCATATTGAACTGAACTATGAGAATTCAATTGGCGGAAACTTCCTATCGTATCCTCCCTGATCTATATATTATTATTATTATTATTGACGTAAATAAATGGGTAATGTTGATAGTTGCGCCTGCCATAACAGCATGTAAACATGATACATCATAAACCACTATGATGTATCACCATACACAACATGTCATTTTATGTACGTAGAATAGAATCACGCATTTAGCATTTGCAAGATGTCCTAAGAAAAACTTAACTGACGAATAGTTTTCTACCTAAAGATTACACTATGTTTCAGATGAGAAAAACCTAAAGATTACAATATGTGAGATTATTTGTCTCTGGCGCCATGGCTTCCAAACGGATAAACCGATTTGATTAATTTATTTTTTTTGTTAATTATTATCAATATTTTTTCATATTAATTCTATTTCATAAATTCAATGACGTGTTAGTCTATAATATAGACTAGTGGTGTATACTATATAGACTCCATATAGTAAACGTTCTTATAGTATATAGTTAGTTTAGTTCTATATTATAGTACTATATTATAGAACTATACTATACTCCATATAGTATAGTTTTTTAATACTTGTGTTATCGTAACCGTACTGGAAATTGACTTTGGTATAATATTGACGTATAAAAAATAAATGGTAAATGAATTTGAAAAACTGACGAAAAGTGTTCTCTGCCATATTTTCTGAAAACCCCGTTGCTACTTAAAAATTTTATTCTATTAGATACAGTTGTTTTTTGTAAAAAATTAAACAACATGCTAGTATGTATTGTTATTCAACATAAGAAACTGTTCATGTTTGCCTGAATAAATGATACAAAAATAAAAATTTTATAATACCGTTATGTTTCAAGGCTTTCCGAAAAGAAAGACTACAAAATCAATATTATCATTTCATTCTCGGAGGAAGTGTCATTAAATTTTCTCGGAGGAAGGCATCATAATGTATAATAAATCGAGTGATCATGGCGATAATTGTAATATTCATTATTATCAGAATTAGAACATTAAGATGTTAACATTCCAGATTTTGTGTTTCTCCTGCATATAAACCAGCATTTAATTTTAACTGAATTAAATTACTCGAAAAATAATTTTTCAGATCATCTTGATGTATAAAATAGTTTCGATTGGCAGCTCTGCGAAGTCGCTATCGTTTTTATTTACGAGATTTATCGTAGGAAAAAAATATTGCCGAACAATCTATAGCCAAATAAAAATATTGTAACGGAAATCTCAAATATTTGTTTAAATATAATAATTATAATGGATACTAGTCAAGTAAGAGCCACTCAATACAATAAACTTAAGAAACCCCAAATAAATAGTAATAAAATTCGTTACGCAGGAGCTGCTCCAACTTAGCGAATTTCCTTAGAATACATAAATCACTCTCTAGCTGTCACAATTTAAGTCTGATCAAAATGAAATGTCGTATCTGATATCATTTTAGTATTTTCAAGGCCAATTTTATTAATAAATGAGAAGGATAATAAATAATAAATAAGAAAGGAGAAAACTCAAAATATAAAATATCTCTCTTAATATTAGAACAATCGAAAAATGCGTAAGGAATAAAGTTGTAGAAAATAATGTTTGCTACAATTCATTACCTTATCATTTTTGTTCAAACTCTAATGTGTACAGAGATATTGAGGAATTTAATTTTCAACCTTAAATCGCAATATTTCTATAAATATTAGTGTAACAGAAAAAATGATCAGAGATAAAATTACATTAAAACTTAGTACCTACAACTTTACTTCGTATCAATTTTTTGATTTTTCGAATATTAAGGAAGATATGTCAAATTTTGTGTTTCCCCCTTTCTTTAACTCCCCTATCCCCTTGTCCGATGTTACTCATTAACGAACTTGACCTTTTGAATACCAAAACTGTCTCAAATACCAAATTTCATACCAATCAAATAAAAAATGTGACCGCCAGAGCGGTTACAGACACATATATATGTATATATATATATATATATATATATATATATATGTCCATAGATATATATATATATATATAAATTTTACAGATGGTGACATTTGAAGAAATTTTTGCAAAATTTTGAAGTCGGTACGAGACCAGCTCCATTTCCTTTCAGGAAATTCGCTAAAATAAACAATTTTTACAACCTTATTAATAAACTTGCTTTCTTACTCTCTACTTGATCTTTAATACTTCTCAAACGTTTTATAAAAGGTGAAAATTGCAACTACAAAGCACTGTAGGTAGGTACTCTGTGTATAATCCTCCGGTAAGCACTGTGCATAATCTTCCTATTCTAAAAACAATATTTCAACTATCAAGTTATTATTGTCAGTATAAATTGATTAATCATTGAATTTATTTTTAAAATATGTTAATGTGTCACTAATGAAAATGGAAGTTTCCCGATATACGACAAGTAATTATCAAATGTTTCCATTCTTCTTGGTTTTTGACTTTATGATTGCATTTTATCTATTTTTTCAGTTATACAAAAAACCAGTACTAGTCAATGTTCTGTATATTAAAAGCAATTTACTATAAACGCAGCACTTATAGATACTTCCTATATTTGTTGGTACATACACACACACCCATATATATATATATATATATATATAGCATAAAAAGTTTTTCATAGAAATCCCATTATCGTAATATTTCCCAATGGAATAAAACTCGTTATATATTTTCTCAATAAATCAAATAAAGTTAATGACTGTACAAAAACTAAGTAAAGTTGAAATATAGTAAATCATAATAAAATTAGAAAGCTGTTTCCGATTTTTTTTAGCTCAAAGATAGAAGCTCGTGAAAGAATTGTATAAGAATAAAAAATCTTTGTCTTGAAAATACAAACGTTTGTTTGAAACATGCCAACTAAATTTACTGTTTTAGTCTGTACGTGGACAAAATCTTTTATCAATCGATTTCATTTGATACACATATTATAGAAAGAAATTTTTATCCATTGTCTACCAAATTGAAAGAATATTCCATTAAACATCTGTCTATTTGGGAATTATCGAAGAAAATGCAGCCGTTGAGGTTGTACTCATGAAACAATGGCCATATTTGGGTGACCGATCTTATTTTCTCCGGCAAAAAATTTCTCAGGACAAAATTTTTCAGCAGTAATTTCTCGTGAGAAAATTTCTCATATACAAAAATTTCTCAAAGCATATATTTCTCTGAGTAAAAATATCTCCAATACAAACAAAGTTCAACCAAGGTTCAACCAAGAATGCCTGAGAAGAAAATGTAAATCCAAATAAAATCCAAAGTCCAAATAAAATTCAAAGTCATAGGAGATTCATCAAAGAAGGCCATTAAATCTGCAAAAAGAATATGATTGAAGACAGAATCTTGTTTTATTTGAAAATAGTTCACACTGAACTGACTTCTAAATTACATCCCATCGAATTTCATGTCTTTGATGACCAAGTTAGAACTAAAGTAAGTGTAGCAATACATAAAATATTTTTAAAGCAACGAGCCAAGCTTAACAAATTATGCCAGATTAAAATTAATCTCCCATCGATTGATAATCTCTGTTAACACAATTTGTGAAACGCGCCATTAACCTCAGTAAAATAGAATTCAACGAGGAAGAACTATATCTACTTGACAAGGGTACTAAATACGCACCACCCAAATATTTTAAAGAAATTCTAATATTTGACCGGAGGTTGTACTTAGGAACAACAAATGCAACCTAACCAAGGAACTCATGAAGAAGACCCTCCAATCCCATTCAAAACCTACACGACGTGATGCAGCGGCTACAAAATCTATAAAAAATATCATCCAAAAAGTTAAAGATAGCAATCTCATCATTACCGCCGATAAGGGAGACTCCACAATTATAATGGACAAACAGGAATATATCAACAAAATTGATGATTTCATACACAAAGAAAGAATCAAAGATCTTTCCGAATTTCATAATACGCACTTCATTTAAAACTCATTGCAACTCATCCAGAAGTTAGTCAACGCCACCATGCACAATGGATACAAACTAGTATCTTTAGATATTGCCAGCATGTTTGGTAACATCTCTCACAAAAAATGTATTACACTAGTGCAGGACATCCTAGTGAAGAAAGGAACCAAACCATTGATCACCGAAGACATTGTTAACAGTCTGCCTACGATCCTCAAACAGAACTATTTTGAATTTAATCACAAAATATTTAAAGAGACATCTGGCCTTGCTATGGGTTCCCCCTCAGCCCTCTTTTGGCAAAAATTTACATGGCTTCGTTTGAGGAACGTATTTCTAAATCAGACCAAACAAAAAACATCAAGTTGGTACCGGTATGTCGACCATCTCATTATGTGTCAGACATGCAACTTGTTGATTGGTTAAACTCAATGAATGCCAAAATCAAATTGACAATAGAAAATGGACAGCAGAATTGCATCTATTTTTTGAACCTGACGATCATAAAAACGTCACGATCCCCCAAGACTCCTTTCATCAAATCAGCCAGAAATTAGCAGCGTATAACTCAATGATACACAGGACGATAACTATATCTCTTTCCTGCTAATTATCTGCTAATAATGGCTTTGAGCACAATATGGTTGACAGTTTGCTGGCGAAAAAACAATACAAAATGGCTTTGAGAGCTGCCTCTAAAACCACAATTGAACCTAAAGATCCATTTAAAGTAGTAACATACCTTTGGACCTGTGTCAGTCAAAATAGGTAACTTTCTACAACAAAAAGGTTTTACAGTTGAATTGAAACCACACCTTCAACTTGGCTACCTTATCATGAATCCAAAAACCAAAATTGACAAGCTGCAAAAATCTTGAGTCTATAGCCTCTCATGTTTGGACTACAATTGTATATACATCGGGCAAACGGGGTGAAATTTCCACACTAGGAAAAAAGAACATTTACTCTCCTTCAAGAAGAAAAAAACCGATTCAGCCTTTGCCAACCACCTTAATGAACACGACCATAACCCTGTACCTACCATGAAAATCTTACACGTCGCCCCAAAAGGATTCAAGTTGGACGTTCTGGAAGCCATGGAAATTTTCAAAAATAAAAATGGTCCAAAATTCATTCTACTTAATGACCAAACAGAAATAATGTCATTCACATAACTTAGTATTTTATAAACCCCCGGTACATCAATATTTTACTAACTTTCTGTACTTCTCCTTACTAGTGCTACAAATTTGTATTGTTTTTTATATTTTTATTGTTTTTAAAATCTGACTCACTTATTATTTTAATAAGTAAAATTTTTAATTATTTTCTCTGATTGGAGGAATATGACGTTATTTTGGTTTTTTTAATATATTTCTTCTCTGATTGGAGATATATAATATATAATAATTTTTAACTATTATTGACTAAAAGCGCACATTTAAAAAAAACAATGTTTTATTTCTCAGGTATAAAAGGTTCCTTAATTTATAGAATTTTCACAGTGTTTGAACAATGACAATAAAGGATCGAAACCATTGTCATACTTGATCTATTTTTATTGTTAATTAATAAAAGTAAATAAAAAAATAGGTGGAATTTGCAAAGTATTGTTTTTTTATTTTTTTATTGAATTTCTAATCAAAAATTTCGCATATGCAAAAATTTTCGTTAAATTATCCCAAGATATCAGTGGATGTTAGTCATCAAATATACTAAGAATTACGTTGTAGTTAAGGTATTTTTCAGCTGTAATGAATAAGACATGTTATTGGTCGAAATATAATTTGTTTCAAGTAGTTATCAATGTAATATCCACAAAGTATGATATTAATGGATTTGAGTTACCAAATGTATAAGCTTTAATGAGTAAGATTCATTCGGTGTTTCGTTCAGTACTCGGTACGCGATTCACTTCATCGGTCATACCCGAGTTGGTCGGGATTGTGTGTTTTTGAGTCCCCGCACTAAAAGGTGTCCTATATATTCCAGATATTGTGGCAACAACTATTGAAATTCAATAAGGTAATTTTTCCAACCGAGTACAAATTGTTAGTGGACGTTAATTTGTGTATTGAAGATAGTTTTACTCGAAGAAATATACGCTTTAAGAAAATTGCATATAAGAAATTATGGCTAAGAAATTTTTGTTGAGAACAAAAGACGGGGTACCATATATATATATATATATATATATATATATATTCCCGCAAATTTTAATGTCTGCCATTGAGACTTGTTTATAGTCATCGCAAAGCGGACTTTGAGGGGAAACTGTAATCGGTTAACTGTACAGCTTCTCCTTGCGCACACCCAGATAAAATACCTCCACTATATTGCGATGTAACGCTTTGACTTTCAGTCTCTGGTCCCATTGCTTGATATGGAAGACGCGGTGATTTCAATGAATATAGAAATTCGACGGGATAATTAATAGCATCATCTCTGTTGACCACCGTGTCTATCGAAGTGTATACTATTTCTTCCCTTTCAAAAGACATCAGCAAAGTATCATTGATAGCTGCAGCTTGGTCGTTTTTCGGGGTAAGTATTATATAGCATGTACACAACCATTTCATTGACTTATCGTGAATATGAGCAATATCTGGATACATTTTTAATATTAACTCCCGAACCGTAGTTGCAACTGTGCACAAATTTTCCGGGATGATTATCATTCCGTCAATTGTCGGGTAGTCAACGTTACCGATTTCAAGAAGGAGATTTGCAAATCTACCAGCAGACTCTTCTCTTCCAAAGTGTACCCACATATTTTTCAAAACAAAATTCTCTAATCCAGAAATAGCTCCAAAACGGTCTTGCCAATAGATTGGTTTGGCCCTACTGCCGGCTGTACACACTCGGCGAGGCAACACGATATATAGCGAGCACGAGTGTGGACTCACAACGCTCGGCCTGCCTTATGTCGATTTGCCTCGACTCGCTATCGCTCCATTAAAAGTCGGTTTTTTTAACACGAGTCAAAGAAAGCGAGTGGTGAATACATTTGACACGAGCACGAAGGGCACTCTCGTCTACATTCGATTCAACCTTCAACCGCTATTCTTAAATATTCAACTATCAACCGCTTTAATTGTACCCATTAATCTTAATAGTAGAACACGAAAATATATAAAAAAATTGTATAAATTGATGAATACTTTTTTTATTCTTTTAGTGTGCTTCAATACTCATTTGAATAATAATTATTTTGAATAGTTTAATCAAAAAATTACTACTCCGAAATTATTCATTAAATAATGTCATTTTTCAGGTATACCAACGTAATTTCGTTGACTAAATGACGAAAACTGTATTGCCGGCCGAAAACTCGGCGAGAGTGTACACAGCTCCACTTGTGGGTCCTCGACTTACGAATGTCTCGCCGAAACATTCGCCGAGTGTCCTCGAGAGTGTATACAACCGGCATACCCATTACCCTGTAAAAGAGTGTGTTCTGTTTACATTAAACACCCAATATACAAAATATACGAATACTGTGCATATATTATAATAATGGAATTTTCATAAAGAACTTCTAGTCGTTAAATACAACAACTGCCAGCCAGCCATGTGTATGTAGTGTAGTACTCCAACTATGTATAGTTATTACGAGTAATAATAATTTCATAGCATCATCCTCATAATACTTTGTTTTATGTTTGTGTTGTTGTTGCATTGCAAAGATACGTCTGCATCTCTATAATACGCGATGCGATATCTGTGTCTGAATTCATAACTTTATATATATATATATATATATATATATATATATATATATATATATATATATATATATATATATATATATATATATATTATTTATATATATATATTATATATATATATATATATATATATATATATGTATATATATATATATATATATATGTATATATATATATATATATATATATATATATATATATGTGTATAGAAATGCATTAAGTTTTCAACAAAAGTTATAGTTCATTTATTATTTTATATATTTAAAAAAATACACTCGTATTGTTTAAACTTATGTATGGATCACGTGATATTATTATAATTATTGTTAGATAAAAAATCTATATAGTATTTTGAATAATCTCAAAACTGTTGTATGAGCAGTGGCAGACTTTTTTTTAGCGAATGTCCTCGAAAGGAAATGCAGCTATTGTTTTTGCACCAATGTTGGAATTTCGTATACATTTCTTCAAATGTCCATCGATCCTACCTACTAAATGTCAAAAATCACGATCGTTAAAATTTATATATATATATATATATATATATATATATATATATATATATATATATATATATATATATATATATATATATATATGTACATATAAGTTTATGTATCTCTGGACTCTTTAGTGGTCAGTGTCGGATTAGCCACGTAGCAAGAGTAGCAAATGCTACGGGCCCCGCGCACCATGCCTGTCTGAGCGTAAAAAAAATTATTTAAGGAAATTACAAATCTGTGATGTTATTTTTTTTTTAAGGAAATCACTAAATATTTTGAAATTGACACATTTCTAAAAGTCAGCGCTGGCCGTTATGAATCGTTACATGGGTACGTCCAAGCAATGCGGTCCACATTTTCAGATATTGAGGCAAAATCCAAAGACCTAACTGGCTGTGAAAAATATCTGCAACAGACTTCATGACGAGGTACGAGGTACGAATACCAAGTACGACCATTATAGCGGCTCTACTACACTCGACGAATTTGTTGAAAATCAAACACCTGGACTTGGATAACGTTTTGAAATGCAGGTATTCGTTGTCATTATTGATAACGTACTGTCTGCTTTAGTTAAACATATGAAAGCATACTATAAAGTAACTAGTATGTTTGGAGTATTTCGTCAGTTAACCTCTTACAACAGAAAAGATTTTGAAAAAATCTTCAATTATCGTCAGTGTTTACGCACATGATTTGGAGGAGAGCCTAGGCGACGAATTCGTGCAGTTCGCTGAGCTGCTATTGACCGCAAGAAGGACGAGGCTCTGGAACTGCGATTCTATAATCTGTTAATGAATAATTCTTTAGAATCGTGTTTCCCAAATGTAGAAATTGCCTTGCACATTTACTTGTCTCTCATGATCACTAACTGCAGTGGCGAACGTTCTTTATCAACGTTAAAGCGTATAAAAAATGAATTTGTATTTTAAGAAACACGATGGGCCAAGAACGTCTAAATCACCTCAGCTTGATGAATATAGAAACTGATTTGCTCAGAGAAATCGATAGCAATAGTATAATCTCTAAATTTTATCCCCACATTAAATCCAGAAAAGTTCATTTGTAACATTTTGTTTTATTAATCACCCTAAATTTAAAAACCTAAGGTAAAGCAAGGGCCCCTTAATGGAATTTGCTACGGGCCCCGCGCTGCCTTAATCCGGCACTGCTAGTGGTCACAGTTTTATTCCGATTGGAATGAAATTTGGTATTTCAGGTGCTTTTTCTATTCAAAAGGTCATGTTCGTAAATGGGGAAAATCGGATGAGGGGAAGGGAGGGGGTTAGATGGAGGAGGAAACACAAAATTTAAATAGGTTCGAAAATAGACAGCTGGATGAGGGGTGAGGGCAAAGTTAACAGTAGTATATTTTGCAGAGTGGAATTTTGTTAGCAAAGTTGGTTTAACAATTTTCCACCCCACGTTGATGGTAAGCTTTGCCTTTTTTTAAATAGTTTTTTCGGCTTGCTTATTCCTTGATTGAGTTATTCAATTCAAATGATCATTAAAAATATTTCAAATGTAACGCCATTATCAAGGTGATTGTCTGGATCAATCATTCCCACTGTATGCTTCATATTTCTTTCCCACGTTCCCGAATATGAACGCTTGTTAGCATTGTGAAGTACTTTATTTCTACAAAAATCATAGCATAAAAATAACCTAACGAACAATTTTCTTGTTTAAATATTATTAATATCTGGAGAGGAGATAAATTTCTTTTTGACTATGGATGAACACTCTCTACATTATAGTAGAGTAGAGAGTCATATTTGCGTTTGCATATTTGAGTTTGCAGTTATTATATATTATATTCAAAATGTGTCACATATAATATAATAACGAACACTACATACAAGATGGGCCACTTAAACTGTTACAGAGAAGTAGAAACAAAACTATCAGCTGGATCGGAGTTACCACTAGGCTGGTTACCTTCGATGGTTTTAGACTTTTAATATTAATATTTTTCTTTGACGTTATTCATATTTGACATATTTGTTCTGTTTTAGCTCTAAGAATCTGAACTGCTGAAAATGATTTATGATTTCTCATTGTCTTTTTTATTTTCAGCCATACTAATATGATTCATATATTGAGTTTCGTTTATATTACATTCGTAGTGGCTATATAATATATACGTAGTGCTATAGATAAAGGTATTAGAGTTAATAAAGAGAACTCTAGGTTTTTTGAAATTATATTTCAAATTTTGCCCCTATTCCTAGAACATTTGTTTGTATTTTATAAATACGTATTTTGACTACAATGTAGTCATCATCAGTATGAATTATAAAAAGAAATCATGGCATATAATTACTTCTGTTCTTTAAAATGCATCTAATCTATCTATTGCTTCATTACATGTTTTTTGTAAAAATACATGTTAGTATATTATTTTTTAAAAACAATTACTTTTTGTAAATTTGCCTCGGCCGAAGCGAGGTTTTTGGGACAATATACCAATTGGGACATTATACTATCTCTGGGATATGGATTCAGAGATATGTTGCTTGTTTGCTTGTTGCTAATTTGGTGCCTGTGTCACCAAATGGTGACAGAGGCACCAAATTAGCAACAAGCAACATATCTTGATCCATATCCCAGAGATAGTTACGATTAGCTAATTCATATGATGACTACATTGTAGTCGAAATACGTATTTATAAAATACAAACAAATGTTCTAGGAATAGGGGCAAAATTTGAAATATAAGTATTAGAGTTAATTTAAAAATCAAAAGAAAATTTATTATTATTACTGACAAAATTTATTTATATCATTCCTATATACATACAATTCAAAGTATAAATGACGAGTAAAAGCATTTAGCCTAGTGTTTCACCGAGGCTACTTT
The DNA here is from genome assembly GCA_963920215.1 of Nineta flava. NCBI lineage: Eukaryota > Metazoa > Arthropoda > Insecta > Neuroptera > Chrysopidae > Nineta > Nineta flava. Next base: position 68,326,448 of record OY986041.1, on the reverse strand, counting down.
CTAACCGAGACGAGGCGAGGTATATTGTCCCAAAAACCTCACTTCGGCCGAGGCAAATTTACAAAAAGTAATTTTTTTTTTTAAATAATATACTAGCATGTATTTTTACAAAAAACATGTAATGAAGCAATAGATAGATTAGATGCATTTTAAAGAAAAGAAGTAATTTTATGCCATGATTACTTTTTATAATAATAATCATAAATTTGTTCATCGCCGGTTTGTAAATTTTATAGAGAAAAGGAAATGTATTATTTTTATTTTGTTGATCGACTGCATATTCTTATTTTAGAGAAAAAAAATTTCTTTACGTTATTTTTTCAACTCTAAACGTGATTTAATACATAGATTTCTATTGATTATATTAGTGTATTTTTGTCACGCCAAAAGGCGCAGCTCTCTTTTATTCAACTCTCTCTCTCTCTCTCTCTATTTAGTTTGTGTATTTTATTTTATTTTGGCGAATTTCCGGAAAGGAGCTATGGGTCTCGTACCAAAGTCAAAATTTTGCAAATATTTTTTCAAATGTCCATCGATCCTACCTAGTAGAAGTCGAAAATCCTCGTCTCTAAAATTTATATATATATATATATATATATATATATATATATATATAAATTTTTTTTAACCATATTATGTACATTCATGCAAAATAAGTCAAAGTTAGTAAAAATTTTTCCCCGCCTCGCAATGTCTCGGCCAAGGCGAGGCGAGGCTAGTCAACTTCTGCCTCGGCCGAGCCCAAGGCGAGGCGAGGTCGATATTTAAAAAAGCGAGGCGAGGCGAGGTGATACCAAAACCTCGTGAAACACTAATTTAGCCATACAGAAAACAACATGATGCCTTGCTCGCTAAAATTCTCTAGTTAACTATATTCTTCCAACCAACTGTAAAGAGCACTACCAGAACAGTATTAGCTTCCATACCAGAACAAAGTCTTTTAAGGGGCATGGGTACATATCAATGAGAAATGTTTTTAGTCCCTAGGAATAAAGTTCGTCTCAAATTACTGTAAAATACTGCCTTTTGTATTTATACTTATAGATTTTCAAGCATCCACATGGAATAAACAGTTTTAAATATATAGCTGCAAATAGCCCAAACCCAATAAAAACATTCGTAATGCGTCCGGAAGATTGAGCATGGTTTACTGGAATGACAATACAAAAGTACTATAAGATAATGTCAATAAAACTTTAATTTATTCTATGTGGATGCTTGAACAACTATGACCATAGATATAAAATTCACTAAATTAAGGTAACAAGCCGAAATATTTTGCATGGTTTACAAGGAACTTCAGCAAACACATTCAAATTAGTGGGGTTGTTTTTCAAAAGAATGATTAGTCAAGGACGGCAAATACCGTAAGATCCTGACTATCAGTGATTTATAGAAAAAAAATTATGTGGTATTATCTGAAGTCCAGTCAGCGCTTTACAAAATTTATATTAACAATTGTTTCTTTTGTGAAATTACAGATAACGTTTTGCCAAATATTTCTGCGAATTTCAAGTTTGGCATTGATTGAGTAAACTAGTCGTTAATATCAATGCCACGCCACTATAAATATGATAAATATTAGAAATATTAGATTAGAAATATTTTTTCAATAAAGAGATTCAAATATTCTAGTTCAAAATAATAAATCATCTCGTCATTTTTCTTGAAAACTGTATGTTCAATTTGAATGAAAACTAGTGGGCCTCAATCAGGTGAATTGAGGCAGCATGTTTTATTTCTTATAGATAAAAAATTTCTAATTGCGAAATATGTTTGTAGATTTATTTTTTGTTTACTTGCAATTATTTTGTTTAAAAGTAACTTTTCAAATTTTTGGATACATTGCTTTTCCACTGATATTTATTTATTTATTTTTATGTAATAATTTGCAACATTTTGTCTTTATACAACATATACACAGTGTTCTGAAATTCATTCAAGAAAACTATACCACGGTGTAGAGCTGCAAAAATCAAACAAAAAAGTTTAATAAGTTAATAAGTTTTTCGATTTGGCGCTTATTTTTTAAGATATCAATTATATACAATCAATTAAACGTTGATAAATTCAACCAATCACACAGAGCGCACAGTATAAGGAGGCTTGACCTCAGCATTAGAGCGTGGCGCTTTACCTTTTAAAGGCTCGCAGATGGTAAGAGGCCCCGTCTCCTTACACTATGCGCTCTGTGATTGGTTGAATTTATCAATGTTTAATTGATTGTATTTAATTCATATCTTAAAAAATAATCGTCAAATCGAAAAACTTTATTAAACTTTTTTGTTTGCTTTTTACAGTTCTACACCGTGGTATAGTTTTCTTGAATTAATTTCAAAACATCCGGTATATATCAAAGTGATTTTAATCACTAGTGCACTGTAATGTCTCACCGTATATATACTACGTATAAGTATGTACAAATTCATGTTTGTTTGATGAAATAGCAAACATTGTTGGCTTTCATATATAATTATTTAATAATGTGTACACGGGAGAGACATTCAAAATAACTATAAAGTACTTATATGACGACATATTAGAATATTAATATTTCACCTCAATCATATATTTAAAATCTATAAATATGCATATATGCAATCATAAATATGAAAAATTTGAAATTATTGCACAAAACGACTGAGAAAAAAAACATAATTTGGGAATAATTCATGTTAAATGCCTTTAACATGAATTTAAATGGTTTTAATCACTTCATTTATACTCCGATACAACTAGGTAGGCCTCCTCAAATTAAATCTGATCTAAAATAGGATGGCTTTTTGTGATTTTTTTTAGATTTAAAAAAGTTCCATGGTGAGTCAAAAAAAATTAATGTTAAAATCTATGACAAAGCGTTAAATGTTGCATCAAATTTTACCCACCTCTTATTTCTTTCATTCAACTTTTGTCCATATAGGATTCTATTGTTAGGATAGGGTAATAAAGATATTAACAGCATAAAGCCATAGCAAAATGGATATGTTTTCTATATACGTAAAGAAACTCATATATTTTGTTTTTCCATGGTAATAAACTACTCAGCGTCGGACTGGCCATATAGTCGAGGTGGCATTTGCCAGCCGGGCCCTAGCCTGCGCGGGCACACCACGGGCCTGGTTTGCTACAAGCAAAGCGGTAGGTACGGTCGGGGCCCGCGCAGCCTAGGGCCCGGCTTTTGCGCCCTACATGTTAAAGTAGATAGTTCATACATACTTAGAAATGAAACAGAAAAATTAAAACTTGTTTTGGAAATTTCTGAACGACGATAACTTTTACCACCTTATATGTAGCATATTGTGTAATTCTCACAATGTCGTTCACGCAAATCACTTGTGAGAGACGATTTTCAGCGCTGAAGCGCATTAAAACAAGACTTCGCTCTCTAGTGGGACAAGAACTGTTGGATTCGTTGATTATATTAAACATAGAATCGGATCTTATCAAGGATGACGAGAATAGCTGCTTTACGATCTAGTTATTGACAGATAAACTGAAAATTCTCCTGTTTTAAAAAAAATGTTGATTAGCTAGCTTCCGATTTGTTTCATTATAAGTAATTTGAACTATATTTACCTAATTATATAGATAGTTGATAATTAATAATTTGCATATTTCATTATTTTCCAATAGTATCCCATGTACCATAATCCCGTTCCGGGCCCCGGGCATATGAGGAACCACCCAGGACCTTTCGGCTCAGTCCGACCCTGAAACTACTACTCTCACCCGAATAGCCAACAAAAATTTGACCAACAGGACTTTAAACATTTGTTTTCAATCGTTTGGAAATCGTTTATGACGGTTTGTGACAGTGACTAAATTTAACAAGTAAAAATAACAACTAACTGAGTTAATTGTTTAAATATACGGTTATACTGGAGTTTGAAAAAAGTTTTAAATAGAAGTTGTTTATTTTTAAAAAAAAGAACATTTTTTGTCTTTAAATTTTTGTTCTATCTCTTACGGTTTCAAAGATGGACAGTTTTGCCCATTTTTCCCAAACATGGTACGATTTTGCCCATTCATGAATTTTCTTTACCTGTTAGCTCTAGAACACACATGCAAAATTTCAGCTCGCTATCTCTTTTTGTTTTCGAGTTATCGCGTTGACGGACTGACAAACAGACAGACGGGCGGATTTGAGAAAATGGACTAATTATATCATTTGATGAACCCCTATACCAAAAATTTTACTCAAAAGTCAGGACTAAACTAAATATACCCTGGTATATATCATATACCTACACCGGGTATAATAAAAGCGATTGTGACTCGACAAGCTGAATCAAATTTTCAATTTTTCTCGAAAAATAGGGAGTCACAGAAATTTGGAATTCACAAACGTTTTCCGACCAATTGAATTTCCACAAGCGCACATTAAGTCGATTTTTTTTAAATTTTGACTAAACCGAAGCCCTATATTATATATTTATTAAATATTGATATGAAAAAATTAACACATCCACCACCGGAAATTTACTCAGTAACGCTGAGTCACAAACGAAATCCATAGTGTCACAAACAGTCACAAACGATTTCGGATTGGCTATTTGGACAAGGGTTAAACCAGTTAAACCACTTACTTTTGTGTATAGAGGTTAGTGGAGTAAACACAATTAGTTATTATATCGTTTTTTGTAGTGCCATCTACTGAATTTTAATGGAGTCATGGTACTGTACTTATACCAATATTGCTGTATAGCTATGAGTGATCACTAACTACGTATGTTTCCTCTTAGTTTATACTTTCAATCATAGGTGGCAAGATAAATATACTTGGTTTCCAAATAATTAGGTGCTTCCAACCCTAATAACTAGTTGAACACCATTTTACACTGACAATAACTAAAATTTCGAAATATAATTTAGTAATTATCATATCATTAGTCTGAGTACAATGCCCTGCAAAACATTTGAACCAGTTAAAACATGTATATAAAATTACATATACTTATATTCAGTAACATTACACATAGAATGTGACTTACTGTTTCAAATATATTGCATTTTAGTGTACATGAAAATTTTACTATAAGTCAGACTCATGTAATAAAAACTTCCAGCTGATAATTATCAATAAAATAATTTTTGGGACTTCAATGCATATGTAAATAGGATTCCTTTTTTCCTATAAAAGTTTTTTTTTTAATATCGCCGGTCCTGAAGAACATAAAATTGCTACTCAACATATTATCCCATAACCAACAAATATGAGCTCAGATTAAAAGTTATGGTTTTGAAATATAGTTGTTAAAGCTTAAAGTTAATTTAAAAATTTACGTATTACTAGCGGAGAGATATACAACTGAATTTACAGAAAAATGTTATTGTTAAATACCGTTAGTTATTGTCGCAAGTTTCAGTAAAATGAAAACTAGGAAACCCCAGCATAGTATAAATTCATTAAATCTAAACCTTCAAATCATATATCCCATTTTGTTGTCTCATACACGAGTTGAACCCAATTGAAAACTCATCGAATCTGCCATGAGGTCGTTTTTTTTTATGCGTTTGTTTTATAGATTCCTTATACAACTGACACAAAGATTATGTCCCATGTGTTGCCTTATGTCTAAACTGTCAATATATTTATATGCAGTTTCTTGTCTTATTGATTTAGCATAATAATCAACTGATCTACTAAACGTTAAAAGCCTCTTTAGCCTTGAAAGATACATGTTATCAAAATGTCTGAATTATATTCATATATTTATCAATATATCGAAAGTAAGAAACTGACCGCCAATATTGTTCTTTTTACCTAAATATACTGTAAGCGATGCTTTCAATGTAGAAAATATTTCTACTTAGAAAGTACAGTTACATGGAGAGGAGCTTTGTCCAAAATCAAAAAAATAAAATACACAGAAGGTGAAACTAACAATGATTTGAAACCTTCGCTCAGTGGAATAATTTTACCAAGGGGACAAGTGGCCCATATTCCATAAGCTTGCCCTGAAAAGATATTTTATTTAAAATGGGAGATCTTATAAATGTTATAATGTCAATTATACATGTCAATCCGTGTCATTCTTAAGGAGATCGACGTTGGCTCGAACAATATATATATCCTTCAACCTTCAACACACAATAAACGTGTAAATTGTTTTCGTTGTTAAAAATCGTTGATGGTTTTCATAAGACCTTTTCACTTTAAAATCTCTCTAGGATACCAAGAACATTAATATTTGTAGCTGAACTAATCTGTCGTGTCAGTGAACATGATATTTTTTTTAACAAAAAGTATAGATTGAAATTTTTAAATTAAGTTTTATATCAGCAAAGCATGCAAATATAAGCGTTTAGACGAAATTACTTAGCCAGCTGTGTACGAATTAATTCACGTTACTAAGGCAGTACTGCAATTTGGGGCCTATTGCATATAAGGTAAAGAATACTTATATATAGGTACTAGAAGGTACTTATATAGAGATACTATATACAATAGTTATTTGGAATATTCTTAGTTGAAGCGGTGGAAACGCTAAATATTTTAACTAATGGAAGCGGTGGGAAATTACATTGACTTTTTAATCTTAAAATGACGGGACCCGAAGATATAACAATAAAACGCGACCGAAGCCGTAGATATACACGTAAAATTAAAAACTTAAATGCAAAAAAACATTTACAAAATATTTACAAACAAAAATTTTATAATACTCATACAAAAAAACTACCCAATACCTCCACCATATTTATATGTAAAATGATAATATTAATAATATGCCTATACATCCCTATTCGAAAAGAGCTGATAATCTTCAAACGACTAAACAGATTTATCAAACATAGCTAAGAACTACCGCAAGGAAACAGCTATCTTATAAAAACAATCGCATTCAAATCGGTCCACGCATTTGAGAGCTACGATGCCGCAGACAGGCAGACACACATAGGCATCAAACTTAAAGCACTTCTCTTATTGCGTCGGAATAAGAGGAGTTTTGTTTCAGAAATAAACGTTTGAGAAACGTATTAGTATAATGTATTAAAATTACCTCTTAAATATCTACACAGCCAGTAGCCTTGGCCAAAACGCAATGAAGCTACTTTTATTCAAAAAATGCACTTGTAATACAGCCGATTTTTCAATTTTTCGAGAGTGTAGCAATTTTCACCCATAAATTTTCTAAAATTTCCATTTCGAATATCTATACTATAGCTGAAGAGTTATAATAATGCTGAAGAGTTCTTTTGTTTGTTTGAACGCGGTAATCTACGGAACTGCCAGTCCGATTTGAAAAAGTCTTTTTGCGTTAGATAGCCACATTCATGAGGAAGGCTATAGGTTATCTAAATTAAATAAAAATAAATTTTAAAAATAAAAAATTATTTAAAAAAAATTTCATCTGCAGCCGGATTTGAACCAGCGACCTATGTATATCTATATTTATCTATACTAATATAATAAAGCTGAAGAGTTTTTTTTGTTTGTTTGTTTGTTTGAACGCGCTAATCTCTGGAACTGCCAGTCCGATTTGAAAATTTGTTTTGCGTTTATACAAAATTAACCGCGGGGGATAGCTAGTTCAGTATAAATAAACATACATTTGAGATAAAACCGAATTAAAATTAATCAGCTTTGAAGTAAAACTAGTAGGATTGTGATTCGAAGAATAATCTACTAACCCACGATTAGTAGAAAATGTATTAGGAATTTTTTATGTTGACTTTTGATATGTCAAAATATGAATATAAAAAGCTATATTCATTTTTAGGACTATACGAATAATTCCTAAGGTCAATGTTTATTTTGACTGCATTTTTTTACATTTGAACACATTTTGCCTGTACAGAGGACATACTATCACATCGCATAATAGAAATGTTGGATTAAAGTTTTTAATTTAAACCTCCCTATGAATTTAATTATTAAAATCTATTATGCCTGTGTATTTATTATATAGTATTATGTATATACAATACATGTATTAGTGTGTATAATACTTTATACAGAGTGATCCAGTAAATATAGATTCATTTAAAAATAATTCCGATTAAGCTGTAGAGTATGTATCCTTAATTTGAACAGTATGATTTTCTTTTTTAGAAGATGAAAGGAGGTGAACACAAAAATCATTATTTAATTTTTTTTCTGTAGAATCAATCGTTTCAAAGATATAAACTAAATCCTCACTACTATAATATTGTATATAATTTGCACACATATACGATTTATATTAAAGACATTTGACTGTTGAAAAATAGTCTAAAACTATCTACAAAACACCGCTCCGGAAGAACAATGACGCAACTGCAAGTAAAATAATTTTATAGTAGAAGACAATACGAAATGATTTCAAGTAATCAACATTAAACCAATGTGGGTAAATTAACTTACTGTTATAATTTCAGGCCTTGGCCACTTTTAGGAAGTTGGTGTTATTGATAGTCGAGCGAGGGTACAGGAAATCATGTCGTTTTATTCCCCGCTATAAAATTGTTTTTGCTGTTACGTCTTTATTTTTCCGGAGCAGTGATTAAAGATTATAATAATTTTCTTATTTTCTTGTAATCACGAGGTACAGATGACCCGGCCCGCACACAAAGAAATAAGCATTTTCCACCAGTTTTTCGGTGTGCATGGACATCCAAACGAACCTAGGAAACCTGGAACTATCAGAAAATCGAACTCCACCGGGTATTATTATGAAAACATCAATTAAAAACCCCTATTTTCAACCCCAAAGAACCGATCGTAATATCAAAAAAGGTCTGCATAAAAAGCAGCTTGTTCGTAATTTTTCGTATCTTTATTTTATAATTTTACTAAATAAGAGTTGTTAAAGGAATGTCTTCCTTTTTAAAGAAACGATAATCTAGACAACTATGACCAAGGGCTCGGAAATGCTTTTTCATGATAAGTTCTCCTCTCACAAAAAAAAAACATCGGATCACAGTTGATTTTAACTTTTTTTCATTTTTTGATACAATCTTGATTCTAGATGTTTGATGGACATAAATGGAAAATTAAACATTTCCGAACACACGTTTGGCTAACTCGCACGTTTATTATGAACTTTGTAATTGATAATTTCTATCTACTGCTTCCATATACATATTGACCATTCCTCTTGAAACACTCTATACATACACTATTCATTGAATCTAAATTCTAAATAGAACGAATGTACGAGGGGGAATTTTAAATTGTATTAAAAATGTTTTTCTTATTCTCTGTGTGTGTGTGTGTGTGTGTTTGTGTGTACATTTTCATAAAAAATAGAATAGAATTTATATACACAAAAGATTGATAAATACACTTTTTAAATAAGGTGAGACTAATTTTATTATGTTTCACGAATGGTTTCGGTTATTAAATAAAAACGGTATTAATATCATGTGCAAATATACTTCTACATTTTTTTTATGAATTAATGTCGGAACAGACTGTCAATGAAAACAGAAGAAATAAGAGGATTTAACAACTGTGATAAATATACTATCACATTTAGTGATCCGTACCAGAATACTTCATTTTATAAATACACAACAGAACATATTCGTCATTAGTTTCATCTTTGTATTAAATGACCATTCGGAAAAATTGACCATCAAGTGTACCATTTTATTCGTTTCTGGAACTGTATCACACCCAAGAAACTATTCAAATTAGTAAAGATGAGGAAAAATACTTGTAAATATGTCCAAGATAAAAAAATTTTTTACTAAAGATTTAAAGTAGCATAAAAATTTAGAAATATACTTTTTGTGAACGCTAATAAACATATGATTTTTTTATCTATCTTTCGATGAAATCTTCAAAAAATTGCGGATCTCATTGTGATCGTTACAGCTTATTAAATTGCTTATGTTTCTAAGTAATAAAATTAATAAATTATTGTTTGTACTTATATGGAACTGCCTAGATAAGGAATTTAGTAGAAAAGAATATATCTTTAATGCACTAGAATTATTTACATTATCCCCATTTTCATCCCCATTTTTTCAAAAACCGAAAGGATTCGAACGAAGTTTACCGTAACAATATTTGTCAGATCTTTATATTCTATTTTCTGGTTTAGAGGGAACAAAGTTTTTTTTAATTTCTTATTAATTTCAGAAAAACGAAAAAAAGGAAAGTAAAGTTGCTGAAGATATTACTACAATTTCTAATCTATCCATATTTTCTATGTTTTACCCAATACAAATGAGTACAGTTTGGTACAAACGTTTGTCCACTTTCAACAATAGACAAGGATGATTACGATGGTGCTATTGCTGGCGTTGCTGTGGAAATATTGTCCTGTAATGTATTAATTGATAGACAAGAATCCTGCACCGTATCCAAGTCCCTCCCTTCATATGAACGACTCGGGTAGCCGTTGAGTCGAACCAACGAATATTTTCCTTCAATCGTTGGAGGTATCCCTTTGACTCGGTGCAAGAATACTAGCATTGGCCGGAATATGGCCAAATGCAATCGTTTGATACTCGCCATTGGACGCTCGTAGGTTTGAACAACGGCAACACGATGTGACCATCAAACATCCAACATTTAAAAAGTGTTCGTGGTATCGTGCTAAAGCGGCTTAATTAACACTGTGGTAACTAACTATTCATGATTCTTTCCTACAATGAAATTCACTTAGTCTACGTAGTTCCTACGTGACGAATATGAAACTATAATCTAGTTATATTGCATTACACACTTGATCGTGATTTTGTTTTTAAACCCTACTTGCATAGTTTAAAATTGTAAGAATAAATTGATTTATAATCCATCAATAGACAAATTTATTGTTCTGATTGATGAAATTGATCGGGACTCGGGTAATATGTAGGCTTTTTTTGTATTAATACAAAAATGCCGCTTTGAGTGTTCAATTTCAATCGGCAATATCTTTTCAAAGAAATAAATTGTGTATTTTGTAAAAACTTTTGCAAATTATTATTGTGCAATATTAATACAATTTGGTGAAATTATCTACATCGGTAAGATCTCATAATTCATGTGTATTTCATATCTTTTAGTTTATTTTAATCCTAGTGGTTAAATTCATTTTTTCTCATTTTAGCGAATTTCCTGAAAGGAAATAAAGCTATTGGTACCGTACCGAAGTCAAAATTTCGCAAAAATTTCTTCGAATGTCCATCGATCCTACCTAGTAGATGTCAAAAATCACCATCTGTAAAATTTATATATATATATATATATATATATATCTATGGACATATACATATACATATATATATGTGTCTGTAATCACTCTAGCGGTCACAGTTTTCATTTTATCGGAATGAAATTGGATATTTGAGGCGCTTTTGGTATTCAAAAGGTCCAGTTCGTTAATGGGTAAAATTGGACAAGGGGAAAGGAGGGTTTAGAGGGAGGGGGAAACACAAAATTTGACATATCTCCCTTAATATTCGAAAAATCGTAAAACTTATAAGAAGTAAAGTTTTAGGAATTAAATTTTACTATAGTTTTGTTTCTTATCATTTTGTCTGTTACACTAATATTTACAAAAATATTGACGGTTTAAGATTGAAAACTAAATTCCTTAATATCTCTGTACACATTAGAGTTTAAGCAAAAATGATAAGGCGATGAATTATAGCAAATTTGATTTTCTACAACTTTATTCCTTACGCTTTATTCGTTTTCGATTGTTCTAATATTAAGAGAAATATTTTATATTTTTTGTTTTATTCTTTCTATATAACCCCCCCCCCCCCATTCCCCTCGACGTATGTCATTTATTAATATAATTAGACTTGCAAATACTAAAATCATATACGACATTTCATTTTGATCAGACTAAAATTGTGACCACTAGAGAGTGATTTTTGTGTTCTAAGGAAATTCGCTAAGTTGAAGCAGCTCCTGCGTAACGAATTTTTTAATTTTGAGAGTTGTAAAATTTGATGTTGCTTTTGGCGTTAGAATTTATTAAGGGGGTGCGTGTTCCCCTTTAAAGTAATCGCGTTGAGTCATGAGGAGACCGTATTGAGGTTTTAAGATTGAAATCAAAGTTAATCTTTTGTTTTAAGTTAATCATAAGTTTTAAAATTGAATCATTTGCAGCGACTTACACATATAGCTGGTAAATGTATAATATTTTGTAATATTTTACATATTTTAAAATACCCTAATCGAACACCCTCGATATGAGTAGTAAATCAATGAGTATACATAATCGCTTTTTGAGAGAAATCGGTCTAAGTCAATTATGTTCAAATTACTGTAATTCAGCTAATTACATTCGAAAAAATGGAACTTCCACCCCGCCATACAACATCTGAATGGAATTCGCAAGGAATGAAAGGGACATATGTATCGTTTCATAATACATTAGTCGCCTTAACCCTATCTAGTAAAAACTACCCCGGCGACGGGTATGAAAGAATTTTATAATCAGAACCTTCCATCTGTCATCGAATATCCTTAAGTTTTTTTTATTTTAAATCAACGTTTATCCTCCAGAACATGAAAATAGCGGTTGCACATTGCAAAAACAGTGCTAAATTTAAGGAAGGCCTAATATTTTCCCCGTTTATTATGACATAACATTACTTCCGTCACCGAACATTTTTATACCCGGTATATATGATAAATGCAAGGATATATTAAGTTTGAAAATATTAATCTTAGAATATAATTTTTGGTATTAGTGTTCATAAAATGACCTAATTAGTAGGCAAATGCAGCGAAATTGGTTGGCAGAGAGGAATCAGTAAAAAATATCTGGAAAATTCTCACTTATATCTCATATATATGATTTAAATAGTTGTGGGAAAGAGGAAAGTGTAGAAAATTAATCTACATACTTTTCGTTCTAATAATCCTATTGAAGTGACCAATAGTAGCTAATCTTTAAGTGACTTAAGTGACCAATAGTAGCTAAGAAGAAGCTAGTCTTTCAAAATATCATTTAAAACGTCACAATCGCATTTCAAAATTACTAAAGAATTCCCGATGAAAGTAAATGGTACGATTTATCACGAATTAAATCATTTTATTATATATATAATTTATGGTCTTAATTTATATACAGAGTGAATCAAAATTCATGGAGTTTTTGAAAGGGTGGATAGGAAATTAAATTCTAAGATGAAAAGTCCGTGGACATTTTTGAACCTGACCCGCCGTTAATTAAATATTAATTAAATACAGTAACCAATTAGTGAAGCGCGTTAACGGAATAAGAAATGATGCGGAATGAAGGTAGCGGCAGCAGGTATACGTCAGGGGAGCGAACTCTCCCCACCACTACCGTAGAGTGAATCAATCTTATGTGTTTCAAATCCAGTATAGTTTGATAGCAAACTTTTGAAAAACTGAATTATTCAATTTTTATTCGATTTCTTACGATGACTTTAAATTTGTTTGACTTACGGTGATTTCATAAGATTGGCTCGCTATACCGTAGTGGTGGGGAGAGGTCGCCCCCTCACGTAACTCTGCTGCCGCTGCGTTCATTCCTCACCATTTCTTATTCCATTAATGCGCTTATCTAATTGGTTACTTAATTGGTTATTTAATTAATATCTAATTAACGGTGGGTTAGGTGCAAAAATGTCCAAGGATTAACCACCCTTTCAAAAAACCATGACTTTTGACTCACCTATATATATATATATATATATATAAATATTTTTATATTTTTTTTTAAATTTTTTATGTGTATATTCAGAATTGAAATATCTAAACATTCTGACACACATTAATTTCAGGTAAACATCTTAATTACGACGTGTAAACTGACTCGTATCGAGGCTTATGTATATTAAATACTTTTTTCAGTGCTAATCGTTTTCAAAATTATATTTTAAAAAATTACAAAAGAAAAGATAAAAGCTATTTTTAACCCGACTTCAAAAAAGGAGGATGGTTCTCAATTCGTCTGTATTTTTTTTTTTTTTTTTTTTTATGTGTGTTACCTCAGAACTCCGTCATTTATGAACCGATTTTGAATTTTTTTCCTTTGTTTTAAAGGGTTTGGCTTCCCATTGGTCCCATTGCCACCAAATCGCATTCTGATGAGGGGATCCCCGGAAAATCGAGGAAAATCGTCATTTTATACGTGATAACCGATTTCTGCGAAATTTGTTTTTTTTTTTGAAAGGGTATACTCATTCATAATGGGAAAATAAGAAAATTTTTTTAAAAACCGACTTCAAAAAATTTTTTTACAAAAAAAAACCGACCCAAAAAAAAAAAAATTTTTACAAAAAAAAAACATAATGCATGTAAATAAAATTGAAAATCTGTTATAAAAAAATGCTCTTAAAATTAAAAAAAAAAAAAACGGGTAAAAAAAAAATGTGTTATAAAAAAATTCACTAAAAATTAGTAAGTCGTTTAGTAGGTCTACCCATATTTAGACAAATAAAACTAGTTATAGAACTTCAAAGTCACTAAAATGCGAGAAATAAACCATATTTTGACAAAATGGAAACCCGACTTCAAAAATAAAAAATTCTATAACAAAAAATGCACTAAAAAGTAAAAAAATAATTGCATATTCTTGTGCCAATTTTAGTTCACCTAAGCAAAAATTTTTAAATATATATGTACAATTATTGTTATTTTTGGAGGCGGTGTCCAAAAATTATGTGAATTTCTCTATGCTGACACCGCCTCCAAAAATAACAATAATTGTACATATATATTTAAAAATTTTTGCTTAGGTGAACTAAAATTGGCACAAGAATATGCAATTATTTTTTTACTTTTTAGTGCATTTTTTGTTATAGAATTTTTTATTTTTGAAGTCGGGTTTCCATTTTGTCAAAATATGGTTTATGAACACTATATTTCCTCACAACCTCTACAAGTGTTAGTACACACACAAAATATACAGGCTGGATTTATAACCAACTTCATTCTTTTTAACCCGACTTCAAAAAAGGAGGATGGTTCTCAATTCGTCTGTATTTTTTTTTTTTTTTTATGTTTGTTACCTCAGAACTCCGGCATTTATGAACCGATTTTGAATTTTTTTTTTTTGTTTTAAAGGGTTTGATTCCCGATTGGTCCCATTGTCACCAAATCGCATTCTGATGAGGGGATCTCCGGAAACTTTTGTTGTCCGGAAAATTGTTATTTTTGGAGGCGGTGTCCAAAAGTTATGTGAATTTATCTATGTTGACACCGCCTCCAAAAATAACAATAATTGTACATATATATTTAAAAATTTTTGCTTTGGTGAATTAAAATTGGCACAAGAATATGCAATTATTTTTTTACTTTTTAGTGCTTCTTTTGTTAAGTCGGGTTTCCATTTTGTCAAAATAAGTTTTATTCAGGTATAGAGCTCACGTTATAGTGGCGTTATGTTATACCACAAATATTATATGTGAAAAAAAATTGCAGTTGTAAACGTTCCGGTATAAAAAACTATAGATAGAGTATATAAAATTTGCAAAAAAGATAACTAACAAAAATGTTCTCATCATTACAACCCATTTATTTAATTAAATAAACCCGAAAAAAAATGAAAAGAGGGAAGTTATATAATATTGAATAATTTGACTTGTGTGGGGTGACATATTTAATAATATGTATAATGAAACACCATTAACCATTCGTTATTAATAATAAGCGTGTGAAAATAGAAGTTTTGTTTACACTGACATGCGACAGCGAGAATTAACACGTGCAAAAATAAAAATAAAATAAAAATCTACACGTGTCGTTAGTTTAAAAAATAACCTTTTTATTTGGAAAAACTGTTTTCATATGAATAATATATTTAATTGTTGTCCTTTTGAGATATAATTGAGGATAATAAAACCTCCTTTTTTTAGTTGAAATCATCAAGCCAAATATAACACTTTATTTTCAACGATTTTAGTTGTTTCGTAAATATATAAACTCTATTGTATGAAAATTATTTATATAATTCTGTTGTTCAAGATCTAAGTCTATACTGGCCAGTTTCATGGAGCATTGCCAAATTTGATCACGTAGTTAATCCATTTTTTGTTTTTTGCTAACCTATGGAAATGAAACTGGATATTAAAACACTACCTAAAGATCAAAATCTTATCATGGACAGCCAGTGATAACAAACAAGTGATGTACAATGTAAAAATGTCTGAAGCTTTGTCGAAATTCTTCGGTTTTCGAAAGATTTATTCTTCATAATACTTTATCCCTGTATATACTGAGCCTTTAAAACAATATAACATAATATGTCATATCAGAAACATTTGTTGTGTTTAATAATCTGTTACGGTTTTAAAGATAGATATTCACCCAACATCCTCTAGGACGGGGATGAAGGAATTGTGGTCCCCCTTCCACTTCAGTCTGACAAGATTCCCTTCTCCCATATCTTGGCAATAGCCAGGAGCTGATCAGGTTTCCTAAAGGGTCATATATTCGGGGTGAGATGCACCGAATATCTTATATCTGCTGTAACCGAGAGATTCGCAGTTAAAGATAATGTGGCTGGATGTCTCCTATTCTTCGCCGCACAGTCTGCCCACAATTGATCCGTTATGGAGTCCCATTGTGTGCAGATGTTTCCGCAAGGAATAATGCCCGTTGATGAATCCGGTAACCTTCCGCAGTTGTATCCTGTTCAGGTTCAGTGCATCGAGGGATAACCTCTTGGATGCATTTCTAAGCAGTATTTTCCCAAGCTTTTGCTGCGATATGTTTATTGATCCACTCGTTGATCATATGTTTACATGCAGTCTTAAGAATTCCTAAAATAGGCTCTGGGCATATGAAGGGTATTCCAACTCACTTCTTTGCTAAGGTATCTTCTTTTTTGTTTCCTTCGAAACCACTGTGACCTGGCACCCAGATCAATTTAACATTGTTCCGTTTTGCCAGCTTCAGCAGTTCCTCTAGACAATCCTTGACTACTCCTGAAGTGACCTCAGTTGCAGATAAGGCTTTTAGAGCAGCTTGACTGTCCTTATAATACTCTCATATATTATACATATACAGTATAATAAAAATTATATTTACTATTCATATCTGTTATTGAAAAAGATGCATTCGAATTGATATCTATACATAGACGAATATGTATTTACACCCCAATTCAAGTACAACAACAAAAATTTATAAATTGGATAAAGACCCTGATCATTTCGATACGATAGCAATAAAGAGGCCTGTATGTATAAGAAATATATAAAATACTCAGCGGGATATTAACGACACTTGCATAAGTAGGGATACACAATACTTTATGAAATTATATGCTTTTGCCTCACCATTTATGATGCTCTAACACCAGTCAATTTTCAATTGCAATTGAACAATACAACAGGATAATTCAATAGAATGATTTATTTGATCCTTGTAAATATTGTTATTGTGCAGTGCTCGTTTTAAAACGAGACGATTTAAAAAAAAATATTTCCCAACATATTGAAAAAATTTAAAGATTTCTATAACGCAGTTATAACTTTCTATTTAATATTATTTAAAAATTCGAGGCATTATATTGTATGAACTTTGAGTTAGTTATCTAAGAAACAAAAGTTATTTAAAACAAGTTAATTATTTGAATGCCCAGTATATACTGAGTTTATGGAAAAAAAATTCAAGCAAAAGGTGTTTATTATAAAAAAAAGAAGATTTTTTGTTATTAAATTTTTGTTATATCTCTTACGGTTTCAAAGATAGGTAGTTTCGCCCATTTTGTGCTAACATGGTCCGATTTTGCCCATTAACAAACTTGACCTTACTTTCTTGCTCTAGAATTCACACAAAAAGTTTTAGCTCGTTATCTCTTTTCATTAATGAGTTATCGGGTTCACAAACGGACAGACAGACGGACAAGTGGAAATGGACTAATTAGGTAATTTCATTAACACCTATAGCAAAATTTTTTTTCTGCGATCAATATTTTCAAGCGTTACAAAGTCGGAACTAAACTTAATATATCCTGTATATTAACATACTGGGTATAAAAATATCTTTTTAATAAAATCTTTTATTTAAACAAAATGTACCAAAAAAAAAAAAACTTTTCTTAAAAACTTTTTTTGTTAAATCAATTTTATATTTTACTTTTACCGAATTTCTTCTACAAGGAAATAAATCTGGTGCTTCTTACCAATATGGCAACAAAATTTTGAATTATCCATTAATCATTTACCTAGTAAATGTCGAAAATGAATATCAGCATAGTTCCGATTAAAGTCGCACATCCTACCAATTCCTAGTCTAAATACAAATTCGTTGCCCTAGAACGGCATACTTGTCAGGCTTCGACCTCCGTTAACTACTTATACTTACATTCTATTATTACTATAAAGAACAAATTTTTTTCGAAAACTGAATAGATTTGACACAAATCGCCTGTAAAAGATTCAATTATTTACGCCACTTTTGTGACTTATAATAAATAATTCAGTTTTTTTTTATAGCTATAAACAATTACTTGAACTGTATGTGGAATCTGATAATCATGACCGAATAATTTGCATTGCATTTTAAAATAACATAAATCTTTCTAAATGCTATTCACAAATTATGTATCGCCAATTATTTATTCTATAATCTCATTCTAAACACAGGAAAGTGTTTAACGTACCTACTAAAACATTTTATATTATTATCAAACAACTGAAAATAACAACTAACTGAGTTAATTGCTTAAATACCCAGTATATACTGAGTTTATGAAAAAGTTTCAAAAAAAAATTGTTTATTTAAAAAAAAGGATTAATATTGTTTTTTAAATTAAAATGGACATTAACACCCTAGCGAAGCTTCTATTAGTTCTAGAACATACATACAATTCCGATATGCGGGAATAAACTAATTAGATCATTTTATGAACACTTATACCAAAATTTTTTTTCTATATATTGTATATATCTTCTTGTATATATCACAATGGGGTACCGAATCGGAATGAAGAAAATCGGAATCGACGATTTTCGGTGTCAAGGGGCTACTGATAACGAGCGGCAATACGTAGAACTAGATCCACCTTTGGCTATTCAACTACAACATTCACGTTAGTCTAGTTTTCTTGATCGATGGTGTGTGAAGTTTAAGTATTGTGATTTTTTGCTCCTGTATTGTAGCTTATGATGATCTTGTAACCATGATAAAGTATATACAAACTTGTTTACATTATAACTACAGTTAGTACATGCTTGAAGTACGTTTAACTGTCTTTAGTTTGGTGTAGAGAAGTAGATTGTAGAGGCTGCCCTGGACGGGCTACACTTCGACCATAAGGTCCATTGTGATGCCTTAAGATGTGAGGATGTGAGTGGATTGGAAGGAATTTGTGAGTAGGAACTATGCCGATATTCATCTGGAGTTCGTGAAGGAAACTGAAGAAAACCTTCTCAAGCATAGCCGGTTACTTCGTTCTTGTCCATACGCCGACAGTTTAGTCAATTAACCGCCCTTTTTTTTTTAAATTGAATTACTGCCGATGTCGGGATTCGAACCCATAACCTCCCAGTTTCCAAGTACTGCATACTGCGCAGACATAACGCCTTAGACCGCTCGGCTACTTGGACTGGTTGTCGTTAAATGTTAAGTTTGGTGTAGTTAAATGTTTGTTTACTTACTTTTTTGAGTTAACTTACCCACCTAACCCCGATAGTGTATCTGGGACCAAACGCAGGCCCTCCCCCTGCGTTTTTCATCCCCTTCTGCCGCAATGTTTCACAATGTCTTCCAGCAGACACAACTGATATCAGACTTGATAGGTCTTCAAGTGATGAGGCTAATTTTACTACCCCTGGGTGCTCTTGGATGACAACTGACAACAGAGTCAATTAATTTCATTTTTCACCTGCGGAAATAGATAGCGAAGATGATGAGTCTGTCCTAGTGTATGAATTTTGTGAATAAACTGATTTTTTCTGCATTTCCACTAGTTTTATATGTGTTTATAATAACCTGCCCTTTCCACCTCGTTCTGCTCCATGTCCGGGGCAGAACGGAGCAAATGACATAATTTTCTATTTTTGAAATATCATCGACTTTTGACGCCATTTGTACATGTATAAATATATACAATCTTTCTTAATTTTCTTAAAGTCTGTTAAAAACTATCTTCATGAGGATTTTAAGGAGGTATAACAAAAAATGCAATGAAACGCACGAATTTAGTAGAATGTTCCTCACTTAATTCTACAGCTACTGTGAAAATTTCGAAATGATTTACTAAGCCGTTTAAAAGTTATTGCAATTAACAAAAATTCATTTCAATTACCATTAAAAAAACTACGAAGCGGTCCCAAATTTTCAAATTATACAATTTGAACTCTATAAAAATAATTTTGCACTGTTTTAATAACAATCATTAAACGGTAGTTGAGAAATAAATTATAAATAGAAATTAAAAAATCAGTCTTTGCCATTTATATAGTACAGAAACAAACGAGATAGATGATTTTGTTGATTTAAATTAAAGGTAAAATGGGTCACAGTTGTATCCTTTTTTCAAAATTTTTTGGGAAAAGGTTTCGAATAAAAGTTGTTCATTATAAATATACTAAGAACATTTATTCGAAACATTTTCCCAAAAACCGAATGGATAAGGACAAATGACTATACAATTTTGGAAAAAGGGCACAGCTTCTATGGCCCTGAGTACATTCACTGTCAAAATTATTATATATTATTTGTTTTAATTCAGTATTACAAGTAAAGTTATCTTTTTTTTAATTATATATATTTCTTTTAGTATTGACACTATTTTGCTACAAAACAAGGATATTCACGAATTCTAATTTTCAGTTATCTTTCCTCCGATATTTGATTGTTTTTATTTAACGTTAATGATCAAACATCTTACCGAACTTTTTCTGTACCGAAAAAGTACAATAATTTTACCTTCGTTTGTTAAAGTAACAAAAAACCTAAGCTTTGGTATAAAGTAAGTAAATATACTTGACAATTAAATATATGCCTTTAAATAGGTAACATATTTATTTAGTATTTACATTTTGATTGTAAAGAATAAAAATAAATTTGTGGTCTAATTAAAACGGAAATATTTTAGATAAGAAATACATTTAAATATGTATTTTAATTATTACACTTTTAATTATTATTAAAACAAAATTAAGATTAGATAAATATTTGTAAGTGTCGGTTGGTCGGCATGTAACCTTGTCGGCATTTCATTTTAGTATAGAGCACTATTTACATTATTTATCAATAAATGTTAAAACTATAATAATTAAAATTCGTACATGATGTTGTTTTTTTTTAAATAAAAATTGTACTAATATTGGTTACGCGTTACGCCACTGACATACTGAAATAGATCACCCGCTGTGTTCAATATATGAGGATCGTTTAACATGACACTTAATATATAGAAGGTTGACTGACCAATCAAATAATTTAGCATCTGCTTAACTTAAAACAAGTTATAAATTGAAAATACTTTTTAAGAAAAATAAAATGTAAAGACAATATTGTTTTGATCGACATAATTTATGATATTTGAATCATTTTTACTTCAAGAGAACATACAAACTGCGTTTTTGTTTTCCAACGAATAGTACATCTGGCCAGAAAAGTTGATGTCAGTTTTTTAAATCTTATAGTTGATAAGTGCCTTATTCATATGGTTTTCAAATAAAAGTTGATCATTATAAATAAAGTAACAAATTTTATTCGAATTCAACTATAAAATTTTATAAAACTGACATCAACTTTTGTGGTCCATACTACCTGAAAATTTCTATGAATTTATAAGGGTTGAAAAGCATCCGGAAGCAGCCAAAACGTTTGTATTATTTATAATACTGGTATTGACATATACTACATATCGCGTGGCACTTCGCATATTAAACAAAACGAATCTGGCTTAAATCTTTTGTTTATACGAGTAGAAGAAAAACATGTATAAAGTGGATAACTCATATCTCTCGTAAAATCATTATTGGTCTCTGTTTGTTTAAGCCTACGGCATATATGTTATTGTTTGTTTAGCCATTACCATAAAGATTTGGAACATTGAAGTTGAATTTTCCAAATCTATTTCAAGTTACAGAGATTGTTTGATTCGGATATTCTGAATATCCGAAAAGATATCTATATAAATATTTATATATATATATATATATATATATATATATATATATATATATATATATATATATATATATATATATATATGTATATATATATATATATATATATATATTCTTATATATATTCTTTTTTGGATGTTTTTGAAACAGACCAACAAACCAACAAATATATATATGTATATATATATATATATATATATATATATATATATATATATATATATATATGTATATATATATATATATATAAATTATAAACAACCAGGTACCTTTTTCTGTTTTCTTCATAGTTTATAAAATTTCTTTAAAATACTAGGATTGCCGCACAAATCCATATATTTAAAATATGCCTTTGTATTTTTTTGTATAAACAGAACGTAGTGATGACAGAAGTTGGCCAATGGCGAACTTAACTTTTGCATCGATGTCCCTGTACACAAAATGTATATTTCGGTATTTTAACTTACGATTTATGTAGGATAATTGATTCAGGGTTCTCATTGTTTTTTAAAGCGATTTAGAAGTATTGCAAAAATTGTTTTGACATTCAAACTTAAATCAATTAGTTTTGAATTGTTTAATAACATTGCTACAATTGTTACGATGATATACACTGCACAGCAAAAAAAGGGGTGCACTTTTTGCATTTCAAATACATTTTTATCAATTTGTATATGTTTTTGTTGATTTGGGAGTAAAATTGTAAAAGAAAACCTTTTAATATAGTGGAAAAAAAATTAGTTTAAAAAAAGCCAAATTTTTGGAAAGAAATAAACTTTTAACAGTGGATATTACCTGATTTTCCTCTAATGACTGCCTCATGCCTTGTAGGCGCACTTTTAATTAAGTTCGCTACGACATCTTTGGTGATGACCTCCTTTTCCTACACTAAATCTATTCTGAGCCCCTGAGAGCTACAAGTTCATCCCAAAGATATTCTATATGAGTTCACTCTAGCCTGCATGGTAGCCATCTCAAAAACAGAATTTTGATCGTTTTATTTTAATGTACACCCTTCGGAATCGTTATTCAACTGCTTTTGAGACTGCCTAAATGCTCTGTATGTATCCCAATGCTGCTAATAATGCAAAAACTCTTAGAAAAAGACTTGCTGAAATGAACTCACAATCCAAAAAGACAGTCGTAGCACCAGTTTTCTCTGTAAATCATCGAAAAGTTCGCGTAAAGCTCATAACGTGTGTTGTAAATGAATGAAAGAACTTCCTCTCGGCAGATGAGTTTCGATATGCACTGCATCTACCAGATCAACATACAAGAGTCTACTGAAGGTCATGTAAACGTTACTCTGGATGTAGGATTATTGAAAGACTATAATTCGGAGGTGGCTCAGTGGGTTATTCGATGACTTAGAAGCAGATACACTTAACTAGATGCTACGGCTGGCTTTCTAAGTTGAAAATACATTTCAACAATTCTTCTTCTAACAGTTTCTGTACTAATAGCAAGACTAGGATCCATAAGGAGGCTTTGGCCAGTCTCAAAAGCAATTGAAAAACGATTCCGAAGGGTGTTCATTAAAATAAAACGATCGGAATTATGATTTTTAGATGGCCACTACGTAGCTCACAGTGGACTTTCATAGAACATCTTTAGGATGAACTTCATGAACTATAAGAGGAGTAATTAACCCTCCTAGTAGCTCATAGGGGCCCATAATAGCTTTAATACAGGAAAGGGAAGTAATCACCCAAGATGATGTCGCGAACTTAATTAAAAGTGTGCCTACAAGGCTTGAGTCAATCATTAGAGCCAAAGGAGGTAATATCGACTGTTAAAAGTTTAATTCCATCCAAAAATCTCGAAATAAAATGTTTTTTTTTTAAATCTTAAAAATTATGAAAATATATCTTTTTTTTAATTAATTATTATTTCCTATTAAATTTTCTTTTTCTAAAATATTTTCTTTCACAATTTTACCCCCACATCAACAAAAACATATACAAATTTATAAAAATGTAGTTGAAATGAAAAAAATTCCACAGAAAATAATTAAATTAAATACTGATATGAAAAAATTAACTCGTCAACCAGGAATCGAACCTCGGGCCTCTGGATAACTAATCCAGTATGCTTCCGCTACACCAAAGACGATTGACAAGGAAGCATACTGGACTAGTTATCCAGAGGCCCGAGGTTCGAATCCTGATTGACGGGTTAATCTTTTCATATCAGTTTAAAAATTCAATGACAATGAAATTTGTCGGAGTATACGCTAAAGTCTTCTACAGTTTGTCATACGTAATCGAAAGGAATTTGGACAAACATCGTTATGTTGACGCGAAAGTATACACAAATAAACAAATATTAAATAAATAAATCACTTCAACAGAAGTAATACTGTCTAAATAAATAAAAAAAATTAGAATAATATGAAAAAGTTGGCTATTACGTCACAATCGTCTTTGGTGTAGCGGAAGCATACTGGACTAGTTATCCAGAGGTCCGAGGTTCGATTCCTGGTTGATGAGTTAATTTTTTCTTTTCAGTATTTAATTTAATTAAAAATTCATTGACAATGAAATTTGTCGGAGTATACGCTAAAGTCTTCTACAGTTTGTCATACGTAACTGAAAGGAATTTGGACAAACATCGCTATGTTGACGCGAAAGTATACACAAATAAACAAATATTAAATACAGAAAATAATTTAAATGGATTTTTTAAAGTACGCAGCTGTTTTTGCTGTGAAGTGTATGCATGTTTGGGTTTAGGTACAGCATAGTTTTGGCTAGCAACAGTTTTGGCTCGCTAATCAATGGTATCCACGAGTCAATATTTGCAGACCTCGGAGCATAATATATTGTATTTTGGGAGAAATTCTTCAGGTGGACAATTACATGTTCTGCTTCTCTCAGATATCCTAAAAATTTTCGATTCGTGGCTTCCGCCATCTAACAAACAAAATATGATGATTATCGATGCGTTTTAAATATTGAGTTTTTCTTTCAAAATAGTTAGTAATTATTAATAAACACAAATTAGCTTTGTTATTACGCAACTGAAAGATAAAATAGTTAACCATATTCGGGATTCCAATTAAAGCAAATTTATTATATTTTGTTTCGGTCAATCCTAAAATTTATTCAATTACAGTATTGATGTGATAAAACCATAAACATATTATACATGAACTACTCATTTCGTATTACATGTCAATATTTTCGTATAAACATTTTTTTAAAGAAAATTTTTCTTAAAATTTGTAAAATTCGTAGAGTGGCACAAATTTACAATCGTTGCACAAGATTCATGATAACAAAACTTTCAGTTCAGTTTTAAAATTTTCCAAATTGCTATTCTATTTTTCTTTGTTTTAATAGAATCCAAAAATATATCAACCTTTTTATTTGTTACACTCTGTAACAAAAAAATTACTTTTCAGAAAAAAAAGTAAAGAAATATATTATTAATGTTATTTGAATTTCAACCATTTGACATAGTTTCACACCCTACTATCAACTCATTGGCCTTTTGGATGTAAAAGGACTAAAAAAATCATAGGTGATTATTTTCTGCCGATCTTTCGATAGCCTATTGAAAATGTGTTTTTATTACTTGTTTTTGTATTTAATTATTTACATCTATTTAAAATCGATATGGATTTATGAACGGATAGACACAAAATTTACAAAAATAAAGTAGTGCGATACCTACTAATAGCATCGTTTATTTATGTAATTTTGAAAATATAAAAAACTCCCCATATTCCTTAAGGGAAGCCGCTTTCGTGTAAATTTGCTGGAATCGATAAATGTTTTTCCTTTGAACTCCTGATGAAAAGATCTTGTGTTCATACGATCGGAAATTGGTCAGTTTTCCAGATATGGAGAGTCGAAAGTCGATGTTTCGGGGTTTTTTCACCAAGAGTATGGAGCTATGGCTCATTCAAAACGTTTTGCTATCTCATGTTGAAAGTAGCATTTGACAGTTGATAGCTGCCAATATCATTGTTAACTCGTTTATTTAACGGAACAGGTGAATCAGCATATATGCAAGGGATATATAAGCATATATCGATTCTAGTGAATTTCATCCAGGGCGGCGTCCCATTAGAAATGTGCGGGGTTCATTTTTTTGTGTATAATTTTAACGACCATATGAGCGAGCAATCCATTTTATATATCCATGGATATTAAAAACAAAGAAGTAAATGTGAATGACTGCACCTCTCTCACTATGGCAAACGATCACATCAAGTTATTGTACTGTGCCACAGTCTGTACTCAGTATAACCATTTAACATAACACACAAGAGATACACACAGTGGCGTTTTGGTATATGCCATGCCATGGTGTTTGGTTGGTGTTCAATGTTGACCATGAATTGGAGAGTACAACAGCAGCCGTAACACCCCACACTACTCTAACTCAACAACAACACAACTACACATAACACAAACACAACAGTCATCCTATCAGTAATCAGTTGAATGTTGCATTGGTAACTAATAGAACGGTCGAGTGAAATCTCTGTTCATAACACGTGAAATATTTATTTACATTTCTCCAAACTGTTTTTTTTTCTTCTTTATTCATAAACAAATTTAAGCGAACAAAAAGTTTCTAAACAAAACAAAAAAAAAAACTAAAGAATTCTTTTGAAAGTTTTTATTTATAATCGCATACAGGTTTCACAAAAATAAATTAAAAAAATTAGATCAAGTGTGTGTGTTGTGTATTTTTAAAAAAGTGTTTGCATGCCATTTATATGATTTTTTAACGATACTTTGAATACATTTTAAATGTTTCAAAAGTGTATCTACTTATTTATCTAAAATAAAAGTGAACATTTGCATTCCTGTTTTTCTTATTATATGACATCATTTTTCTTAAATGGTAAGAATTTCTGAAAACTTCTCTTGTTTTGTGAGGTCATTGAATTTACGTTTATTGAATATATTAAAAGTTCTTTCTGTAAATGTAAATATATTTTTAGGGTTCCGTAAGTTTTTTTATTTTGTTATTGTATTACCTTTGGATTTTCTTTGTTTTGGCTAAATATGTCTACTTATAAGCAGTTGATACGTTTCAAGTCATCAGGTACAAGAATGTTTTTTATTTGTCTAGTAATAAATAGTAAATTTTGTATTATCTGTTGTTTTATGACAGTATCTAAAAGTAAGCAGGTGACTCAGATAAACCAAAAAGGTGAAGTATTTTGTACCTAGACTAGAATAATAATATTCTTTTAACTTTTAACATGGGGTTCAGAAGAAAGTGTAAAATGTATATAAATTATTTCAAATTGAAAAATGATTTTAGAAAAGTTAAATATATTCTTATTTTTAAAAGTAAGTTGTATTTTGTCGGTACGATGGAGGACTAGCATTAACCATTTTGTGCTCTCTTCGAAACTTTGGTGCTTTTTGTTTTTTAGTGGGTTTTAAGCGATTTTGATTCATGTTTTTATACCCGTTATATAATATATACCAGGGTATATTAAGTTTAGTTCCGGCTTTGTAACGGTTGAAAATATTTATCGCGAAAAATTTTTATATAGGTGTTCATAAAATGACTTAATTAGTCCATTTTCCGCAAAGTTGCCCGTCTGTCTGTAAACTCAAAAACGAAAGGAGATACCGAGCTAAAATTTTGTATGTGTGTTCTAGAGCTTAAAAGTAAGGTCAATTTCGTGAATGGGCATTCGGACCTTCGGACATTCGTCTAAATGGGCAAAATGTTCATCTTTAAATCCGTAAGAGATAGAACAAAAATGGAAAGCTTTTTTCATAAATTCAGTATATACTGGGTATTTAAGCAATTAACTCAGTTGTTATTTTCACTTGTTTATATACGAGTTTAAAACATTTTTTTTAAGTTTTTAAAATAAGATATACATTTTAAAGTTGTGTTTTTGGTGAAATTTTCTAGTGACGACACTGAACTCTTAGGAGTATAATTCGACACAATCTCACGTTTTAGGTACGTTTAAATTAATTTTGAGACCAAATATTACCTTTAAATTTGGAGGTAAACTGGCACGTATTTTGTGTTGCATATTTAAGCCTAGATAGTTAATTCTATGAGATATCGAACTGACCTACCGAATATGACCTGTTGGGGGTCGGTTCTTAAATAGTTCGATAAGCAATAGTGTGTCAAATTGGAGAATTGCCAGGGAGCGATGACATTATAACTAAGTAAGAGCGATATGATGTTACGATTTTTTTACGATTTCCTTGTACTTGTAAGATTCACACACAATTTTTAGCAGCAGTCAAATAATAATATTTACGAATACGCTTCGAACTGTTGAGTTCGTGGTGAATAAGTGAAATTAATTTATTCATAACACATTCTCTCTGGCAATACGAAATATTGGCATTATTCATCCAGAAATAACATAAGCATTAGCTTAAAGCTATGCATAATTGCAACGTGATGAAAGCCTTAAATTCTCATTCTAGAATCTAGACCAATTATTAGAGCTAAAAATTCAATCAGTTGCATTCAAAATCAAGTGTACCAATAATATGAAATATGTAGGCCTTTATAAATCTGAAGTCTTCATATTTGTGGCAACTTTTCATCACTGAATTCAATTACAGATTTGCATAAAGTTAAACCACTCAACAAGTTTTTGAAAATAATTGGATCAAATTGTTTCTGACATATTATGAATTGGAAAATGTAAAATACATTTACTTTATTAGTTTTCATATATCTCATCGTTTTGTTCAATTAACATTCATGACAGTTTCAGTATTATTTCTTTTCTCATATCACGTACTAAGTAAATATTTAAATAGTTATATGAGTGTATCTTGTACCTGGTCTGCCTGTCCGTCGTCTCCACAACGACCATAACATATAGATAGGTAGGTTGGTTGGTTTACTAACAAGTCAGAATGTATTAAAAAAACCACCTTCTTGTTTAAAAAAAAATGTATTGGCAGCTGGCTATTTAAAAATATAACAAAATTCCCTCAACCTGTTTTTATAATAATTTGTAAATGATTTATTGAGAGATTTTAAGTATACAAACATACTAAAATTATACTTTGATATATAATAAACAAGTTTTTTTTTAACTCTATTCTAATCTAAACATTCAAATTATATATTATTATTTAACTAGCTATAGTATATATACAGTTTACTAAATAAATGTGTTATAATTTATTTCATCTAGCTGGAATATATCGGGAAAAAGAGTCATATCAGTAATTCTGGGCGAGTTACTGGGCAAAGTTATTACAAGGCAGGATTTGAATGAGAAAAAATTTTAATTCATAAACATCGATTTTTCAATAGTTTGATAACAATTGGCGACAAAAAATGTTACCGGAAATTAATATTTCAAAAATTGGCGATCTTCTTCGACATGTCCATACAGCGTCAAAAGTCGAGCTAGCATTTAAAAATGAGGCACAAATCAATTATAAAATTTTTGAATGGTAGCTCGACTTTTGACGCTGTATGTACTTTCGGAGAAGATGATTTATTTTTGCAATATTAATTTCCAGTAACATTTTTTGTCGCCAATTGACGGTGCATGTACACTCACAATTGAACCAGTAAGTCATATTCTAAGCATATGTATTACTAAATATATGTATAATATACATACAGTACCACTTAGAATGTTTCAACTGGTTCAATTTTTATGAACGGGAGTGCATCTCATAGAATTGACTATTTAGATTCAACTGATTCAATTTTTGTGAATGGGAGTGTACGTCAATGATCATAATATAGCATAAGAGGACAACTTCAGTGGCACATAGTTTGGCTATAATTTATTTGGTTAATTGGCTATAATTTAGTAGACTAGTGAATGGTGTTTGTTCCGTAGGACTATGATATCTGATGGCAATAATTAGAAACGGTGTAGTCGGGCTCAACTGTGATAGTCACATATGCGTTACTAGTGTTACGTTAATAAAATAAATAAGAAATTATTATTTTGTTAATGAAACTCATCTTTTTTTATGAAAAGTATAACTAATTGTTTAAATGTAGCCTGACTAAAGTCGCCATTTTGGAATATGACGACATGAATTACCAAAACTCAGAGCTAAGTTTCATAATGAATATCAAATCAAGTACCCATGGCGACATTAGTAATATTAAGTATTACAGTACAATTTGTTTATGATCAACTTGACTTATGATCAGTTTTTTCATTTAACTAATATTTGGGCACATACTCTACATTTTGCGTTTCCCCTTGGATCTAAGCACTCCTTACTAATGATAAATTATTCCATTTATCTTTCTGTTCTAGTATTAGGACAGCCCTGCCATTCCTTTGTAGTTATGCTAAAGTTTTCCATTTACCTATCTGTCCTAATATAAGAACAGGCATATCACATTTATTCCCCCCCTCCTTAATCTAACTCCTCCTTCCTGTTCTTTTGACCATTTTTGTCCATAAACGAACTTGGCCTTACAAATTTTGGCGTAAATCAAGAGCGAGCACAGAAACATGTCTTTTCAGGGTATCTCATTTTAAACAATACTCCTAAATTTTTGTTCAAGGATGCGTTTAAAAAAAAATACCCGAAAAAAAAATTTGCTAAATACACTTTTGTTATTATTATTTATGAACCAAACTCATTGTCCAACTTAGATCAAAAACAAAGTGTGAGATCATCTTAATATTTGGAGTTGGTCATTTTAGTAAGACGATTGTCCATATCATTCAGAATTAAAAAAGAACGTTTCTTACTACTCCATCTAGAAAGTGGCTAACATTGTCAGTACTCTACCTATAAAGTGGATAAAATGCATTAGAGAAATTTACTTGAGTCGTAGATACACGTCATTTGGATAAAAGAGAACGTATATATTGGTGACAAATTGAGTGGTGTTGTATTACACACATCAAATATTTAAATTATTAATAGTTATCGTGTAATGTATATATTATTCATACATTACGATAATACGTGTCTAATTGAAAGCGTAAAACCGTTTTAACTGTGATTTGAAATTATTTTGTTTTCATAAAATTTTGTTATCAATAATAGATTACACTATGTAACATGAATATAATTAACCGCGATATCGAATAGTGATTCGTATTAGGTACACCTAGTTTACAAAAAAGAGCTTTATTAGCGAATTTCCTACAAATTAATTAAAAATAATAAGTTAAATTTGATATTGGACTTTAATGTAAAATTAAAAAATAATATTATCCAAAAAAAAAAACCTACCCGTGATTTGTGTTACCCAATTAACTCTACTTGTCGAAACTTGACCCGTTATAACATGTTAATATAATATATCCATAAGTTCAAAACAATACCTCTATATTCTATAACAGAGGTGGCAAGAGTTGACTCGGCCAAGCTCTGAGTGAGAGGTAGGGAAGAGAGATAGAGTTAATACAGGGTAACCTACCAATTATTAATATTTTCTTTTTTTAATTAAAACATTTTCTGAAAAAATATAATAATACCAAATCTTTTTTATGGTCACTATTATACAAAGTAAATAATACATACAATCATTCAATACATACTCTGGAATTTTGGGCTGGTAATTTGGGTCATAAAATTTACCTTTTTAGTATATATCATATTTGTGTATGAATAAAATAAAAATATATAAAAAATATATATATAAATCTTTTGAACCTTTAAGTTTACCGCTGGACCATTGTAATAAAAGAGGGAAATTTTTGCAAAGGATAATTTAAATAGAATTATAGTTTTGGAAATTCCAAATAATTTGTCTAAATATTTTACTATTCATATCAGAGAACTAATAAAGAATTATTTACCTGATTTAATTATTTTTTCTTCGTATGGAGTATGCTCAGTATAGTGTCATGGGAATTTGATGAATTAAGTTAAATTTTACATAAAGTGGGAATTTGAGTTCTTCGAGTTAGTCTACTTTGAATTGAAAAAGTGAAAAGTACTATTTGTAGTAGTAGAAATTATTTTTCGCATAATTTGTTTTTCAAAAAAAATAAAATATTGACTATACTATAGACTATACTATATTAATTATTGGGCAATAATCGGTAGGTAGGACAACCTGTATTGAAACATCGTTCCGTCTTGCTTCAAAACATACCTTCTTTACTTACTCTCACCCAGCTTATGGAGAGCCCGTAAGGCTCAGACGAGCTGTCTGTGCCCACCTCTGTTCTATAATATAAAATATAATATATTGTAGGTAGCCCATATATGTAGGCACGTGCAGTTATTATTCATTTTATGATGAGTGTTGTAAATTACCAAAAATATGTCCATAGCTGTGTAAAGCAGAGGTGGGCAAGAGTTGACTCCGCCAAGCTCTGAGTGAGAGGTAGGGAAGAGAGATAGAGTTAATACAGGGTAACCTACCAATTATTAATATTTTCTTTTTTTAATTATAACATTTTCTGAAAAAAATATAATAATACCAAATCTTTTTTATGGTCACTATTATACAAAGTAAATAATACATACAATCATTCAATACATACTCTGGAACTTTGAGCTGGTAATTTGGGTCATAAAATGTACCTTTTTAGTATATATCATATTTGTGTATGAATAAAATAAAAATATATATAAATCTTTTGAACCTTTAAGTTTACCGCTGGACCATTGTAATAAAAGAGGGAAATTTTTGCAAAGGATAATTTAAATAGAATTATAGTTTTGGAAATTCCAAATAATTTGTCTAAATATTTTACTATTTATATCCAAGAACTAATAAAGAATTATTTACCTGATTTAATTATTTTTTCTTCGTATGGAGTATGCTCAGTATAGTGTCATGGGAATTTGATGAATTATAGTTAAATTTTACATAAAGTGGGAATTTGAGTTCTTCGAGTTAGTCTACTTTGAATTGAAAAAGTGAAAAGTACTATTTGTAGTAGTGGAAATTATTTTTCGCATAATTTGTTTTTCAAAAAAAATAAAATATTGACTATACTATAGACTATACTATATAATTATTGGGCAATAATCGGTAGGACAACCTGTATTGAAACATCGTTCCGTCTTGCTTCAAAACATACCTTCTTTACTTACTCTCACCCAGCTTATGGAGAGCCCGTAAGGCTCAGACGAGCTGTCTGCGCCCACCTCTGGTGTAAAGTAACGGGAAACAGTACTTTAAGTAATAAGCATCAAGTATTAAAAAAATGAAGGAATGAGTACTAAGTACATTTCAAAAGTACAAGTACAAAGTTAATGGAAAAATGTAAAATTATGTAGAATTTTTGTGTCAATATTTTTTAACATTAGCCAGCTTTATTTAGAAGTCGTATTCGCAATTAAAAGCAAATGTAGATGTCAGCACTTCGGACGTCTAAGCTACGTTTAATCGATTACATATAAATTAATAAGTGTAAGAAAGATGAAATGGTAACTCGATTAGAGTGGAGAAAGATAGTAGTAATTGAGGAGTGTTTACAGTGTTCATTTTTTTAAGCTGAGTAAAGTATGTCAAAAATTATACGATATGACTTTAAGTAACGTTACTGTAAGTATTGAGGATTTGTATTAAAAGTACTTTGTACTACAAAAGAACTTTAAGTATTTTTTATAAGTACAGTAGAGTCTCATTAATCCGGCAAATCCTATTATAAACTAGAGGGTACCGGGATTATTGGAATGTTCGGATAACTGGTTTGTATAGAGAATTTCATAATAAATGCCGGACCGCACACTGATTCCGGAACGCGTGCGTGGAACGGTGAACTATTTAAATACCGGATAAGTGAGACTCTACTGTACTTTACTTAAAGTACTGCCCAGCTCTATATATGTTTACCAGGAACTCAATAATACTGAATAGATTTGGATGATTTTTTTTCTGACCTCATCTCGAAGGCCAAATGTTTAAAACATAACCCTTTAAAAACTACACAGAATTTAGGATGTATCACAAATACTGTGGTTAATAACTTTAAAGTAAATTAAACTAGAACTCCTGACCGTTTAATTATCTGATTTTGAGGAAAAAAAAGTTTTTGTGACAGCGAATATCAAAGGCAAAAAATTTTGCCTTTTGCCTAGATAATCTACAGTTTGTCTTCATTTGAAGTGAGTATATACAAAATTTTACATTTAAATTTTAGCCCATCAATAGGTTCAAAACGTTTTGAACCCAATATCTCACTTTGTTTTCGGAATCAATTAATTTGCAATTGGTGAAAAAAAAACCAACTAAGGTATAATATTAAAATTTAATCATTGATTTTAAGGGAAAATAATACATGAGACCAATTTTAGTTCAAACATTATATACTTTGATTGTTTATGGCAGTATTTGTTATAAATCGTAATTTGTTGAATTTTTGTAAATCAGTATTTTTTTCCTCTTTACATCCCTCAGTGTTTGGAAAGAGCGGAATTTTTAATGAGTAAACTAGAACTTAAAAATGCAACACAAAAATAATCTATTCAATTCGTTCAGTATAATTTGGTTCTTGAGTTTGCCATTTGGACTAGACTAATTATAATATTTATTTTTTTATAAAATTTAACTACTTATAACTTATTCCGAGTATATAATGGAAGTAATTATGATGTTTTATACCATATTTGTTTTATTTATATTGTTATACAGTATATAACAATAATTACTATACATTTAACTTGTAGAGTTATAATAAGGCTCTCCGAAGTTAGCACTTCATCTATGGAAATTTATACCATCTTATAGGTTAGAAGGTGGTTATAATTTGGACAGGTATTCCCGATAATTGGTCAGTGATAGAAAATTTGCAAACAAATTTTGCAAAAAGTTTCGTATTAATAATTATACCACCTTATTGCTCACAAATTTGTCATTTAACTGATCAGGTATTTCACTAAATATCAAATAATTTCATATTTAAAAATGTTATACATTTTTTCTAAAAAGCTTAAATACTAACTTTTAGTATCAGGCAACACACGGTAATAAAATTAAAAAAATTCGTTACGCAGGAGCTGCTTCAACTTAGCGAATTTCCTTTGAATACATAAATCACTTTCTAGCGGTCACAATTTTAGTCTGATCAAAATGAAATGTCGTATATGATTTTAGTATTTGCATGGCCAATTTTATTAATAAATGACATTCGTCAAGGGGAAAGGGGGGGGGGTGCATAAAGAAAGAAGAAAACACGAAATATAAAATAGCTCTCTTAATATTAGTACAATCGAAAAATACGTAAGGAATAAAGTTGTAGAAAATCATGTTTGCTATAATTCATCACCATATGATTTTTGCTGAAACTCTAATGTGTACAGAGGTATTAAGCAGTTTAATTTTCAATCTTAAACCGTCAATATTTCTGTAAATATTAGTGCAACAGAAAAAATGATAAGAAACTTGAATGATAAGAATATTAAGGGAGATATATCAAATTTTGTGTTTCCCCCTTCCTCTAAATCCCCCTTTCCCCTTGTCCGATTTTACCCATTAACGAACTTGATCTTTTGAATACCAAAAGTGCTTCAAATACCAAATTTCATTCCAATCAGATTAAAATTGTGACCACTAAAGCGATTACTGACACATATATATATATATATATATATATATATATATATATATATGTCCATAGATATATATATATATATATATATATATATATGTCCATATATATATGTATATATATATATATATATATATATATAAATTTTACAGACGGTGATTTTCGACATCTACTAGGTAGGATCGATGGACATTTGAAGAAATTTTTGCAAAATTTTGAAGTCGGTGCGGGACCAATAGCTCTATTTCCTTTCAGGAAGTTCGCTAAAATTGTAAAAACACGCATAACACAAACCGTCTAAGACTTGAAATTAACTAAGTAATTGCATTTATTTTTTGCATTTTACTGGATTATTTGCTAATTTTACTAATTTTTATAAAATAAATTTTTTCTAAATATGAAGTATTTTGATATGAGCTAAATAAATTTTTGTGCCCTAACATTTCAAAAACTTACTAGAATATTTTTATTCACTATTGAAATAACTGACCTGTTATGACCAGTTTCTATTCTATAACAGCGTACTATATAAACAATTGTAATGATACTCAGACTCTTTTTGAAGTCATTTCACATTACTGCGAGACAGAATGAATTGTGTTTCAAGTGAATGGTCGATAGATGGCAGACGATTTTTAATTTGATAAATAATTAATATACATTTAAAAAATTTTAAAACAAATTAATAAGTATCACACTTGTATAAAATAATTTAAATACAAATGCAGAAAAAAAGTTGATATTTATGTCTAATATCAATTCCTTCGAATTTCCTTAATTACAAATTTTCTATCGCTCACCAATTAACGAAAATACCTTATCAATATCTAACTGATAGGTGTTATAAATCTTAATTAGAAATTCCGATGATGGGGTGTTAACTTTTGAGAGCTGTGTAATAATAATGTATATATATATATATATATATATATATATATATATATATATATATATATATATAAATGTATGATGGATGGAAACCTACTTATAATAGACTTACAAAATAAGTTCAACGTACTGACTATATTCAATACATATTATAATATAAATAGATGCTGGTGGTATGTATGTCTAAATTAAAAACCACAAAATTAATTTAAAATTTAAAATAACAATGAAACAATTTAATATAATTCATGTATATATCTATCAAGTTTGAAATTAAAAAATAATTATAAATTTTATAGTATAAAAGATATTTGTAGATTTTATTTTTATCTGTTATTTGTTATTTGACATCATTATTTTGTGTAATTTTTTGTTTGTTATAAAAATATAATTAAGCACATGAAATTAGATTCGATATGGATGATGGAATAAAAACTAAAATAATTTTTAAAATATATTTAATTTTTATATTACACACTTCATTTCATTTGGGCTATTCAACCGTGCACTGATTTATAGATAATTATTGTATATTAGTATAATAATGTGGAAAAATTTGCAAATAGAGACTTCAATCAAACATTTGATACGTTCTTAACTTGAATGATAGCATATTTACGTGGTAAAATTCGTACAGCTGTAAGTTTCTGATCAACTAGTATTAGAAAACAAAAACCAATCGGGTGGTCTGTCAGATGTGACCTTCTGCTCTTTAAAAACTCCAGGGAGGGGATGGCGTATGTATGTGATTTTTAAATGTAAATTTGTTCGATTTTTAGGCAATTACTTAAAATGTACGCCATGTGTAAAAACTTAAGAGAAGAAATTTGCAAGTATGAAATATTTGCGAAACACGATTTTTACATCTCTATGAAGTATGTAGAGAAGGGAAAACATATTTACGCACGGTACATCTTGTTTTCTCGTTTTAAATTTGATCGAATTACAGATCTTTAAATATAGCTAAGACAAACAGCAATTAAAACCGAAAAACCTGCCTTGTAGTATTTCGTGTCAAACTTGGTAAAACGGAACACTGATGGAATCACTTCCGTGCACATTTGTACTATGGGTCACAGAAGTGGCGGTCATTTTTCAAAATTTTATTTTATAATTGATTTGTGCCTTATTCATTCGGTGTTCAAAAAAATGCTTCGATAAAAGTTGTTACTATATTTATGATGAACAACTTTTATCCGAAGCTAATAGTTACGTAAATAGCTACCACCGCCAGCTTTTACATTAAAATATTTCAATTTGACTTTACAGTTGAAATTTGGGACAGAAATGTCTTCATCAGTATTACTCCATGTTTCTGATAAAAGAAGAATATTGGAATTACGAGCCACATTGCCAATGATATCAATTTTATGGGCTCGTAAAATTTGTGTATTACATGTATTGATAAATCTGGCCTGGTCTTGATAGATTTTACTAACTCTGATTCTAATATAAATAATGGATTTAATGCAAGTTTTTCAAACTCTAATTTTAACGGAAGAAGAGACGCTGGTTCTACCATGATAAAAGGAAGGCTCATTGGTTTTAAAAACAATATATAATTTTTCTAATTTTATTAAATTGTATTAAATTTTGTGTATTAATAGTAGTGTTGACCTTATTTACTATTATTTTAATAAATTATTTAAAAAGAAGTATAACTTCTTACGTACGTACATAAATACACACACACACACATTTTTTCTCGTATACCTGACGTACTATGACTTTTTGATTCGAACACATGAACCACTTTCCTTTTAATTGCTAATATTAATTATAATCAAATTGTGGGGACACCCAATATATTATACACAAAAGAGGCATTTCATACCATACCAAGAAACAATAGTTCTTCATAAGTTGTTGAAAGAATTCACTTAAGTTTTAAATTGCATTTTAATGTTGTTATTTTTTCTTAAATTACTTCTGACTCGATTACAGGTAGTTCATTTTGTTTTCTTGGTAACACTAATCGACTTTGTGTATGTATGCATATATATGTGAGTAATTTGAATTACGGAAGAAGAGAAACTTTTAGGGTAACGTAATAATAAATGTGTTAGCCTAGTTACCAAACAAATCAACGTACATTTGTAGAATAGAAAACTTTTTCATCATTTATTTAAAAATAAACACTCTTTGAACATACTAAGTATGTAATCAAAATCTATATATTTATTTCTGCCTTTTCTCGCATCACGTTAAAACAGTTGAACCGATTTTAATTGAGTTAAGAGATGGTGTAGAATTTTACCGAGCAACATGTACCAAAAACTTTTCTTTTAAATGTATCGAGATAGAGGGGAAATCTTTAAATATAACAAATGTTTATGTTGTAGCGGTATCGCATTTTCATTAAATTATTATTATAATTTTTATCTGTTGCTTAACAACTATAACTTCTCTCTATTATCACGGTTGCTTTGAATGTTAACAACTTTGATAATTTACATATAAATATATATAATATGTCATAAATCAATTTAATAAAGATCAATTATATCTGTCATTTATATTTATTATTTATTTAAATAATAATTATTCATTATATCAATCTATTACCTCTACAATTTGACGCCAGAGAAAAAATAAGCGAAGAGGATGGTAAATTAACATATTTTTAAAGAAAAAATTTCCAAAATCTTCCAACAGATGACTATTGGATGATTGGTTTGGATGAATTATTATTTAATATTGTAATTCTTACAAAATATAGCATACCACCCACCAAATTTAACAGATAAGTCTTTCATTTCTGTTAAAATATTTATTTTTGCTTTACGCTTATAACTATTTCGATTTCTAAAAAAATATTTTTATTATTTTTTTTGACATTTCATTTTTAATATGCCTAGAAATCGAAATGAGTTACCGAATTTAGATGCACCAACAATACATCTTCCAAATTTACCAAAACTTCCACAATTTAATGTAACAGACATTTGTGACGATTCCATCTCACTTACCTAAAATTATAAAATAAAGGCATTAAAAAAGGAGTATTTAAAACAAGAAAAAAAATAAATAAATAAATAAATGTAAAGAAAGTGATTTATATGTGGTGGGGGGACCAAACCCTTAACAATAAAATGTAAAAATATAAATATAAGTAAATTAAACTGACAGACAATTGTTAATTAAAAGAAAGTAATAGGGGGACGAAAAAAAAAAAAATAAATAAAAAAAAAAAAAACGAATGAATAGTTGAATGACGCGCGGGAACCACCTTAAGATTAGTGTTTGAATTTATTTTTTTCTAGCCGTCTCAAAACACAAGTTTGAACGCACAAAAAAAAAAACAAAATATGTTACGCGATCTGTTATTGAGATGAGATCAACATAATGCGGGACCCAACGAGATAAAGTCCGCAAATCGGAGTGACGTAAATTGTTTTTCGGTAGTCGAGTGGAGATTATTGAAAAACAATTTCAGTCATGCAGTTCAGATTACGATCGGCCTACAAAGCGGAAAGAAGTAAATCTACGTATCGAGTATCGAATATTGTTTTATTATGTTACTCAAATAATTAGACGAACGCTATACATTATCATTATACGTTATTTTTGGATCAATATTCTGTTCATTTGCGAATATTGTAAAATATAGAAAATACGATTCCGAATTAGTGATCGAATTTATCATCGCGAGCTGGATATATATATGTATACATAAAACGCATATAGCTTAATTGGACTAAGAATAAAAATAAAAAACATATACCGGACCAAAATTGCTAATGGCGACAATACCAGCATTCTCGTAAATATCTACGTGCTATTCGTATGGGCGGCATTGTGTTGATACAGTCGAATCTCGGAAACAGTGAGGTAATAATTATTTCGTTATTTTCTTTTCTCCATATTTACACG
Organism: Nineta flava; assembly: GCA_963920215.1. Taxonomy (NCBI): domain Eukaryota; kingdom Metazoa; phylum Arthropoda; class Insecta; order Neuroptera; family Chrysopidae; genus Nineta; species Nineta flava. The sequence continues at coordinate 68,286,235 of OY986041.1, read as the reverse complement.
CTTTCCAGTTGAAATCTACGTAGATACAACTAAAATTCTATTGCGTTCAGCTATTCAATTGTTTTTTTTTTATATCGTTCTAAATACCTGGTAGAATAATAAACATTTAGTGAAATTGATAATTTATTTTAAAAAGGAGACATCATAAGAAGTCGTACCGTAATTACTCGGTGGTCCTAATGAACGGCCTAAACATCACACCCAGATTTGGGTAGCACATTCGAAATTAGACCGCCAAAAATTATGGCGTCGAATTTACCGGGTGTATGAATGCTGAAAGGACAATTTGTGGGAATTCACGACTGAATATAAACACCACGAGTGAGAAAATTCAGTTGCGAATCCTCCGATAGATTGGGACCACCGAATAGTTATATACAATCTAATACCAATAAAATTATACTTACATATTAATACGAGGAAATTAGATTTATTTTATGATAAAACATTTCACTATTTTTTTTTTTAAATCATATTTTTGTGTGTTAACATATAGAATTATTAACTGTAAAATTTCTATCAAATCTCTAAAAATATATAATTTCATTAAGTTTTTGGTTCATTTTTCTTATTTTTCTATAATCTTTATTAAATAATTAAAATTTAATCGTACTCACATTCAGAATATGGTAGGTGATTATTGTTTTTAATGTAATTTCCTATTCTGTTCTCCTTTGTGTGATTTTTATCGTAATTTCCGAAAATTCGACACGTGGTAAATTCAAAAAAAATAATTGCGATTAGTTGTCAACATCTGACATAAAAGGATTTGAATATCCTTCTAACTATCACCGTTAGGAGTCACTACCTCGCAGTTTTTTTTTTTAAAATATCATAAGTGTTCATTAATTAAGGTGTCCGGTGGTAAACAAAAGGACCCTCACACTTTTTCTCATCTATTGACATTTCAGACCAAAGACAAAATTCGGATCCACCGAAACCTTTTGCACAAGCTTCCAGACTTCATCGCGCGTTTTGGGTATATGTCCCACGGACCATAACCGGTACTGGGCGATATACTACACATTGAATTATGGATAATTCAAGTTTCTCGTTTCTTCATTATTCAAAATATTATTGACGATGAAACTAAGTTCACGCTAGCTTCTTTAGCTATACCTGAGGATTAGTTAATGGGGGGAAGTATGTAGCGGTATCGCATTTTCATTAAATTATTATTATAATTTTATTTATCATTTTTATCTGTTGCTTAACAACTATAACTTCTCTCTATTATCACGGTTGCTTTGAATGTTAACAACTTTGATAATAGAGAGAAGTTATAGTTGTTAACAACAGATAAAAATGATAAATAAAATTATAATAATAATTTAATGAAAATGCGATACCGCTACATACTTCCCCCCATTAACTAATAAAGAAAAACGACTAGAAAAAGGTTGTAACATAAAACAATCTTGTTCACTCGGAAAAAACTTTAAAAGTTGATGTACATCTTATAATTAAATTTTCAATGTTAATCTTATCTTAATTAACTTTGTATTTAATTATAAGATGTACATCAACTTTTAAAGTTTTTTCCGAGTGAACAAGATTGTTTTATGTTACAACCTTTTTCTAGTCGTTTTTCTTTATTAGTTAATGGGGGGAAGTATGTAGCGGTATCGCATTTTCATTAAATTATTATTATAATTTTATTTATCATTTTTATCTGTTGCTTAACAACTATAACTTCTCTCTATTATCACGGTTGCTTTGAATGTTAACAACTTTGATAATAGAGAGAAGTTATAGTTGTTAAGCAACAGATAAAAATGATAAATAAAATTATAATAATAATTTAATGAAAATGCGATACCGCTACATACTTCCCCCCATTAACTAATAAAGAAAAACGACTAGAAAAAGGTTGTAACATAAAACAATCTTGTTCACTCGGAAAAAACTTTAAAAGTTGATGTACATCTTATAATTAAATACAAAGTTAATTAAGATAAGATTAACATTGAAAAAAGTATGCAGGTTTTAGCCTGTCAATCGAAATAGAGGTAGGTTTGTTATTGATATCAATAACAAAAAATTTAGGAAATCTCTTGATAACAGAGAATGGATCTCTATAATTACAAGATAGTGGAGGTTTGACATGATCCTCGCGTATAAAAACTTTTTTTGATGAATCTAAATCTTTGGGTAAAAATACATTTTTGTTGGTGAACTGTCTGGTAAAGAAAAATTTTGCGTTTATCATTCTATTTTTCAACTCTCGAGTAGATTGTTGAACAGAATGATATGTATCAACGTTTTCTGAAAAGAAATCATATGGTAATCGAAGAGGAATCCCATATAAAATTTCTGCAGAAGAAAGGTTAATATCCTCCTTGACTGAGGAGCGCAAATTTAGAAGTACCCAAGGTAAAATTTTGTACCAGTTATTATTTTTTTGACAGCAATTTAAAGAAATTTTGAGTGACCGGTTAAACCGTTCAATAATACCGTTGCTGTTAGGGTGATAAGCAGTAGTGGAAATATGCTTAATCCCTAGAGAAGACAAAAAATCTTTCCATATATGTGATTGAAATTGTTTACCTTGATCAGTAGTGATCTTCGTAGGTAAACCAAAACGCGAGAACCAAGAAGCAATTAAATTATTAATAATTTCTTCCGACGTGATAGTTTTGATTGGAATAGCCTCGACCCAACGTGAAAAACGATCAATGATAGTGAAGATATACCGATATCCTTCACTAGGAGGAAGAGGTCCAACAATATCTAAATGTAAGAAAGAAAATTTGATACTTGGTTCTTCAATTGGTATAAAATCACTTTTAGTGTGACGAGTGATTTTATTTAATTGGCAGATCGGACATGATCGTGTCAAATTTTTGATTCGCGAAATAAGATTGGGGTTAAAAAAGAATGTGCGTACTTTTTTCAAGGTTTGTCTAATTGATGGATGACCAAGATTATGGACAGCTTTCCATACATCTTCTATATCAATGTCAGGTACGAAGATTCTGGGAATTTTCAAAGAAGTCTCCACATAAACCTTAAAAAGAGAATTCGTAGGAGTACGTATTTCTAAAGAATATTTTTGATTTTTTAACAAATTAATAAGAAGAGGATCACATTTCTGGTGATCAGAAATCTTCTTAATATCAATCAAATCAATACCTGAAGGTAGTGAAATTGTATTAATTCGAGATAAACAATCAGCCGGAATGTTTTCACTACCTTTAATGTATCTAAGATCAGTTGTATATTGATTGACAAAGTTTAAGTGACGTATATCACGATTTAATAAATTTTCATTACGAGAATTAATAGCATTTATTAAAGGTTTGTGGTCAGTCTGAATGAAAAAATTTCGATTTGAAATGAAATGACGAAACTTTTTTATGCCAAAAACAATAGCTAATAATTCTCTTGAAAATGTACTATATCGTCTTTCAGTGTCTGTCAGTTTTCTTGATGTGAAAGCGAGTGGCTTCCAGACGTTATGAATTTTTTGTTGCAAAACTGCACCAATGCCAATACCGGAGGAATCAGTGAGAATGCAAGTTTCAGCGTTCGAAACAGGATGTGCTAATTTAACAACATCAATTAATTTTTGTTTAGCTAAATTAAAAGCTGAAATTGCACGTTCATCAAGAATAACTGACTTCGTTGAAGTTTTACCGTGTTCAACAAGTTTATTCAATGGAGCTAAAATGTCACCACAATTCCGAATAAAGCGATTATAAAAATTAATCATCCCAAGAAAATTTCGGAGTGATTTTTGATCGTTCGGAATAGGAAAATTTGAAATAGACTCAATTTTGGAAGGAATAGGGGTGATTCCTTCAGAATCTACGTGATGTCCTAAAAAATCTAATTTTGTTACACCAAAAATAGATTTCGAAGAATTTATTAAAATTCCAGCTTCATTGAGAATGTTGAAAACAGTTTTGAGATCTTGAGTGTGTTTGATAATTTACATATAAATATATATAATATGTCATAAATCAATTTAATAAAGATCAATTATATCTGTCATTCATATTTATTATTTATTTAAATAATAATTATTCATTATATCAATCCATTACTTCTACAATGTCATAAATACAAAATTTTTGTTTTGTAACATTGTCAACTGCCGTTATGGTAGGTGGACGTGGTGTAGTGTGCTCTACTTGTAATCTAATTATAAGTAGATACGAAGATTCTATAGAATGTGCTAAATGTGGTTTTTCATATCATTTAAATTGTGTAAATATTTCTATCGAAAAATATCGACAATTAGTAGATGAAAAACTTATTAAAACGTGGAATTGTATAAAGTGTAACATAACCTCACCTATTGATCCTAAAAGTGATAATAGTTCAGAAAATGCTAGGTATGTTGAAATTTCTAGTCAGAATAAAAACATTTCTAATTCTGCTGAAGAAAAACAGACTACACAGATGATTGTATTACAAACTGAAAATACATTTTTAAAAAACGAAAATCATCTATTGAAAAAACTGCTGGAAGAGATGGATGAGAAAAATAAACTTATCAGAGAATTGCTAAAAGAAAAATCTAATTTTAGCAATAATAATTCAACAATTCACAAAGAACATTCAACTTCAATCAAATCTATAGCAGGAAAAGAAGAAACATCCTCGTTGAAAAATGTACCAAGTATCAGCAAGAATATTACAGGCAAAACATCCTACAGTGATGTAATTAAAAAAAATCAAAATATAAAAACATCAGATAATATTATAACCGAAATTAATAATGAACAAAACAAATCAGAAAACGTAAAGCATGATTTACACGATCCTAATGAGTTCGAAACTGTTGTATATAAAAAACGGCAAAGTAGAAATACCATAATGGGTACAAAGAAAGACAACACAATAGAAATGAAAGCTGCACCAAGAATGGTGTGGATTTATGTTGGAGGTGTGGAACAACAAAACACTGAAGAGAATGTAATAAAATACATTAAAAAGTATACCAATAATGATAACGAGATTATTTGCGAAAAAATGGAGACCAAAGGCCGAAATAAAGCATTCAAAGTTGGAGTCGATTGGTCACTGAAAGACCAGTTATATAGCCCTGAGCTTTGGCCGGAAGGAGTGACGGTACGAAGATTTAATTTACATCTTTTTCGGTCAAAGCCACAGTCAAAACAACAATGGGAAAAAATTGAAGAAAACACAAACTAGAAAGCATATTACAACCAGAAAGTTACAAATATGCCATAAAAATAATCAAGGTATTTCAAAAAACAACGATAAAAAAATACTACAAAATAATACTCTGGGAGTAGTAAATCTAAATATTCAAGGACTCAAGAATAAGGCAAATTTAATAGAGCTCGAAATTAAAAAACTTTTAACTGGTAATAATTTTAATATAAATTTCATAGTACTAACAGAACATTGGATGAATACGATCGAATTGATGCAGCAGCACATAAATGAATTCAATCTCTGCAGTGAGTTTTCCCGAACAAAATACATTAGAGGAGGAGTGTGCCTTTGGGTTAAAAATGATATCACTGTCACGCCAATTGATCTAAATACTTTCTGCTATGAAAAAGACATAGAGATATGTGGAATGAAGTGCAACTTGAACAGTAATCTAAAATTACTGGTACTTGGTGTATACAGATCTCCAGGAGGGAACTTTAATAAATTCATATTCACTCTCAACTGTGTTTTGGATAAACTATTCGATAGTAAACATCATATAATTCTGGCAGGGGATCTTAATGTAGATCTTCTAAAAGATACAAACGAAAAACACCTCTTAGTTGACCTGCTAAAAAGTTTCAATATGATACCTACAGTTCAATCTCCGACAAGAATTACAACAACGTCAGCAACATTGATAGATAACGTGTTTACAAATATATCGAGTGATTTCAACACCGTGGTTACAAGCTTACCTATATCTGATCATGAAATACAATTCGTAAATTGTAAGTACGAACTTGAATCAGAGCAGAAAAGCATTTTATATAAAAGATCTTTCACGCCAGCAAATAAGGAATACTTTACGCATCTGCTTAGTAATGAATCATGGATTGATCTGTTTTCAAACGGTTTAAAAGGCTCAAATGAAACGTTTGAAAATTTTATAGAAACGATTACATTTTATTTCAACGTCAGTTTTCCTTTTAAAAAAACGGTACATCAAAACACGAAAAAAGAATGGATCACGGCTAAAATTTTAGATTCCAACAGTGAACTAAAATTAATGTTCCAAGCTCAACGGAGATCTGATGATTCAGTTTTGAGAAACCTCTATAAAAAGAAAAAAGCAGAGCATAGAAAAATGGTCGATGAAGCAAAAAAGGAGTATCATAATAATATTGTAATCAACTCATTGAATAAAATAAAAACAGCCTGGTCACTAATAAACGGTCTACAAAATAAATCTGTTATCAAGAATGAAAGCATTATGTTAAAAATTGATAACGAAAAAACAAATGATGCACACACCATTGCCGAACATTTTAATGAATACTTTATTAACCTACCCTTAGAGGCAGCACAGAAAATACCAGCCAGTGATTCAATCGGCATTAACGCAAAAGTACTCAATTCTTTTTATTTGTACCCAACTGATGAAACAGAAGTGATCAAAATCATCGAATCATTGTCCAATACATGTTCTAGTGGTGCTGACGAGCTTTCAAATAATATTATTAAGCAAAATAAACACATATTAGCAAAACCATTATCATTTGTAATAAATGTGATCTTTCAGGAGGGAATTTTTCCGGAAAAGCTAAAAATATCAATGATAAAACCTGTCTATAAAAACAAAGGTGACAAATTATCAAAAGAAAATTATAGACCGATAGCCATAATATCATCCCTGTCCAAAATTATTGAAGGACTAATAGCAAAACGTCTCGTTGCTTTTTTCAACAAATTCAACTTGTTTACAAATAAACAGCATGGTTTTACAAAAAGTAAATCTACAAATACAGCATTGGTAGAGTTTTATGTTAATGTACTTAACGAAATTGATAAACAAATGAGTGTAATAAATGTGTTCTGTGATTTAAGTCGCGCATTTGACTGTGTAGATCATAAAATATTGATGAACAAACTTAACGGTTATGCAATAAGAGGATTACCGAATAACCTTGTACAATCCTACCTTCATAAAAGAGCTCAATATGTGTGCGTAAATAATAATAATAGTGCGAAATCGTCTGTGAAGTTTTCATACGTTGGCGTGCCCCAAGGAAGTGTACTTGGCCCCTTACTGTTTCTGATCTACATAAATGACCTTCCTTTGTTCTTGGATCATCCGGAAGTTATTATGTATGCAGATGATATAACAGTGCAGTTATCCAGCAAAAAAACATCCGACATAGAAACAAAAACAAATAATATACTTGGTAATTTGTCAACATGGTTCAAAGCAAACAAGTTACATCTGAATTTACAAAAAACAAACTACATAAATTTTAAAACAAGAAACTCAAATATAACATTGGAAACTTGTGATATTACGTGCTCGTCTGAGACAATATTAGGGATCGCTAGTACAAAATTTTTGGGAATATGTGTCGATGAAAATTTGAACTGGCGAAAGCATTGCTACAGTTTAAGTAAACAGCTAAATTGTATGGTGTACTTATTTCGAAATCTAAAAAATAACCTAGCCAATAACATCTTAGTGTCACTGTATTATGCATACGTCAACAGTAGAATCAAATATGGGATACTTTTATGGGGAAATTCAATTCTAGCAAAACAAATATTTATTCTACAAAAAAGGATCATAAGGATTATTGAAAATATAAATCAATTCACTTCATGTCGAGAACATTTTCGAAAATTGAAAATTTTTCCGCTCTCTGGAATATATATTTTTGAATGTTTAGTATATATAAAATCAAATCTAAATAATCTTGATCTAAATAGCTATCATCACACGTATGACACACGATATTCGGAAGACATTAGAATACCAAGGCACAATTTAACACTTTTCGAAACGGGTCCACTTTACAATGGAATAAAACTGTACAATGCTCTCCCAGACGACATTAAAAGTATCACAAGTATCAATCATTTTAAGGTTGCTTGTAAGAAAATCATAACTAAATGTAGTCCATATTCACTAGATGAATTTTTTTCTTTTGTTGACAAACCTATATGTACTTGTACGTCTTTAAGGTGAATAAAGTATTATTATTATTATTATTGTTTTTTCCTAATGGCATGTCCAGCAAATCAGAAATAATTTTTATATTGATTGTAGAGGCTGTCCTGGACGGGACACACTTCGACCATAAGGTCCATTGTGATGCCTAGGGATGTGAGTGGAATGGAAGGAATTTTGTGTGTAAACTAGGAATTGGTAGAATGTGTGGCTGCAGCCGACTTTGATAGGAACTATGTCGATACTTATCTGGAGTTCGTGAAGGAAGCTGCAGAAAACCATCACAAGCATAGCCGGTTACATCGTTCTTGTCCATACGCCGGCAGTTAAGTCATTTAACCGCCCTCTTTTTTTTTTAATAATTGGCAAACTGCCGATGTCTGGATTCGAACCCAAAACCTCCCAGTTCCATGTACACACAACAGCTTTTTAAGCGCGGTTACTTGGCTGGTTCGAAACAATTTTTAGTTGGGATAATGTTTTGAACCGAACAAACAAAACCAAACAAAAAATTTAATTCAAAACATTATCCCAACTAGAGATTGTTTCTGACTTGCTTGACGTACGATTAGGACCTCTTGCTAGTCTTTGTCTCTTCAGATGCCTAAGAAGACAAATATCTTCAATTTATATATGGACAAAATTTAGCTGTGATAATTTAAAAAAAATTTTTTGTATCTGGTTAAACAAAAATTGGTTTATGATCCTTCAATTCAAGAAAAAAGTTCATCGATGATTAAAAGGAGTTTCTTTGTGAGACATGAATATCACGCGGTGATACGTATTTACAGACCTGGAAATTTACTTTTTGAGTCATGGAAAACCTGGAAAAGGCAGGGAATTTTATTTTGCACTATTTTTGTGGCTACCCTGTGTAAGAACAAGTTTAATGTTGAACGATTAAAAATATTATTCCAAATACAAAATTGAAGAGATTAAATTGCCGATTAAACTGGCGTGTTACTAATTATTCATATTACGACTAGCGTACTTTGTATTTTCCATTCCATTCTTATTATTTGAGGTTCAAATAAATTCAACCTAAATAATAGTTTGGTACATATTTTATTTAAAATTTTGGCAACTTTTATAGTCGACAATGTATCAATGAAAAAATTGCGAGACTTTTTATACAAATTTAGATTAAAAATAGTTCTGAACATTTCGAATTGTTTTTGAAAATTCATCTCCCAAGACGGTAAAATAAGGGACGAAAGTTTGTATGGAAAGTGCGTCACTTTTGATGCTAGAAACGTGGAAGTTGGTATTTCGGCTTTGGGGGCATTCAAGTATTACTTAAGCAAACTTTCTATGATTTTAAAAAGCCCTCTCCTCCCCTGTATAAGCACAAATTAGAAAATTTTTGTTTTGCATCGATATAATGCAATGTCTTCCTTTATACATATTCTTTACGAAGAGCCCACAAAGGTGGTTCATGCAATTTTTTGCATATGAGCTTCCAGTGTATATAAAAAACGCAAGTGATCAAATATTAAATTAAAAAATGTACATTTGAGTTTATTATCTGCTCATAACTAAAACCGTACTTTACCCATATAATCTAAACCATAAAAATTCTAATTAAAAAAATCAACCCCTCTATATGATTATTCTTACAATTATCATGTTTGACAGAATAATTTAACAATTTTGGTAGACGTCACTCATGATGCACAATGTAAAATATGTTTCGAGTGTTCCCTCCTCTTATATTTTGTACACACATATAACATACATGTAGAGCGTGGTGGTATTACACGTAAAGTTTCAAATATAAGGGGATGCTCTATCGAAATCTTATTTAAATAATTTTATGTTCCCTATATTCGGTCTGTTAAACTTAGGGAGGTTTTTTGATAACTTAATTTTTGATCGACTGACTCTCTTCTGTTTAATAAAACAACAACACATACTGCTGTAGTAGTGATTGGTCATTATGCCCTTGAGACCATCATTCCAATGCATAAAGAATAGTAACTTTATCTAAATAAATCCCTTGATATTTATAGAATTATTTTTATAGATTTTTGTGATATATTAAATTTCATTATATGAAGTAAATGATTCTCTAAGGTTCTGAACACAAATCTATCTCCAGTTTCTTTACGACTTGCCGCAGCCGTAGTTACTATTGATATTGATACACACTGAAACTCATTTATGCTTAAGTCTCGTCGCATGCATTTGTACAAAATCCTGCGTTTATCCCATAATGTAAAATATTTTTTGTTTTTGAACTTAATTTGTTGTTTAATAAAAAAAATCTTATGCAAAAATCATACTATAATCAGGTGCCAGGCCACTTTTCTTACCCGATTGAAGTGCAGGGCTGCACCAATTTTTTTTTTCGATGTATTTACGAAAAATCCATGGTTTTCCCGGAAAAAATTCTCAAACCATTATGGCGTGAACGAAAAAATCTCAAATACTTTTTTTTGCATAGAATCATTAACAGTACCAGAAAAATGTTTTTTATTCCAAAAGCTTTTTATTTTCTTTATTTGTTTATAAAAAAATGTTAAAATAATAATTTAACGCCCCAGTTTACATTCAAACAACTTCGAAAATCGTGTTCAGAATCGCAGCCGTCAATCGGCTACGAAAACTGAGCGGGCGCCCGGATTACTAATACTAAAAATTTTTCAAATGTATTGGTCGGACGTTAAAATGAACCTGATTTTCGTTGGGTTTGGGTTAAAATTAGCCTAGAAAACGATTATTATTAAAATGGAGAAGAAAAATTTTCTTCATTTTTTTCACATTTTTTCGAAGGGGTACCCCTTAAAAAAATCGCTAAATTTGGAGGAAAATTTTATGTCCCCGATTTTGATAAAAACTTGGTTTATAGCCAATTTGGACCTAGCGAAAACGATGGCGTTAGTTAAAATACGATACGATTAACGGTTTTCAAGGTATCAGACTCATAGTGCTAAAATTCCAATCTGTATGAATTGAGAAGGCAAAATTTTGAAATGTGTTGGTCGGACGTTAAAATGATCCTGATTTTCGTACTGTTTGGGTCAAAATTGGCCTAGAAAATGATTATTATTAAAATGTAGAAAACAAATTTTCTTCACTTTATTCACATTTTTTCTAAGGGGTACCCCTTAAAAAAATTGCTAAATTTGGAAGAAAATTTTATGTCCCCGATTTTGATAAAAACTTGGTTTTAAGCTAATTTGGACCTAGCGAAATCGTTGGCGTTGGTTAACTATGATACGATTAACGGTTTTCAAGGTATCAGACCCATAGTGCTAAAATTCCAAACTGTATGAATTTTGGCAAAATTTTGAAATGTGTTGGTCGGACGATAAAATGAAAATGAATTTTCATACTGTTTAGGTCAAAATTAGCCTAGAAACTGATTATTATTATACAACGTATCGATATCGATTTACAACGATTTATAGGGTGCTATTATAGTTTATAGTTACTATGGTAATGACAATTAAAGTTGACATTTCAAAATTGAAACAAAATTTTAATAAAATAATTTTATAGTTATTTTTTAGAAGTATAGTTTCTGTGGAAATGATAAAATCAACAAAAATTTTAACCGACTCCAAAAAAAATGAGGAGATTCTATGTTCGACTGTATGTATTTTTTTTAATGTTCACTTCAAGATTATTTTTTGAGACAAAAGATAGCCTATGTCCTTCCCCAGGGTATAATCTATTTCCTTGCCAAATTTCATTACGATCCGTTTAGTCGTGAAGAGGTAGCAAACAATAAGAGTTACTTTCAAATTTATAAAGAATTATGGATATATATATATATATATATATATATATATATATATATATATATTATTTGGTGTAAGAAAATAAGTATCTCGACATCTATAGTTTTGACTTAAAAAAAATACCTTAACTAAAGATAAACTGACTCTTGACTCTAGAATCTCGAAATTCTAAAACTGAAACGATGATTTCTTTGGACCAAGATGCTAAAATTTCGGACCAAAATAAACATTTGTTTAATTCAAATAAATGAAAATTTTTAAAGAAGTAATGATTAAGCTGTTTTAAAGAAGTAATGATAAAGAACTAATGAAGAAACTGCAAAAACTTTCTCATCTTGAGTTTTTTATTTTTTTTAAAAAGAAAAATACTTTTTTTATTACAAGAATTTCATTTTCTTGACTAAAGAATCACCAGAGTATTTGGCCAAGAAAAACTCTTTTTTTTTCTTAATTTTAAACACCCTTCAAGAAACACCCTGCGTAGTCTTGAATGAAAACAAGGGTTTCTTTATTGAAGCAATTATTCTGAAGAAATTTTCTTGAGGAAAAAAATTATTTCTATCAGTGTATGTAATATGAGTTATCCGATGAGTAAATATCTACTATTGGTAAAGTTTCACACGACGTCATATTCCAAAATGGCGGCTTTTGTGAGAATACATTTATACAGTTTCACATATTTGTTGTTTATATTATTAACGTAAAATACTCGCTCTAGTAGCGAGTATGTAACTATCACAGTTGAGCCCGACTACTATTATTATCGCCACCAAATATCCTAGTCCTAAGGAACAAACACCAATAATAAGAATCAGATTTTTAAAGTCCAAATATTCTGTAAATATTAGAGTTATATAATTTCTATAACTTTCAAATTTTTACAGACAATTTGTGCCGAAACCATTTACTTTCCGAAAAATGTTTCGAATAGAAATGAATTTTTAATAAAATAAGTGAAAATAACAACTAATTGATTTAACTGCTTTAATACCCGATAAGAGTGAGTACTGATGTTTGAATTGAAATTTCTGCGAAACTAATCGGGCTATGAAAAAAAATTTCAAACATTAGTTCTTTATTCTTAAAATGGAACATCTTTTACGGTTTCAAATGTACATGTTTTCGGATAGATTGTATATATGCGCACACACAATTTCAGCACGTTATCTCTTTTCGTTTTTGAGTTATCGTGTCTACGGACAGACAGACGGACATGCGGAAATGGACTAAATATAGGACATTTTATGAACAACCATACAAAAAATTATTTTTTGCGGTCAATATTTTCAACCGTTACAAAGTCGGGACTAAACTTAATATACACTTGTATATATTATATACCGTGTATAAAAATACTAACATCTTTCGTTCTAAGCATACATCATTTATAAAACTGATTGTACGCATGGCCCAAATGTGACGTTTGTTTTGTTCTAAATTTCATAGTTGATTTGCGTCGAATTCATTCGGTTTTCGAAAAAATGTTTTGCTTAAAGTTGTTAATATTTTTATAACGAACATCTTTTGTTAAAGACTTTTTCCGAAAACCAAATGGATTGGACACAAATTTACTTTGAAAGTTTGAAATAAGAACGCAACTTTTGAGACCATGTGTACTTATTTAAACTACGTCGCAAATAACTTGTGACAAAACGGTATTCCTACAATTATATATAATTTCTGTAACTTCCTTCTCTGTTTATCTCTGCTTAAATGTGTATAAAAATAACAAAAGAAAATTTATATATAAGAAAATAATGACTATTCTGTCAATTTTACGATAATGTTTGTTAAATTAATGAATTCGTATTAACCTTGAAGCGTTTGTGTACACATCAATTTTATTTAGACCCCTCCTTAATAGAGAAGAAAAATATTATCATCTTGTAACAAGAAATGTAACATATGGCTGTTATGTTAGAAGCTGATCATTTTTCTAATTCACATTGTGTTAGGGTGTAAAAATTTTGTTTGGAATGCTGCGTTGATATAAACGGAATTCATATATCACAACATTAACCCCAAATGCAGTAGTAATCTCTTTTCACATTATCAATATAATACACAATGGTCCTCCAAAATTGTAGTTATATTATTGGGCTTATGAAAAATATTTCAAACAAAAGCCCAGAATTATTAGGTTTATGAAAATATGTTTCAAACAAAAGTTGAGTTTGAGAACATTCTTTTTATTCAAAGATTTTTTCGCAGGGTTTAAACGATAGATTTTGAGTACAGTTGTCACGTAAAAAGAAAGCATTGAACAAAAAATTTGTATAGCCTAAAATCTGTTTAATGTGATATTTAACCATTTTAACGTGATGCGGGGACAGGCATAAATTTATGTAATCGGGTTTTTGACATCTTCTATTATTGACGAAATTTAATTTAATTTTGAAAAGATTTTCCATATACAGACCATGATCTGTCTGTCTACAATTTTAAGTATGGATGTTTTCTCAATCAAATATGGATGTATGAAGCATACATAAAGGGGTATTTGAAATTGAATCCCGCAAATAACGCCCAAAAAGCTAGTGTGATAGAAAATTATTTTTATATAATTTTTTGAACTTTACCATGTAAGGATGTGCTAATTTTTCAGAGTTTTACAGACCAAAATATAAAGCATAGAATAATAAATGATTCCTAATCAACTCTTCATATGCACTTGATACTAGGTTTTTAAAAAGTTGTGTAAGAGAGAGTAATAGTTAGTTATTGGTCAGCCTCTAAAGCGCTTTATCTTGTGAAATGTTACTAAAATATTATCCAACACTTTAGAAGAGTGAGAGAATATTAGAAGAGTGATCACTTAGACAGAGATAAACACAATGAATGATTGTATTAAGGTGCTTTTTCATGCTGACGCTTGACGCTGGTTTCTAGCTTCAAATTCGGTTACGTGATGAGAATTTAACATGCGCGCCATCTAGAAAAAATGTAGCGATAAAGAAATAAATATTAAAAAATATCAGATACAATCAGATACAGTTTTACTCACAATTACATACATAATCTATAAAGTCTAGCGGTAACATCGATTCATCCTCTTTGATATTGATGTCTAATTTGACGCTAAAATCTGTAATTTTTCGCTACAATAATTTCTAGATAGCGCGCATGTTAAATTTTCATCACGTGACCGAATTTAACGCTAGAAACTAGCGTCAAACGTCAGCATGAAAAAGCACCTTTAGAGTTTTAAAGGATCGTATAAGAGTTAGTGTTCACTATGTTTGCACCTTTAAAATGTTCAATTTTTTCTTAGAGACCTATGGGAAAGGATTTGGTGCCAAGATAAAATAAGATTTGTTTTTAGTTTCCAAAATACTGCTCTATCTCAAAGGCATAGAAATGATGTGAAAAGATCTTTCTAATTTATATGTATGTTTTCTGGACCACTTTGTATAAACAACAGGAATTAGAAATTCTGGAATGAAACATTATTTTATTGAGGGTGGGCATGTATAACAATGAATGTTATCAATAGCTACTGAATTGCTTCTATATCTGTCAAAAACATTTTTAGATAAATATTTATTTATTGCTCTTCTTAAACTAAGGTTATGTTAGTGCACTATTGAGAATTTGAATGAATGAACGTACTATCGACCCCAAAAGTGGCGCTCATTTTTTTAAATTTTACAGTTTATTTGTGCTGAAGCCATTCTGTTTTCGAAAAAAAAAATGCGTTGTATCCAAGTTAGCATTTTAATAACGTACAACTTTTATTCGAAACATTTTTCGAAAGTCAAATAAATTTAGCACAAAATTTAAAAATGGAAACCACTTTTGTAGTCGATATTCCAAACGATAGGGATTACAAAATTAAATTTGTAATCCCTAAGCAGGTGAGCACTTTAAACGTGACTCGAAGGAAAAATTTCAAAAATGCTGCCTAACATTATTTAAGTGTTTAAAGACGTTCGAAAGAGAAAAAAAAATGCAGAGAAGTTCCTGTAAATTAAATATGTAATAAAAAAAGTCAATACGAATTCATTGGTATGCTGCAAAATGTTAGTTCAAATGCATTTTTTCGTTTTTTTCGATATTGAAAATCATAGTTTTAATCTTTATAATCGAATAAAACATAGTTTAAAATGCAGAAAGTTTCTATAAAACTATGTAAATTGTTGTTAAATAAACAAGAATTTATTTGAGCCAAAGATGAAGGTATGTTCAAATGCATTTTGGAAAGTAATAATGAATTATATCAGTAATTTTATCATTTTAGAGAAGCAAAACACTAGATTTTACTTTTTTATTTAAAATAAAAGAAACATTACGAGTCACGACTCACGAGTATTATTATTTACCAAATAACCATATAATATTTAAATATAGTTTCAACTTATGCATTAAATCCCTTACGTCTTTCCTCGCAAAATGACTCTTTCGAACGTCCTTGATACCCGCTATTTAATAGGCCAGGGGGACAAGATGAAATTCTAGAGAAGAATTTAAAAAATTGTGTATTGAAATTCTATAGTATAGATGTCGCTCACATACTCCCATAATCCCTTCCAGAACGGAAATTCTCGCCTGGTTCTGGATTTTAAAGCTCAATATCTCAGTTAATTTTGTAGATATATTTAGAAAATTCTTAAAAGTTATAAATTTTGCGATACTTATATTTGAAATACTGTTTAATGTTTAAAGCATTCAACTGTTGTGATTGTCAATCAATCAAAACTGGGGTGTGGTTTTGATGGTGACATTTTTTTCTAAATTCAAATGTTTAATTTCTTCAGAACATGCTACCAAACTGCATTTTTTTTAAAACATTAAACAAGGCAATAGGATATCATTGCGTGTAACAGACATAGGCACACTAACAGATGTCCATTAAGATAAGCAAAGAGTTGTTTATACGATGCAGTTGTTTAGTGATTTACTTGATTGTTAGCTTCTTTTTTGGTTAAAATAAGTAGTTTATTGGTAAAGTCATCTGGTTACACGAGTCAAGTGGCTAGCCCATTTGTGTATAACCAAGTACCTAAAGATCAACAAAATTCCTAAACAGTACTTGCGTTGTGTTAGCCGAATGTATTTTGAGGAAACCGCAACCAAAACTCGGAAGTCTATAAGTCTTAAATACGTTGATAGTAAGATTGTCATCCGTACTACTAAAAGTCGAAGCTTAAATTAAGAAAAAAAGAAAAAGTGCCATTAGCTTAGTTAAACCAACTGTAATACGTAATTTATCAACAGATTTTGTGGTTGGTACTAGGATTTGAAAAATACAATTTATCTTCAAATCTATGGGCTATTTTACACATGTAACTTTTGAAGTCAGTATTCATACGAATGATTTGGTGAGCAAGCGCAGTAGTATTTTTTGATGAAACTATGTAGTTATATCACAATAGACCTGACTTCTATTTTGAAGAAATATTTAATGTAACTCAAAAAACTTCTTTACTTCTATTCATGGTAGAAGGTTACAGTTTTTTGAATTCGACGTGGCATACTTTAAAACATACGGGAAACATCGGAAAACTTTATTTTTCCCAACGGAACCCCAAATGCCCTCTTTACTTCTATATATACTAGAAGGATGCTGTTTTTTTCTTTTCTAGGTATGTATGTATGTTTCTTTTCTAGGACGCCAAAGCTGAAGACCGCACCGGGGGTCAAAGGGGCAAAGTCCTTTTGCAAGCAAAGCGAGTATTTAAGAATACGGGGAAGAACACACGCTATGAACTCTACACGGTACTATTAGATTACCGTGTGAATACCATCTATTACATTACGCCCAGTGACATAATTCAGTGTATCATGGCATTTTTAACGGTTTATAATTGTTCGGTAATAATCTGTCTCGGTAATCAGTCGACTGCCTCCATTCAATTTGAGTAGTCAGAATTTTAACAAACGGCTTTTAAGACTATAAAAAAAGTGTCGCATATGCTAGGTAGCATGCGACATCGAAATCGATGTCGCATGCGATTAGCCTTAATGACTGAAACGATACTAATGAAATTTATACCAAAAATTAGTCGAAGCCCACTTAAATATAGACTGAGAAATTGATATTTAGACTGTTAAAAAAAGTCTCAATCGCTGCCAGATTAGTTATTTCAATGTTTATTATAATACCAATAACGCAGTCATATATTTTGTTCACTAAATGTAAATCTACATTTTTGAGATTTATATATTTATGTTAATTATGTCTGATGTCTATTGAAAACCACATATGGTTTGTTCAGTTTTACATGTAACAGAATTATAAGTTAAGTTGAATCCAGTCAAGGAGTTTAGTTTAGTGAGTTGCATGTATACTTTTATATTTATTCTCTTGTTCGTTATTATCATCATCATCATCATTTGTGAATGCCTTGTTTACTTGCTTGATTGACGAACAAACAGACAGATAGTACCGTGGATAGGAACACGTACTATGTAATAATAATATCGAGACGGACAAATACGAACTATATTGTGATGATGTTGGTTGTATTGTGGGTGATTATCTCTTGGAATATTTTATTTCATTATTTAACAAAACATATTCAATGACGGTCCATACTCAGGTAAGGTATCATATAAATACCTGTACAGTGTCATTCAGTTGAATACTAATTCTGTTGTGGTCAAAAGATTTTTTTACGAAGCAAAATATCAATCTATATGTTCAATATATGTTGGGGAAATGTTTCGAATCAAAGTTGTTAGTATATTTATAATGAACATATTTTATCCGAAGCATTTTTTTGAAAACCGAATGAGTGAGGCACAAATCAAGTATAAAATTTGGTCAAATGAGTGCTACTTTTGAAGCCATGTGTACCTAGTCTACATCAAGTATTACAAAAATCATCGTTTATAAAGTGGAAAAATTAAATAATGTATACAAATAATATTATGTACTAGGGGCCCGCCCGCCCCGGCTTCGCACGGGTAGCACTAATTATCTATATCCAGATGACACAAAACTGCCAAAAAAAGGCTGGGCTAATCTGAAGATTCCCTGAAACTTTCATCAAAATCGGTCCATCCGTTTTGGAGTCCATACGGAACATACATACACACATCAATTTGTATATAGATAGATATAGATATTATGATATTTCAGTAAAAGTTTCCAAAAGAACTAAACTGAAATCTTGGGTAGGATCTACATATCAACATATAAAAATCTCCCAAAATAATTTCAATTCAGTAATAGATAAAAAATTATTTTCTTGTCGTTGAAATATGAGTTATTCGGTTCTGTACTAAAACTATGAATGTTTATACCAACTAATGATTTCTATAATGTATTGACGATATTAAATATGGACTCTCAAAATTTAATTTTGTTATAAGTAATAAACAGCTATGTTAATATCATTAACACGATAACCAACTCTAATAGTGAACATTTATTAAAGATATACTAAAACGGTATGGGTACGTATTTTTACAATACTCATAATTAAATATGTTTGTATTAACGAACAAACCAGACCATAATATTATGATATTGTTTTGAAGTTATTTTTCCATTAAATCAAATAAATTTAAAAAAAAAATTTTTTCATTGAAAACTTCGGGAATTTTTATCCTCTTTGCTTACCTCCGGAGGCTCTAGTTCCAAATCTCATGTTGTAATAAATTTTAATGGATCGATACTGAAGCCATTGTAAAACGTGTTCAAAATCACTACATTGAAGTAAACAAAATTCAGATCTATATTATCTTTATTACGTAAATTGAACTAGTAAGTCACATTCTAAGCATATATATTACTAAATATACGTATAATACAGTAACACTGATTCTACTAAGTAAAAATATATATTTTAAACAATTGAAGCAAAGCTTTCAATTTTTAACCCGACTTCAAAAAGGAGGGTTCTCAATTCGTCTGTATTTTTTTAAACATAATTTTATGCAATCATGTATTTTTGCCATCTTCTATCACTTTGTATTATAAAATTGCTTATACAAACCATTATATTCCACCGAATGAATGGTGCGCCATTTATACCATATGATAGGTTCTTGTCATTATTGTGTACCTATAAGATGCAACATGATGTACCATCGACTCCGAAAAATAACGGTTCTTTTTCAAAATTTTACAGCTGATTTGTGCAGAATCCATTCGGTTTTCGAAATAATGTTTCGGACAAAAATTTGTTAATTTTTTTATAATAAACAAGTAATATTCGAAACATTTTTTTCGAAAACCAAATGGATTTGACACAAAACAACTGCAAAAATTTGAAAATGAAATGCCAATTTTGGAGTCGATAGTATACTATTTGATGGTTATTACATATTTTTTAAATGAATTATGAATATTTTAATGTATTTTATATCCATATATGTTTATGGCAATACCTATAGTTTTTGGTAATTGAATATCCAATACATAATGCATTTTTTTGGTATTCTCTACACCATATTTTTCATACATCTATAATTTTGACATATATACGGGCGCGGTGCACAAGAAATAAATAATATATACAATATGTTTATAAAACGAGAACATTTCTTAAAGAAACCGGCAAATTGTTTATTGTATCAATAGATAATATCATATAAAAGCCGTGAAATTCGAAACATTAAAATCAATAAATTATTACGCTGGGCGTAACTTAAATAATTAGTTATAAGTTACGCTCAGCGGAGCGGGCGAGTTATGACTATGGTCCATTGTGTTTCCCTTCTACTTCAGTTCGACGAGATTCGCTTCTCGTATATGTTGGCAATAGCCAGGAGCTTGCTTATCAGGTCTTTCTGAAGGTTCATACATTCGGGGTGAGATGCACCGAATATCTTGTATCTGCTGTAACCGAGAGATTCGCAGTTAATGTGGCTGGATGTTTTCTCCTAGGCGCACAGTCTGCATATAATGGATCCGTGCAGGTGATAATGACCGGTGATTAACCCGGTAACCTTCCACAGTTTTATCTTGTTTAGGTTCAGTGCATCGAGGGATAGCCTCTTGGATGCTTTTCGAAGCAGTATTTTCTCGAGCTTTTACTGCTATTTACCCAGTGATCACGATGTTTAACTTTCATCCACTCGTTGATAACCTGTTTACATGCTGTCCTTGGAATTACTAAAATAGGCGCTGGGCCTAAGAAGAGTATTCTGACTGCCTTCTTTGTTATGGTATCTACCTTTTCGTTTTCATTTTAGGCTTAGTTAATTATTTGATGTGACCTGGATAATATTAGAGTGTACAATTAATAACGTTTTACAGCTGAGTATGAGTATTATGTTTCTGATGTGTTCCTAAAATAAGTATGTTGTCAAGGAAATTGGAAAGTGTAAATCGAATAATATAATAATAATCTTAAAAAAAAAGCATTAAAACATTTGTGTTATTTAAACTATAAAAACGTCCACACATGTTTGTAATCAACAGTTTTTTTGTTTTACTATAAATTATTATTCATTTGTTTACAAAAAGTTAGGCGCAGCACTCAAATGAAAAATATATTTCAAAAACATGTTTTTTTTTAAATATGCTTTTAACACTGATAAATCTTTTCATTTACTCTTTATTATTGTGTGAACAAACGGCACGTATTTGTATCAGGTTTTTGTATTTAAAAAGGAACTGGGGCTAAGTCAAAATGATGGTCCGTTAGCGTTTTCGTTATATCTTTTAATATAACGATTTCTCAATTGCAGCTATAAATATAGTGCCATTATTAAAATAACAAAAACATTAAATAATAGTTATTAGTTGAAATATATATTCTTGAAAAAAATAGCAATCAAAGAATACTTACTGAATTAAGTGATTATAAATATCGTGAAATTTAAAAAAAATTTCAGCTATCGTGTTTTAGTGGAAATAGTCGGTAAATAGATAAATAATTAGATAAGGATGCACGAACTCCAGATGAATATCGGCATAGTTCCTATCATAGTCGGCTGCAGCCGCATATCGTACCAATTCCTAGTCTATAGACAAAAATTCCTTCCACTCCACTCACATCCTTAGGCATCACAATGGACCTAATGGTCGAAGTGTAGCCCGCCCAGGGCAGCCTCTACAATCTATCTATCTATTTAGATAAGGATGTATCCTTCCTTACGTATGGAGAGACAAATTTTAGTATTCGTGTGGAAGAATATGGCAAAATCTGATTGTCTATCATAATGATGGATTAAAATAATGGCCCACCGATGACTTACCGAGAAAAAATCCTTCAACTTAAATAATAATGTAAAATTCGATTAATCTAAAGTTCACAAAAGTCATGTCAGAGACCGGAACCATATCTCGGAAAATAACTTGAAGACAGACTAACTCTACTTTTAACGAGTGGGCGGATATGTCTATGAACAAGAAATGTAAAACTACAGCGGATTACCAAAGCCATACAAATGGTAGCTGGATACAATGCCGCAAGGTCAATCCGGCTCATTGGTAAGAACAGGAAAGACATAAACATTCTCACCGGTCACTGCAAACTCAAAACGTACCTATCCCTCATGGGATTGACTGGCAGTGCGACTTGTCTGAACTGTAACAAGGTGGATGACGCGCCTTTTCATCTTCTCGCAGAATATCTTTACAGAGCCAGAATGCGGTACTTAACCTTTGGCTCGACCGAAGTGTGGGCATCTGTGGCTAGATTCGGCTACGACCGCAGAGCTAGAGAAAAACTACTGGGTGCGGTAGAGGATAGAAGAGGTTGAGGGGATGGATACCGCATGGTTTGGTAAAAAGCCCTAGAAGGGTCTACTTGCCAGTCTTCGGCCTTTGTACTACTACTACTACTAGCGTAGAGTGTATACGAATTTAAATGCAACCTGGTGTTAGTAGTGTTTTGTAGAATCCAGATCCAACGCTATTTTGTGGAATTCCATTTTATAAATAAATAAAACAATTTCTTTTTGCTATTCTATCTTTCTAGAAATTCACTGAACGGTTTGAAATTTTGACTATATAACAGGGGTGGATTAAGACTATTCGTCGCCCTAGACACTGGCGCCGGGTGTTGAAATGGACCACGTGAAACCAACTCCTTCGCTTGACGCCAATCGTTATTAATTAGAATTGATTTATTATAAATTCGCTATTTTCGTACTATATTGTCATTCTTCTTCATCCACGTAGAAGCTGCAACTCAAGCACATGCAGTGCTAGATATAATAATTTAGAAAAATGGTACAGTTTCACTCTCAAATTAGATCGACGCCCAAAACAAGCGTTGGCGATCGGGTGTCAAATCGGATTTGTGACTACATATTGATACTAAAAAAATAGAATATACATTTGCCGTCCTAGGTAGCTGCCTACCTCGCCTTCCCGTTAAATCCGCCAATGATTGTAAGTGTTGTTGACTCATAAAGTATACTAATGAAAAATCCATTAGTATACACAAAGCATTCACGTAATTTTTAACGTGTTAGATTAGAGTTCAAAGAATATTTATTTCAATTGAATGAAATGACCTTTTTTTAAATTATTCTAACTAACTGTACTTACATTAATTATATTTTATAGATGACAATTTTGTGGTAATGTGAATTATATACAATACAAACAGTGAACTGAATTCATTTATAATATCAGACACCAGCTCATAAATGTCATATTTGTTAATTAATATCCTGCTTTTATTAAAATTTATTATATCTTTTTATTTAAAAATGTTATTCATATTTTATGTTGTATTTTATTGTCTGGTATATCTTGGTAAATTAAAAAGAGAAATTAAATGCTACATAAATTTTAAATAAATACGTAACAGGCCTCATACTGCTTCTAAATTATTGACTGTTAGATAGATTATCATCAATAGCTTCATTAGCATCAATGATTAGCATCAAGATTTTTTCGCATATTTGTGTTATAATAAAATAGAAGTTTTAGTCGCCAAAAACTTAATTTCACTCTTTTGATACGACTGACACCGACTAAAATTTCACAATATATTAATCAACTCCACGTGTTAGTATTTGTTGAGTTCGAATCTTGCAATCAAAATTTCTGTTTGGTTCAATTACGTCTAATCCGATTAAATATATTATGTGCTATAACTTTGGTTGTTCCAAATGAAATAATTTATTATATTTCATATGTTTGAGCTCTTTCTCTCCGTGAACAGGGGGTATAGTTAAATATTTCGGTGAAGATTTTATGAAACAATAATTACTACTGATACAATTCATATGTTGCACATTATTATGAATTCTTAACAAATAATTGTAATTATAAACTACTTAATTACAATTAAATGATGTACATCTAGAATATTTGTAAACTACTATAATTCTGAAAGATTTATCGTTTGTGAAATCTTCATTAAAAACACATTTATGTAATAATAATACACAATAATAATTACGGTATGTATCTTCAAACCAGAGCCGTTATTACTTTTTAATGTATTCTGTAAAAAGTTAAAAATGAAAAACTAAATTAAATTTTATAACAAATTTTTGTTATTGGATTGATGTCATATAATTGTATATAAGTTGGATAAATCGATAAATCTCCGTGCTACGGCTTGAATAATTTCCAAACGTTTGTAACAAACGTTACTTTCCTTCGAATTCTTCTACTTATAATATATTATTTTTATACCCGGTAAATAATATATACCAGGGTATTTTATGTTTAGTCCCGACTTTGTAACGGTTGAAAATTTTGGTTGTAGAAATAAAATTTTGGTAAAGGTGTTCATAAAACAAAATTACTTCATTTCCGGATATCCGTCCGTCCACCCGATAACTCAAAAACGAAAAGAGATAACGAAATAAAATTGTGTGTGTGTTCTAGAGCTAAAACGTATGATTGGGCAAAACTATCCATCTTTGAAACCGTAAGATATAGAACAAAAAATGTTCCTTTTTTAAAAATAAACTTTTGTTTGAAAGTTTTTTTATAAATTCAGTATATACCGGGTATTTAAGCAATTAACTCAGTTTTTATTTTCATTTGTTAATACTGCCATAAAACCAGAAAGACATTGTTTTAAATAGTTGTAAAATTGTAAAATATTTTTGATCATTTTAGCTTAATCTCTGTTTTTAACCTAAAATATTAAAAATAGTTTTCAATTTTACAAACATTTATTGTCTTTCTGGTTTCATGGTAGTATTAAAAATAATATCAACTGGATGAAGTCGAAGGCAGAAAAGTAAGCTTTATTATACTTTTACAAACGTCTGAAATTTTTCAAATCGTATTACGGAGATTTATCAATTTATCTTCCTTATATATAAAAATTGGTATCATACAAATCAGTCTGGAATTGCCTTCTAGGAATAACCAGAGCTCATCATTCCAGTGAAGAACAAATGAACATTGTGCCTCTAAATGATAGGATGAGAGTTTTCCTTCCTGACAAGTTCGAAGATTTATTTTTCTCTTAAGCCTATAGTAGTCAGTGAAGAATGAAAGGAAAATATTAAGGTTCTTACGACCTTTACTAATTATTTATAAATTTCCCTAGTGGTGTGGTTTTCAGTTTTGTTAAGTTTTGTTCTCCCGCGAGCTATTCTTTTTCAATTTCGATTCATATACTTCTATATTTTTTAGATTATTATTGAATTTATACTTAATTTTAAACTGAATTAAGTATATATTCAAAGACAAACATTTCGTCAATTTTACCCGTACTTTCTTAATTGGAGTACCAGTCGGCAATTGACTACTAAAGATCTGCAATAAGATACACAGTTTTAACTAAAAATTGTGTATGATTTCAATTGCGCTATTTTTCCTCGGGCTAATTATTTATTTTTTTCTTTTTTTATTTATTTTTTATTTATTAACCATTGATATTTATATTGTTCTCTACTGTTTGTTACAGATTGTTTAAGCGAAATGATCAATGACACGTCACGGAAGTACACGTACACGACCCCCATATCAAGCAACTACAATTTCACAATCAGCAACACAGTTGCAACAAGCAGCTTTGCAACGATTACGTAACCCATGGATTCCCGGTGATTGCCAATCAACAACAAATAGTTCATCAAGCAGTCGTACATATCATGGCATTCCATCAGACGGTGTTAGTTCACCAATTTACCATTCGCCATTGCCCGAAGAACAGCCACAATTTGATAATATTTTACCTGAATTAAATTCATATTATAGTCATAATGTCTCACAAGAGCGTAAGCCATATTTAAATGATAATAGACAATATTATCGAAATGATAATGAAATTTTTTCTGGAAGAGTATATCCAGAAGATTCACCAGAACGACGATTTTTTAATCATAATGAAAGAAGAACACCAGAGAATGAAGCTCTATGCCAAATGCGATATTCGGATATCGATAATCGACCACAAAAAGAATTTTTTCAGACAAGAAATTATTTAGATGAACATGGAAGATTAGCTTATCAACAACCATACCATTTACAATCTTCACAAAGAAATAGTAATGTAAGCAGACCATTAGCACCTGTGTTAACAACATCTGGTTCTGCATCAGAACGTGCACAAAGTCCAGGTAGTTTAACTGGACGTGGAGCTGTTGAAGGATGTGGAGGTCATTGCATTGCATTTCAGAATTTCTGCTACTACTTTTTACAGGTAAAACTTTGTATAAGTTATTGAATAAAAAAATTAGATTATGCCTGTAAATAAAAATGTTGGTAAATGAAGTGATTATTGTAAGCATTTACAAAGTGCTCACAAATTATCAAAACTAATTTCTGCACATTTCCTTGAAATTTTAGATTTCACACAGGACAATGGTCATATTATTTATTTATAATATTTTGCTTATCTCGTTTATTTTCATGACCATTTCATAAGAATTTCCATTTGGAATATTGGTTGTTTCCGTTGTAGTTGAATTAGATATAATAATATTACGAATATTCGAAAATTTCCATGAAATAATCGTAAAATATTGGAATGATACGGGAATTTCCAAATCTGGTAGCGGGGATTTATTCATATACTTTTTTTTCCCATGCACCTTCATGAATTTTTTGGCAACTGATTGTTAACTCATTTATTTATTTTTATTTTAGGTTATTTTCGTTATTGGAATATTAACGGGAATATCTCTTTGTATAGAAGGTAGCGCAGTTCGAAGGAATCGGGGTAAAGATTTATCAGTTCTTGTGTATATTGGATGTTTGATATCAATGGTGTGTGCCTTACTATTGTCAATTCAATATTGTGTTCGTCGCAATGTGGAACATAGGAAAAAAGCATTACGTATGGCTTTAAATGCAATGCCAATGTCTGATTTACCATTACAACCATCACCAATAACATTAGTACCACCAGCGTCAACACAACATCAATTTAATATGGATGCTAGAGGTGGTTATGCTAGAGATACATTTAGGTAAATTTTTAACTAATATTTTCAAAATAAGTTCTGGTTACTAGAATACACATTTATGAATACTTTGAATACACATTTATGTGTGCCTGTTTCCACAAGGCAGGTTTGAAATTTTATTTTTGATAATCTTTATATTATAATTATTCTTTGTCTGTCTCATAGGGTTGACTATATTTCAAACATGAAAATTTATTAATTCAATAAAATAAAACCTTAACTCGGCCTTACGCACTACCGTGCTCTAGATAGTTTTATAAGTACCCACAAAATTAACAGAGATGTTGAGACATAATTTCTCTTCACACTGAACTCACGGAGTATAACTATTTCGCTCGCTCACCACGATCTGATGACACTGCCCGCTACGACAGATCGCATTTTGTGTGCAAAACCTGCAAAGATCAGAATTCAACAAAAAGAACAAGTTACATTAAATTTCCGTTTTCAAAGAGAGAAACTGCGAATAAACTCTTATAGCGTATGATTATTTTATTTTCTAATTAATTTCAAAATTTTGGTATTTTTGTACCTATTTTTGAAATTTTTTATTATTTTTTGTCGAACATCCTACGGTGTCAGTTCTAACTTTATCTCTACAGTCTACACTATATAAAAGAAAAAGCAAAATAATTCTTTAGAATTTACTCTAACCAAAAATGATACCCAAAAACCTTAATTGGTTCCACTCCACCAATTTTAAAAGAAAGCAAGTAGTCACTATTAACAGATGCCATTCTGGACATTAAAACTTAAATTACTCGCTGTATCAGGTGAATATCGTCCAGAGCCCGAATTGTAATTGTGGCTATCGGATTCAAACTTTGAATCACGTCGTTTGGCAATGTCCATTATTTGAGTATAATTGTGGTGAACTTCTCAGAAACTTGACGAAAGTAAAGGTCAATTTACTTTTAGATATTCGTTGTATTCTGGCTAAACCACATGGAAAAATATTGAAACACATTATAATTTTTCGTGACGAGTGTGATGTTAAATTGTATTTTTATATATTCTTAATAATTTACAAGTAAAATATTAAAAATAATAAAAAAATTATTCCACTAAGGCTGTGAAATAATATTGCACAGCCTTGGTGGACTGTTAGACTCCTAACCTATATTGTACAATATATTTCAAACAGTTTGGAAATTTTAAGATTCTCTAAGACTCCACAGGGTGTAAGTGTGGTATCTAATTGAGCCATGTTAATTAAATTTTTTTAAATTGTATGGAAACAATATACATATTTCTTTCTCTATGGTAAAGTGAAAGTATCTCGATTAGTCTGATCTACTTCACACGTCGCTAATAGAAACAATACAATATTTTGGTAGAAGCTTTCATACACAAAGAAACTTGTTATGTATACTTGACACATAAATACTTAAGTGGCGTTATTTTTAAAAATTTCGAAGTTGATTTGTGTCGAATTCAGTCTGTTTTCGGAAAATTTTCTCTAAAACCAAATTGATTCGGCATAAATCACTAGCAAAATTTATAAAAAAGAAAGCCATTTAAGTGGTTTATAATAAAAATTGTTCAAGAAGTATGTAGTAACGTGTGTATCCATCTTTATACATACAATGTCAATAATATAATATTGGACAACATATCTTCGAGATGAACCGCTCCTACCCTTGTAGTTAATATTTTTATTGCAATAGAACGTAGTATGCTATATGATCGCTAGAACTCGACCCACGGGTGCTGTTAGTCGGAACTTAAAAACTAATCATCAGTTTAGCTTTTATTGATAAAGATTATACACACTTATGAATACATGAACACATTTATGAATACTATAATAACGAATTTTTTTCTTCAAATTATAGGTCAGGGATGTCCACTGTACCATTCGTTTCGCGTGGATCATCTGAGTTACCAGATCAGAATGGAATACCTTGGTGGAGACGTGATCCTATTCGCCACTGATTTGCAATTGTATTTAGGTTTTGTTTAAGATAATGTGAATGTGTTTTAAGTGTTAATATTTATGTAAAAGTTTTTGTTGTATATAATCCTAAAACAGTATGCGTGATTATCATTATTTAGTAAAAAATTTAAATAGAGCAGTGATTCTGAATTATAGATAGCATGATTTTACGCATATTATAATTAGAATCCATGTAGTTTGTCTTGTCAATGAGTTTTGTATTTTATTTATGTAAAATTTGGTAAATAAATAAAACGGAAGTTTAAAGTATTTATTGTCTTAAAATTTTTTTGATCTATTTTATATTAGATATATTATATTATTAGTCATAGCAAATAATGCTGAATTCATGCATCAATAAATAAGCTTTCATTACACAATGCCTTTGAAAATTTTTATTCCCAATTTACCCTCAAAATAATAATTCAACTCTGTATACTTTTCGCCTTTAATTGATCCATCGCACTATCCTTTTGCTAAATTTAAAATAATTGCGTCCAATTGTTGTAGAGAAAATCGTTTATGACAGACAAACGGACATCGAAGAAATTCCTTAAGTGTTCCGTTTTGCCAATTTTGGCACGAAACACTAAAAATGTACATAAATATAGATAAAATACAAATTAATCACAAGTTTGATTGATTTATTTGTTTATCTCTTTTTTAACAATGAATGGTTAAATTAAAATTCTTCTCGTTGGACGATACAAACCACTTGGTATCAACTGAAACTTGGCAGTGACGAAAATTATCATTTAAAACTTCATATTTAGTTAAAAATGTTTTTTTGTATATGTTGAACTAATCGATAAAGGTTTTGAATCGAAAGAATTAGCGGAAAGCTTTTTCTGCAGACCCCCTCAACTAAATTTAAATCCGTGATAAAATCTCACTAGTATTTGTACACTCAAATGCAATACTTTTGAAACCGTAAGTCGCATTCTAAGTGTAAATATTACTGAATATCTATAATATTGCATACAGTAACATTTAGAATATTTCAAGTGGTTCAAATTTTTTCAATTGTACCTAAATCGATCGGTTTCGGAACGGGTTGTAGCTTCTTCTTTAACCACATATGATTATTAATAAACAACAAACACTAGAATAAATTACTAAAACTGAATATTGAAGTTCTTAGAATTCAATTTCATACTAAGAAATTGAGTGTATAATATAATAACCTTGCAGATGGTACGTATACATGAAAAACATTTATTGTTTCAAAATCATAATAAATAATAATATTCATTATTAATGAATACTATTATTTATATTTACTTACAAATGAATAATAATAATAACGACAATATTAGCTTTTATTAAATTTATTTTTCATTTCATTAAATGAAGTTAATTAATAATTTACATAATAAAAATTAAAAAATATTGTAATATTAATTAATCAATTCATATTTATACATAAAACATAAATAGTTAATTATTCGACTAAAAACTATTAACTAAAAATATAAAAAAATAAATTAAAATGTGATTTTTTAAATGGAGGGATTTCGTTTCTTAAAATTATATTTATTTGTATGCTTAAAATTATTGTCTTTTCCGTACAAATTGAATATTTTTGGCATTCTTTTAAATCAATATAGAACAGAGTCCTATATTGATTTAAAAGAATGCCAAAATCCTTTGAGTCGGGAGAAATGGATTCAACTTTAGAGTTTATTGTAAACATAATAATTTAATAAATATTAGTTTAAAAAAACTAAAAAACACGCTTTTATAGCTAGTCGAACTAAAAAGTAAAAAATAATTTTTATCAACAAAATAATTAATCGGATTGTAAAAAAGCGTGGGGGTGCGTTTTACTTTAATTTGATATTAAGCGCTTTTTTATAATCCAATTATTTTGTTGATAAAAATTATTTTCTACTTTTTAGTTCGGCTAGCTATAAAAGCGTGTTTTTTAGTTTTTTTAAACTATTATTTATTTTTGCTTTTTTAGTCTTGAAACGAACTTTAGGATTTAAATTTTCAATCTTAAATCGTCAATATCTATGTAAATATTAGAGAAACAGAAATAATGATAAGGAACTTAATTATAGTAATGTTCGTTTTTTTTTTCGATTTTTCAATATTAAGAGAGATATACCAAACTTTGTGTGTCCCCCTTCCTCTAAACCCCCTTTCCCTTGCCGATTCCGGTTATGCATACAAATGCATTGTCATCCGAACTACATATACATACAAAGTTTCATTTCGATACGACAATTAGAAATGGGTTAAAATTGACTTTAAAGATTCCGTTACATAGATACATAGAAACAAACATACATACCAAGTTAATATAAAGCGTGTAAAAAGTTCAAACGTTTTTATCCTATTTGTATTTAATTTATTTGTTAATTTATCCGATTAACAAATAGTGCTTGCTGTACCTATATTCTTTTCTCGTATCAATCAATCGATTGTGGTAAGTTAGTCATAGTTACAGTTGAGTTATTATTACAATATAGCATGGAATTAGTTTCTTTTTTATGTGTAGAATACACCTCTTGGTGGAGTAGCCAATCTTACTAAATCTACTATACGTTTTTATAGTGCTTAAAGAAACACAGGATTTGTTTCGCCCCGCACTGGAAAAACCAGATTACCTTTTCAAAATTTAAATTGATTTACACTAGAAAATAATTTAAAACGGTAGCGGCTTTTTTCTGGGCCATTTCCGATGCACACCAAACCCTGTATTTTTAACACTATAAAAACTAGTCAATAAAAATTAAAATAGAAAATAGTTATCAGGGATGGTTTATTGTGGTCAACTTTCCAACTTTAGAATTTAGTAATATCCTCGATTCCCTTTACATATTCAATTTATACGAAAAATTATACTTTACTACCCGATTGAAAAATTGGACGAATTAACATTCATTTTTTAAGAGATGAGATCTTGAACATTTTTAATTATTTGATGTAGCATCACATTAAGGTAAAGGGTTGTATGTGCATTTATACATTGATAAATCATGATCTACTACGTAGTGACAAAACCTTACGAATCCCACATACCTTGACATTAATTGGTTGGTAAACATTTACCAAAATATGCATCGGTTAAAACTGTAAAATTATATAAGTACAATTTGTAAACTTTAACAACCAATTCCAAAATTTAAAAATATATCACAACTTAAAAATTTTTAATCGCGATCAGCGATTGCAATACAATTCCACTAATTAATGATTCTTTTATTTGTAAGATTACAAGAAATAATTAATATTTGGAAATCTTCTAAAACTAATCACGAACTGCATATCTTTTTATAAAAAAATATTAATATTTTTTACATTCTGCATAGAAAAAATATATTATTGTTAAATGCTGGAAAAAATGCTTTGTTCAAAAGGTGGAACACCAGGTTTTACCATCGAATTGTTTTTAGTTACCATTTGTTCTTTTTAAGTTTAATTATTTAACTAAAATTTCTTATTAATTATTTAATAATAAAAGAAAAATTTTTGTCAAAAAATTTCACGTAAAATAAAGCATTTAATTTGAAATTAATGTAATAGTGTACGATCGATAATTGGATGAGATTTACTTTAAAATTAAGTGTTATTTGTAAGTGAAAACCTCTTGGGTATTTACATACTGCCAGCATTACAATTATTTTAAATTAATGTGCTGTCAAACTTGTTACATCGTCATTGAAAACAGATAAATAAATATCCAAAGCGATGAATATATCCTATCTCAAAGAGAGCTACAATATTGTCATTTATTTTTTAAAAAATGGGTCGGTAAGTATTGCAATGCAGAATAATAACAATAATAAATTGTGCACACAACATCAAAATAAGATCATATAAAATGTTTTTTTTTTTTTAATTTGAGTAAATATACAAAATATTTAACATATTGAAGAATAATAATTGTTGAAAAGAACAACCTTTTTTAGCCAAGTGTGGTTTAACTTACCTGATATGCTTTTACATTATTTTCGTTACATAAGAAAATACCTTATATTATTATTTATATCGTTAAAATATATTCCATTATTAGAGTTATATTTAAAATAAGAAAAATTCAAAAAAAAAAATCTTTCTAGTTCAATATTAAAAACAAAATCAGTTATTGATAGACTGATAAGTTCAAAATTCAAATGAAATTTTTATTTCTTTCACAAAAGAAGACGTCATTGAATTTAGATCAGATTTTGAATTACCATATCTTTCTCTCAATAACCTCCTCATTCATGATACACAGAGCCAAGCCACAAAGCAATTATAAAAAATAACAATAAACTTATGATGTCATTATGGAGGGTTCCATGTTGGACGTGACGTGACGTAACTCATCTACTAAAATAAGGTCTCATTAATTAGGAAATACAAAACTAATTTACACTTTATGCCATTTGTTTTTGATACTGTTCTATTCAATTTAACAAAATGATATTTTATGTTATTCATAAAACCATGCAATTTTCTTCAAAAAAATTTTTTTTTTGTAAAATTACAAAAAGTATGTTGAAATTATGATTTTATATAATGAATAATATTTTTACAACTCAACGTACTTTTTCATAGAAAACATTTAAAAAGAATCTAAAATCGAATTATAATATAATTAATTTCTTTTCTTTATCTGCCTTAATTAAATCTATACAGTCTTAAAACGAGACAGTTCATTAAAAATCGTTATGAACAAAATACAAATTTCACCACAATGATTTTAAATGTTAACAATTAATTTAGCCAAATATACTAATTTAAGCAACATTTTTTATCATTTTGCAGAGTTTATTTATTTTAAAAAAGGTAAAATATATATTACATTCATTTTAAATTCCAAAAAGTTGAAGTTTTGTATGTTTTGTCTGATTGTCATTAAAAATATTTATAGCAGAAAGGGACCTTTCTTCCAACTTTATTCCTGTTAGAGGCGCCAATGTTAATACAAGGTAAATAAACTTAGATGTATTGTTTTTGTATACAGTGATAATTCAAATATGATTAGCATTAAGACGATATTCATATCTAGTTTAAAAAAATACAAGATTATTATTGCAAAAAGATAATTTTAATTTCTGTAAATTTTCTAAAACTATATTAAAATAAATCTTTTAATTTTTTCTGGATGCTTGATACACATTTATATTGTATGTTTACATCTAATTGTAACGCATTTCAGAAATTTAAAAGAAATTATTATTCAACTATAATAATCATTATAATTTGAAAAACAAACTCATACGCGAGTTTCGTCTTAGAAACAATGCGACAATATTGGACAGTTTTTTTTTTACCTTGTATTACTACAGTGTTTTTGATTTAGGTTCCCGTAAAGTTTACTAATGAACGCAATTTCAATGCTAGTATTTTATCAATTTTTCGGTTAATATTTTGCTTTAAACATCAATTATTAATTTATATATAATATACCCTTCATCCAAAGAAATAAACAAATTTTTATTAGATTGGTTAAAAAAAATAATGCAAATGTCTCGTTTTATACACAAATTATACATTTATGGATTTCTTACATTTTCGTTTGAATTTCACACATTTCTTTAAACTGAACTGTGAGTTCAAATTTCTAGCATAAAATCGAATCTATCATTGAAATTGCAATTCTGTTATAAGTTGGGAATAATAAGTACAAAAATATAATAATAATAATATTATTCTTCGAGAACTAAAAAATGAATGTAATTATTTTAATTTGTCAATAAAAAAAATACTTTTAGACATTTTCTTCAACATGACTCTGAGGCCTTAAAACAATTCTAGGGTCCGATTCCAACATTCGATCGCTTTCTTCACCACTTGTGCTGAAAATAACAAATCAAATTTGTATCATTTTGAAAAAGATAAGGAACTACATACTCTTCTACGAAAAACGAAAAAATTTCTAATAAAAAACCAACGTTTAAGCATGCTAAAATTTTTAAAATAACTAGTGAAAGTCGAACTAAAAATTATTCAAAAAAAAAAAAAATTCAAACAAATCTTTTAATCCTTAATTTGTAATAACACATCCATTGAAAAATAATTTCTTTCACTCATTATTCTAAAAGCGTAATTTATTTAAAAATGCTAAAAATTTCTACGATAAAAACTGGAGTATTGTCACATTTAGAAAAACCATTTCACAATAATCATAAATATATTTATAAAAATAATTAGACTATGTTAAAATGTTTCAATATATTCTAGAATAATCCTTTACTTATAAACTTAGATTATTCGGAAACTTTTTGACATCAATAAAAAATGTATACATTCCAAATGACAGCTTTCTGGTTTATTTGTTATAGCACTAACCCGGAACGCTAGAGATTGTAGATTTGATTCCCACCAAGATGTGTATGATTTTTATACCCGGTATATATCATATATATATAAATTGATATAACGTTTGGTTCCGACTTTGTAACGGTTGAAAATACTGATCTTAGAAACAAATTTTTGGACTAGATGTTCTTAAAATGACATAATTATCCCATTTCCGCCCCTCCCGAACGAGCTGATATTTTGTGTGTGCGCTCTAGAGCTAAAAAGTTAGGTTAAGTTCGTAAATGGGCAAAACCGGACCATACCTCCTATCGCCAGGGTGGTAAATATCCATCATGAAACAATAAGAGATAGAATAAAAATTTAAAGACAAAAAAAAGTTACCAATATTCAAACATATTACTTAAATATCAAAATAAGTAAACGTTAGTCACCTGCGTTAGTATAACATAATCGTAAGAGAATCATACTAACAATTGATAGATGGAATTCACTTTTTGTGAAAACATCATTGAAATAATATTAAAAAAATAAATTGACTAGCCATGTAGCCGCGCTTTTAAGGCGCTCTACTTGGAACTGGAAGGTTTATCAATTATAATTAATGGGGCGAATAATTGACTAAACTGTGGGCGTATGGACAAGAACGGAGTAACCGGCTATGCTTGTGGAGGTTTTCTGTAGTTTCCCTTCACGAACTCCAGATGAATATCGACATAAGTTCACATCATTAAAAATAATGATGTGGGTGGCCTCTGTTATAGACCGAAGTGTCTCAGAAACGGAGATTAAACCTCATTATTATTATTTATTAAATAAATAAATAATATAAATTTTGATTAAATATTCAGTTCGATATCTAAATGTGACCAATATAAAAATGAAACAATTTCAAACAAATAAAAAAATTATTTTACAAAATTCAGATGTATCATTTTTTTTTAGTATGTTCCAAACTCTGGAGCATTTGAAAATGAATCTGAGCAGAATTGACATAAGGGGTTTTCAGAAGGCCGTTTCAAAATTGGGTTATATTTGTTCAAGAGTTCAGAACACTATGGCATGCTCCAGTTTATTATATATATATATATATATATATATATATATATATATTTTTTAAAATTCTCTACTTGGGACCAATTCATTAATATATTTACAAAAAGTTAATGAGAAATTAATAAACACTCAAAATGATATATCTGAATTTAACATTTTCATTTAATCATACATGTAAATAATTTTAAACAAATTAATTTAAACATTTACACATATTAAAAATTCAAAATTGGATGAATTTTCGAATGAAATTTTGAAACTTATGCGCTTTTATATACAAAATGAAAGATGATATTTTAAAATACAGTGATTCTCTAATGGAGAAAGAAACAAATAAGGCAATTTGAAGCCGAGTTCAATTCTTAGTCATGATAAGCAAATGTTTATTTTCGGAAGCCAAAAGGAATAGAAACTGATAATCTTAAAACAATCGAACTACAGTTTCTAATAAAAATTTAAAGAGAAGGCAAGTAGAGAATGCAAAATGCATTCGTATCTCTTAAATAGTATTCCGGAGGAATGGTAAATTTTTAACGAGACATTAGTATGACCAATTTATAATTAAAAAGTTATTTTGTTTTCAAGATAATACCACCGGAAAATAATAGGGAAAATCCTTTTTTCGTGAAAACAAAGTAGATTAATCGATCGAAAGCATTCATTCAAATACAAATAAAAGTTCATATAAATTGGGTACCAATAATGCTTTGTTTGAGAGATACGAGATGTTAAAGATCCCAGTTCACATAAACTTATTTTCATATTTTGGATGCTATAGATTTACCTATTTCTATACATCCTAAGTCTGGTGGGATTTATCCAGTTTAAAATATTCTCTAAATGGACCTTTATTTAGATTTTCTAATTTCGAAAACTTAAGACTACTTTAGATGAATGAATATTTTAATTAAATTTGTACGTTTTGGTAAACCTTTCACAAGTAAAATGGGTTCGTGATGATTATTTGATTATTAAATGGGAGAAAGTCTGTAGAATGGATTATGAAACATTATCCAAATTAGCAATGAGTAACATATTTCTCGATGATATTAACTTTGTAGCAGAAATACTTATTTCTAATGCAAAATTATTGATCCAATGGATGCAAGAATTGTGGATGCAACTTTAAATTTTAAGTCTTTTCTTGAGGACGTTCAATCAGAAGATAATTCAATACTTTTTTCTTTGTAAGGTTGAGAATCACTGATTTAGGCGGGATAATAATGGATAAATAACTATTTTGTTCATTTTTTCTTTAAAATTTTTGTTTTGCAATGGAATAACATGCAAAAATTCATGATTTAAAAAAACGATATAAGAATAACTGTTAACTTGAACAGCAATGCTAAATGCTTACCTTTTACCCTAGTTCCCTGAAAGTACGCGATACACATAATTAATAATTCACTAAATTTGATATAACTTATAAAAATAAATTTGTTTTTTGTTTTTAAAACATCAATAAACAGAATAAACAACAATTTATTTTATTTATTACTGTATTATCTTATTATGTAATCTTACCAGTCTTTATTTTCTGCCATTAATTTACTTCGCTCTTCAGCGGCAAGTGCTGCAGGTGGTTGATATGCAACTTCAGATACAGGTGCATATTGTGCAGTAACGAGTAAATCGGTTGATGGATTCATAGCTGCACTAGCAGCTACACCATTTTCTCGTGTATTACTTGATGTTAAATCTTTACCTCTCCACCAAGTACATGTCTTACGACGTCTACATGATCGGACATAAACACCTGTACATAAAAATTATTCTTTGTTTTTAAACAGTTTTCGTGCAAAAAAAAAATTATTAAACTTTAAAAAAACACCGTCGTATCTGTAGAAGTCAACATTTCTCAAGCTTTCAATCAATATGAATTCAAGTATGAAAAGTTATGGAATAAAACTAATAATAATTTTAATATTTTATTGGACAAAGTTTTGAATGTCAAAACGCAATGAATATTCTTATGAAATCAATATTCAGCCATTTGACTTAAATAAAAAATTTACATTTTCAATTTTTCCTAAAATATTATCTCAGAATTCCGACTATTTATGTCAGAGCTTTCTGTCAGAGAAATACAAGTTTTCGATGGGGATCTTTTTGTTGAGAATTTTAAGTTTTTCAAACTGATCTCCTGTTAAAAATTTTGTATCTCTAGTAGGAACCAAGAAAAATAAATATTTAGAAGAGTTTATTTAAAGTGATTATTGAATGTGCAAACTGAAATAGTTGAATTTCCTAAATTCGAATTCGAAAAATGAACGGGTTTATATAACAGGTTTATATTTCTATTAATTGCTAAAATTAATAGAAATAGAGACAATTTTGAGTTAGACAATCTAAGAAATAGTTCTCTATCTCACGTCATGAAGTATTGATATCATTTTAAAACGATTTTACTGTAATAAATTTATTATTGAGTAAAATTGATTTTGACCTAGCTAAAACGCAAAGATCAAGAGTTGACAAGATCAAAGTCGGTTCTTATATTTCGTATAGCTCCGTAGACAAAACAAGTTGAACGTTAGAGTAAGATCAAAAAGAAGACTGATTGTTGGCTTATGATTTCCATACAGTACGACTATGTTAATCTGGGCTTCGGTAATTTGAATTAATCATATGATATTATTCACAAATTTCTTTCCATAAACTTTACAACTTTTGTTATTTGGCATTAATAATTTTTTACATGTTAATAACAATATTATTCTAATTTAATGTTCAGGAGAATAATTTTATTTATGTAAAAATGCTAATCTAAAACAAAATATTAGTACTCTCTCTACTCTACCTATCCGTTCAACATAGTTCTGCTTGTTTTGTTGTTCGTACTCTCGTTAAAGCGGATAACATTTGGGCTATCAATAAAAATACTGTTTATTGCAAATGTATTATGTGTTAAAACACTTTCATGAAGCGGTTATGGTTAAATCAAAACAAAAAATGTTATGTCACAGTGAGACAAATAACTTGTATGGAACATTTTTTCATATATTCAGCAGATTAAGGAATAGTGTGAGTTCAAAGACGAAGTTTTTAACGCGATTTTAGAATAATTGTTTTTGTGTACCAATAATACAAGTTGTGTAACTATTTCGGCGTATTGTAAATATGGTTTAACGAGAGTGAAGCAATGGAAGTTGATTTATAAAATATTATTATACTTACCAACAAAGAATATACCAACAATTGTTAAAAGGATTCCAACAATTGCACAAACTAGATCACCAGCATGCCCTCTTTGAACTTCCGTTGTTGTACTATTTTCAACAGAACTTTCAGTTGTGTCACTACTATTTGTGGCAGCAGATGGTGTTATATTTTGATGTGTTGTTGTTGTTGTGGTTGTGGTGTCATTATAATCAATAGTGCCATCTACAACCATAATCAATCCAGAAGCAATAAGACATATTCCTAAAATTAATGTGATCCACTGTACGAAACGGGCTCTATTTGGATGGCTTGATACTGTTTGTGATAAATAACTAACTGGACGTGTCCATGTTGCCGTGGAAGGTGCATTTCCATTCTCGGGCGTTTGTTGTTCATATGTAACTGTTGTTGGTTGATACACGGGACCACTTGCAGGCATTGCTGAATCTAAAATGTAACAAACAAACAATTAAAATTTTTTTATAATATATTTTTTTCTACTATATATACTGGGTGGTCCACTAAAAATGAAAAGGATAAATTCAAAAGAGTAAATTTTATTTTGACAACGTGATGCTTGTGTACTTCGGGTATGCAGTTTCAAAAAGAAAATTTATTAAGACTCAATCAACTCTCGGAAATCGTTTAAAAAAATGTCAAATATTAATTTTTAATAAAAAACTTGCCCCATAGCCTCTATATACAGACTAAAGTCTGTAAATATTAACAATAATTTTAAAACCTACCAACCCTATCAAGAGAGCCCTATCCATTACACAATAAATATATTTAATTTTGGAAAAATTTGCTTTCATATGATTTATGGTTCCATATCTATCAAAAATGGTATTTTTGAGTTCAAGGAACCCTAAACACAGCAAGACGTAGCTCATTGGATGCACAGACACATATTAATCAAAATCTGTATGTCAATATATATAGGCTATTCGGAACTGCATCGCAATATTTTAGGGGTGTGTGTTTTCAGTGCCAAAATATATATTTATTTATTTAACAGTTAAATTTATTTATTAAACATTCGGCATAACTGTTCAAAGTGGTCTCCTTTTTGTTTACTACAGCATTCAGTACGACGAATACATGTTTCCCTGGCAAGTCTTATAGTATCAGTACGACCCTTGATAGTTTCTTAGATCTTTCACGAGGCGATTTTTTCATTTGGGCCCAATATTTCGAAAATGCATGGCATTATTTCAGGGATGAAAAAAAATTTATTATCAACATATTGAAAGTTAAAGATAAATTCCGTGTAATTCCTATAACTTTAACTTTCAATATCTTGGTAATAAATTAATTTGGGACATATGTTTATATGAACTTTTTTGTTTATTTTGTGCTGGAGCACACATCTCTGAAATAGTGTTGGGTAGTTCTGAAACATTCTGTATTTTTCAAAATTTGAAAAAGTAATACTACCTCAACTCTTTAAGAGTACGTTCATGTTATTACTTTGGAATATTTAATGATGCTTATAAGTACGAAGCAATTTACAAAAAATGTAAAGGTTAATTAGGTTTTACTAATTTTAAACAATTCGATAAATTGAAAAACAAACGAAAGTACTAATTATTTAGTTTCCAGTTGGGTCACTAAGATATTGATTTGTTGCCTAGATATGCTTGAATAAATTTTAAGGTATATATTTTAAAGTTTGGCGCACCCTGTTCTCACAAACAAATTCATTATTACAGTTAGAAATAGTTAAGAGCTGTTGAGAAATATTTTCATTTATAAAACAGACCCCGAGGGATATGCTTTGTAATTTTTTTCTAGTTTAGTATTTTTTTCTTTATTCTTTTTTGAATAATAGATACACAAGGCGCGATTCAAGTGAAACATTATTAAAGTAAGTCTATATTATATATTTTTCATTCAACCTTTCTTGGATAATGCTATATTATTATTATTGAATATATTATTGTATATATATATATATATATATATATATATATATATATATATATATATATATAATGAAACCTTAGTATAACAAACCTCAATATAACGATTTCCTCGATTTAACAAATTCTTAGAAATCGCCCAGAACTGGCAGTAAGTGTTAATGCAAAATATACCTTTACATTACGAATAACTTTAACACGTTCAATTTATCGTAAGACAATCCAGAAATTCAAACGGTCATAATAAATTAATGTTTAGTGTTGTAAGGTTCCTATAAGTGCGAGAGTGCATTACATATTTTTTCACTGTTAAATGTAAAGTTGCAATGGCTGAGAAACGAAAAAGGTGTTCCTTAACTGTTGCAGATAAACGAAAAATCATTAAATATTTTTCATATTGTGTTTTTAAATAAATATTAAAGTGCATTACAATGTGTTTTACTTTTTTTTAAGTTTCCTTACCTTGCTAAAAGGAATCTTAGACCAACCTAATCTCTATATAACAAATTACTTGGTATAACAAATGTTTCTAATCTCCTTCAGATGTTATATCAATGTTTCACTATTTATATATATATTTCCCTGCTGCTCATTACCCCAATATAAGATTTATAGTACAATGTTTGTTTTTCCACTTGCTAGATTAAGTTAAAAAGAATTGACTGGAATGATTAAAATCCACTATTATATTTTTTTTACACCTCGAAAATTTATATTTATTAAGTTTTTTTTTTTTAAATTCAATATTTAACAGTACGTAAATTCGAAGTATCCATAAAAAAACAGTTATTTTTAATAGTTTGAATTGAAATATTAAGATATTTATTGATTATGGTGAGTTTCGGAAGCACAGTTTCAACAACAAGTAAATAATTTTTAATAACTATAGTGTCGTGCAATTTGTTGATAATCGGTATGGAGATATAAAGAGGGATGGTATTTATAATACGAAGCGAGATATCGGACACAGAATATTTTAATCGTTTAATTCGGCTTAAATGTAGAACCAACTTTGTTAACGAAATTTCGATCAACCTCATACCCCAACCCCTCAATTTAATTAAAAAAACAGTGAGAAGTAGCTCCCTTATGCGATATCATCCACTCACTTTACAGCATATCAAAAACCCGACGAATGTCAACTATTCGGTAGTGAGTATTTGTATTCGATTTACAATCGAGTTATTTTGTTAAGTGTAAAGGATTCATGTATTCGTTACAATGATTTTGAAGCGATTGTTTCTAGCATTTATAACAATTCAAAGTAACATAAATAACTTACTAAAAAAGAAAAAATAACTAAATAGCTTATTATGAAAGCGTTGAGTGCTTTCTGGTTAAGTATTAAAATCTCACGATTTTACAATGAAGTATTAAAATCATATTAATTTTGATATGAAAAAATTAACTCATCCACCAGGTATTGAACGTTGGACCTCTGGATTTCATGCCCAGTGTGCTATCCGTTACACCACGGATGATATAGCTAGATGAGTCAATTTTTTCATATCATTGACAATATTACTTTGAAGTCAATATTAAGCCAATGTACTGTGACGTTTAAGTATACACAAATAATAAAATATTAGAATAATGTTAACAGAATATTAATTATTTTATCTTAATCTTAATTTTATCTTAATTATTTTATATTAACGTATTTTATCTTAAACATTACTCTCTATAATAATAACAAAATTTATCTTGATTTATAGCGCATTTTTATAAGAAAATTCAGCTATTGATTTTGTACCGATGCTATTGGGTCTGTATTTGAAAGGCCAATTTCGTTAGTGAGCAAAATCGGTCAAGGGAAAAGGCGGGCTTAGAGGGAGGTGAGCACATAAAATCTGGTATATCTCTCTTAATATTAATAAAGTGGAAAACTGAATCAGAAGTAAAACTTTAAAGAAGAAACTGCATAAAACCTTCACAAGCATAGCCGGTTACTTCGATCTTCCATACGCCGACAGTTTAGTAAATTAATCGACCCTTTTTTTTCTTAATAATTTACAAACTGCCGATATCGGAATTTGGACCCCCAACTTCCCAGTTCCAAGTAGACATAACCCCTTAGACCGCTCGGCTACTTGGACGGTATATTTTTTGTAACTCTTATATTTGCAGAAATAGTTTCAATTTACATATAATTATAGAAAAGAATATTACAACTAAGTCACCATGTTAATTTGATTTGATATTATAATTCCTTTCTCTTAGAAAATTCGTTTAGTCTACGTTGCTACTACATGACGAAAAGTTTAGTTTTAAAATTGTAAGCAAAAGAATGTATTATTTTTTCCATTTATGTCATAAATTGAATCTAGGTGTGTTGAATCGTACAAACCATGGCTAATTTTCGTTA
This sequence comes from Nineta flava, assembly GCA_963920215.1. Classification (NCBI taxonomy): domain Eukaryota; kingdom Metazoa; phylum Arthropoda; class Insecta; order Neuroptera; family Chrysopidae; genus Nineta; species Nineta flava. The sequence goes on along the minus strand of OY986041.1, from coordinate 68,242,389 downwards.
CATAACGACAATACTGTTTTTTAAATAAAATTATGGTGAAAGTGTTATTATTGAAATTAATCATATATTAATATAATTAGAGTTTTGTTTAAAAAAATATGTAATAATATACATTTTAAAAACTGTTTATCATTATTTAAAGAGCATATTCTACAAAACAATTTTTTAATAAAAAACAAACTGAATGGTAATTTATTTTTTTTTAAAGTTATACTTTCTAATATGTAGGTAGATAGCATATGTGCAGTTTGTTTATTGTGTTCAGTTGATTACAAACATGTTCAAATGAATCATGTGCTACCTACATACTTGATTGGAATTTTCATTGTAAGCATCTAGAACTTGTATGCTATGATTGTTGTTTACATGATGCATAAACTATGCAATATTTAATATATGCAATGTTTTATTTCAACAATATTTATATAAGGGAAGCTTGGAAATGATGTGCCCATTAAAAACATGTTTCTACTAATCGGTTTTCCGAAAAACTCTACTCTCCGATTTGTTTCAAATTTTACCTAGTCTTTTTAGCGTAATTAAGCCGTTTTAACCATCTGAGTTTACCTACTGAATCTACGTATCTCTCGTACCAGGACCTGGACCATATTTAGGAATAACTACAAGACAGACTCACAAGGCGTCTACGTCTATTCCAAATAGGGTTGGAGGACAGTGTAGCTTGATCGGACTGTAACTGAGTGGATGACACGCCATTTTACTGTCTACAAATGCTCCTTCAGAGTCAGATTTAAGTACCTAACCTTCGGCTCAACCGAAATAGGAGAACCTGAGGTAAATTAATTAAAGAGGAGACGACTAGACGACCACTAGAGGAAATTAACCAGGTAAGGTCAAGAAAGCAGATAAGAGGGGGTCGGTAAAAAATATGAGAAGGAAACTGCAGAAAACCTTCTCAAGCATAGCCGGTTACTTCATTCTTGTCCATACGCCGAAAGTTTAGTCAATTAACCGCCTCTTTTTTTTCTTTTTTTTTCCCTAATAATTGACAAACTGCTGATGTCGGGATTCGAACCCATAACCTCCCAGTTTCCAAGTAGGTATACTGCGCAGACATAACACCTTAGACCGCTCGGCCACTTGGACTGGTCATAATATTTAATAGTTTAACTGTTTGCTAAAAAGACTTTCGAAAAAATTTCATCCATTTATCATCTACAAATATTATATACGTATTCACTGATACAATTTTTTTGGTTAGGGATCCATCTTCAGATAATAACTTGCTACAATTGGTTTATAATTATAATAAAAAGCTTCAAATTTTAGTGGAGTGTGCAAATAATGCCATAAAATATATACCGTTATATTTTGTTTTAACTTTCACAAAGAAAAGTTCGAACAAATCAAATATAATGTACAAATGATTTGTCCTAACCAAGCAATGAACAACATTGTAAATGAAAACTAAGATTATAATTGTAATTGGCAATGATTATGATTAAACTATTAGAAGCGCTCACGAAGGCGCCATGATTTAAATTATAGTACAGTAGAACTCCAACTATACAAATCGTTTTGAGAAGAAAAGACTCTATTCAAGTGGTTTTTGAGGCAGTGAGAAGTGGGAAATCTTATTCCGATTAATTGCGGAAAAGCGAAACTTTTTACCGAAAAAATCGACAGTTTGTCTTCATTTTTCATTACTATAAACAAATTTATTAATTTTTTTAAGAAATGACCCTTCCTTCATGTTGCGTTCAATTATTAAGGTCCGGTCCGGTCCCAATTAATCGGGATAATTGGAATTCTTTTATAGTATGTGTCAGTGTATATGGAAAAGCACGGTATTATCAGTCGCTTGGTGTAAAACAACTTTCCCGTACTTTTATTTTTATTAAAACAAGTTTTACGTATTTTTAATTTTTATGAATGAAGAATTTAGATAAAACAAGTGAAAATAATAATTAAAAGAGTTAACTGCTTACATACCCCGTTTATACTGAGTTGATGAAAAAAGTTTCAAACAAAGTTTTTTATTTTTATAAAAGGAGCAGTTTCAAAGACGGATATTTATCCCACTAGCGGGAAAAGCACGGCCTTATTTTTGAACGCACATGCAAAATTTCAGCTCATCATCTCTTTTCGTTTTTTAATTATCGTGTTGACGGACGGGCAGATGGGAGGTCAAACGGATTTGCGGAATTGGACTAATTAAGCCATTTTATGAACACCTATTCCAAAAACTTTTTTCAATATCAGATTCGGATCACAATCCAGGACCACTTTGGGAGTGTGGTCTTAGAAATAAAACCAAAATAATAAAAAATTTCAAAAATAGATGTCCTGGCCTTATTTTGAAATCCGTTTTTTAAAAGGTTTTATTAACTAACTTTCGTATATTTGTTTGTTTCAAATCTAGCAACCGGCTTTTCATCTACTTCTACTAAACCGATTTTCATGATATTTTGCACACGAATTTAATTTCCATGACAATACAGTAAGTTATATAGCACCATCGACATAATCTAATAATATAATTTGAAAATATGGCATGAAACAAAAATCAGAAATTTTGGTGGAGGCGCCGTGAAAAACGACGAGAAGTCTTAAAATAATAATTAAGTAAAAATAGTTTTTAATAGCTTTAACGGTTTTATTACACTTGGCCCAAAAATTGATGTCATTTTTAAAAATTTTATAGTTCATTTGTGCCTTATTCATACGGTTTTCGAAAAAAACTTTCACATAAAAGTTGTTACTATATATATAATGAATAACTTTTATCTGAAGCATTTTTTTGAAAATCAAATCTCTAAGGCACAAATCAATTATAAAAAAATGGCATCAACTTTGTGGTCTATAGTACAATCGATGCTAGAAAATAATATTATGGATCATAAATTTGGAACTTTGATCAGACTCTTTTGAATCCCACTATTTTCCACTATAGGAATGTATCGCGTTTATATAGTTTTAAATGCATGTTCTATATATAGACCATTTCATAAACTAATAAATATATCAAGGTTTTTCTATCAAAATTGAACTTAAATTGAATATATGCTCGTGATAGACCAACACGTTTTTTTTGAATTATGAAGCCGCCAGATTAAAAAAAATTTTTTTTTACTATAACAGTTAAATTTTGTCCGATTTTAATGAAATTCTTTTGAAACCTACTATTTTTGGAGTGTAATTTGCATTTCTACAATATAGGAATGTAAAGCGTTTATCGATTTTTAAATACAAGCCCCATGTAGTACCTACAAGCCATCTCAAAAATTAAAAAAAATATCTTTAATTTAGTGGTTTTAAAAAAAATTTCATCAACATCGGATAAAATATACCCACCAAAAATAATCAATTTTTTTACTTTCACAGCTAAATTTTCTCCATATGTGAATTTAAGATATTCGACCTAGGTATTTGAATAGGAATAATATAATGCTCACACATTTTAAATATAGTTTATATTTTACATAACTAATTTTTTTCTCTTCCAAAACTACTTTTTAGTTAGCTAAATTAGATTTCCATAACCAAAATTTCATGAAATTTTCAGGTTTTCCCTGACCTAAAATAAATTCCAAGACCATTCCAGGCTTGGCAGAATTTCCAGATGTGACCACCCCGATTATTGAGAATATAATAACCCAATAACAGCTAAGAATTAGTGGTTGTAGATAACGTTAAGCTCCATTCAACTAAATTAAATTTCAAATTTTGCCTAGAATATTTATTTGTATTTTATAAATACGTATTTCGACTACAAAGTAGTCATCATCAGTATGAATTAGCTAATCGTAACTATCTCCGGGATATGGAGTCAAAGATATGTTACTCGTTGCTAATTTGGTGAGACACGCACCAAATTCGCAAAATTTTAAATTTAATTTCAAAAAAACCTCTCTTTGAGTTCTCTTTGATTACCTTAATAATCTTTATATCCATTTACCTAGTAATATTATTTTGCAAGAACAACGATTGTTGATCGTCAACGATAGAGGTTTCGTCATTCATCTCGAAATAAAATAAAGCGTAATCATTTGACTAGAAATTCTTCATGTTATTATTATACACACATTTCACTTATCTACAGACTGTAATCTCGTCAAGATTAGCCATTGGCATACGAAATTTGAAACACTGCATATATGAGTTGAATAGAGGCGAACATTTATTTGTAAAGGGAGAAAGAGACAGATAAATTACAATATTAATGTAATTCTTAGAACCAGAAACATAAACATGCCTGTCTCTTTTTGTCTTTCCAAATCAAAACATGTCTCTGTTCAACTCATTTATGCACAGTGTTACAAATTTCGTATCCCAATTACTAGTGTTGACGATTACAGCCTGTATACACTACTGCGTTTTTAGATTAATTCACAAATTGCGATTATAAATGCGAAAAAATTATGACCATACAATAATTTTAATAAGTGAGTGCTTGTACAATATATCGTACTATTAAACATCAAATGAAGCGCTCGTTCACGATAATATTGTTGAATAGATAATACTATGAATATATTTGTTGTAATATTTTATTATCAAGAAAAACATTTTCAAATTCATGGAATATGAACAATAGTATATTTGGAATTTTTACTTTCTAAATATATAATTTTAAGTGAAAACTGAACTTGTTATGTATGTTTAATATTAATATTCTAGATCGGGAATCTCCTTTCATATACACGCGGGAATCATGTCGCCTGGCGACCGCTTTTCATGTGTCCATCATATGTATCCATTTTTTTTATAGCTATTAAAAGTGGCTAAATTTAAATTTAAAATTTTACTAAACAATTCCACCGTACTAGCACAAGAAACTGGCAACGTTGAACAAAATAACATACTTCCGCCCATGCACAAATAAAACCACTAGAGAATTAAGGGATCATAACCTAAAAACAGCGCTTGTGAGTAAAAATAAAATTAAACAGTTACTGGGCAACCCTAAGGATAAAACTACCAGTGAAAAACCATCGGGCATATATAGGGTCAGTTTTCAAAACTGTTCGAAAATTTATGTTGGTCATCAAGTCGTCGCCAAATCAGAACTCGAATCCAAAAAAATCTGGCTCATGTGATAATTGGGAGAACCGAAAAATCGTGTATAGCTACGCACCTTATTGGGAACCACAAAATTGACAAACCGAATTTAATACTACTAAAATCGGTATAAAACCCCACAGAATTAGATGCATATGAAAGTATCTACATACAAAGATTAAGAAAACAGATAATGAATTTAGACAATGGCCCAATTCCAAATTCGGATTTAATCAAATTAAACCATTTTCAAAAAATTTAATACCTGAATATCAAGGTTAGCTTCGATCAACACCCTCACCTTATTGACAAAAACAACACGGCATGGTCAGAAAAGGTTACTGCCAATAAATGTATTGGGCTCTTCACAAAATCCTTCAGGTACTACTTTAGTCAGATCATATAAAAGACAAAACTTTTTTAATATCATTGTGAGACACGCACCAAATTAGCAACGAGCAAAATATCTCTGACTCCATATCTCAGAGAGTGTTACGATTAGCTAATTCATACTGATGATGACTACCTTGTAGTCGAAATACGTATTTATAAAATACAAATAAATGTTCTAGGAATTGGGGCAAAATTTAAAATTTAATTTCGAGTATTGTCTCTTTTAATAAAAAATTCAGTAGCAAGTCTGTTACTATAGTAAAATAAAACGTTGTAATAATTTGTTATCACAAGAAATATATTGAAAACAAGTTTAATGAATTGTTCATTTCATATGATTGCACATGACAGAATATTAACATGAAACAATGATGGATGTACAGACATCCAATTGGATGATGAATCATTCATTTCTTACTTTCAACCTTCAATAATATTTTTAAAATTATTATGTTTTATTTTTATTTAACGATATATTATATATCAGTATGTGTATTTAATTACCTTTTTACAACGAACACTATGGCGGTCTAAATTAAAATTTATTTCAGCATACTTATGCTAAAAGTGCTCAAAGTAAATAAAGCTTTTTAAAATGATTATTGCATTAGGTTACTTCACATTATTCAAAAAGTTAGGAAAAACTAAAACTTTCGCTTGTAATCCGATGCGGCTTGTTTGCAGGCAACAGCCGATGCAATTGGCGATGAGCTTTAAAATCCGATGCTCGATTAACTTCTGAATTATTGATTTTAATGTTAGCTTGTACAATTCAAGAATTTCCATTTCCGAAAAGGTATGCTTGTTTTGCATTTTTTATAAATACGTGTAGCAGCTCATATTATAGAGAATGATCATAAAATCGACAAATCCAATTTAAAACTTGTAAAGGCAGTACAAAAGCCTTCAAAGCTGGAGGCATACGAAAGCATTAATATTCAGAAATTCAAAAGAAATATTATGAATTTAGACAATGGACTGGTTCCAAATTCAGATTTAATCAAAATTTTACGAGAAAAAAAACTAATCGTCAGTATGTCTTTCTCTCTCTTTCAAGATGTCAAAATATGATGTGAAAAGATGTCAAAATATAAAAACCCGTTTACTGTACAACGCATAACTTAGCACCAATCAAGAGCGATTTTAGAATAGAGTTAGACGTCGGTCAAACATATATAAGCAAGGCACAACCCAGAAACATCATGAAACTGTCACCAAATTAGCAACGAATAACATATCCTGAGACAATATAAGATAAATTTTAATAAGAGTGATGTTAACAAGAATAAATTGAATGAAAGCAATTTTACTAAGAGTAATTTCAATAAAATTTATTATATTTTAATTTATTTTGTTTAATTTTTTATATATTTTTATTTTTATCTATTGATCTCGATTTTCTATCTATTACTAATTGTCAATGAGTAAAATACGACTATCTAATTTATACTGATGATGACTACTTTGTAGTCGAAATATGTATTAATAATACAAAAACTGATCTAGGTATTGGAGCTAATTTGAAATTTTATTTTAAAAGTAAATGTGCTCATGAAATTATGTGGAAGCAATTAAAAAATTTGATTTTTACTACTGCTCTAATTTTAGCTTCGGTAAGGAAAACGTAGCCCCATTTTGTAGTACATTACGTAGTATATAGGGCCTTTGAAATAGATGGCCTTTTTAAATTATAGAATAATGATGTTAATTTCAAAAAAATTTGTATTGGTCATTTAAGTCTATAATCTATGAGATTTGAACACAAAATACAGTAACTAACAAATGCCCTTCTCCTCTTGCCGCTCCACATATATTTAATATTTTGTCCAAATTTGCAATAACATTTGGCATAATTGCGGTGTTAATTCACCAATATCGCCGAGTATTTACGTTTTTCAGCTCAGGAATCGATTGTGAGTTTGTGTAATAGACCTGGCTTTTCACGTAACCCCAAAGAAAATAACTCAACGGTGTCAGATCACACGATCTTCATCGGAACAACAGAAAAATCAACAGATTTTTCTTTAATCCAATTGACAATTTCACGAAGTTTTAAATAACCCAATGGCTTCAGTACCTGTGTTATTTGAACGTTATATGTCTATAATCGAGCTATAAATTCTTTTGGTAAACCCACCATGTTCTTCGGGTTTTACAGAGTTCAACTTATTGTGGACGTCGGCTAATGGGTATTTCTATATTTTCACTAACCAAGTCCATATGATTTTGTGGCTGATCGCTACGACTATATCTTCTTTTATGTTCCACCCAGCTTTACAAGTTTCCAAAAACAATTCAATTGACAGTACTTTCAGATGGGTGTTCATGCAATTGTAAATATATCGAGTTTTCTAAAAATATTTTGCATTTAACTGCTATTTTGATAATATAATGTACAATTTGAAAGGGTTGTTTTATGTCACATGACCCAGGCTATTTCGTAACACCATCTTAAATTTCCAATAAAACAAGAACTGAAGCCATTGGATCATTCAAAATATCAATTGGGTTAACGAAAAACCAGCCGATTTTACTTTTCTTCCAATGAAGCACCAAGATTATGCGATCTGACATCGTTGGGCTATTTTCTTGTGGGCTACGTGCAAAGCCAGATCTCTAACCCAAAATCAATTCTTGAGTTAAAAATTAGATCGATTCTTGAATTTAAATTACTCTTCGTTATTGATGAATTTAGATCTGTTTTCATAATTGACATGTAAATATGGTCAAAGATAATAAAATTGTATATGAAATAAAATTTCGAAAACTATAACTCCCAATGAATTCAAGTTATTTGTAGTATACATCATCGGTTACTTGCGTTTTGGTCCCCGGACAAAATATCCCCGACACAAAATATCTCGAAAACTTTGAAATCACAGAATAATATCAATAATAATAAAAATAATAATTTTTGCCACGATATCTGAAATATATAGAACGCCTTTTAGTACGGGGCCCAAAAACACGCTAACCTGTCTAACTTGGGGTGTGCCGATGAAGTGAAAGATTGTAGTACTCGGTTGTAATAGTTACCTTATATAATTTCAATATTTTTTTCCACGATATTTGAAACATATAGTACGCTGTATCGTGCGAGCGCCCAAAAACCCGATATTCTGCACTTGGGATATTTTGTCTGGTGATATTTTGGCTGAGGATCAAAACGCCTACTGCGACATCATCAGTTGGCATCATCATAATTGGCTAATGGATGCCAATTATAATTATTCTCCGAGGAGATATGTTACTTTGGATTGGAGTATAAACTTTGCATTTAAAAAAATTGAAGCTTATTATATAATACTGTACAAAATACTACAACGTAATAAAAGTGACAATTAATTATTGAACATTTTGCATTTAGCAGAATTACATATTTAAATAACGTCACTATATTTATTATTCAAGGACAAATTTTTTCAATAATAAACTTTTAAGTGTAGAAATAAATACATATCATTGTCAATTTCAAGGTGTATATATCGCTCCAGAAAGATTGCTATGAGTACGTTACAAAAGAATTGGATCTTATGCTGCACAATCGCATACAAAATAAAATAATTTCTGATGGTATAGAATAATTTATGGTGGTTTTATTTTAAACAGCAATTTTACCAAATAACGGTTATTTTCGGTTCAGTTCTATAACTTGGTGGTCATTCTCGACATCTATTAGATAGGATCAATGGGCATTTGAAGAATTTTTTGTGAAATCGTTTCATCCGTACAACCACAATAGCTAAATTTTCTAATCAAAGAATATGCTGTTAAAAAAATGCTGTTAAATTTTTTACCTCTGACATTCTAGTCTGTATATAGAGTTCGTGTAACATTTATCACCATTTTACGGGGAAAGATGTAAGGGGGTTTTTAGCGACTGCGCATACCCGTTACAGATTCAATGTATACGTTGAAACTAGATTTAAATATTCTATGGTTATTTAGAAAAATAATAATACTGTAGTCTTATTCACTATAGTCGTGACTCGTAAAGTTTCTTTTATTTTAAACAAAAAAGAAAAATTTTGTGTTTTGCTTCTCTAAAATGATAAAATTACTGATATAATTCACTATTACTTTCCAAAATACATTTGAACACACCTTCATCTTTGGCTCGAATAAATCCTTGTTTATTTAACAACAATTTACATAGTTTTATAAAAACTTCTCTGCATTTGGAACTAAGTTTTATTCGATTATAAAGATTAAATTTGTAGTTTCTCCATAAGACCCAATGTGAAAAGTATGATTTTCAATATCGAAAAAAACGAAAAAACGCATTGGAACTAACATTTTGAAGCATACTAATGAATTCGTATTGACTTTTTTTATAAGATACTTAATTCATAGGAACTTCTCTGCATTTTTTTCTCTTTCGAACGTCCTTAAATAAACACTGTTCATAAGCTACAACAAAATCTATTAATATTTTCAAGGTTACGCATTAATTATTATAACACATGCCTACCTGTATGATTTATCTAATAAAAATGTATGACGACACCACGCTTAATTAAGAAGATTTAATTATGAATACATCTGTGTTTATTCAGTTGATTTGGTATATCGAACATACTTTCAAATATTCAATATTTCTAGAATATACTGTAAATATATTTTTTTCAAATCAAACATATTAAATTTTGGACCATGGACAAATTTCAAAAAAAATATTTTGAAGTTTTCTATTAAATAAAGTAAAAAGTAAATATATTCATTCGTAAAACGTAACGTTTTACGAATGAATATAATAGATTTTTTTTATTTGTCTATTTCTTACTTTTGCTGAAAAAAGGAGAGGGGGATAAAATAAATCTTACGTAAGATAAAAAAATTATAAATCAATAAAAATATTTTTAAAATATTTATAATCGGAATTAATAATACTATTTTTATTATTTTTAACCCTACTTCAAAAAGGAGGATGGTTCTCAATTCGTCTGTTTTTTTTTTTTAATGGTATATCGAATTTCTTTTCACATTTCTTACTAAAAATAAATACGTATAAAGTTTTTTTAAATATACCGATGTTCAATTCGGGGAATCTCCGGCGCACTAGAATCGCTTGAAACATATAACTATAACGTTTATTGTTCTCGGTTATGATATTGTCTATCGACTGTTTTATTTTAACGCATACGGATACGAAGCCCGTAGACAATAAGTGATTCTTAATTTTATAATTTTATTAAAACACTAATACTTTAATAATTGAGTCTTAAATTTTAACTTTAATATATAATCAAAGTTTTGAAAAAATTATTACGTCTTATCATTTGGGAGGAGGGGGAGTTAGCAATTTTCTTATTTTTGCTTATACATGGGAGTGGGGTTCTAAAATCATAGAAAGTTTGCTTACGTAACACTTGAACGCTCCGCCTCCTATTCTATGCTAGTTGTAGTTAAAAGAATTTTACCTGTTTGCAAAGTGTAGCACTTTTTTTCAATTTAATGCAATTACTCTTGGAGGCAATAATTTATATGTTTGTGGTATCAGAAATTCTTTATTCCCTACTCACATTCAGAAAGCTAGATTTAATGAATGATAAATTTATTTAATAATTACAATGAATTCTTCAAGTAACGACCCATTCAATACACACATTTAAAATATTAGTGATTGAATTCTTGAGTGTCCTCGGAGATTGGAGTCGGATTTCGTTGTCTTATGGATAAATATACATAACAATTTTTCAGTTATTTAATTATTCTATATACATTATTCAATTAGAACACACCAAACAGAACTAGAGTAAATAAAAAGAACAAATTAAAAATACAAAAAACTCGATTGTGTAAAAAAAGTAACTAAAAAAATGGAAACAAGTTCTTATAAATTTCGAATATAAAATCAGTGAATGGTAAAGTACAAATGATAACGGACATTCGGGCAGGTCTTCCCAACCTTTAAATATATATAAGCCTTGGACTGCATGGCATAATTTAACGACTTTCTAATCCAAAACTATAAGTACGTATCATTTTATATATCTTTTAGAAGGTCAACTTTTTTCCTAAAACCGGTTAATGTTACAGACAAAATTTTGTATTTTTCGATTTATCATAAATTGTAATTTAAAAATAAAAAAATGTGTCCCACTAAAAAAATTTATCATAAAAGTAACAAAAGCTTGTTCGAATCCCGACATCGGCAGTTTGTCAATTATTCAGAAAAAAAAGGGCGGTTAATTGATTAAACTGTCGGCGTACGGACAAGAACAAAGTAACCGGCTATGCTTGAGAAGGTTTTCTGCTGTTTCCTTCACGAACTCCAGATGAATATCGGCATAGCTCCTATCATAGTCGACTGCAACCGCATATCCCACTGATTCCTAACCTATACACAAAAATTCCTTCCAATCCACTCACATTCTCACATTCTCAGGCATCATAATGGACCTTACGGTCGAAATGTAGCCTGTCCCGGGCAACCTCTACAATCTATCTAACAAAAGCTTCACAGAAAACAAAAGTATAGTTATTTTGTTTTAATCACTCCAAATTAATAAAACTTTTATTCTACACATTTATATGTCATAATTAAGAAAATAATACCTGTTGACTATATTATATATATTTGTAAATGGTATTTGAATTATTCATCATTTTTGTACTATAGGCCACAAAAGTAGCGATTGTTTATCAAAATATTATAGTGCCTTATTTAATGTTTCGAATAAAACATGTTAGTAAATTTACAATGAACTATTATTCGAAGCATTTTTTGGAAAACCGAATGAAAATGGCACAAATAAATTAAAAAATTTAGAAAAAAGAACGCCACAAATGAATGCCCAATCCATTGTTTTCCAAAAAAATGCTTAGAACAAAAGTTGTTATGCTTTTTACGATGAACGACTTTTTTCGAGACATTTTCCGATAGCCCAATGGACTTTAAGTGGTTGATAGTTTTACAAGAGTTTATATATAAATATTGCTTAAAGCAAAATCTAAATTTTCCATAAACTTTTGTTATATTATTTGACTGAGATTCTATTTTAATATTATATGCCTATACCTATTTACATGAGTTCGTTGTACTTGGCGGGCAAACATGGGACGCCAGTTATAACATAAAAAAGTCGTCTTCAAGGTTTTTGTTCGTGACAAGGACGTCTCGACCGGTACATAGTGAACGGTTGTGTGTTGTATTGTACTGATTTTTGTTTCTCTTATAGCATCCAATGGACAAATTAATTTGATTTATTTGTTAATAATAAATACTTATAAAAATGTTTAGCATTAAAAATAACATTATTCAGAACACATTATTTTAATCACGTATTTTAACAAAAAGATTTTTTTTGTATTTAATCCAAAAAAAAAAAAACGAAATATGTTATTATAAATTGATATTCGCCTACATTTAATTTATTTTGGGGCATATTTTTATCTCATGACGAAGTTACCCAATATACCTTACATACTAAATATTATTCCGACCGGATTAAAACTGTGACCTATACCCTATAATAGGGCCTACAAACGGGGAACATTTAACAGCAACATTAGTAAGCATATATATATATAAGCATATACTAATACAGAGGTGGGCGCAGATAGCTCGCCGGAGTCAAACGGACTCTCCATAAGCTGGGTGAGAGTAAGTAAAAACGGTATGTTTTGAAGTAGGACGGAACGATGTTTCAATACAAGTTGTCCTACCGATTATTGCCCAATAATTTATTCAATCAATTTAGAATTAGTTTTATAAAATATTTATTGTTTAAAAAATATATTTTACAATATGGAGAGATACACCAAAAAACATAATAATAATAACAATAATAACAATAATGATGATAGCAATAACAATAATTACAACAACAACTATATGTATTCCCACTTTATGTAAAATTTAACCATTTAGAAATTAGTAACAAATTACCAACCCTCCCCCCCACCCAGCTTTATCATTGGCATCTTTTTTGTATCCAGTGTCATCAAATTCCCATGACACTATACTCCCTACTAAGAAAAAATAATTAAATCAAGTAAATAATTGTTTATTAGTTCTCCGATATGAATAGTTTAGGTAAATTATTCGGAATTTCTTAAAATCTAATTCTAAAATCCAAACTAAAGCTAAATCATCAAAAAATTTACAAGCGGTAAATGTAAAAGATCAAAAGATTTATATTTTATAATTTATATAACATTTATATTTTATTCATACCCAAATATATTTAAAAGGTACATTTTATGCCCCAAATTACCAGCCCAAAATTCCAGAGTATGTATTCAATGTATTGTATGTATTGTATACTTTGAATAGTAGTGACCATAAAAAATAGTTGGTATTATATTTTTTTCAGAAAATGTTTTAATTAAAAAAAGAAAATAATAATAATTGGTAGGGGATACCCTATATTTACAGAACTGAGTAAAGTCAAGGTCTGCCCACTTATGTATTAATAACTAAATACTTTATTATTTTTATAGTTTTATAGGTATGTCACTGTTGATACACAAACTAAGATAAATAAATTAGATACAAATTAAATGAGACAGATAGAGACAAGATGACAAGTGATTGAATTTCTAGTATATAATAAATAAACTATACAAATTAAATGAGATAGATAGAGACATGATGAGAAATGATTGAATTTTTATGACTAGCGTCATAAAATAATAAAATTAAATTTTATGTTCCCAAACTTTGATTGCAACGTCTGTACTGAAAATATTTTATAGGCGGAGTTCAATGTTGCTGCAACAATGTTCTGCGTCTATTCCATACTTAACAGTATAACCTATATGACTAGAGTGTCATATAAATTATAAAGTACACACACACATAGAGGCACCCCTTAATGTTAAAATTAAGAGCTGCCGTTTTAACATGGTCATTTTTTCGGAATCCTGAACAATATTTGCATAGTGCTTTTTAAAATAAAAATTCGATTTTCTTGATATAGCCTATTTTAATCCGATCGGAATAAAATTGAGTATATGAGGTATATTTAGTATTTGAAAAGCTAAGTTCGATGATGGGCAAAATCGGACAAGCATAAGGGTGGGTGCGTTAGAGGTGGTGAAAACACTGAATTTGGTATAGGTCCCTGGTAAACGTTTTTTTTTATGTGAGATAAGTTAATTCGCAACACGACCATAGATTAACCAGTATTAATTGTGCACAGTATGAGACGTACTATATATTTCAGAAACAATTAATCATCCATGATCTTCTGGAGGTCATTATATTGTTGTTAAACTTAGTATTATTGATATTTATTTAAAACGGTACATAAATAAATATAAGTATAACTAAGAGTTAACTAAAGTAATAAATACTTTTAACATATTATTTTGTATGCAAGCCCCGTTGGCCTATGAACAATGCCATATATACTATATATACTTTTTAGAAAACAAAAATGTAACTGACTTAACAGAAAAATTCGGAGCATAGAAGCTAGATAGACTAGGTGGGTTTTCGCACAGAAAAGAATCATATTAAATATAAAATTTATAGTTACAGTTATCAATATTAATTACTTTTATTATTTCAACGTTACAATTGAGTTCGTGAAAGCAAACTACAGAAAACCTTCACAAGGTTACTTTCGTTCGTGAGCATTTGCCGACAGTTTAGTCAATTAACCGCCCATTTAATTTTTTTTAAATTAATTTAATTGACAAACTGCTAGTGTTGGGAATCGAACCAGCAACCTCCCAGTTCCGAGTAAAGAGCCTTTCACAACTCAACCACACGCACTGGTTACATCAAGACACCCTTTCTCACAAGAGTGTGGACACATGGTAATTTTCGACTATTACTAGCTAGCTACGGTCGATGGATATTTGAATTAATCAGTATCAATATCTCCTATTTGAATCGGTTTTGAATTCGACGCCAATCTTATCATTAAAAGGATATAAATCTCACTGTTTGGCGCTGAAACAAGAGATAAACATCAAAAGAAATTACTGTTAGGAATAGTTATATTAAAAAATGATTTTCTTAAATTCAGTTATTATTTCACTTCTTCTTTTTTTATAAATCAACAAACAATATTTTTTAACAAGCTTTATTTTTCACATTTTATTCGCTGCAAATTTTTATGGATTTACCACATTAATATAGTTATTATTTTGTTCACCATGACGAGCGGACCTTTTATGAAATCTTTTTGGGATGGTTCAAATACAAATTAAACCATAATTTTTAAAACAAAAATGTTATAAAACAAGTAAATATAGCGAATAAAATCGTGAAAGCTTATTATAACCAGAATATCCCCCACGATTTATAATTAGTTATTTAACTTTTGTCACTTTTTAATTTTTCATATATTATGTTCCATTGTCACCTGCTCGTCTGAGATTGGTTTAATGGTATTATATAATTGTATTGAATTGTTAATATATTTAGAATATATCAAATCAATAAAGTCAGGTGTGAGTAAAAATGGACTCCTAGATTTGTTAGCTAACTTAGTTGCATATATATAAATAAATCTTGCTAAAAATAGATGCGATTTGACAACGTCTCGCTTTTCTGTTTCCGGTTAAAAATGATAAGTTGTTATTTAGTTAGACAATACAAACATTATTGTACAACTACAACTATTATCAGTTGTTTGAATTACGTATTATGATGTTGGTATTGTTTGTGCATATGTTTGTTTAGTGATAAAAGTATGAATCACAAAAACGGTAGTGCCATATCAGAAATATACAATATATTAGTTTTCATATTGATGACAATTATATTGTAATAAAAATAAATACAATTAAGGATGTACGAGCTGGAACTTCTAAAAAAAATAAAGGCTTGATTTTTTTTACATGTAGTGGAAGTGCATATAATTCAATTATAAAAGTTTCAAGGGAGTTACGGAGGTCTTTAATTAATTATTTAATGGTAAAGTTCGAGTTTTAATGCATTGCTCTTATGGAGAAACCCGTGAGCGTCGACATATTTTGATAATTTTCACTTGGAATAAAATAAGACGAATAAAAAAAAACTACACAATAGAAAACAGAAATATAAATAAGGAGATATATCCAATAAAAATCCGATATGACGGGCTTAAAAAAAAGAGATTAAAAAATTAAATAAAGAGATTTCAGGTAAATTTTATTTCTGTCGGCGGTAGCTTAATTACCCGAAATCTCAGGTTTTTTTCTTAAATATTTTTTTTAGACTCGATATGACGGGTCTAAATTAAATTTTAATTTTAACATATGACAAAAAATTATAAACTTTATTGTGGACTTTTATGGATGTACTATACAAAATTTTGAAGAATTTTATAAATGGACTAAATATAGTGCGCGTACATCCTTAAGTGTTTAAAAAAAACTTAAACACACTTTTCTTACAATGCAACTAAAAAATTAATTATTTTAATTGTATTTTTATTGATCCTTAATTTCTTCTTACGTCTGTAAAATTTCAGATTATTCAGACGTCCGGAATCAGGTATAAACCGAATGACAATATCCCATTGCATTCAAACATACATACACTCTCGTTCATAAAAATTGATCCAGTCACATTCAAGCGTAAATATATGTATAATTTTACATACAGAAACAATTGGATTGTTTCAACTGATTCAATTTTTATGAACGGAAGAATACATACATATAAGTCAAGCTAATAAAAGTATGTTAAAAAATAGATCGGTTTTATTATAAAAACACTGATATTAAAAGTTTAGTGCTGACTTTGTAACGGTTGAAAGTATTGATCAAGGAAAAAATTTTCTGGTTTAGATGTTCATAAAAACCTCCAGTTCACGATAACTTAAAAACGAAAAAGGATTACGAGAGATTTTGTGTGGGTTCTACAGCTACAATGTGACTTTCAGTTGACTAATGTGCAAAATCGGTCGGTGAATACTTAGGAGAGGGGAGGTTATATTTATTTTTGAAACCATAAGAGATAGAAGAAAAGTTTGACGAAAAAAAATTTTCTTTATTAAAAATTAACTGCTGTTAATGAATTTTTTCCATAAATAGAAAAATTTTGTCATAATTTCAGCTTACACATCTGAATTTGCTGTAGTATAGGATCTAGAAAAATATAAGGGACCACTTTAAATGAGCTTTTTCTAAAAAATGCTCAGATACATGTTGGTTTTAATATTCATGAACTTTTCTGCCCAAATTGCATACATCCAGTTTAGAACAAGCAGTTACAGATATAATAAAATTCTATGTTACACGACTCCATAGGTATTTGCAGACATAACAGCTGTTGTAGATTTTTTTTTATTGATTCTAAACATGTGTGCAGAGTTTTTGTTTTGTTATGTTACATTTAAATTCTGATATATATATATATATATATATATATATATATATATATATATATATATATATATATAAATATATATATAAATATATATATAAATATATATATAAATATATATATAAATATATATATAAATATATATATAAATATAAATAGTTTATATATATATATATATATATATATATATATATATATATATATATATATAAATATATATAGTTTATATATATATATATATATATATATATATATATGTCGATACGTCCAGGATTACATGGATTTTGGGGTAATGTTTTCTCGGTCATTGAAAACATTAATAGCTACTTCTATCGAGTGACTTCGACCAATTATTTCCCTACTCCTTTGTATTAGTAAAACTAGTCTTTCAAATGTTCTACAAACCAAGTTTAACGCTTGCAAAGTTAACTTTACTAGACTTAAAATACAAAAGAGAATTTTTTCACACTGTCATTCAGATTGAAACAGTAATCGGGAGACGTCGTCACTTTATAAGTCTAAAAAATGATATAATTTATTTAGATTATTTTTTTATATTAACACATTTTCTAACCGGTAGTTCTTTTAAAAAACCTTTCATCATAAAATTTCACTCTTGTCAAAATGGCTTAACATTATAACTTGTTCAGATTTCGAGAAGAAAGATTTTTTGTCTTTTTTATTAGACTCGGTTTACCCTTAAGGAGCTGTGTCATCTTTAAGATAGTTACACAAAAAATTGTACTACGCCATTTTTAATCTATCTAAAAATAATTTTGAACAAAACGTCGTTTTATGATAGATGGATCTTCTAATATAAAATAGAATATTTTCAAATTATTAAAATAAAAATTCTATAAATATTATAAACCGTTTACTACAATTTAAAATATGAAGAAAAAAATTTACTGTATCAAATTTAATGTAATATTAATTGTTTTAGCTATAATAAAAGTAATTTCTATTCCCAAATTTGTAAACGGTACATTAATTAATTTATAATGCAATTAAATGATTGGTATCATCATGATAGTAGATAGGGTCAATGGCCCAGCATGAGTTTTATTTATTTTTATTAAATTTTTATTATTATATCTATTTGTAATGTAATAATTACTCTCTATTCAACTGTTAAAAAATAAATTTAAAAAAACCAAATAATTTCATAAGGTAATTATTCTGGTACAAAAGAATATTTTAAAAAAAGCAACAAGATTTAAAAAAAAAGAATTGACCTCAATTTATTTTTCAAATCAGTGTTCTGTAATAATTTTAGTACTTCAGTGTAATAATTCTAGTACTAGAGCAAATTATAAACATTGTATACCAACTAGGATTATATGAAAAATTAACACATCCACCAAGAATCGAACCCTGGACTTCTGGATATCCCACCCAGAGGATTAGGTCATATGTTTGTGTTAAAATTCAACCCCCCCCCCACCTGATTTCTCCTGCCGTAATTTATACAAATGAATATGTACAGAATATATTATTAGAAAACTATACACAACGAAGTCGCAGATAACGCTAGTAGTTTTTATACCCAGTATATGTAAATATACAAGGTATATTAAGTTTAGTCCCGACTTTGTAATGCTTGAAAATATTAATCCTTGACAAAAATGCTTCACAAAAGTATTTTTAAATGGCCTAATTCGGCCATTTCAACATGTCCGTCCGTCTGTAACACGATAACTCAAGAACGAAAAGAGATAACGAGCTGAAAATGTTTGTTCTTGCGGGGGGAAACACACACATGCGTATAAAATAATTTAAAAAAAAAACGGACGAAGGGTTTTTCATGTAAATAATCATTAAAAAATTGAAATTTTAACATGTTGTGAACAGCAAATGTTTAATGAACGCATACATTTTCGATAATGTTGCTCCACCTTCTATGGATTAAAAAAGAAAAAACTTCTACATTTATAAGTTAAATCTCGTACATTACGTTAAAATTAAAAAAATAATAGTCTGCCGAAGAGTTTTGTAAATATCTTAATTAAAAAGATGAAAAATTTACGAAAATGTTCGTCCGCCATACTTGAACAGAGTCTCAAGAGACGAGTATTTATTATTTTTAGTAATTAAATAATTATATAAATCCGATTACTAGTGATATTAGATGCTATCTAAATTTAAATAATCAATTTACAGATTAAAATTTTTAATTTCTGTTAAAAAAAGTGTTTCTGTTTATTTTGATTTTCTGGGTACTGTCCGATCAACTTTAAAGTCAGATTTCATAAAAGGGAATTTACACCACCGTTCATAAAAAATGAACCAGTTGAAACTTTCTAAGTGTTACTGTATGTAGTACTTTACATATATTTAGTAATAAATACGATTAGAATGTGATTTACTGGTTCAAATATATTGAATGGTAGTGTATGTATAGACTGGGAAAAATTCACGCGTACGAAGTTATAATGATTGTAATGATTCAGAAACATAATTCTGTGTTAGTAGGTAAATAATTAAATATAATTCAAATAATAATATCGTACATAAAGAAATCCTTTGTACATAAAGAAACACTATTGTTTGATATAAGTACATACTTCTTACTTCACTTTGTCCCAGAAATTCTTTACATTTCACAAAGGAAACAACTTCTATATTAGGATCAATTACGTAAGAATAATAAATTTGCTCAAAACACTTCATACACACAAGTAATTTGTATTGAAATGAAAAACTAGTGATCGGTTTTGAACTGATCTCATTGCAAGCAAACTTATAATTGTCATTATAGGTTTGCACTGACAAATTTACCCTATTACATTCATAAGGTGAACAACCCTTAAGTATGTAGTTAGTGGTCAGGCAGGAGGTCCGTAGACTTATAATATTTAGTAACATTTTAGATTTGAATATAAATTGTTTTTATTATAAATACAATTGTGTGTATAAAGATAGATAGTTAATGAAATTAAAAACATATAAATCAAAATAAATCCATTCAAATTAATGTAAGGATATCCGGTTGTTTGTTTTAAATCATTGCCTTGAATAATAAATAAAATGCGATATGAAAGAAAGATCAATTGTTTTTTTTTTTATGAACATTGCCTTGTTATAAGAATTGAAAAAACAATTATTATTTTTTAACACTTGGAAAAGATCTTTAAATCATTAGTATCTTTAAACCATGGCCTATACTGTAGAGTTGTGTGAATTTTGAAACAAGTATAAAAGTCCTCTATATAATTGCAAGAAATTCTATAACGAAGTATAGTTTAGTCCTGACCATCGGGAGTTCCTACAAATGTATGGTACAAAACTGCACAGACTTTGCGATCTGTTCAAGCAAACACAACCCAATGTGGCGTTAGTGTGTAGGGTTTGAAATTATGCAGTCGAACTATACAGACCGTCATAGTTTCGTTTAAAGTCGTTTACTTGTATGCACAGACCATAGACCAGAACTGCGCAATTTTAAAGCCAAGACTGTAATTCCTGTAGTATCTTCACATGATTTGCGGATCGTGTATGGAGGAGAGATTATTCAATCCGAATCGAGAAATTACCCGGGAAATATATTCTCAGTTCCGGTCGAGAATGTCTGCAAGTCATTACACAGCATATATATAAGTACGATTGAATCCACGCATTAATATTTCAACACTATTGTTTGGGGAATTTTAAAATTTTCACGTAAAGAAAATCTTCCATACTTGTAGGAAAGTAAAATTTACCTCAAGCAGTAATTTTACACAAACTTAATTCAAGCAGTCTAATAGTGTACCCAAATTTAAAAACGATTCTTAATGACTGCGCAGTATTGAACTATACTAGACGGCGTAGTACACAAGACGCGTATACAGTTCGAAAGATAGTACTGTTCAGTACTCCGTACAGTTTGATGTACAGTCAATCCGTACAGTCAAATGATGATTTTCTTCTAGGTCGTATCGGCAAAAGTTGACAAATTTCATTAGCGAACAAAATAGGAAGGCAGTGGAGGCGTGTGCTATTATGCACCTGGTTCGATTCACCCTGTATATGTATGCCTGTCTCTTTTTAGAAATAATGTATGCCAAATCATTTATACACCATTGCAAATTTCGTCTCTCAATGGCTAGTCTTGACGATTACAACCTGTAAATATTATAAAGGTAATAATTTATTAGCAACCTATGTTAAAAACAGTAGTCAGAGGAAATGCACGTGGTCGGAAGTGTTATTCATCATGTGCACACACCGTTAGTTGTTCCTGTCTGATTTAAGGTAAAACATTGTAAAAATACATGTAATTGAACAATTTTTTTATTCATCAAATAATATGTTAATATTTACTACTATCATAAAATCTATTAATAATTATCATAAATATAAAAAAAAGATCAAATAATATAATGAGTAAATACAATGTGCGACGTAAAATATACGTCATTGAAAGATAATCCTTTACACATTGCACTTATTTTGTGGTTTTTATGATACTTAGTAACGTCACACAAATTATGAATTCGTATCCAATCAAAAGTATATCTATAAAGAGGAAAAGTTGTTTATAAGTTTGTATGAAGTAATAATCTCTGAAACTACAGATCCGATTCTGAAAATTCTTTCACCAGTAGGCTAATCAAAGTTTACTTTGATTAGCCTACTTTCTGTCATGCATCTGCATGACAGATACGCTAAAAACCTAATTTTAAAAAGGAACAACTTTTGTATGAAACATTTTTTCATGCATTCAATAGTTGCGGTACAATTTTAGCGCAACTTTCTCTGTTGGTTTGTTCTCACATCACGTTAAAACCTCTTTATCGATTCTGATAAATTTTCACCAGTTCATAGACAATGTTTTCCGGGTATTATGTAGGCTATAAAAATTTGGTATATCATGCATCCATGCCTTATCGGGTGACGATTGAAATGGTTTTATCAAATTCTCTGACTTACCCCTGATTATTTTCTGAAATCTTCTTTCTCTATAAACGATTTTGTAACATTATCGTATAAAATTTCATAGATCTTATACTTATATTCGATTATTATTTATAACATTAACAATAAAATTGTTACCATTTCGTAATATTTTAGTTTTGTTTAAACGTGCATATAATTTTAGAATAAAGTGGGTCATTAACGTGTGTCTAATTATCCATACACAATTCCTAATGGTTAACTGTTACTATCACTTCTTTCTAATGATGTTTGTTGCGTAAATAAATAATTAGAACTTTTATGAAATGTATAATATTTTTAAGATTCCGTGTAACCATATTTGCATTCAGATTGTAAATTATTTTCGTTTCATGTGTGAATATGAGAAAGTGATTATATTGGATACATAAGATAAATATCTGATCATCAATCGATCAGATATTAATCTAAGGTAAATTTTAAAATGTGTTCAATAAAATTTCAAAATTTTACAATTGATTTAGGCATTATTTATTGGGTTTTCGAAAAAATCTTTCGGATAAAAGCTGTTTGTTATACATATACAACAACTTTTATTCGAAACATTTTTTCCGAAAGTGATGATATTTCGACTGTATATATGTATATACAGTCGGCTATGCCGACATCGTTTACAACGACGGATCTGTTATTACGACTAAATAGCAAGGTCCCGACCGAACCGCTATATAAACATACCGTCTTATTATTAGCTACGCACTGAATCCCACCCACTCGCGCCTCTTGCACGCTCTGTGCCATTTCAACTATTGGATATAGCGTTCTTAGTTGTGGTCCCTTCAATGTCGTTATATCCGGTTTCGACCATATATATTGCGTTTCAACTATTAGTTGTTTGAAAAAATGTTTTGAACAAGTTGTTAGTTTCTATTAAATAAAATTTTATTTTATTTAATGAATTTCTCTATCTAGCACCGTTTAAATAAAACCTATTTTGACAAAATGGAAACCCGACTTCTAAAATCAAATATTCTATAACAAAAGATGCACTAAAAAGTAAAAAAATAATTGCATATTCTTGTGCCAATTTTAGTCCACCAAAGCAAAAAATTTTAAATATATATGTACAATTATTGTTATTTTTGGAGGCGGTGTCAGCATAGAGAAATTCACATAACTTTTGGACACCGCCTCCAAAAATAACAATAATTGTACATATATATTTAAAATTTTTTGCTTTGGTGGACTAAAATTGGCACAAGAATATGCAATTATTTTTTTACTTTTTAGTGCATCTTTTGTTATAGAATATTTGATTTTAGAAGTCGGGTTTCCATTTTGTCAAAATAGGTTTTATTTCTCGCTTTTTAGTGACTTTGAAGTTCTATAACTGATTTTATTTGTCTAAATATGGGTAGACCTACTAAACGACCAACTAATTTTTAGTGAATTTTTTTATAACTTTTTTTTTTATCCGTTTTTTTTTTTTTAGAATTTTCAGTGCAATTTTTTATAACAGATTTTCAGTTTTTTTTACAAGGAATTTGGTTTTTTTTTGTAAAATTTTTTTTTTTTGTGGTCGGTTTTTTTTTTGGAAAAATTTTTTTTGAAGTCGGTTTTTAAAAAAATTTTCTTATTTTCCCATTTTGAATGAGTATACCTTTTCAAAAAAAAAAAAATTTCGCAGAAATCGGTTATCACATATAAAATGAGGATTTTTCGCGATTTCCCGAAGATCCCCTCATCAGAATGCGATTTGGTGACAATGGGACCAATGGGAAACCAAACCCTTTAAAACAAAAAAGAAAAATTCAAAATCGGTTCATAAATGACGGAGTTCTAAGGGGACACACATTAAAAAAAAAAAAAAAAACCGACGAATTGAGAACCATCCTCCTTTTTTGAAGTCGGGTTAAAAATAGGTTCTGTGCACATATGCATGATATGAAAACGGCTATATGTCTCTATAATACCAGGTAAAAACGGTATCAAAATCAACAAATGTTCAAAAATCGGTTTTTCGCCATCTATTATGACTACATTTGCCAAATTTAGTATTATTTAGAAAGTATTTTCCATATACAAAATTTACTTTCCACCCGACTTCCCTGTACCTACTGCAAAAAAGATGTTATCAATTTGTCCAGATTTTTTTTTGTACTGTCCGCATTTCGTCAAGTCAACACCGATTTGGATAATTCTTTTTTAAGTACGGGATTACTTTCTATTTAACAAAAGTTTATAAAAAGATAAAATAATAATTTTGTTATTAAAAACTCCTATACCATCAATTCTTTCCCTTTTTTAAGTACAGTCAACTTTAATTTGCAATGTTTTTTCAAAAACTCAATAAATTTGCTACAATGTCAGCTCAAATATCTATTTTAACCTGTATTTTACAAAAGCCTGCGTATGCATAAACATACATCATGTTTTCAATTTCAAGACACTTTGAACAAACCAAAATTTGATAAGTGCACTTTTCTTATGAAAAGTTGATGTTGTACTAACGGATATGACTGGCGTTATCTTAATTTGAGATTTGAGTAATATATCTGAACTTTATTAACATTATTTTGGCATCAATATCGTTGGTACGAAAAATCAAGCACAACTTGGCTAGAGATCGTGATCAAACTTGGCAAGAACTCTGGCTTTCCGGGTTAGTGCTCTATCAACTGATCTACCCAAATGGTATGGTAGAATGTATATAATTTCTCACTATCTGATGTACACATGGCCACAAAAGTAGCGCCATTTTTCATTATTTTATCTGCATCGTATTCATTGGGTTTTCCACAAAATGCGTCAGAAAATAGTTTATCATTATAAATATACTAAAACTTCCATTTGAGATATTTTCCTAAAAACTAAATGAATAAGAGATAAATCAATTAAAAAATTTTCAAAAATGAGCGCTACTTTTGTGGCCCATAGTACATTTTGTGACTACACATATTTAATTTTTTTTGTAAACTATTTGTATCTATCCATAATTGATTTTTATAATGTATGTCTATTTACGGATCATTCTGTATATACGAAATCACTATATTATTACATTAATTTAATTTTATGCTTGATAAATTTATATTTGAATTTTAAAATAATTGATATAATAGATAGAGTATTTTTATGTCGTAAGCATTGCCGCCAATCAAATATGTATTCAGTCTTGGGAAATAACAGAATCAAAAAAAAAACGTACACAATAATTACCTCCTTAGTAGAATCACATAAATAACTAAAAATGAATATATCTCAATATTCGACATTGAATACAATCTATAAATGGCTACAAAAAAATCTACGTATAATTTTTTTGTTTAAATAAGATTATTTTAATATTTATTTATAACAAGAATTTTTTATACCTATGAAGTTAGCAATGGCATTACATCATCATAAGTACAGTATGGTTCAATAAAATAAGACCACAGTGAACTAAAAAATTTATTTTATATATGTGCTCTCAAATTTAATAAAAACTTCGTTGTAGTTAAATTTCTATGTAGAATCATCAGTTGATTGATTAGCTTACCTTCCCCGATCCAATGGAGTATTAGTACAGGAAAAGAGTTCAAAAAGAGGCATTTTTATGACACTTCTCCGTAATATTTGCGAACTGCATATTCTTGTAGGGCTGACACGCCAAATTGTTTGTCTTGTTAATACCTAAAAATGGTTCCTTTACTCTTTTTCTGTCAAATTCACAGTTTCGTCGCTATCGCCCAAAAACCTCTTTTTTTTCCGTTTCGCCAACTTTGAACACGTGGTATAAAAAATGGGTGGTGAATCGGTGGTTGGGCAATAGTAGGTCTTCATCTAGGCTATCAGCCCTACATGAATATGCAATTCGCAAATATTATGGAGAAGTGTCATGCAAATCTACCCATTTCCTGGCCTGTATACAATTTTGACCCCAGTGTAGTACAAAGGTAGTATATAGAGGTTGTGGTACTGCTCATACTAAATAATTTGCCGCTTTTACATGTAAATAACATCAAATCCATAAAATTTTAATTAAATTATTTAATTAAATTAATTTATACACATTTATTTGTAACTAATCCATACCCAAGGCTTCGCTGCGTTTTATTGTTATATCTCTGGCTCCCGTTATTTTAGGACCAAAAATCTCAATGTGATTTCCCACCGCTTTCACTACTTCAAATATTTATCGTTGCAACCGCTTCTACAACATCAAATAGTTATCGACACTTCCTCTAAATTTCAATTTCATCGAATATTTTAAAATTCTACCTCCGGTAGCGAAATAAAATATATACCAGTTTTTAAGTTTAATCAGCTTTTAACTAAATAGGTTCAGTACTTTTTTGCGTGATGCTCGAACAAGCAAACAAACAGGCATTTGCAATTTTATAATAGAAAAGAAGAAAGAAGAATACATAATAAACAAATTTGATAACCATAGTAACCAAGTTTATGACAATAGTAAATAATGTATTTTAAACCCGATATTGATTCGCGGGGATTCAAATTTGAATGCCTCAAGATAAGCAACTTTTATGTTAATATTTGTAACATCATCAAAATAACGGTTTTATATTCCAAAATGTAAAAATGTATACCATACAAATCCAAAACCTAAAAGTTACTTAGTAAAGGCGCACTTCTAATGGAGCGTTTTCGCTTTTAAGCTTATTTTGCAAACTGTAATTTAAATGTTCCAGCACTTTTCGCTATCGTGTTTATGCGTTCATACACATACACACACACATCCACATTCCTACACCAACACATGCACACACCTGTATGACTATGACGATATTTTTAGATGCCGCGATTTCAAAACTTAAAAGATCTATTTTAAATTCCGGGTAGATAACAACAATATCACAATCCACGTTATTCCAGTCTTTTGATCACAAATTATTTTTTATTGAACTTTAATGTTAAGATTGCAGCGTACATTTAGAAACACGTTTTTCGACAAAAAACAATATTTTAACATAGGGTTCAGGACGTTATTTAACTTAAAATTTCGACATGTATATAATCTTTTTATATTTAATATTTATAATGTGTGTTTAAAATTAAATATTTTGGAACCGGAGTTTTCTGGTTTTAACCGCTGGATACGCTCTGTCTTAGCTGGAAAGTCCTGTAGGTTTTTTTTTAAACTTGAGAGTACTATGGATCATAAAAGTTGAAGTAAGTTTTTAAAATTTTATAATTGATTTGTGCCTTATTGATTCGGTTTACGAATAAATGCTTCAGATAAAAGTTATTATAAATATCGAAACAACTTTTAAGCGAAATATTTTTTTTCGAAAACCTAATGAATAATAGGCACAAATCAACTATAAAATTTAAAAAAATGGCATCCACTTGTGTGTCCAAGTGTACTTACTATTAAAAGGTAATAGGTTTATTAGAAATAAAATGACTGAATCAATTTATGTTGAAATATATTACTTGTTTTCAATTCGTATAATAATATTAATAAAAATGTCGTTTAAATTATTGTTGTATTAATTATTTTCTAAGAATATGTTAATCAATTTATTTCCGCAAAGGAATATCCCACAAACCACGTAGCGCGTGGTTGTGTAAAAAGAAGTTGTTGAGAGCAATTTTGTAGCAAATAAAAATACTCCCAATTTTTTGTTTGAATAAATTTTTTCGTAATTATATGCGCAATAAAATGAAAATTAACTTTTGTTATAGCCTATGTATATGCAATATACACTATGTTTAATTTACATCTTCGTATAGTAGATCTCCCACGTAAATCTCTCTATAGTAAATCTCCCAGTATGCAGTACTTGGAAACTGGGAGGTTATGGGTTCGAATCCCGACATCAGCAGTTTATCAATTATAAAAAAAAAAGGGGCGGTTGATTGATTAAACTGTCGGCGTATGGACAAGAACGAAGTAACCGGCTATACTTGAGAAGGTTTTCTGCAGTTTCCTTCACGAACTCCAGATGAATAACGGCATAGTTCCTATCATAGTCGGCTGCAACCGCATATCCTACCAATTCCTAGTCTACTCACAAATTCCTTCCACTCCACTCACATCCTAAGGCATCACAATGGACCTTATGGTCGAAGTGTAACCCGTCCAGGGCAGCCTTTACAATCTACCTCTCTACCTCTATGAGAGAGTACATATGTATACATTAAGCAATGTGTATGAGAAGGAGGTCTTATAGGTTTGATAAACAAGCATATTTTTCATAAGTGTTCGAGTGGTCACCAACCACTCAAACCTATAAGACCTCCTTATCATGCACACTGCTTAATGTATACATATGTACTCTCTCATACTCGTGGGAGATCTATTATACGAAGATGTAAACTAAACAGACGGTATATAATATTAATGTATTATATGTTTAATTCGAAGTTTATAACGATTAGAAATATTGATTGGAAATAAACCTTGGTATAAGTATTCTCTCATGTTCTAATGATCTATTTCCGCATTTCGTATGCCTGCCTGTCGAACAAACAGCAGGATACCTATAGAGCTAAAAATCTAGTCCTGTTTAGTTCTCTTCTGTTTTAGAGCTAAAAAATAATTTCAAGTTCGTGAATGGATAAAATCGGACTATGCATTCTCTCACTAGGGGGAAGAATATCTTTACAACTGTAGGAGATATATAAGTATACAAAAAATGTTTCTTTTTTACGAGTTTTTTAAAAATTTTTGTTTGAAACTTTTTTTTGCATAAACTTAATATTTTTGCAAAAATTTCAACTCAAACTTCTGTAACTACTGCAGATTATATAAGCATTCATGTATATAGTATTCCTTGATGCATAGATCACATGTCATGAATACACTGACAAAAATACTGACAATATACAGGATTTTTAATCAATATAGATAGTTCAATCTTGGGGCCTAAAAAGTATTGGATCTTATGGTCCATTGTGCTCCCCCTTCTACTTCAGTCTGACGAGATTCACTTCTCCCATATCTTGGCCATATCCAAGAACTTGCTGATCAAGTTTTCCTGAAGGTTAATATATTCGGAGTGAGATGCATCGAATATCTTGTATCTGCTGTAACCTAGAGGTTCACAGTCAAAGATAATTTGGCTGGATGTTTCTTCCTCCTCGACACACAATCTGCACACAATAAATGCTTCCGCAGGGGATAATGCCCGGTAATGAATCCGGTAACCCTCCGCAGTTGCATCCTGTTCAGCCTCAGTACATCGAGAGATCTCAACTGGTTGAGATCTCTCGATTGCACTCTGGTTGAGGCATCTTGGTTGCACTCTGAAGCAATATTTTCCCGAGCTCCTGCCGCGGTACTTTTTTCCAGTGATCATGGTGTTTAGCATTTGACCACTCATTGATCACCTGTTTACATGCAGTCCTTGGAATTCCTAAAATAGGCTCTGGGCCTATGAAGGGCATTCCGACTCCCTTCTTTGCTAAGGCATCTGCTTTTTCGTTTCCTTCGAAACCACTGTGACCCGGCACCCAGATCAATTTAACACTGACAAAAAAACCGAGAATATACAGGATTTTTATTTTAATCAACAATATAATTAATTGTTACATTGAAAAAATTATCTCATCCACCAGGCATCCCTCTAGTTCTCTGGATTTCTAGCCTTATGTGCTTACCATTACACCACAGATGATTCTTATAACCGTTCGAGTGGTACAACTGTTTAAGGCATTCTGCTCCGAACTACTCGCAACGGCGTCAGTTTATCAAATAAATTAATTTTTTTTAAAAATAAATAAAAATTAATAAAGCGGATAATTGACTAAACTGTCAGCGTATGGACAAGAACGAAATAACCAGCTATGCTTGTGAAGGTTTTCTGCAGTTTCCTTTCACAAACTCCAGATGAATATCGGCATGGTTCCTATTAAAGTCGACTGCAATCGCACAACCCTCCAATTCCTAGTCTGCATACAAATTCCTTGTCCTTCGGTTCGGTAAAAAGGGTTCGGCAAAAAAAGGCCTCCCCTCCGCTAATACTACTATTAATTGTTAAATTTGTTGTTGATTTTTAATATTTGTCAGCTTCAACAGTTATTCCGCCAAGTGAACAACCCAGTAATCATCTCGTATGATTATAACCATGAACTTCAATTTTTAATCATATTTCATGGTAAAAAATATATACATCTGGTTCATTAATATTAGTAGAATTTAAATTATTTGATGACTAACGTAGATTTAAAAGTTACTTTGAATATAGTAACATAAAATTGCTTGTTCTATTCGAACGTTAATTTTGTGTATGTTAATTTATTTATATTTTATAAGATGCTGACAGCTATCAGATATTTTTACTTAAAAGTAATTATATTTACATATTATACCTTTCGATGCTCTTGATATATGCAAACTAATATTACGCAATTTTTTATGACAATTTTAAATCAATAAAAAAATAATTATACTTTACAAAAATAGTTTTACCTACATAAATTTACATAAAAATGTTTTACCACGTGATTGAAATTATTAATAAACTCAATATAAAAAAAAGAATGCCTACATGTTTTCCGTATTGAGGCGCACACTGGTCACATTTAATTTAATATTGTTATTTTTTATGCAATTTTTTATTACTGTGAAATAATATTGTAAAAAAGCCATCGGTAATACTTTTGGAAAAATGAGTTTTAAAATTTTTGTTTACTGTACACTATAACTATTATGTCCATCAATTTCTTCGAATAGTAAAAAAAATATTCTATAGTAAATTAAAGTCATTCATTCATAATTAGTCACTTTGTCTCTTTTGATCGTCTTCTACAAATTGGCGGTGTCCAAAAGTTATGTGAATTTCTCT
Source organism: Nineta flava (assembly GCA_963920215.1). Taxonomy (NCBI): domain Eukaryota; kingdom Metazoa; phylum Arthropoda; class Insecta; order Neuroptera; family Chrysopidae; genus Nineta; species Nineta flava. The sequence continues at coordinate 68,211,036 of OY986041.1, read as the reverse complement.
ATGCTGACACCGTATCCAAAAATAAGATAATTGTACATATATATATTTAAAAATTTTTGCTTTGGTGAACTAAAATTAGCACAAGAATATGCAATTATTTTTTTACTTTTTAGTGCATCTTTTGATATAGAATATTTGATTTTAGAAGTCGGGTTTCCATTTTGTCAAAATAGGTTTTATTATAAGTTATCTCGTGTTCTAAACGGTCAAAAATTCTGAAACTTTGGGATTTATTAGAAAACGTTGTTTTTAGCCTGTGAAAAAAATGAGCATAATCTGTCGAAAAGTGATTTCATGCTGGACCTCCCTTAAAATAATATAAAATGAAATAGATTTCCAATGGATATAAAAATGAATTTTTTATTTATTAAATTATTTATGCGTTGTTTTGTGTACTGTGTACAATCTTATCTTATCAATTGCACTAAAAATAAAAAACAAAAACCGCATAAATGATTTTTTTATTATCTGTTTTACTAATACGCAAGCAGTAAGTGAATAATTTCTCTTACTTTCTCATATCAAACTACAAATATAGATATCAATAGAATAATTATTTATTGCATCGGTTTTTTATGAAATTTCTTTTAAACTCTTTTTAAAGAATTTGATGAAATTGAAATACGGCATTAAGCTCACTGTCCATTATTTAATTTAAAACCGATAATAAAACGAGATATCGGAATCAAAACTATTTTCTTATAAAACAAGTTTCCAGAACATTACTTTCAAAAACAAATATCTTATAAAGTTAACTTAACAAATTATTGAAAATAACAGTGAACTGAGTTAAATGTTTAAATACCCGATATATACTGAGACATTTTATTATCACCTATAGCAAAATTTATTTTCTGGAATCAATATTTTCAACCGTTACAAAGTCAGTATAAAAACGGGCGAAATTGTTTCATTAACAAATAGCAAAATTAAAAAATAAAGATAAAAAACATGAGTGCTGTTTTTAATTTTATAACTTAGTTATGTATTTTGAATTGAGTGAAATTAGATTTTTTAGTATCGAAGGTTCCAAAACAAAAGATATTAAGGTAAAGAAAATTTATACAGAGTAACTTATATACGGCTTGTTGAATGTTGGGTCCATTGTATGCAAGTACACTTATTATAACAGGTCATGGTGTTTACTTTTGGAGTCATAAAATGATTTTATTTACTTATAATTAACATTAACTGCAAATGAATGTCATAAGATTTGAAGTAATAGGTATTAAATTATATACCACTGGAGTAACGGTTAATAAATGAATCAATTTATCGGGTTTTTTTATATTAAACTTAATTGTAGTTCTGATTAAGACTTACAAAGTAATCGCATTACCATTCAATATATAATTCCGCAAATTTAGATAGTCAATAAAAATTCTAGGAATACATGGCCAGAAAAGTAGCGTTCTTTTTTCAAAATTTTATCGTTAATTTGTGCCCAATCCATTTGGATTTCGAAAAAAAATTTGTGAAAAAGTTGTTCGTCATAAAAATACTAACAACTTTTGGGCAAAACATTCTTTCGAAAACCGATTAGATTCGACACAAAACAACTTTGGTGGCCATGTGTAGGTACAATAAAATTATATCATTTGATACACATATCAAGAAGGTTGAAAAGAAAAAAGCAATCCGCCATCTTGGTTTTATAATGGCGTCACTTAGTTTATCGTATTTTACTTGTCAACTTATTTTCTTAACTGATATTTCAAACCATAAAATTAAACCTGCTTATAAATAGAATACATGATATTTTCGTTTAAAATACAAAATAATTAAATAAAAACCCTTTCATTCGATACCCATATCAAGAGGGCTGTAAAGGTAATTCGCCATCTTAGTAGTGTCTGGCATATTAAATATAGAACGATATTGTGTGTCTCAAGGTTTGTAGCAGACAGATAGTCAACAAAGCAAGGTTAATAAAAAATATGATGTGAACAGACACATCAACTTACGTCTATACAAATATTTGACGGTGGTAAGATTCGAACTCAAGACCATTTCCATTTACATGAACGTAAAGTGTTATCGCATTGATATTCAACTTTTATATTAATAGAGAATGAAAAATTGAGATTTTGGTCGGAACTAAATTTATATGGAAAAGGCACTTCACCAGAAACTTTTTCTGGTTTGTTGTTATACATATCTTCCACCAGAAAAAAAGATGATTTTTTCAAAAGTCTCAAAAAAATAGAAAAATGCTGTATTTGAAGAAAAAAGTAGGGCCCGTTATCGAGATAATTGGGAAAAGTTCACACATAACTATAATGAATCATTTGAGATAGAAATATTAATTTCAAAAGTTGATTTTTGCCGGTTCTTGTAGTACAAAACGTTTGGAATCCCAAAACGCACTGATCCTGGGAAAAACTTCAAATCGATTTTGGGCATCGAATGTTCAAATAATTGTAGACTGTGTAAACAGATAGAATTACTCATTGTTTGTTGATTTTAATAATCTTTCTCAACACACCCTGAATAAAAACAAGTCAAAGATTAATACTTTTACTTAGGTTGTTAACACCAATATTATAATTAATCGACATCAAATATAACTATCCTAGTTATCACACGAGTTTGCTACGTTATAAAAACCGTTTATAACACGGGTATGTTATTTATGTACTAGGCAACTCCACAAGTGGACCACCACAAAGTGAGGGGACAAAAATATTCTAACATTTTTATCAATACTTTTTATCAATAATAATGTACATCCAAAGAAAGGGTTCCTATTATTACAATGTACGCAGGGTAAAACAATTGGTGCAAATATTTTAATCCAAGAGACTTTTGCAACAGCGGACAAGCTAGAGCAGAAGGTTAAGATTAAGTTTGATATCTTAAACACACAGTTCAAGAACGTAAACGTAAAAAATCGTCCCGTTTTTAATCAAAAACTAAAATAAAAATGAATTTTAATTAAGATATTTCAAACTGCAGCGTACATTCTAACGGTGAAAATTGATGATGGAATCATCTGCCGTATTTACCGCCAATACATCTGCGTATTTACCGGTGAATATACACATCTTTCTTTTTAACCCGACTGCAAAAAAGGAGGATGGTTCTCAATTCGTCTGTATTTTTTCTTTTTTTTTTTTATGTTTGTTACCTCAGAACTCCGTCATTTATGAACCGATTTTGAATTTTTTTTTTTTTGTTTTAAAGGGTTTGATTCCCGATTGGTCCCATTGTCACCAAATCGCATTCTGATGAGGGGATCTCCGGGAAATTGAGGAAAATCTTCATTTTATATGTGATAACCGATTTCTGCGAAATTTTTTTTTTTTTTTGAAAGGGTATACTCATTCATAATGGGAAAATAAAAAAATTTTTTTAAAAACCGACTTCAAAAAAATTTTTTACAAAAAAAAAAACCGACCCCAAAAAAAAAAATTTTTACAAAAAAAAAACAAAATGCTTGTAAAAAAAACTGAAAATCTGTTATAAAAAAATGCACTAAAAATTACAAAAAAAAAAAAAACGGATAAAAAAAATATGTTATAAAAAAATTCACTAAAAATTAGTTGGTCGTTTAGTAGGTCTACCCATATTTAGACAAATAAAATCAGTTATAGAACTTCAAAGTCACTAAAAAGCGAGAAATAAAACTTATTTTGACAAAATGGAAACCCGACTTAACAGAAGAAGCACTAAAAAGTAAAAAAATAATTGCATATTCTTGTGCCAATTTTAGTTCACCAAAGCAAAAATTTTTAAATATATATGTACAATTATTGTTATTTTTGGAGGCGGTGTCCAAAAGTTATGTGAATTTATCTATGTTGACACCGCCTCCAAAAATAACAATAATTGTACATATATATTTAAAAATTTTTGCTTTGGTGAACTAAAATTGGCACAAGAATATGCAATTATTTTTTTACTTTTTAGTGCTTCTTCTGTTAAGTCGGGTTTCCATTTTGTTAAAATAAGTTTTATTCAAAGCTTGATACCGATAGATGTCCAAACGTTGATCACACTAATTAAAACCCAAGTACTGCATACATTTTTGCGAGTCTCTGTATACAGATTAACATAACTTTATCCCGGTCTCCCAGATTGACCGGTCCAGAAAATGGTCAACCTACATAAACTTCAAAAATTTCTTCATGATAAAATAGTATTTAAAATTTTGTGACTTGAAATTTGAAAGACGTATTTTAAACGAGTATAGCCATTAACCATGGAAAACAGTGATTGAAGCTAACACTGAACGTTACAAAAATGAAAGTTAAACCCAATTATAATTAAAATAGACTATTAATAAAATCAGGTCATATTTCTTTTTCTACATCAAAACAACACATTCAATATTTATTTTATTAACCTTCGGTTTCTATGTGTAAATTCTAAATTGCAATATATAGTTATCTCTGTTTAACACATACATCTCTGCATCTTCTACCTTTGTTAAAACATATTATAACACAATGTAGGTATCGAAAATTGGGGTTATGACATTCTCGAAAACTGATTGTAAATTACCACAAGGTTATAGTTTAAATACCACGACCTTTGCGTGAAGGGTAGATATTGAAAGCTCCAATCAAATTTTTCTTTTCGATAAAACGTATGAAAATTTGTAGTGTAAACGTATGTTTAAAATAAAAACAATATACTCACATTGCGTATAAATTTTGATCGATTTGTTTATAACAACACTAGCGTAAAAAAACAATCACTACAATAACACAAATCAAATGTAACCGCAAATAATATAAACACAAACGTTTATATATTTTTTTATAAATTGTTAATTGCAATTTATTGTATTTCAATATGTGAGGTTATGATATTTTAAAACTGTGTACGAGTGTATAAAAAGCAAAATGTATCACTTTTTTTGTAGTAAATTAATTATTATATGAAATTTTATATAATATTTATATACTTTTTGTGTATTTTATTTTAAATTTGTGTATTAATTTCAATATTTATATCACTTTTATTTTATTCTATGCAGTGTTCATATAAATACAATAACACACAAAATGTGTGTGTTGTATATACTACAGTCAGACGTTAGTCAAGTCAACTATACTTGTGCACGATGTTCAGTTATACAACTCGATTCTCCACTCCGTTCAACGTAGTTGGTTTCCTGCCCACCGCGACGTCAAGGTGGTTTCTTCAGTGTTGCCGATCATTACTTTTATTTTAGTTCCAACATTATTATATTATTCTCTAAAATTATTGAGAAAAAGCTTTATGTTGTTTCTAATAAATTGTCGTCACCATTATAAACATACGCAATTTCCACTTTATCTCTGCAAACTTTATACATTATACCTGTGGATAATTTGATACATATTACCAACCATAACGTATCTTTGGGTTTGATATCTACACGATGAAAATTGGTAGATAAATATTCACTAAAAAATACTCTTTAAAATAAGATGTGTTACCCAAGTGTGGTGTATGGTGATGTTAGTCTGGTCTTAGTATCAAAAACCCTAGAAACGGATGATTAGTTTTATTTAGCATTATACCGAAATCGATAATAATTTAATTGTTCTCACAAGTTTATGTTGGAAATGAAGTAGGATATCGTGTTCGAAGTTTTTGGGTTGAAAAGTATGTTCAATTTAGTTAATAAATGTTAGAGACTCATCCAATTGTCCTCCTCACTGCCTAACATAAACATATGAGAAAATTATTACCGATTTCGGTATAATATATAAAAACTCCCTGAATAATTATGCACCCTGTGAAAGACATTTTTATGCTAAATTGAAAAAATTCTTAGAAAATCCTCTAATCTAGAGAAGAATGAACAAATATATTTTGTGATCTAATCTGGCCTGTGATACTCGGATTGTCAATATGATTCCTACGAAATTTCATTTCTTGAAATCGATACAAACATTTGAGCTTCATATGAATATACATATACACGCATATGCATAGTCTAGTAACCACGCTGTTTTGTTCAACTGGAAACTGAAAAATTTTGAATCTTACATTCATTTTAGTAATCTACCAATTTAAACTTATACATCATTGCTCACAGCAAAAAATTTAAGGAATCACTTTTATTCCAAATTCAAAGTCCTATAATTTTGTTAATGATAACGTTTGTGAGAATTTATTATTTATGACCATATTAGCTCTCAATTTTCGTTTTTTTATGATATAGATTTTGATGTACACTCAGTTATACTAATTTGTCATCAATAGCATCCAGTGGCTACAGTATACATCAATGTACATCTTTTTTTAATTCATTAAAGAGCATAGAGATAATATATTATCTCTATGTTAAAGAGATGTTAAATTAATGTATACTGTAGCCACTGGCAGCCATATTGATGACAAATCAGTGTAATCGAGTATACACTGCACAAGAAAGAGATTGAAATAGGTTTTATCACAATCGACCAAAGAAGAAATAAATAGAGAAAGAAAGATTCTTTTACAAGCAAGATTTACTTGGGTACAACAAGAATTGACACTAGGTACTATGGGCCACAAAAGCAGCGTTCTTTTTACAAAATTTTATAGTTGTTTGGTGCCTTATTTCTGAGTTTTTGGGAAAATGTCTCGTACAAAAGTTAAGTATTTTTATGAACAAATTTTATCCGAAGCATTTTGTCGTAAAACAAATTAATAAATCACACACAAATAAATTATTAAATTTTGAAAAAAGAACGCTACTTTTATGGCTATGTGTGCTCTTACGTTCAATAGTGATGCAGTTATATTTTTCACATTTTCACTATTGATTTATGTAGAATCCATTCGGTTATCGAAAAAATTGATCGGACAATACTTGTTTCATATAAAAATTCTACGAACTTTTCTAAATATTTCGAAAATCTAATATTACAAAGAATTGTAAATTATATAAATATGTTATAGTTATATAAATATGTACGCCACTGTTGTTAAGGTATATAGTTGATTGAAGGTAATTTTTGAACTATTCACTAGGTAGGTTCTGTATATGTTCTGTAGATGAGTCATCATAATGATATTGAAAGAGATACATATTGTTATATTACAAACATACGTAAATAATGTTACGTACACCGAACGGAGCGAGTCAGTCAGTCAGTCATTGAATTTACAAATAATTCAGTTCAAACGTATACTTTTTTTTGTTCATAATTTTTAATATAATCTGTTACTATAGTAGTCTACCACAATCATTATTATGATTATATTTATTTTATAATTTGTATGTTTTTTACCTTATCACTTCAAATTATTATCACAGTTGTTAAAATTATATAGGTACGTACTTATATGTTTTACATGTAATTTACGACTTTTATATATTAAACAAACCATTAAAATGATATCCGCATTTCATACATTCAAATGGGATTTTGATGAGTTCATTGTCAAGGATGTGACGATTTCATACAGCATTCTCATATACACGAGAAATTAACTGTTGGAAATTCATCAAATTAAATATGCTTTGATTAAAATATCATCATATCATATTTTATAATTTAGGCTGTACATCATGGTTGTTTACGATTAGACACTCAGCCAAGGAGTGTGACACAGTGTGTAAGCATCGTCTGCTCCTTTAACAACTTCAAACTAATCTCTATCAAGACACTGTGTGTACACAATGAGACACAAGAAAAATACCGATGTGTGTCTTGTAGACGACAGTGCTATCAATAATTTTCAAAAAATTTATTTTTAACAATTGGTACAACTTGTTTAAGTACTTTTTAAGCGATTGTTAGGTACAAAATCATAATAATTAATTATGATTATTTATTTCCAATACTTTGACAGTTTAACGGTTTTACATGATACCATCTATAGATCATGTGAAGAACTAAATTATGTTTGATTTATCGCCCTTTACCCAAACACAGTGTCGTGCTTTTTTGGTTCACACCGTGTGTCTTACACTCCGTGGGTGTTTGTCTTGGAAAGCAACCCATGTTTTCACCAAGTTAAAAAAATGCGGCGTGCATTTTCGACTGAAAAAGTGGCGATCTTTTTTCTGAATTTTTCTAGTTAATTTGAGTCCATTTTTCAAATATAGTTTAGAACAAAAGTTACTTAGTATTTTAATGACGAATAAATTTTATTCGAGATATTTTTTCGAAAACCAAATTGATTCGGTAATGGCCACTTTAGCAGTTGATACTAAATACAATAAAAAGTATGTATACTTCAGTTTGTTTAGTTTATAGGCTATGTAAGCATGGTTTAAAAACCAAGTATATCGTTTTTTGGACATTATGTTGTACAAACAAGGTTGTTGCGCAAACTGTTTGATCGTGTATGGAGGCCTATTATAATTATTGTACAACACCTCCATGCTTGGCAAGCGGTTTGAACGTGTATGACAGTGTTTGACAAGCTTTGACCGAGTGAGAACACTTGTTTTTCTGTTTAGTTTCTTCTTCTCCGTCAAAAGACCAACAACAATGGCGGTACAACATGATTTTAAGTTTACACAACTTGTTGGAAGGTGTATGGACCAATATAATCAACCACACTGTTGCGCAAATGGGGACAAACATTTTTTACTTAACCATGGTGTTGCATAAATGGCTGTTGCGCAAATGGTTTGATCGTGTATGGGACCCTAGTAATGCCATCATTCGGAGTATGGTACCTAAGTACCATCCTGAATAATGATTGTTTCTATTTATATCAACGAAACAATAGATATGGGGAAGGCCGTACTTAAAGAATTATACCTTTTTCTAAGGTATAATTTCCATTTCAGTGAAATAGAGTAAGATATTTTTAATTTGTTAACTAAGAACTACTTCCTTTACAACTACAGAAAAATTTGGATAATTTAAGTATGTATTAAACATTTATGCAGGGCTAGTTGATGGGACGTACTAATCAAAATTGTATTCTACCTATAAAACACAAAGAAAATCCAAATGTTGTTGTTTAACATGTCAATTTCAGCGATACTTCATTTATCTAAATTAGTTGATTTATATGATTTATATGTAGTACTATGGGCCACAAAAGTAGTGCTCATTTTTCAAAACTTTTTTAAATTGATTTGTATCTAATGCATTTGGTTTTTGGTAAAATGTTTCGAATATAAGTTCTTAGTATATTTATAACGAACAACTTTAATTCGAAGTATTTTTTTGGAAAATCGAATGCATAAATACAATTTTTTTTGAGAAATGAGCGCTATTTTTGTGGCCCATAGTACTTTCAAGACAAACAAAAAAGTCATATACGGATGATTTGTGTAGCAAATGAGTGAGTATTGCGAGAAATTATTTCTATCCCCAGTTTGTACAGTCGAACAAGAGTCATGCGAGAGTGAGAATGTTTTCTCAGAACAGTTACACCAGAACCAGCTTAGATAGATTGTAGCGGCTGCCCTGGTCTGGCTATACTTCGACCATAAGGTCCATTGTGATGCCTAAGGATGTGAGTGGAGTTGAAGGAATTTTTGTGTGTAGACTAGGAATTGGTATAGGATTCCGTGCGGCTGCAGTCGACTCTAATAGACACCATGCCGATATTCATCTGGAGTTCGTGAAGGAAACTGCAAAAATCTTCACAAACATAGCCGGTTACTTTGTTTTTGTCCATACGCGGAGAGTTTAGTCAATTGACCGTCCCCATTTTTTTTTCTTAATAATTCACAAACTGCCGATATCGGGATTCGAACCCATAACCTCCCAGATCCAAGTGAACATAATACCTCAGATATAACGCCTTAGGCTGCTCGGCTGCTTGGACAGTAAAATAACCAGCTTAGCACTCGGTTGAATGGCTTAGTATAAATAATCAGTATTATCACCTTCTTGTTTAAAATATACTGTTAAGCAAGAAACATTCATTTTTGCTTGATAGTAGGTACTCTTGCAAGACCATAACATAACAGACTTGCCATTTAATTAACTTATTCGAAGATGAAAAAAGATAATATATAATACAAAGGTAACCTACACATAGTTGGGTTAAGATCGTGTAAATTAAAAAGGGTCACTGTTCATTTTACTGATATAACTTTAAAAATTCAAACAACAATATCAACTGGTCTAGGCAATGCTTTGTGGTAACATTAACTTTCACTTTGTGTATTTACAATGTGTTCAAAAAATATATGCAAGTTGAAATTAAATTTGCTGAACAATAAAAGTTAAAAAATAATTTTAACACCCGTAGGCTGTAAGGAATCATACTGGTTGAAGTAGTTCTACTTTGAGGTTTCATATAGTAAATAATGTAAAATAAATTTCATAATATATATGTTTTATGTAATTACTAATTACTAAAATCGAAAAAATAAAATATTGTTTTATATGGTTGTTACGAATGTATAAGTATTTCTGTTGCGAGGCAAATCAATTAAGGTAAAATTAACCGTCCAAGTGGCCGAGCGGACTAAGGCATTAGGTCTGAGACGGTATGTCTATTGGAAACTGAGAGGTTATGAGTTCGTATTCCGACATCGGCAGGTTATAAAGAAAAATAAAGAATATAAAGTCAATTGGTCAATTATAAAGAAATAAAAATGGGCGGTTAATTGACTAAACTGTCGGCTTATGGAGAAGAACGAAGTAACCGGCTATGCTTGAGAAGGTTTTCTGCAGTTTCCTTCACGAACTCCAGATGAATATCGGCATAGTTCCTATTAGAGTAGGCTGCAGCCGCACGGAATCCTATACCAATTCCTAGTCTACACACAAAAATTCCGTTCACTCCACTCACTTCCTCACATCCTTAGGCATCAGAATGGACCTTATCGTCGAAGGGTAGCCCGTCCAGGGCAGCCTCTACAATTTATCTAAGGTAAAACTAAATGAGAGTGAGGAATGATTTTTATTAACTACTAGATTATACTCGCGGCTTCGCTCGCGTCATATTGTTATATCCCCGGTTCCCATCATTTTAAGATTAAAAACCTCAATGGAGTTTCCCACTGCTACTACTAGTTCAAATATTTATCGTTCTCACCGCTTGAATATTTGGTTGTCTACTTGAATATTTTTCAAGGCACCTCATTTAAAAACTAATTTAAAAGACTTTCATATTGGTAATTATGATTTTTAAGCTTCCTGGATCTGAGTACTACTTTTAATGCTTTATTTACACCTTGTCAACTCTGTAGTGAAAATAAATGATCCATGGTGACATTTGTGGAACATTTGTAAAATTACACTAACTATTGATGTAGTTGGTTCTCAACAATAAGCTCAACAATAAGTCTTAATAATAGATACCGCATTTCTATTTCAGAAAAATACTAAAAATAAAATTGAATTGGATTATCCATATAACTCGTATTATTAATTTTTTTTATATAGTCAGTCCATCAAGTCACAATTTTATAAATCTATGTAAGTATTATATATCACCTTTCCACACAGACACAATCTTTATATAGTCCATCAAGGATTACGGGTAGTTTATTTGGTTGAGTAATGTAGTAAATTGATGTGTTTGTAATTATAGATATTTATTAAAAGTTAAATTAAGTTTATTTTTAACCCGACTTCAAAAAAGGAGGATGGTTCTCAATTCGTCTGTATTTTTTATTTTTTTTTATTTTTTTTTTTTATGTTTGTTACCTCAGTCATTTATGAACCGATTTTGAATTTTTTTTTTTGTTTTAAAGGGTTTGATTCCCGATTGGTCCCATTGTCACCAAATCGCATTCTGATGAGGGGATCTCCGGAAAATCGAGGAAAATCCTCATTTTATATGTGATAACCGATTTCTGCGAAATTTTTTTTTTTTTGAAAGGGTATACTCATTCATAAAGGGAAAATAAGAAAATTTTTTTAAAAACCGACTTCAAAAAAAATTTTTCCTTAAAAAAAAAACCGACCCCAAAAAAAAAAATTTTACAAAAAAAAACTAAATTCCTTGTAATGAAAACTGAAAATCTGTTATAAAAAAATGCATTAAAAATTTAAAAAAAAAAAAAAAAACGGGTAAAAAAAAAGTTATAAAAAAATTCACTAAAAATTAGTTGGTCGTTTAGTAGGTCTACCCATATTTAGACAAATAAAATCAGTTATAGAACTTCAAAGTCACTAAAAAGCGAGAAATAAAACCTATTTTGACAAAATGGAAACCCAACTTCCAAAACCAAATATTCTATAACAAAAGATGCACTAAAAAGTAAAAAAATAATTGCATATTCTTGTGCCAATTTTAGTTCACCAAAGCAAAAAATTTATATGTACAATTTTTAAATATATATGTACAATTATTGTTATTTTTGGAGGCGGTGTCCAAAAATTATGTGAATTTCTCTATGCTGACACCGCCTCCAAAAATAACAATAATTGTACATATATATTTAAAAATTTTTGCTTTGGTGAACTAAAATTGGCACAAGAATATGCAATTATTTTTTTACTTTTTAGTGCATCTTTTGTTATAGAATATTTGGTTTTGGAAGTCGGGTTTCCATTTTGTCAAAATAGGTTTTATTTGATCTAGATTTTATATCAACTTCGTACATCATTAATCGCTCTTCAACTATCCCTTAAAACTAATAACATCAAATTTATCTCTGTCAAACTCTGTGAAATTATGCTAATACAAAATTTATCAATTAGGTTTACCATTTTCAGTAATCTTTCAAATTATGTTTGCTCTGCTCCTCTTAAGGTAGGTCCAGCACAGTCATATATAATCAGGACAAAAAACCGGTTTGCTTTTATGATAGAACAAATACATATACACACTTACACAACACACATATACGTATATATATGTATATATGTATATATATATATATATATATATATATATATATTCACTATTCATATATATAAATTAATGTAATTTTGAAATAAAATATGATTTTAAACTTTTATATTTCGAAAACAAAACGGTAAAACGCGATTGAAAAAACATTTATTTAATAAATATTTATCTTTACTATCCTAATTTATGTTTAAATTCTGTAAAGTATTTTTTTTAATACAACAGATAATAGTTGGGTGGGCATGAAGTTTTACATGCTTCTAATGAGAGTGAGCAGGAGAGAATAATTACTTTGCTATCTTCCAGTCTAAACGATAAAAAATTCTGAAACTTCGGGTTTATTAGAAAACGTTATTATTAGTCTGTGAAAAAAAGAGCAAAATCTGTCGAAAAGTGGTTTTATGCTGGAAAATCCTTAAAATAATTATTATAGTTTTACTGTCTTATTTTTTCCTAAAATGTATACAGTACATATTTCGTGAAGAAAGGAATTAATTAGAGTAAAACAAGTTTTATCTACTCAAATAAAGCTAGTTGATCTACACCAAAAAGTTACAATCTTTTGAAACACATATCGAATCTAAAGGCAGAGATTTTTGATCATATTTTGTTTTGGCATATTAATATCAAGGTTTCCTTGCAAATTTTTATGGAATTTTGAAATTATTATCTTTTCCTCATCTTCTAAGAACTTTGAATTCTGCCAAATTCCAATTTTTTTTTCAAATCACCAGCTGTGATTTTCCCCATATTATTGTTTTACCTGGGTTATGAAAAACGATATTGAGAGGTCAACTAATTTACTTTTTAGTGTCGATCGAATAGTTCTTTCCAGGCTTGTAAAACTAAGAAAGTGAGTGATGCTACTATCATTTACAAAAACGTTTATTTAATATACCAACGTCAATACGGACTTCCGATCCAATCCAATTCAACTATTTCAACGAGTTTAAAATTTTTCGAATAAGCTTCCTGCAAATTTTCAACCCATTTGGTTCAATGCATAGGAGCTAGTTGGATAGCAAAGAATTGTCCTTCTTTTTTCACACAAGCTTTGAATGAAAATTTGAATAATATACTTAAGTATAAGAGGGCTTCCTTGTACTCCTTCAATAAATTCCAATCAGGTTTTCAAGAAATTATTACCATCTAGACCCAACTTCGGATGGTAGGTGGTGTACGAATAATTTTTTATTATTTCGGATTCGATCTCTATTTAATATATATATATATATAATAAACTAAAACAAACTATAATCTATATGAAATTATATTTCAAATTTTGCCCCTATTCCTAGAACATTTGTTTGTATTTTATAAATACGTATTTCGACTACAATGTAGTCTTCATCAGTATGAATTAGCTAATCGTAACTATCTCTGGGATATGGCACAGGCACCAAATTAGCAACAAGCAACATATCTCTGAATCCATATCCCAGAGATAGTTACGATTAGCTAATTCATTCTGATGATGACTACATTGTAGTCGAAATACGTGTTTATAAAATACAAACAAATGTTCTAGGAATAGTGGCAAAATTTGAAATATAATTTCAAAAAAACCTAGAGTTCTCTTTGATTATTTTAATAATCTTTAAAATCTATATGTATTATCTAATATTATTATGAAAGAATTAACTTGTAGCGGTATCGCATTTTCATTAAATTATTATTATAATTTTATTTATCATTTTTATCTGTTACTTAACAACTATAACTTTCCTCTTTTATCACGGTTGCTTTGAATGTTAACAACTTTGATAATTTACATATAAATATATAATATGTCTTAATTCAATCTAATAAAGATCAATTATATCTTTAACACTTATTTATTATTTATTTAAATAATAATTATTTATCTTATCAACCTATTATCTCAACATTTTGGCGCCCGAGAAGGGACAACCCGAGCTCAAATAAACGAAGAGGGTGGTAAATTAACATATTATTAAAGAAAAAAAATTTCCAAAATCTTCCAACACATGACTATTAGATAATTGGATTGGACGAATTTAATATTGTAATTCTTACAAAATATAGCATACCACCCACCAAATTTAACAGATAAGTCTTTCATTTCTGTTATAATACTTATTTTTGCTTTACGCTTATAACTATTTCGATTTCTAAAAAAATATTTTTATTATTTTTTTTGACATTTCATTTTTAATATGCCTAGAAATCGAAATGAGTTACCGAATTTAGATGCACCTACAATACATCTTCCAAATTTACCGAAACTTCCACAATTTAATGTAACAGACATTGAATTATGGATAATTCAAGTTTCTCGTTTCTTCATTATTCAAAATATTATTGATGATGAAACTAAGTTCACGCTAGCTTCTTTAGCTATACCTGAGGATTACACTTCTCATGTTAGAGATATTATTGTAAATCCACCACAAAAAAATAAGTTTGACGCACTCAAAAATATTCTAAAGGAAACTTTTGGACTTTCTCGTAAAGATCGTCTAAATAAATTATTAAATTTATCTCAAAAAGATTTCGATACTCCTCAATTATTATATAATACAATGATATCCCTATCAAGTGGTCTAAATCTTGATTCACATTTCATTCGTGAATTATTCATTGGTAAATTAGACACACAAATTCAAATTCAACTTGTCACCGTTGACAATAATGTTGATCTGAAAACTATTGTTAATTTCGCTAATGATATTTATAAATTAAATTCTGTATCTAATATCAGTTCTTTTCCCGTTTCAGAAATTCATAAAACAGATAATTTTATGTTAAATAAAGAATTAAATATTCTTAAAAATAAAGTTACTGAACTGGAAAATTCAAAAAAGTCACCTTCGAAGACCCAATATACTCCAAAAACCAATTTACACAAAGTTCAGGTGAAGTCTGTGTGTTGGTATCATAATAAATATGGTATCAAAGCACGTAAATGTGTTTTTCCTTGTTCTTTTTGTAAATTAAATACTCGATGTATAAATTCAAATAAAACTTCAAAAAAAATTCTAAGAGCTCCTGTTGAGTTGGTCAGTAGCTCTGTCAATAAAAAAACCCAATTCAATAACACAACATCATCATCGTACAACTTAATCTTCATGTACGATCTCTTACATGAAGGTACTCGATATTTAGTTGACACTGGAAGTTCACTATCTGTGATTCCAAAGTCATATTGTAAATCATGTAAATTTACAAATTTACCTTTTTCAATTATTGCAGCAAACAATACTAAAATTAATACTTTTGGTACTTCTGAAATTTTTCTCAATTTTGGAAATGATTTGGTTTTTCGTTATGAATTCATTGTTGGGGATGTAATTCATGGTATTCTAGGTTTAGATTTTCTAAAGAAATTCAATTTGAATATCGATTTTAAAAATCAAACATTATTAAAACCTATTAATTCATGCGTTGAAGTGATCTCACTTCAAAATCAATTTACGGAAATCTTAAATTCTTTTCCAAATTTAACCAAATCAGAAAAATTCAATCTTAATGCTAAACATAATACTCGACATCGCATTGTGACAAACTCTTATCCGATATTTTCTAAATATCGCAGGCTATGTCCTGAAGAGTTTTCAGCTGTTAAAAAACATTTTCAAGAACTTGTTGATTTGGGTATTTGTAGACCTTCGGATTCTGAATGGTCATCACCTCTTCTCATGAAAAAGAAATCGGACGGTTCTTTTCGTGCATGTGGTGATTATCGTCGACTGAATTCGATCACGGTACCTGACAGATATCCAATTCTTCATTTATATGATTTCAATGTAAAATTAAATGATAAAAAGATCTTTTCTAAAGTTAATTTAAAAAGAGCTTATTATCAAATTCCCGTACACGATTATGATGTCGCGAAAACTGCCATTATCACTCCTTTTGGTCTATTTGAATTTTTGAGAATGCCTTTTGGTTTACGCAATGCAGCTCAAACATTTTCTAGATTTATGGCAGATTTATTCAGAAATGTAGATTTTGTTTTCACTTATCTTGATGATCTTTTAATCGCGAGTGAAAACGAAGAAAAACACACTCAAGATCTCAAAACTGTTTTCAACATTCTCAATGAAGCTGGAATTTTAATAAATTCTTCGAAATCTATTTTTGGTGTAACAAAATTAGATTTTTTAGGACATCACGTAGATTCTGAAGGAATCACCCCTATTCCTTCCAAAGTTGAATCTATTTCAAATTTTCCTATTCCGAACGATCAAAAATCACTCCGAAATTTTCTTGGGATGATTAATTTTTATAATCGCTTTATTCGGAATTGTGGTGACATTTTAGCTCCATTGAATAAACTTGTTGAACACGGTAAAACTTCAACGAAGTCAGTTATTCTTGATGAACGTGCAATTTCAGCTTTTAATTTAGCTAAACAAAAATTAATTGATGTTGTTAAATTAGCACATCCTGTTTCGAACGCTGAAACTTGCATTCTCACTGATTCCTCCGGTACTGGCATTGGTGCAGTTTTGCAACAAAAAATTCATAACGTCTGGAAGCCACTCGCTTTCACATCAAGAAAACTGACAGACACTGAAAGACGATATAGTACATTTTCAAGCGAATTATTAGCTATTGTTTTTGGCATAAAAAAGTTTCGTCATTTCATTTCAAATCGAAATTTTTTCATTCAGACTGACCACAAACCTTTAATAAATGCTATTAATTCTCGTAATGAAAATTTATTAAATCGTGATATACGTCACTTAAACTTTGTCAATCAATATACAACTGATCTTAGATACATTAAAGGTAGTGAAAACATTCCGGCTGATTGTTTATCTCGAATTAATACAATTTCACTACCTTCAGGTATTGATTTGATTGATATTAAGAAGATTTCTGATCACCAGAACTGTGATCCTCTTCTTATTAATTTGTTAAAAAATCAAAAATATTCTTTAGAAATACGTACTCCTCCGAATTCTCTTTTTAAGGTTTATGTGGAGACTTCTTTGAAAATTCCCAGAATCTTCGTACCTGACATTGATGTAGAAGATGTATGGAAAGCTGTCCATAATCTTGGTCATCCATCAATTAGACAAACCTTGAAAAAAGTACGCACATTCTTTTTTAACCCTAATCTTATTTCACGAATCAAAAATTTGACACGATCATGTCCGATCTGCCAATTAAATAAAATCACTCGTCACACTAAAAGTGATTTTATGCCAATTGAAGAACCAAGTATCAAATTTTCTTTCTTACATTTAGATATTGTTGGACCTCTTCTTCCTAGTGAAGGATATCGGTATATCTTCACTATCATTGATCGTTTTTCGCGTTGGGTCGAGGCTATTCCAATCAAAACTATCACGTCGGAAGAAATTATTAACAATTTGATTGCTTCTTGGTTCTCGCGTTTTGGTTTACCTACGAGGATCACTACTGATCAAGGTAAACAATTTC
This sequence comes from Nineta flava, assembly GCA_963920215.1. Lineage (NCBI taxonomy): Eukaryota > Metazoa > Arthropoda > Insecta > Neuroptera > Chrysopidae > Nineta > Nineta flava. Next base: position 68,192,922 of record OY986041.1, on the reverse strand, counting down.
AATCACATATTTGGAAAGATTTTTTGTCTTCTCTAGGGATTAAGCATATTTCCACTACTGCTTATCACCCTAACAGCAACGGTATTATTGAACGGTTTAACCGGTCTCTCAAAATTTCTTTAAATTGCTGTCAAAAAAATAATAACTGGTACAAAATTTTACCTTGGGTTCTTCTAAATTTGCGTTCCTCGGTCAAGGAGGATATTAACCTTTCTTCTGCAGAAATTTTATATGGGATTCCTCTACGATTACCATATGATTTCTTTTCAGAAAACGTTGATACATATCATTCTGTTCAACAATCTACTCGAGAGTTGAAGAATAGAATGATAAACGCAAAATTTTTCTTTACCAGACAGTTCACCAACAAAAATGTATTTTTACCTAAAGATTTAGATTCATCAAAAAAAGTTTTTATACCCGAAGATCATGTCAAACCTCCACTATCTTGTAATTATAGAGGTCCTTTCTCTGTTATCAAGAGATTTCCTAAATTTTTTGTTATTGATATCAATAACAAACCTACCTCTATTTCGATTGACAGGCTAAAACCTGCATACTTTTTTCAATGTTAATCTTTTCTTAATTTACTTTGTATTTAATTTTAAGATGTACATCAACTATTAAAGTTTTTTCCGAGTGAACAAGGTTGTTTTATGTTACAACCTTTTTCTAGTCGTTTTTCTTTATTAGTTGATGGGGGGAAGTATGTAGCGGTATCGCATTTTCATTAAATTATTATTATAATTTTATTTATCATTTTTATCTGTTACTTAACAACTATAACTTTCCTCTTTTATCACGGTTGCTTTGAATGTTAACAACTTTGATAATTTACATATAAATATATAATATGTCTTAATTCAATCTAATAAAGATCAATTATATCTTTAACACTTATTTATTATTTATTTAAATAATAATTATTTATCATATTAATTAAACACCTCAACAATCTGATCTACCAGGTATATCGAACCCTGGGCATCTATTTCTAGCCCAGTGTGCTACCGTTTCACCGCGGATAATATGGATGACCAAGTTAATTTTTACATATCATTGGCAGTATTACTTTGAAGTCAATATTAACTTATTATTCTACATATCCAGAGGTTCAGGGTTCGATACCCGGTGGATAAGATAACTTTTCCATATCGATATTTATTAAAAATTCAATGAAATATTATCTATATAGTATACGCTAGTTTTGTCATACTATGTCTTCGTAACCGTAATGGAAATTGACATGAGTATTGTGATGCTTAAAGTATACCTACACAAAAAATAATATCTTTAAATACCCCGTTATTTGAACATATTAGGGGACCTGCCTGTCACACCATCCATTTTGTAGGACACAAGTTTTTTTGAAGTCTTTATTACATTATCTCTTAATTTAACTAACAAATTAACTGTTACTGATAAAATTTTTGCTATCGTCAAACAAACAAGTTAGTCTCTTACGCGCTTTGCTAGTCACTATCATCGAGAAAATTCGCGAGAGAAAAGTCTCTCTCTCGTCGAAAGGAAGCTACAGACAAACATTAAGCCTGTTACTAATCATTAAAATAAACCGTGCTATACTGTGGACTATATGTATTAATTGTGAAACACAGTGTCTATATAATGAATATAAACAATTACATGACTATATAAAGCTACTGTCTGTTACATGATACGAGTACACCTACCTACTTACCTACCAACTAATTAAAATATTGTTTATCATAATGTTTTTTTTATTTAGTTTTAATTTAGTGTCGTAGAGGATACTTTTTTCATCATTCTTATATTATTTATTAGAGATTTCACAATTGACCGCAATTATTAGATTTAAACAACTTTAAAGTATCTAATTAAAGTGTGGTATTTACGATTCAACCAATATCAAGTTTTCTTGTGACTTTCTATTCCGAAGGATTTTATAAAGACAAGGAATTTTCTGACTCAATAATATATAATTAATGGTGGCTCTTGTAATTATCTATTCATTTTGTAAGTAATGGCTTAAATAGCCGGTATATACTGAGTTTATGAAAAAAAGTTTCAGACAATATAGAACATTATTTGTCTTTACATTTTTTACCGTTTATTACTTAGTCTTTTAAAGATAGAACACACATACAAAATTTTAGCTCGCTATCTCTTTCATCTCCTTCATAGTCAAATTGTTTACGATGATGTCGGCGACGTTGACACTAATGTCAACAGAAAATTCCGATTCAGTTCCAAGTTTTTTACAAAGAAAGTTTTCAAAACTTTCATCATTTTTGATACTTTTGGAAAATTTCAAAACTTTATTAATTGATTCAGCATAGAACAGGATGGTTCAAAAATATTACTAATAATATTTTACAAATTCCATATTTTAATCTTTTAATTTCATTAGAAAATAACAAACGCTTTTAATTTAGCCGCCTTTTAATTACCCTTTTAAAAACTCTTCGTGTCTGTGGTTGTACCGATTTAACTTGAAAACAATTTGACAGATTTCGATAAAAAAATTTTAAATGATCTGTATGATGATTCCAAAAGGCTATGTCTTATTTAACTTTTTTTATTAGATTTGTTTGGTGGTTCCAAATTAATGGAGCCGTTACTGAAACCCATTTACCATGCCCGTCACTGTCATTCGTAATTTTGCCGTTCACACTTACATTAAGGATTTTGGTAATTTATTATTTAGTAGTTACTTTACATTCTTTATTAATAATTCATATATTCGAATAATAACTAGTTTGAATTAGTAATTAATAATCTAACTTGTTAATTAATTAATTAATCAATTAATTAATAATTCTTACATAGACACCCGCCAGGTATTTCAGTTGGTCACAATATACTGACAAAATGAGGCTGCCATAAAATATATTAAAAAATTATCTTTTTGGTTAAATTATCAACTTGTCTTTATAAATTTAACTTTATAAATCTATGTAGATCAGTTAGTTACAACTTAGCAATTGCGATATAATTCGTGTGTAGGTTTTATAAGAATGGTTAATTAAGAAATAATAACAAGATAAAAGTGCTGATAGTGAAAAAGAACAAGGTTTGAATGCCAGTAAAAAATCAAAACACGGATTGTTATGACAAGGAAGTATTCAAACAAAATGAATATCAACCAAATCATTTTCTAATTACGGAATAAATATGATGCTGGTGTTTTATGCCCAATATTTTGATTTTTAATTAAGTAATATACTTTTTACTTAATTAAAACCTACTAATGATAATGAGGAACTGGGAAATCAATCTAAAGATCAGGTTCTGTCCCATTTTAACCACTTAATACTGCCACATATAATAAAACAAATTGTAGTAACAAATTGTTAGCTTACTTTACCTCACGTAGGACGTTCTCCCTGTAAGTGGATGGTCAGTTATATAATTTGCTGTCCGTACAAAATTAACACTCTTTTGGTGTGTTAAGTCCATAATTTGGATAACTTCTTCTTTCAAATTTAACTCCCAAATTGCTTGATTGTGTGATTTGGAAGACTCCACCAGCACATCCATAAACAGAGAAAATTTCTCAATTTATGCATCATTTTCTTCTTTTTATACCCGGTGTATATTATATATACAATGGTATATTAAGTTTATTCCCAACTTTGTAATAGTTTAACTTTGTAATTTTTCCATGATATTCATTAAATGACCTAATTAGTTCAATTACGTTTTTTTTTCATAAACTCAGAATATACCGGGTATTTAAGAAATTAACTAAATAAGTTTTTATTTTCATTTGTTTTTTGTATATTTACTAATTATATTGTTATTTATTGTAAATATTTCAATTCTTGATATATTTTCTCTACAGTTTAATTTATTAATTATAAAAAACATCGAAAGAAATCTAGATATAACTAATATTGAAATTACCTCATTTATCCGAATTTATTGTAAAAAATAATGAACTTTGACATACATTTCGAAATATTAAAGATGATGAAACAAAGATGTCATACGTTAGGATAGGATAACACGTCACATGTTGTTGTGAAAAGATACTCTTGAGAATTCTCTCAACGAGTCAAAGTTTGAAGTTCTCAAAAGAGCTTTATACGCTGCTTTTGGTCTGTTCAATCAGGGTTGTCTAGATTTCACACCGATTGATACCGATTTTCATATAACATAATAATATGGCATATTAATTGGTTTATAATAACATAATAATTGGTTTAAATGAAAAATTCAAATTTAACAATTGTTACTGTTGATTTAAAGTAATTGTAATATTTACTAACAAATTAAAGTTAATGGGTAATATTACATGTTCGACTGTTTACGATAATTCTAAAATTATTGCATTGGAGCGACATATATTTGCATTGAACAGGAAGTTAGTAGCTTTTGGTTCAAAAATTCAACAACTAAACGAGGTTTGATGGATTCGAGACCGCCATCTCGTATGTTGTGACAATACAGAACAATAGAAAGTTGTCCAAATCGCCAATGACAAAATACTAGTTTACCAATGTCCATTAAGCAAGCAGAGCAACCTGAGCAGAACACTATTATAATTGTCTCATAATTAGACGCTAATTAAATGCTAATTAAATGCCCTAATTAAAAATTAAATACTCTTTGTTTTATTGTGTTACCGCATGCTCTGCTAGCTTAATATTAAGCTAGCAGATCAATGTTTAAAAAATCAATTTATTATATTGTATTTAATATCCAATTATTAAGCTAATTAAATGCTTTAATTAAAAATTTATTGCTCTTTGTTGCACTGTGTAACCGCATGCTCTGCTAGCTTAACCAGCAGAGCAATATTTAAGTCTAAAAATTATATTGTATATTATATCAAAATATTAAACTAATTAAATGCCCTAATTAAAAATTAACTGCTCTTTGTTGTATCGTGTAACCGCATGCTCTGCTAGTTGTATCGTGAAATGCGGTTACACGATACAACAAAGAGCAGTTAATTTTTAATTAGGGCATTTAATTACCTTAATAATTTGATTTTCAATACAATATAATAAATTGATTTTTTAAATATTGCTCTGCTAGCTTAACATTAAGTATAGGAATAAGTTGTATCTTCAAAACGGCTAAAATAAAACAAATATAAAAATTCGATCTTTATTTACTACATATTTTTCAAGTACAAATCTACTACATTTAGCTACATTAAAATTTGTAGTGTAATCATTATTAAGTAATACAGACAGTATATAAGTGTTATTGTTGTTGTGTCTTAATTATATGATGACAAGGAAATTGTATTACAAAATTTATAACAAAACGTTAGAAGTATGTCAGTTAGTAAGATCTGAAGATGAAAATTATACATATTTTTTATCGATTGCCATCAGTGTACTTCACTGCACATCTACATAACGTTTTCAGTATGAGGACGTGTTGGACTGTACACTTTCGATTAACGACCTGATTCATTTGAAGGGATGTTTCCTTATATTTTCTTTTACATCACACTTAAATTGGAGTCTATGTGTACGTTTGTATACTATTATAATACCATTTTTGGCCAGGATTTGGAATGTCTCATTGGAATGTCACAAACAAGTTTTAAATCAACAGAACCGGCAAAAAGTAGACATTTGGGTGACATAGCTCTACCGGAAGTGAGACTGGCTTCTAGAATTTTTTGGTTTTCCGATTTTCTGGAAAACATCTCCAACAAATTTAAAAGAAAAGTTCTTAACTAAATTCTATACAAGATTTTATCAAGATAAGTAAACTCTCTTGGTATATTTTTGAATACAGATCACAGTCTATATGTAGAGTCTAGTCTGTACGTTCATGCCGGATTTCTTTGATTTTTTTTGTTTTAAAGTCTTGGCATCCGGGTAGTCATCATTCGATCTAAACTCGAAAATTCGAACTAATCAAACGATTTACTTAGGTGAATTCAATCAAATGAATTCATTTCGAGGTTGTTCAGTCAATACTAATATCCATGAAAATACTCTAGGTGCTGAATAATGCAAATTATTTGAATAAAATTATATTTATGCCAGCTTAGCTTTTTCTTTTTGAAAATAATCAAGCAACATTTGGTGCATGCAATTTTAATTTATTTGATATTGTTACGAAAAATTTTATAGGTTAGTACATTACTATTGGGGTTGATCATCAGAATAATCAAGGAAATCATATAATGGTTTACAATTGTTATAATTTGTCTGGTTACTAATCGAAAGTAATGAAAGTAGTCTCTTTTACGGAAAATGTTTAATATTGGGGGTTATTCGTACCAATGGGAGACGAATAGAAAAATAATTATATGACTCCGTTACATGATTTAATGAAAGCTCGATATGAGGATTTCTAAAATATATAAAGTGTGGCTGACTAACTGTTTCTTTTACGGGTTTATTTATAGAAATGGTCATTCCCTGACCGTTTTTGAGGTTTCGTAATAATGACGAAATACTTAAAATTTTTAATCGCTTGAATTGAAGCATGTTTACTTGACAAATATCAAGGTAAAATTACTTTTTTAATAACTTTAAAAATAAGCGAGATATGAATGATTGAAATTCCCAATTAGACAAAGAGGGTGATAGCCCTCTTGATATGTTATGTGACGTCATATTACACTTTCACCATTTAAAATACACGTAAAACTCCGTTTTTAGTATTTTTGCAAGAAAGAGACAGATAATAATCTTTAACTTCTTATAGCTTTCTTGATATTTGTCGGATTTTAATTTCGTTTTTAAATATTATTACAGTATTAACAGTATTTTCATATTCTGAAAATAAATGTGAAAAAAAATTTTCATGCATATTCCCTATTGTTTTCAAGAAATAAAAAATTACATGGAATTAAAAATATTAGATTATATAAAAACATTTAGTTTCTGAAGGCATTTTGGCCATTTTACCGAATCGAAACTAAAATTCCATGAATTCCGTTCTGCTCGCCACAAGTCGCGGTCTAAGTTCGCGGTCTAAGGCGTTATGTCTGCGCAGTATGCATTCTTGAAAACTGGGAGGTTATGGGTTCGAATCCCGACATCGGCAGTTTGTCAATTATTAAAAAAAAAAGGGGCGGTTAATTGACTAAACTGTTGGCGTATGGACAAGAACGAAGTAACCGGCTATGCTTGAGAAGGTTTTCTGCAGTGTCCTTCACGAACTGAAGATGAATATCGGCTTAGTTCCTATCAGAGTCGGCAGCAGCCGCATATCCTACCAATTCCTAGTCTATTCACAAATTCCTTCCATTCCATTCACATCTTAACATCCTTAGGCATCACAATGGACCTTATGGTCGAAGTGTAGCCTCTACAATCTATCTATCTATCTGTTCGCCACCCTGATAAACTATTTTTCAAAACATACAAAAAATAAATAAATATCATATTCTAATTCTTATCCAAATCGATAACAACAATTTTTTGTGATTTTTTCAAATTTTTCTTAAGAGGGTTGAAATCTTAAAAAATCGCGGGAAAAAACTTCAGTTATATACTGAAGCCTCGATAACAAACTATTATATTAGAATATAAATGATAATAATAATAGGGTTTTTTCTCAGTTTCTGAGACTTCATGGTCTATATCCGAGGCCATCCACATCGTTATTTTTTAGTCTTTATTTTACTAATGATATATTAATGATGGGTGTGGAGGACACGGAATCTGTATGCAGACCAGGAACTGGTAGTTTATCTGATTGTAGCCGACTTTGATAGGAACTATGCCGATAATCAACTGGAGTTCATAAAGGAAACTGCAGAAATGCTTCACAAACATAGTCCATAACCAAAACAAAAACTAAATCAAGACTCCAATCTTAGATAGAATATCAAAAGAACTTTCCCATTGATGGTTGGTATTTTTTATGTCAATAGAAAATGCTTTAGAGAGATTAAGAGTTTGTTCGAAATCGTTAAACCAAAACAGATACAAATGAATACTTTTTTTTTAGAATTTGTCACCATTGAATGAGCCTCATCTTTATTATTAACGTGGTGAATGATCGTAACCTCTATTAAACATACATTCATACTACGAAAAAGCCTGTATATAGAGATAAAAATTGCACATTTTGCATAAGCTGAACACATTCACCCTTTTAAATGATAATAGCATTCATTTATTATTTGCTCCCTTGACAATGTGCTTACAAAGAAGAATTTATTATGGTTGTATGAAGGAAGCTATATATAGTTTAATCCAACTTAATTTTATAAGTTTTCTAATGTTAGATTAAAAATATTTTCACTCAATTACTTTAAAGGAAATCTTTGTATATATATTATCTGATTGTAAGAAATTTAAACTGTTTCTTTAATTATTTAAAATAGTATTGAATCACTTTTAATTAACAATATTAAAATATTTTTTAAAATTGGTATCAAAACTATTTGGTTTTGTTTATTATGGATGATTCAATCGTTCAAAATTCTTAATATCGTCTACAAAGATTAAATTGACTCCTTGCCTACTAAAAAATTGATTTATTTAATATAGTATGAAAAAAATAAATACATATCGACATGTGTATGAAAAACGTGAGTGGATGATAATGGCCCGGATGGATAATGGTTCATGTGCCCGAGGATATGCTTTTCTTCATACGAAAAGTATAAAGAAGAATAATTACGAAAAATTTGCTGTTGCCCTTTTAAGAGGATAAAATAGTCGATTAGAATTTGTATTGGAGTCCTAATTTTGTTGACTTAGAGATATGAAAATTGGTATTTAGTCTGTTAATATGAAATATAGAAATACGTGTTTCAGAATTTTTTTAGCGAATTTCCTCCAAAGGAAATTCAGCTTATGTAAGGAAATGCAGCAATTGTTTTTGTCCCAATGATGGAATTTCTTCAAATATCCATCGATCCTACCTTCTAGATGTTAAAAATCACTATCGCAAAAATTTTAATGTATATATATATATATATATATATATATATATATATATATATATATATATATATATATATATATATATATATATATATATATATATATATATATTATATATATATATATATATATATATATTTATATATATATATATATATATTTATATATATATATGTGTGTCTGTGGACTCTCTAGCGGTCACAGATTCCTTCCGATTAGAATAAAATTGGTTATTTGAGGCGCTTTTGGCATTCAAAAGGTCAAGTTCGTTAGGGGTAAAATGGGACAATGGGACAAGGGGAAAGGAAGGTTTAGAGAGAGGGGGAATCACAAAATTTGGCCTATCTGCCTTAATATTTAAAAAATCGATAAATTTATAAGAAACGAAGTTGTAGGTAATTAGTGTTTTACTATAATTTTGTTTCTTACAATTTTTTCTGTTACTCTAATATTTTCAGAAATATATATAATTTAATATTGAAAGTTAAAATTCTAAATATCGCTGTATACATTAGAGTTTGAGAAAAATGGTACGATAATGAATTGTATCAAACTTGATTTTCTACAAATTTACTTTTCATACATTTTTCGATTGTTCTAATATTAAGAGAGATATTTTATATTTTGTATTTTCTTCTTTTTCTACCCCCCTTCTTTCTCCTTGACCTATGCAATTTAGTAATAAAATTAGCCTTGCAAATAAACACACTAAAACTGTGATCGCCATAGGGGATAATTTATGTATTGTAAAGAAATTCGCTAAGTTGAAGCAGCTCATGCGTAACGAATTTTTTTTGTAATTAAATTCATAAGGGTGTAAATTAGACTGTGAGGTTATGTATGGAGGTCTCGTTTTTTAAGACCTGAAAATGAGTATTTTTAAGATTATATTAAAAATAAATACAGAAATACGCGTTTTCGAGTTTTTTGAAAATCAACCCTTAAGTGGGTAAAACAGTGCGTCAGAGTAGCGCTTTTTTGAAGAAAAAGTCATGAAAATTTCAAATAATTTTAGACAAGAAATTCTATATTGTTGACTTAGGAACTATAAAATTGTTGGTTTCAAGAATAAAATTTAACCATAATCGAAACAAATTTAACTGTGATAATAAAAAAATTGATTATTTTAATATAACATTAAAATCCAAAAAATTGTTTTTGCTCTATCTCGGGAATATTTCTCCCGAATTTGATATATTCCCGAATATTATTTCAAACCCACCAACTTGTAGTCAATAAACTTAATTTTAATAGAAAAACCAAGTTACCTTAGTTTGGTTTGTACATGTATCTTGGATCTTGAAATCCATATTAGCTTGTTAATTCTATAATGTGGAATTGGAAGGAACCCTTTAAAAATAGTGGATTCCAAAAGTCAAAATGGGGACAAAATTTAGCTATGATAGACAATGAATCGATGTTGTGAACCTGGTGACCTCACCAAATTCCAAATAATGGTTTTTGCCTTATCTGCTAATTATATTTTTAACCGACATCAAAAAGGAGGATGGTTCTCAATTCGTCTGTATTTTTTTAATTTTTTTTTTATAGATACAATATGCTAGTGATACAAACCAAAGGCCATTACCCAAGTAATAGAGTGCGTTTCATAACTTACTCGGTTATCATAGTCTGTCATTTACATCCTAACAGATAATTAATGAGGACATACAACAATGATTGGCTCCTCTTAGAGCTTATTTAGAGACATTATGTTATATTTAAAGATATTAAGACATATTTCATATTATTTCACAAGCTCTTTATTTGACATGGATTTTTGTTTAAGCTATTGGTTTGAATTTAGGAGGTGCCGGAAACAGTTATCATTTACATCCTAACAGATAATTAATGAGGACATACAACAATGTTTGACTCCTCTTAGAGCTGATTTAGAGACATTATGTTATATTTAAAGATATTAAGATATATTTAATGTTATTTCACAAGCTCTTTATTTGACTTGGATTTTTGTTTAAGCTATTGGTTTGAATTTAGGAGGTGCCGGAAACAGTTATTATCTAATCTGAATGTACAGTTTAGCCAAACAACTTAGATTTAAATTTATATCCCAAGCAATTAAATTGACCTAGATTTTAGGTATAACGACTTTAGGAAGGAGCAGCAATATTCTGTATAAAAACTGTGAGATCCAAGTATGTATGATAGTTTCCAAAGTATTTTTAAACCAAAACTATCCCATTTCCACCATGGGAATCATACAAGTTTTATAAACACAGTCTTTAGTATGAACTAGATGTACAATTTTGAAATGATTCTTTCTGTTATATAAGAAGAACCTTCCTGTATACGTAATATGATTTCACAGTATATATATGGTTTACATCCAATGTAAGTGACTATACATACTTATATCTCGTATAGTATGTAAACTATATAGAAAATCTGTCAACATATTCCAAGTTCTTCCTGTCCTTTCTTTACTTATTATATGATATCTCTTTTATACACATATACAAACATAACTTACCATTGCTGCGAAAATCGGTGTGTTGTGTAACATGTAACTATATGTGTAGGTATTTGTGTAAAACAACGAAGCATCCACACAATACACAATACAGTGATTTTGTAAAATATTGATTGAATTCAATGAAAATGCACTTCGATCAATAGGGAATATGCATGAAATTTTTTTTTCACATTTATTTTCAGAATATGAAAATACTGTTAATACTGTAATAATATTTAAAAACGAAATTAAAATCCGACAAATACCAAGCAAGCTATAAGCTTTTAAAGATTATTATCTGTCTCTTTCTTGCAAAAATACTAAAAACGGAGTTTTACGTGTATTTTAAATGGTGAAAAAGTAATATGACGTCACATAACATATCAAGAGGGCTATCACCCTCTTTGTCTAATCGGGAATTTCAATCATTCATATCTCGCTTATTTTTAAAGTTATTTAAAAAGTAATTTTTCCATGATATTTGTCAAGTAAACATGCTTCAATTCAAGTGAAAAAAAATTTTCATGCATATTCCCTATTATTGTCAACAGAAAAATACAAGAAAAATCGGTCAGGTGCTGTGTTTGCACAATAAGTGTTTCGTAAAAAAAAAAGACATAAAAAATTGTTTTGTATATAACTGTAAAAACTAACTTGACTGTACTAAAAAACAATTAAATTATTTATAACAATTGATTTAGTGATGCCGCGAGACAAGAGTAGCATGTCTCTTATATAGTGTAAATTGACTTGTAAAAGATTTCTATCGTCTCGTCTCATCTTGTTTTACAGTTAAGATTTTCTTGAAAAAATACAATTAAGAAAAATCATTTTTAGTACTTAAGTAAAAATAATAATTATTTATAATTATCTATATTAAAATTGAAACAAAAAAGAAAAAATTAAAGCATTACCATCGAATATGATTTGCTGTTTTATGATTTGTACATTTTTACAGATTAAAAAGATTGAAAGAGAGTACTATCGTCTGTCTCTCGAATATTTGTAGAAAATCAGGATTATAGGATAATATTCGTCTCGTCTCGTAAATCAGGATAATTTTCGTCTCGCCTCTCGCTCACTTATTCTCATCTTGCCGCGTTTCTCTCGTCTCTCACGGCATCACTAAACTGATCGCGTTAGAATTTTTCTATACTTATAATTTTGATTAAATCTACATCTATTTGTCAATGTTTATGATTTTTTTAGATTTTCCTGGACGATCCGTTTGATGATAAGAGCGGGGACAGCAATTTTTAAGCATTTTTCATTTTTTCCAAAAAATGTTAAAAAATTTAATAACTGAATTGTTTAATTTATTTCCCGCCCAAAACTAGCTTTTTAGGTATAAAGTTCCATATTTTAATTTCATGTTTACATTTGAACAACTATACCAAATTTAAATCGTTTACGTGAAACAATAAACTTGTTGTGTTTTTTTAAGTATATTACACTGCATTACACTACATTACAAAAATTAATATAAAGATAGTAAATGGATGGTGGTTCAACACCCTATAAATTTAAAATAATCTTAATCCGACGTCTGCTTTGAGGTTTAATATACCACCACCTCGAAAAAAGTTTGGTAGAATGTAACATTTCACAATTGCCATTTCATATTCTTTTAAGAATAAACATTTTAGAATTTGTAGCGCTCCATTTTTTTTTCGTAAGTATTTATATGCTTTTAATTGCGTTACTAATAAAGATGTGTTTTTTAATTTTTGGTAAACTGGAAATAATTTTTAAAATAAAAAGTATTTGCCCACGTATGAGGAAAGATTTTTGGCCAGTTTGAGAACAAAGTACATTTCAATAGAAACAGGTTAATTATTTGAACTACAAAAAATTATAAGAAAATAATCATATATAAGTTAACAATTCAAATCATCGTTAAGATTATTAGTCAAGTAGTTTACACATCTAAATTTCTTGGATTTTGATTTTAAAATTTTATATTTTTTATATTTGGTGTATAACCAGTCAAGTAACCGCGCTTGTTAAGGCGGTCTGCTTGGAACTAGGACGTTATGGGTTCGAATCCCAGCATCGGTAATTGAAAAAAAAAATTGGAGCAGATAATCGATTAAACTGTCGGCGTATGGACAAGAACGATGTACCCAGCTATGCTTGTGAAGTTTTCTGCAGTTCCCCTTCACGAACTTCAGAAGAATATCAGCATAGCTACTATTAAAGTCGGCTGCAGTCGCACAATCTAACAATTCCTAGTCTGCATATGTATTCCTTGTCCTGTTAAACTACGATCGTTTGTATGAAATTAAATATATAATATTAGATTTGATCAAAATGTCGCGAAACGTCTGATATATTAAATATTAAGAAATCTATGGGGATGTTCGAATTCACACAAACGATCCTTTTATTAAACTACACCAGAAAGAAGTTTTTTCTGAAGTTTTTTCAAACTCTCAATAAAATTGAACTAATACATAGATGAACATTACATATATGTATAACGTTATGTTATATATGATATAATGTAATAATACAAATGTATGCGCAAGCGCACACACCCAAAAAGCGTTGCCTAGCGACATGACATGGCCACCTTGATGTTGATCCCAGCGCACGGTCGGATTCCTGTTATATGTCTGTACACTAACACACACCAAGTATATTGGTTCCTCGCGAGTGACTCGCCCATCAAAAATCCTGACGCCGCGAAGGAGACTATCATCTTCTGTAGACCACCTTGCCACCGCCCCCGCGATCGGGAACATCATCTCCTAGGCACGCTGTCCTCTCTAGTGTGACACACGCCCGTAATAATAATAATAATAAAAAATTATTATCTACTTTCTTACAATACCTAATTCAAGAAACGAGAAACGAAAAAAAATCACTGGATGTTTAAAAAAAATTGTTAATAGTTAAAAAAAAAAACGAAAAAATTCGGATAATATTGCAAAAGAAACGAAAAAAAAAAGTAACTAATAAATAATGTTTGTTGTTAATTTGTCGTAATCGTAATTGTATATCGTGTCTCGTGTTCCGGTGCTTGTTCTAACCTCAGTTTAAATTCTAACACATCGTTTGTTAATTTGTTCTAAATTTATATTAATTGTGTGCTTTTAACAATCTAATTATTATTCATTTGCTATTTATTCTAAATCAGTTCTGTGTAAAATGAAAAATATCTAAAACTTATACTGTGTTTGTTCCTTCAAATTTTTTTCTTTTATCTTTTTCTATAAAATTTCTATACTGTAGGAGTAAATAATTGGATTACAATATCTTATTTAGAAATTCAAGGTATATTTTATTTCTATTGTAGAAAATATCTTAGACAATAAATTTTGTATGTGCTATTTGTTTCACTTTCACTTATTTTCATTTTTAATTTCTTTTTTCTCATTTTTAAGTACGCCTTGTGTTTGTTATGTTTCAAATAATTTTGTCTGTTTGTGTGCCATTTCAAAGATTTTGTTCGTCATCTTTTTTATAGGTTTTCATTTTTTCGAGTGAATGTTATTTGTTCAATTATGCTAAATTTCGTATATTATTTACATGAATAATAATCAAGAAATACAAATGTTTGGGATTATCAATTATTTATGAATTTTTATCATGCAATAACCATCATTTTCAGATGACATATTATATGATGACAAATTTGTTGTTTTTCATTCAGAATGAATTATATATTGTTCAACTCTTCAGTCGAAAATAGTATCGAAAACTTTAACAATACATTTCAAGGTACTTTAAGCATTAATTGAAACTAAAAAACAGATGGAAGAATATAATATTCGTAAAGTAATTAGAAGTCCAGTTAAATGTTATACATTAAATGAATAAGATGGATGATGTTTTTAAATATCTATAAATTACATAAATAGTATATATTGCCATTATTTGTTTATATGGGACTCTAGTAAACATTTGTAGCCGTTTATAAACAATTCCTGCTATTATATAAAATTGTTTCGTAAAACACAATGCTCCCGTGTTCCGTGGCTTTTCCCGCTTAATTATTATTGCCTTTTATACCATTGTTCGATTTTTAATAAATTACTAAATGTATTATACAGTAGATTTTCAAAATACTTAAAATATACATAGAATGAAATAACGATTAAAATTATCAAATATATTTTTTGTTAGGATAAATAATTTGAATTTAATTTTACTAATTAATATGAATTTAAAAGTCAACATCAATTTATTACATATTGTTTTTAGTATATACCTATAAAATCATTAAAGAATTGTTGGGAACAAACTAATTGCAAATGATATTACAAAATTTGATGTAATAGGCACTAATAAACCTCTTAACCTGACCAAGTTAACTTTGATCAACAGTGATTTGAAGTAATGAAGGTACAAAAAATTCTTAGAATTAATCCCTAGATCTGACTAGATCGAGTTGATATTAAAATTTGTAAGTAATTACGGAACAAAAGCGCCAAAATCGGAATAAAACTTTAAGTTTTTGACCTATTATATATTGTTCACCACATGGGCATATTGTATCGCAATTGGCTGCCAAAGTTTATGTTATTTTTTTAAATTTTATGGTTGATTTGTGCCTTTTTCATACAGTTTTCGAAAAAAAATTTCGATTTATAGTTTTTACTGTATTTCCAATGAACAACTTTTATTCCGAATTTTTTTCGAAAACCGAATTAATAAGGCATAAATCAATTATAAATTTAAAAAAAATAACTTTTGCAGCCAATTTTACTTTATGGTCATTTTATTTCAAAATTGGCACAGTCATACTCAATACTCAAGTTATTTTGTTATGGATGTTTATTCGTTGCCTGGTTCGGAAATAAGTGATATTGTAGATAATCTACCTTTTCCGGAGTGGAAAATTATAATAAAATATACAAATATTTTAATTAAGGGCAGTTACAATCAGCTAATAAAAATTAAATAATAGGTTATTATTAAAGGACGTTTATAGTAATAAAATAAATATTATATGAGCATTTATGGGCTACATCATCATATAAAAACCTATTATTTAAAATATGTTTCACGAACCTTTCATATGAATCAACAATTAAAATTGAACTTTTAAATGCACAATTTACGTGAGAAGTATTTCAGTTTATTATTGCTTTGTAAATTATTACGATTATGATTTCGTGTAATTACTTTTTTGAATCGAACTATTCAAATGAAATGACAATATATTAAAATCAAGTGAAAATAACAACCAATTGAGTTAATTGCTTCAATACCCGTTATATTTTGAGTTTGTAAAAAAATTTTTCGCTGGTCAATATTTTCAACCGTTATAGATTGAATATACTAAACTCAATATACCTTAATATATATTACACAGGGTAGGCAATTTTAGTCGATACACAATAATATCTCCTCAGGAAGACGCACTAGTGAAAAGTATTTCAGACAAAAGGTGCGTACTGTAATGGGGGACACACAATGCAATTATTATATTTTTGTTCCATATATCTGTGCTCCCGTGTTATAACTTATCTCTTAAACGGTGTAGGATAGATGTAAGAAAAAAGTTTCAAACAAAAGTTGTTTGTTTTTATAAGATGGCACCGTTTAAAAGATAAGAAATATAATTATTGCTTTTGGTTCCCGTTTCAAACTAAACAACTTTTGTCTGAAATACTTTTCACTAGTATCTATTTCTGAGGAGATATTTCTGTGTATCGATTAAAATGACCTACCCATGACCGGGTTTAATAAACTTAATTTACCCTTGTTTTTATTATATATACGGGGTTTAACAATAACTCTATATTCTACTACAACTTAGTTAGAACCGCCTTCAAGGATTTATTATGCCGTGTCCCTACTTTTGGGACACCCGATATATATTCCATATATATATATATATATATGGAATTCCTTGTCGTCCACTCATATCATAAAAAATATACAGTTTAAAAAATTAATAAAGGTTGAAAAATAATGGTGTGGGTGGCCTCTGTTATAGACCGTGGTGTCTCAGAAACAGAGGTAAAACCCCATTATTAATTATTAATATATATATATATATATATATAAATATAAATATATATATATATATATATATATATATATATATATATATATAAATATATATATATATATATATATATTTATATATATATATATATATATATATATATATATATCGGGTGCCCAAAAAGTAAGGACACGGCATAATAAATCCTTTAAGGCGGTTCGTACTAAAAATTTTCAAACAGCAACCCCTAGTAATTTTTCCCGTGAAATAGAAAGCGTTAATCAGATTTCGGGTCCGAGGAACCCACAAGGGCGAAACAGAGCCAAACTCTGAAATTTTCTATGGAAAAGTGCTTTGTTCTCTCGCTAGAGTGTGTTTTATATATATATATATATATAGAGAGAGAGAGAGAGAGGGAATTGATATATATTGTTTTTGAAAAATTTTAATCTGAGCTGTTTGACATCTACGCAAAATTTACTTCGTACAAACATGAAATACAGTAAACCTTAATTTATAATTAAGAAAAGCGACCAGAAAAAAAGTTAAATGTATTGAGAAAGTTTTTTAATAAGGTAACTTATGTAATATTATTTAGTTCGCGATGATAAGAATCGATTATTGACAAATCTGTATAAAAAAGTAAACATAACAATATTACATAACATATTGAATTGTTTTCTTTAAGCAATTATGTTTCCACTATTTGAGCACCACAAATTTTGTTAAGAACACTCATTTGAAATGTGTTTTATAAATATTATTGGATCAATGTAGCTTTGAATTGAGTCCTAATTTCTACACTTTTTACATTTCATTACTTTGAATAAAACTTCATAGGTATAAATTTTCTTTTTGTTATTTCAAAAATATTTTGTTATTTTAAATCATCAATTTTTAATCGGAATATTTTAAGGAGGTTTATAATTTGAAGTTCGATTTATTATTCAAAGAGACTAAAACAGACAATTTTAAAGTAATCGAACAAAAAATCTCCCAAACTCAAAAATGCTTTAGGATCACCAAAAATATTTTTTTTTCATTTTAGCCGCGACTAAACAACAAAATTTTTGTATTGAGATGGTGAAAAATCCTTTATAATAATTAAATTAAAGCAATATTTGAGATTTTCTTAAAGCAACTGTGTTTGCGAAACTATAGTCGAAATGAAAATATTTTTAAGAAAATCTCAAGTATTTGATTAATTTAATAATAATAAAAACAACGAGACTGTAGTATGACTTATATGAATCATGTAACTTGCTTCTGCACGAAATTCTACTTAACATGACGCAACTATAGCTTGAGCAAACACATTTGCACATGTTTCAGTAGAAAACAAAATAGTGAACCGTGTAGACTATTTGAGTAGAGAAGTGTAAGTTTAGGTACTTGAGTTAGTTTTTGTTCAAACATTTCAATAGAAACTGATTAAATGATCAACATTGTCTGTTGAAATAGCGTCGAAAGCAAGATAAAAGAAGAACTCAAAATATAAATCAGAGGAATAAATACTAACAATAAATACACGTACCTGGTTGAAAGGGAAGTTTAAATCAACTGAGGTTCACATCTAAATCTAAGATTAGATGTTTCGGGATGAAAGATAAAGTTTGACTTGGTTAGTAGTAGCAGTAGGCAGTAGGATTTTTAGGTCTTCTTTACCGACCCCTTAACAACAAGGAATATGTATGTACACTAGGTATTTGTAGGTAGTGCGACTGCAGCCTACTTTGATAGGAACTTTGCTGATATTCATCTAGAGTTTGTGAAGAAACTCTTCACAAACATAGCCGGTTTAGTCAATTAACCGCCTCATTAATTAAAAAAAAAATTAATTTAATTGACAAACTGCCAGTATTGGGAAATCGGACCAGCAACCTCCCAGTTCCGAGTAGAGCGCCTTTAACAACTGGACTACACGGACTACTCTTGACCAGATTAATCTTTTCTTGATCAACTAAAATCGTTCAAATAAAATTGACTCATGAGAATACGTCTTAAAGTCAGCGATCAAGTAGACAATCAAGTGATGAAATTATTGGTGGGAGTCACAGGAATGCTATCGTACCCGTGTAAAATTACTAAACTTGTCTCAATACAAGACTTACTTCTGTGCTTGGTCGGGATTGTTTGCATGACGTAACTACAATATTCTACTTAGGGTAAAGTAAAGTACAATATTCTACATTTTTTACCGTTCTTCATGACTCCTGCACTTGACCTGTAATGGCCCGCATTTGCAATTTTATTGAACTTGTTTCAAGTGGTTAGGAACTAAAAAGTAGAAGAAAATTTCGCCATCTCATACAATAAAATATACGATTTATATGACGCTTATTTCAAAATAGGTAAACTGTGCCATGCCTTTCCTTGCTCCATAACTGCAACGCCAAAAGAACAAGAAAGGGTTTGTCTACTCGAATGAATTTGGTAATGTTTATGCACATTTGGTTATAAGTAAGTTGCTCTTTGCATTGGATGTTAAAAAATTTGATTTGAAATATCAACCACATAATATTCAAATCATTTTCCAAACTTTCAAATTCAAAACTATCTCAGTAACAACTGTTAAAAAGATTATGCGAGATTGAGGTGACCTTATTCACATTGTACAATTCAGTGCGATGTGGAAGGAATATATCACATGTATATATGGAGAAAGTTTTACGATTTTTCGTATATTACCTTTTATGAGTAACATTTATAGGTAACATTTCTAGTTCAAAAAAGTGTTGAATGTCGTCTTTATGTCTCTGTGACGACCTAAATTCTAGACAGTATATAACCCAATTTAATTACATTTAATATTAAAATATGTTTTGACTACCAAACTCATTTACTAAACTATTCATTTAATGGTTAGACTCGTCATTGTTAAAGAAGATAATTAAATACAGTATGGAATATCATGAACGGTATATCATATCAGGGAGTTAGCATGTGAGTATGCAAAGGTAACAGTTGACATTGGATTTTTATTTTTAATTCGGTTGTATACATGAAATATATTAGGCAGGGATTCTACGAATTTTAAAAGCATGTGATCGAATTGATAATTATCCATAAGCATTATTCGTCAACGACATATTTGATTGATTGATTGATTGATTAATATCGGGGTAAAAACTATTGCACTTCGACCGTATAGTCCATTGTGCTCTCCCTTCTACCTCAGTCTGACGAGACTCGCTTCTCCCATATGTTGGCAATAGCCTGGAGCTTACTTATCAGGCCCTCCCGAAGGTTCATATATTCGGGGTGAGATGCACCAAATATCCTGTATCTGCTGTAAATCAGATCAACGTCAGATCAACGGTTCTCAGTCAAAGATTATATGGCTGGATGTTTCTTCCTCCTCGCCACACAATCTGCACACAATGGAGCCGTTATGGAGTCCCATTGTGTGCAGATGCTTCCACATGGGATAATGCCCGGTAATGAACCCGGTAACCCTCCGCAGTTGCATCCTCTTCAGCCTCAGTGCATCTTCCCGAGCTCTTGCCGCGGTACTTTTTCGCAGTGATCACGGTTTTTAGCATTTGACCACTCGTTGATCACTTGTTTACATGCAGTCTTTGGAATTCCTAAAACAGACTCTGGGCCTGTGATTGGCATTCCGACTCCCTTCTTTGCTAAGGTATCCACTTTTTCATTTCTTTCGAAACCGCTGTGACGCACCCAGATCAATTTAACATTGTTCCGTTTTGCCAGTTCAGAAGTTCCTCCAGACAATCCTTGACTACCCTTGAGGTGACCTCAGTGCCAGGCAAGGCTTTTAAAGCAGCTTGGCTGTCCGACAGAATACATACGTTCTGGTTTATGTAGCCTCTACGTAGGTTCTCACGGACGCAAGCCAGTATGGCGTAGACTTCTGCTTGGAAGACCGTAGCATATTTCCCCAAGTTGAGGCTTATGTTTGCTTTTGGTCTCTCACCGTAGATTCCCGCCCCGGTCACTTCTTCAATTTTGGATCCGTCTGTATACCAGATTCCTTTCCTGAGGTAGGATGGTTCTCCTTCCGACCACATGACCCTATCACATACTACAGTGAAAGGTTTTGAGAAGGAGTATGTCTTGGGAAGTATATCTGTGCCCATTTCAAAGACGGGGTCTGAGATAATTGATGTTCCCACGATACTTGCATGTCCAACCTGATTTTTATTAATCCAGTTGTTATTGCAAGACAATCTATAGGCGCTGGATCTCGCTTTAGCTGTTACTGCAATGCTTAGCGGAGGCAGCCCCAGTATAACTTCCATGGCAGCTGTAGGTGTACTACTCATGGATCCAGTGATGAACAAGCAGGCCAGTCTCTGGATCCTGGTCAGTTTTTTGCACGAACGACATATTAAATGTCACATTAAAATTTTCGTGGCGAAAACAAAAGATTAGATTACAAATTTTTATAGTTATAAAATCATTCTTATCTATAACTAGCGGCCCGGCCCGGCTTCGCACGGGTGAAATTTAGATTTAACAGTAAAAATCACAGCAGATAAATGGAATCAATCATTCATATACATAGTTAGATAGTCTCTATTATATATATATATATATATATATATATATATATATATATAAACCTTCCGGAAAAAATTATCTAAATGATTGTGAAAACCGTTTTAAAATCCGTTGCGTGGTTTAGAAGGAAATAGCGGATAAACAGACTTATAGGTATAGATTACTAAATATTACTAGATTATTATTAATAGATTATTAAAATCAAAATATTTAACTATTTTTGGTTAACTTTTTGTGTCTATCCACCCATTGTTTTTGATAGTTGCCTTTCGGTTAGATAATACTAACGGAGGTGGCGTTAACTTAATTTGACCTTTAAGTAATATGTCTGAACATGAGTAACATTACTTTGACATCAATACTTTGATATGAAAAATCTTTCATATCTTGGCTGGGGATTGCACCTAAGACTGAAAAGTTTACAAAACCAGTTAAATATTTGTGCAAATGGCGTCAAACGTCAAGCTACAAAATACTTCGGATAAAACTTGTTCATTATAACTATACTAACGACTTTTATTCGAAACATTTTTCCTAAATCCAATTATAATTTGTACATCAGATAGTAAAATATTTCTACGCATTCTATCATAGAATGATGGTTGCTCAGTTGGCTGAACAGCCAAGCTGTGTATGATTTTTCATATCAAAACATTAATGTCAACAAAAAAAATTACTATAAAAAATTCAGTAATATTTACAGAAGAAATGATGATGTAAGAGCTTCAGAAAAAATGATCAAACTGAGCTTTGAAATACTTCATAATACTAAACAATAAAACGAGAAACATTTTCTACTCGATTTCTTACGTTCTCTTTTTTCATTACTGGTACACTTCCTCTGTACATAAAAATTGAAACAGTTGAAACATGTTTTATATTAAGTAATATTATACATATATTTAGTAAGTTAATCGCTTAGAATGTGACATACGGGTTCAATTTTTATGAACGGGAGTGTATAAATGGGTTAATTCAGGAATGTATAAATTCATTGGTAATATAAAAATACACATTAAAGGTAAACAAAATTATAAACAACTAGCATTACCCGCAAAAATTTTGTAACGCCCTTATAACCAAGTAACATAATATTTTCTCTTGCCAAGTTGTGTTTAATTTTTGAAATACATTTGTTGTATGCACTGCCACCTATTGGCAAAATTTTTGAAGTACTCATGTTGTGTATAACGTATTTGTTGTATGAATCGCTATCTATGAATAGAATGTTTAAAACATTGGCTGCTTACTGCCATCTATCGAAAGACGGAGGACTTTGTTTTATAATATGACACCTCCAACAAATATCATTATATTTTAGCCAATGTATACAAAATCTTGACAAATTATATACTAAAACCTTCCTCGAGAACCACTCTATCCATTGGTGAAAATAGCATGGTGGGAAAATAAATTGGTGCAGCAGTTTTTGAGTAAATCGCGAACAGACAGACAGACGCGGCTGGGGGACTTTATTTTATACTATGTAAGGATAAGGATAAAGAAATTTTATTGACGTCCATTATAAGCCTTGGCAGACATCGAACTCACGATCTTTGGTTTATCCAATCAATGCTCTACCAAATTAGGGACAATAATGCTATGTGAGATGTCTATAGTTGTTTCACTTTCTTGCTGTACGTGAATTATTTACAATTGTTTATTGACACCAAAATCAATTAAAAATTTTTATAAATTCATTAATAATATTATTAAATGTATAATACACTCATTACACCTGGTATTTGAATGTTTTATTTTCAGAGAGCTTTAAAATGTACGGATAACGAAAACATATTTTTTATTATACGGTGGAAAGTGTATACCGTGTGTTCAATTGAAAAGTTACCACCCAAACTTTTTCTTAAATGAGCATTTTTGGAAAAAATTTATCAAACAAAATTTGCTCCGTTTAAAACAGGAAACATAATGCAATAACTATATTTTTGTCCCACGCATCCGTGCGCACGTGGTATCACTTAAGTTTTAATGCGTGTCAAATAGAGACAACCTTTAAACACAAACAATATTAATCTCATAAAAACAAACAACTTTTGTTTGAAATTATTCTTCATAAATTTTTAAGTGTTTTCGTGTGCGTAAATTTTGTATTTACCCAAGAAATATTGGATGCATGAAAAAAAAAGATGTTTGTATTTATGAGATGAACATTTTTTGTAATTAAAGCCTTTCCCTATCTTGCACCGTTTAAACGATAAGTTATACCACGCGACATGAATGCATTGAACAAAAATATAATTATTTCATTTTGCGTCCCCTTTTTAAGCTGTGCAACTTTTGTTTCAAACTTTTTTTTCTAAAATGTATATTTTACAAAATATTTATGTGGTAACTTTTCAAATGAACATACGGTATTTTTATATTCTATATATTATCTTTTCTTCTTATAACGTACCTCTGCCTGTCTATTCGTAAATGTGTGTCTGTCTATCTGTTGATAAATTATTTTCCCAGGTTTAAGAGTATGTATCATTTCGTTTTGCCATCAACAACAGTAATTATGTGGTTTATGCGAGTGGAGCCTCTGCGCACTTAATATGCCGTAGATATTATACGTTTGTTTCTGGTGAAGAGAATTATTATGAGAATTGGTCCGGTTGAAAATAATAGTTAAATTAGTAAAAAAATATTGATTGTAGAACATTGCGAACGTCTAAGCTAGGTTTAATCTGTTACACACAAATTAATACGTGTAAGAAAGATGATAACTTGAATAGATTGGAGAAAGATGTAGTAAAAAGTAGTTTACAGTATTCATTTTTTTTCTAAGTTAGTGAGGTTAGATGTAACAATGTCAACAAAATGTGATAGAGTCTTGTATTTTATTCAGTATATAAAGAAATTTATTAAAATTAAATAATTTAATAATTTATTTAAATTTAAATAATCTATTATATTAAGAATTATTTTTTCTTAAACCTAGCTTATGTTAGTTGCGGATTTTAACACCAGACGTCAGTCACTTTGCTTTTAATTGCGAATATTTAATTATTTAATTAGTTTTTGGCAGTTTAATGGCATGTTTTTATTAATCATATATTTATTTGAATACATTTATTTTATGCCTTTAACATATACACATTAAGCCGCGTTTACATCGGAGTTAATAACACGTGTTTCTAACATTTGTTGATAACATTTAAAAAACAGTCCTGAATTTGTTGGTAACATTTGATGTTAGCCATAAAAATCCCTTGTTAATAACACGAATTTTGTTACCCACCAAGAGTCGGTCACATTCTTTGATCTTTCCAGAATGTTGACAACATTTGTTATTAGCAAATGTTACTGCACATTTTGGATGTTGGTAACATTCCTCCCTCCACGTCGCGCTCCGTAACAGTTCCTGCCATTTCAGTTGAGCTAGGCGAGTAGACTAGTTTGTTTTTATATTTTGAATACAAACAGTATTTGATCTAGTTGTTTGTGTTTACTGTACTGTGATCACAAATCACAATAGAAAATTTACAAACTCAAACAGATTGGAGTAGGGAACTTGTAGTGAAACTCATTGATCTATATCAAGTATTCAAAGTCAAAACTGGTTATTCGTAGAATGTTTTTGAAGCTCCCATCGTAACTTAATTGAACCGGATCGACGTCATCAACTTGAAAATCTTTTAGCATGTCACTTCCACTATATCTAGTTCTTGCCTTCAGAGAAGGCTTAACCCAGAATCTTCTAGGTTTCGTCTGGTTCGTCAAAATGTCACAGGCAGCTGCAGCAAGAACCACGTCCTCCACTCACGGCATTCTCGCGGATTCTGACGTTTTGTTATTAACCTGTGTTTTCAACAAAAAGTTGATAACATTTGTTACTAACTCCGATGTAAACGCGGCTTACAAATTTGTTTTAGAAAGGACATATTTACGTAAACCTTTAGAAAATTCGTCACATCACTACTACCGTATAACATACATGCTTTGTCCGAAACAATTTTTTTTTTATATCTTACTAAACACGCTATGTTCTATATTACATTTACAAGACATTGTTAATATAATATTCATTTTATGAGGAATAAAATTTAAAAATTCATGTTTTACGGCACTCAGCAGCAATGTAGTTAAACAACAATTATAATAATAATAACATATATTTCACGTGTTAAGAAAATTCCTAATGGAATACCGCCAACTTACAAATTAAACAGTTAATATTTACATCAACATTAAACGAAAAAATAAAAAAAAACAGAGCAACAATAAATTCGTGACAGAATGACCACCATGCACAATATTTATTATTTATTCCTCGTTACAGAATGTAGAGACATGTAATAACGTGAAGTCTTTGACTTTCCGTATGAATGAAAAGTAAACAAATGAGCGTGTTCTTTGTCTATATTTATTAGGAATCTTTTTGTCATTAATCAATTTGTTGTTATGGACTATGGAGTTTCGTATTATTTTTAATATACAGTCCGTCACAAACAGTTTAGATTTGACTATCAAATTTATATTAATATAAAGTTTTTAATTGACTATGGAAGGTAGAGGTAAGGAATAAATAACTAAATTAGGATGGTGTGACTACAGCCAGCTCCGGATCTACAATTTTTGCGCCCCGGGGCAGAAACTTGATAGTGGCGCCTCCTCTCTCCCGCGTTTGAGATAAATTATTTTAAAAAAAACTCACAAAAATATAATGGGTGGCATTTTTTGTGACCGGGAGAATAAGAACCCTTTGTACTCTTTATTACATAACATGCACTCTTTATTATCTATTAACTAATAACTTTTTCATTTGTTTAACATAAAATTAAATATAGGAAACATATTTACATCTAACCAGGAAAGACAATCAAGATATTTCTTCAATGTTAAGGTCTCAGCATTCTTTTCTCTCTAATCTTGCTATAGCTTTACACGGCGTGCTTTCTTTTCTGCGGAAGAATCTATTATCTCATCAAAGTCCGCCTCAAAGGCAGTTTTATTTTCAATGGCTAGGTTCGCGAGGCCAGATAGACGTTCCTGACTCATTGTTGAATGCAGATTGCAGATTGAATGCAGAGAACTTTTAATTATTTACAGTTTGCTGAAGCTTCGCTCACAGCTTGCAGATGTCGTAGGTAATGTGCAGTATATTCTTAAAGCTATACTCACATTAGGAAACGATTCTTGCAAGTCATGCTTGCACAGATGTTGTAACATGTCGAATACACTCGAAGCACGGGAATTTGAATTTATATAATTTATAAATTTTATGAATGATTAAAGTTTTAAAATCAATTGAATAATTGATAAAACAACGTGCGCTGGATGCTAGTCTCTTTGTGAAACAAGTTTTTTTTTCAAACATTATATTACGATTTTGGCGCCCCCTGAAAGTGCTGCCCGGGGCAGGTGCCCCGGTTGCCCCCCTTAGATTCGGGGCTGACTAGAGCAAAATTCTCCAAGTTATGTATGTCCATTATGCTACCAGAGCAACCTGAGTAAAACACAATTATAATTGTCTCATAATTAGACGCTAATTAAAAGCTAATTAAATGCCCTAAAAAAAAATTAAATGCTCTTTGTTGTATTGTGTTACCGCATGTTCTGCTAGCTTAATGTTAAGCTAGCAGAGCAATATTTAAAAAATCAATTAATTATATTGTATTTAATATCAAATTATTAAGCTAATTAAATGCTCTAATTAAAAATTTAATGCTCTTTTTGCACTGTGTAACTGCATGCTCTGCTAGCTTAACCAGCAGAGCAATATTTATAATGTCAATCAATTACATTGTATTTTATCCTCTTTCAAAGGGTGCCATTTGAAATTTCAAAGTGGGAGGGGCTTGGGGCGAAGGGATGAAAGCTAAAATTCTCTAGGTACCATTTTTGAACTTCCCCCTTGATATCTAATTCGACGTGTTTTCACTCAAAACAATTATCACATCAGGTTAAGAGTTATTAGGGTGGATTCTTTTGAAATGAACACACTGTATACATACATATATATATATATATATATATATATATATATATATATGTATATATATATATATTATATATATATATATATATATATATATATATATATATATATATATATATATATATTTATTTATTTATTTATTTATTAATTTCTACTTATTTTTCTATTTATTTATTTATATTTATTTAAAATACGATACGATTAACGGTTTTCAAGGTGTCAGACCCATAGTGCTAAAATTCCAAATTGTATGAATTGAGGAGGCAAAATTTTGAAATGTGTTGGTCGGACGTTAAAATGAACCTGATTTTCGTACTTTTTGGGTCAAAATTAGCCTAGTAAATTATTCTTATTAAAATGGAGAAGAAAATTTTTCTTCACTTTCTTCACATTTTTTCCAAGGGGTACCCCTTAAAAAAATCGCTAAAAGTGGAGGAAAATTTCATGTCCCCGATTTTGGTTAAAACTTGGTTTAAAGTTAATTTGGACCTAGCGAAAACGAAGGCGTTGGTTAAAATACGATACGATTAACGGTTTTCAAGGTATCAGACCCATAGTGCTAAAATTCCAAACTGTATGAATTGAGAAGGCAAAATTTTGAAATGTGTTGGTCGGACGTTAAAATGAACCTGATTTTCGTACTTTTTGGGTCAAAATTAGCACTTTTTTCACATTTTTTCAAGGGTATATACAATAGACATAGTCTCACTAATCCGGCACTACAATAGTTCAGGACGTCCAATAATCCGACACCCTATAGTTTTTTATAGTTACTATGGAAACGGCAATCAAAGGTGACATTTCAAAATTGAAACAAAATTTTAATAAAATAATTTTATAGTTATTTTTTCTGTGGAAATGATAAAATCAATAAAAACTTTAACCGACTCCAAAAAAAATGAGGAGATTCTATGTTCGACTGTATGTATTTTTTCTTAATGTTCACCCCCTTTCCTTATATCTCTAGGATATAATCTATCTCTTTGCCAAATTTCATTACGATCCGTTTAGTCGTGAAGCGGTAGCAAACAAACAGAGTTACTTTCATATTTATGTAGTAGTATGGATAGCATTAGGACGCTCAAAACCGGAAAAACCGGAACTTTACTCTTGTCGTAGTTTGCTTTTTGGAATTTTTTTCAAAAAACATTGTGGCATAGAGGAACAACTTTTGTAAAAAGCATTTTTCCGAAAATGAAATAAATTAAGCTCAATAATTTACAAATTATGATAATAAATAATTACTATTATATACTTGTGTACCTACCGTTTAGTTTACATTTTCGCATAGTAGATCTCCCACGAGTATGAGAGAGTACATATGTATACATTAAGCAATGTGTATGAGAAGGAGGTCTTATAGGTTTGATAAACAAACATATTTTTCAAAACAGTGAATAATATTCATAACTGTTCGAGAGGTTGGTGATTATCTCATACAACACAACAAAACACATAGGCACATAAGACCTCGATCTCATACACATTGCTTAATGTAAACATATGTACTCTCTCATACTCGTGGGAGATCTACGATGCGTAGATGTAAACTAAAAGTACGGTATATTCTACTCCAATGCTGAATTCAATGGAATATGTTAAAGTCAATTAATAATAGTCATGTGAGTCAGATTGTTTACACATATTATTATTACTTAAAAATTTGGTATTCTACGGCAGTACTCTAGCGCACAAACTGGCGGATATTTAAAAAATAGTATTTTTTAAATTCTTAAATGTAGAGAGTCGTCTGATGAAAGCCCATCATTGATATTCGACTTTGAACACAATATATCTACATTACATATTACGATATTAAAAACCATTATCTATTTTATAATATCCACTGTATTTAGAGGTAACAACCTGGCTATATAGAGGTAATAACCGTGATAAGTTTTACTAAATATAAGAAACCATTCCATTTGAAAATTTAATATCTTCAAATAGAGCTAAAACAGTGTGCGAATGTTGTCATAGAATATAATAGCTGTTACCGCTGTAAACAAATTGACGGTTAAAATTCTCTTCTTAGAGTTGCTCATAAAACAGAATGACGGTAGTTTACATTCGTGTTGTCATCATATACTGAGGTGTAGTAGGTATTTATTTGTATGTAGTTGTTGAATTGTGAATCCTATAAGTTTTTAAGACACTTTTAAAACAAACTTTTTAAGGGAATATGAGTTAATTGTAGCATTCGTTTGTTCCTTTGTATGAACGCTACAACGTAGTATGGTTATGTTAAAGTCGTGTCGTGTTTCACATCGAAATCGATGGAGCTATCACCGGACCAAAACCTTTCATTGTAGTCTGTGATAGGGACATGCTAGAGGAAGAAGAACCACCCTATCTCAAGAAAGGGATTGTTTGGTATACAGGCGGCTCCAAAACTGGGAAAGGGACCGGGGCGGGAATTTACGGTGAAAGACCTAAGGCAAACATAAGCCCCAACTTGGGGAAATATGCCACAGTCTTTCAGGCAGAAGTCTATGCCATACTGGCTTGCGTCTGTGAGAACCTACGTAGCCGCTACATAAACCAGAACGTATTTATTCTACAGTCAAGTATATTCAGACAGTCAAGCTGCTCTAAAAGCCTTGGCTGCATCTGAGGTCACCTCAGGGGTAGTCAAGAACTGTCTAGAGGAACTGCTGGAGCTGGCAAAATGGAATAATGTTAAATTGATCTGGGTGCCAGGTCACAGTGGTTTCGAAGGAGACGAAAAAGCAGATACCTTAGAAGGGAGTTGGAATATTCTTTATAGGCCCAGAGCCTATTTTAGGAATTCCAAAGACTTCATGTACTTAAACAGGCGATCAACCAGTGGACGATTGTTAAACACCGTGATCACTAGGGAAATATACCACAGAAATATTCGATACATTGAACCTGAACAGGATATAACTGCGGAAGGTTACCGGATTAATCATCGGGAATTTTCCCCTGCGGATGCATCTGCACATAATGGGACTTCATTTCGGATCTATTATGTGCAGACTGTGCATCGAAGAGGAGGAAATATCCAGCTACATTATCTTTAAATGCGATTCTCTCAGCAGGAAGACCTGATCAGCAAGCTCCTGGCTATTGCCAAGATATGGAGGAAGCGAATCTCGTCAGAATGAAGTAGAAGGGGGAGCACAATGGGCCATAAGGTCGAAGGGCAGTACTTTTTAAACCCCAAGATTTATCTATCCATCTATCTATCTATCACCGAACCTTTAAGTTTTGGTATCTCATAATGCTTAACCAGTGGTTTGAATGTTCCAAAACAAAAACAACTAGAAAATTCAAATATCATAATTTAACGTTTTATTCAAGCTTCTTTGGGATGCCAAGTTCAGTTAAGAGTAAAAGGGGGCTTAGAGGAAGAGAGAAACACTTTGTAATATCTCAACTAATTAAATTTTTTAAATTTTACAAGTTTTATGTTCCAAAATTAATTAATAAGCGATCTCTATTATTATGAAAAAAAGGGTCTTTAATATACCTAGAGATAAGGTTAATTTTTATGCGCTAAAAAGGTAGTTTGTCATTGGCATTAGAAATAGAGGAATATAAGTATGGTGGTCTATCGTGGCGGACTTAGGAAGGGGTAAGCTTGTGAACTCCGTTCGTGTTTTATTCATGAAAAATTATAATTAAGTTTCTTAGGATATACCGCGAACATAGTGGCATTGGATGCTTCCAAATGTCGGATATTTAAAGGAATTTTTGTAAAAGGAATTCTCATAGTTTATATAAAAAATAAACAGTATAAAATAGTAATAAAACTATAAATAATTAATATTAATCGCTACTCTCTTAAAAAATATAAAGGTATCAAACTCACCACAATGGTAGTTTTTTTTTTGGAAATGTTTTGATATATTAACGTATTTAAATTTCCAAACTGACTTTCCCACATTTAAATATGGCATTAGTGGTGATCGTATGGCGTACTATAAGTGGCTGCCCTTAAATCCCTTAATACACCATACTGCTTTGTTGTTCTATGGTCATAAAATTATTATTCGATTGCTATTTTCAATTTGAATATGCACCAACCACTTTTAATTATCATGATAATAAAAATTCTGGCTCCATTTTCGTCAGGATTAAATGGCACGTACTGTACACACCATATTTGTATTAAAACTATTTATTTAATTTGAATGTTCAAATCTATTGATTTTAATACGATTATAATGTGAGAGCAAATTATAAATTCCAAATATCACTTTAAGTTATTTATACTTTTATTTGTAAGGTAACTACTATACGTACTTCACTTTTTACCGAGTAATGTTTTTCGAGTGGATTTATGTATGTATGCCTATTTCTTTGGTACGCTCTGTAGACTAAACAGCTTGATGAATTTTAACATATGATATTCATCTTAATTATTGGTGTGACATAGGGTATTTTACAGACTGTGTTGAAATGCTTTTCCAATAGAGAATCAATGTTAAATATTATTTATTACTGGCAGGCCGTATGGTTACTATGCGGAGTCAGTCAGTACACATGTAAGGAGAGTCATCTCATATGCGTATGGTAGTTTGTTTGTTATTTAAGAGTGTGCACTCATTACATGTGTACTGACTGGCTCCGCATAGTAACCACACGGCCTGCCAGTAATAAATAATATTTAAAATGGATTCTCTATTGAAAAAGCATTCCAACACAGTCTGTATATAAATATTGCGTGTGCGTTTCAAAAAAGAGATTGAGACTACAAAAAATATTTGTTTATTATAACAATAGGAGAATCAAATAAGCTTTTACTCTTTATAGTTAATTAATTTTTACGCACAAGGTTTTTTTTTAAAATTTGTTTTATATTACTGTTACTTGTTTCCATTATATACAGGCAATTATATATAGGCCAAGTAGTGTTTAATATAATACACTGGGTATTTATAAATTGTTCATTAATACTTTAATGCTAAATTTTTTGGATATTGTTCGTGGAGGATGCGTGAATAGATGTAAGCAAGTCTGCGAACACGATATGACCAGAGCAGCATTCCAGAGAATGTTAAACTTTTGGTGGAAATCGCTGTATTGGAAGTGATACTGTTTTGTTGCTTGCCTTTTCGATTATTTGTTGCTGTTATTATTATTTTGAGCCGTTCTCAAAAGGTTCCGGATTTATTTAAAAAAAATGACAGATCTGGTTGTTGGAATGATTTGCACAAGTGAATTTATTAAATAAATAAATAATAAAGCCGATAATGACATTGAAAGAGAGAAGAGGAAAATTGAAAGTTAATAAAAATGGAAAATATAAAAAAATAAAAATAAAGTTAGTTAAAAAGTTAGTAATAAGTTATTAAAACTAATTATTAAACCTATTACGGTAAAAACAAATACTAAAAACTATCAATAAAAGTTATAACTAATTCAAAACTTATATACAAACGATAAAAAATATGTACAAGAATCGAGTCACGCGCAGCCTATCGATACACGCTATCATGTGAACGGACACTCCTGTAACAGCATTTAAATGAAATATTAGCTAAATAACTTTAAACTGTAAACAACAGGATGACGTGTACTTTTTTTGTGATCCACGATACAAAAAAAACAAGAAAGCTTCTTATGATTTTGGGTTCGAGACGATACAGATCGAAATTTTCAATCATTTATTTGTTTAAAATTAAAAAGAAGAAGAGTACGCCACTACTAGAAAAAAGTAGTGGCGTACTTAAATTCAGTATCTAGTTAGGATGTCCAGCACCGCCCCGGGAAAAATTAAATTTCTAAATACATCAAATTAAGTCTTTTACTAATTACTAAAAACATGTTAAGTGTCGATATCAGTAGTTTTAAAGACATTTGAGACATTTTTTGAATTAACTTTAACAAACCTGTATCTTGAAAACGAAGCTTAAAAATATCCAAGTTAAAATTTTTTCTTCTTTTTGGGAGATTTATCACCTTTTCAATTTTCCGGAATAAAATCTGAGGCATCCTGTATATTTAGAAAACAGTTACGCATTTTCATCATAGACGATGATGGTTCTCAGGCTGGACGTTTTAGGAAGTATAATTTTGAAACACTTTGTATACTCAATAATAAATTACTATACAGTATACAAATTTATTAAAACCCGAAACGTAAAACGAAAAAAAACAAAACAAAACAAACATACACACAACACAATGAAATTGAAACACTTGTTATAAATGAAAATACATCAATAAACAAGAGAACATATACAAAACATTAAATGTGAGCTGTCATTGTTGTTGTTGTAGCTCTTGTTGTAAACATGCATCAGTATTTATTGTTATTTAAATAAAAAATAATTTTCTTTTTAGATATTTCTTATCGTACAATTATAAAATCGTTGGTCAAACCAAAAGTGCACACCCAACGAATTTTTTCTTTTATTAATATTAGCTTAATACTAAATATTTTTTTCTCATGTTTATTTCTTTATCCGATCAAAAACATAAATGTAAAAAATTTCTTATCCGATCAAAACATAAAGGCCCGAGTTTTCGAGAAGATACTTCATATAACAGTTGCTCCTTAAAAAGTGATGATATCCCATTAAAGAACCGAGCTATTTACAAAGTAAATAGCGAAAAGTAAAATGTAAGAATGTAAGTGCAAAATAAAATATAAGAAAAAATTTGGTTGAAAAAATTTATTTCGTAAGTTTTCTCTTAGTATGTTTTTAAAATTTTATATGTATTTATTATGTTAGTTTTATCAAAACAAAAATGCAAAAATTTTCCATTTCCCGATATAAATTTCGTGGTTTGATAATTTTCCTTTCGGTTTGGGCACTATATCTAACTGTATGCCAAATATCAACTTTTAAGGACTTAAAAGTTAAGGACTTAAGGACTTAGGTCTAGCCCTGGAATTATGATTATGTTCCCAAAAATAATGGGTGTTCCCGTTATTTAACGACTTATGAATTCGAATAACTTTTTAACTGTTTATTCCTTAACGGTGATTGAAAAATTTGGCTATATTTAGAAAATCAGAACTGTAGCTCCTTTCGTGCAAAAGTTATTTCGGGGTCAGATCGGCTGAATTAACGATAAGTAATAGTACTGTAAGTGCGAAGGCAAAAAACCCTTTAAACTCAGCCTGTCGCACTACCGTGCTCTTGATTTATATAGTTTAGACCTAATATAAAATACCGTGTGTTCATTTGAAAAGTTACTACTTCAATATTTAAAAAAATATGACTTAAAGAAAAAATGTGTCAAACAAAAGTTGCACAACTTAAGAGAGACATAATGCAATAATTATATTCCATAACTGAAATAGGCGCTTAACAGAAGAATTTCCCAAATATTAAAATATAGTAAGAGCCATGTTTGAGAAAATTCTAAAGATGAAAATGAAAAATTACTCAAGTATAATCCCACTACGGAAATTTTGCTATTATTTTTGCATTATACAATTTGAATGATCGAGAACCATTCGTTTTCGATTTTGATTTATGATATTCACATATAACTCACACACACAGACCAATGGCCATAAATGGTGTGTTTGCATCAGGGGACCTGAAAACGTTAAGGTATGATGAAAAATCAATATGGTTTTTCGTCATCGAAAAAATAACCTTTGTGATGCTCCGTTATTGTAGTAGTATATAGAGGTATTATGACCCACACGAGTTGATATCAGTTTTTAAAATTTTGTAATTGATTTGTGCTTTATTGATTCGCATTTTCATTAAATATACTTCGGATAAAAGTTGTTCATTCTAAATATGGTAACAACTTTTATTGTACACACGCCTATCCAACAAGAAATAATGAAATGACACTTCATGAAAAATATTTGGTCGTTTTATAGTTGCTAATTATGATTATAAAGTTCATTTTCGAATAAAGAGTTGTAAAATATATAGAGCGAAAAAATTTATAATCATCTCTGGGCACTATAAGTAGAACTCTCGAATTGATTTTTAATAAATGTGTATCGATAGATATACGTTTGGTAATACACGTAAGATAATAGTTACTTCCGTTCTTATAGAAAATAAAACTATCTACTATTTTTGTCTATGATACTTTTTTTTGAGGCCATGCAGACATTCCCTTGTCGAAATCTTGAAATTTTTATTTAAATCATTCAAAACGAAACTGATCTAAAATTCAAAACAATTGAATCTGTATAAAGAAAAATTAGAATAAACTATCTTAAAGGTTATCTACTATAGAAAGTTTTCGCATATATTCGAAATTTTTGACTCAATGTATTACTGATCAACTTTGTCTAGTTTTAGTCTTCATTGTTAATGCTCAATTTAATTTTTAATGGATCGATAAATTATAAGAATTCAATTTGGTTTTTTTTATCCTTTTTTTAATAACTTTATTTTAGGTTGCTCGACTTCTCGGTCATTTGCGACTATACTATGGACTAATTATAATTGTTTCGAAATGTTCGAAATGTTTTGACATGTTCGATAAATTTGAGGGTGCTCATTATTCTCTGTTCATTATCTGATAATAATTCTTCAAACGTGTTGACATTATAAATTTTCTAATTATTACACTAATTTTCAATATTTTCCTCCCCAGTATGTCAAAGGCAAAGAAAATCCTTTTTTTCCTCAGTTTATATATATATATATATATATATTCGGTGTTGATTCGTATTTTCTTTATTTCTACAATAATAAACCTACATCAAGGGTATAGTAAAATGTTCGTACTGCATTTAATTATAAAGTCAAAGATGATTGGATGCAGTGTATTTATAAAATGCACCATTTAATAAATAGGTTATTCGTCTATAAAATAGGTAAAGTTTGCTCTGGCATCATGTTACCGTTAGGTCTGTTTTCATTTCTAAAATATCGAATTGTTTGGTAATCTATTTATCGTTCATGAAATTTGCTCT
This sequence comes from Nineta flava, assembly GCA_963920215.1. Taxonomy (NCBI): domain Eukaryota; kingdom Metazoa; phylum Arthropoda; class Insecta; order Neuroptera; family Chrysopidae; genus Nineta; species Nineta flava. Next base: position 68,156,298 of record OY986041.1, on the reverse strand, counting down.
TCTTCACTTCTCAACTAGTATGGATTTGGATCATATATAGAGAAAAATATTGGATATATCTTTTTATTAATTTCGATGTGTATTTTTCGAGATATTGGACCGTATCCAGTGTTCGAGGCTCTCAAGAGATAAAGATCGAATTAAAAAATTCAAAATACACGTGTTCATTAAATCATTTTATTTTATTTGTTAATTCAACATATTATACCGTACGTGTTGGAAAGCATTGCTAATAGAAAATCAATGTTAAATAATATTTACTATAATAACTACACACAATATGCTTAATAAAGAAATAAAAATAGTGGGGGCACTCTTTAGTGTGTTTGTTGTGTATGCTTGCTGGACTGTTTTGTACTGCATTAATATGAAATGAGAGTGGGTTAAATATGTTGCAAGTTGTCTTCTTAAGCTTAGCATTACTTCTAACAATTGAAAATTCTTTTTTGAATATCCCTTATTATTTGTATGTGGAATGATCATCAAACAACAATCCACACAAATTAAAAGAAAAATAAAACCCCAAAAAGAAAAAAATATATAATGTCAATAAAAAAAAAAGTTAAACCAACGGTTCGAATATTCCTCCATTATTTGCTAAAAAATATCCGAGTCGATTGTAGAAATCTACCCTAGTATTTTCTAGCACTTCAGGAGAAATATTCGTACAATTGTCAACAATTCTTTGCCTTAATTGTTGCAAATTTCCAGGTCTATTGCGCGAATACACCTGTGTTTTGAGAAATCCTCACAAAAAAGTCGTTAGGAGATAGATCTGGCGAACTGGCTGGCCACTTGATGGTTCCAAAACCACTCATAAGACGTTCCTGGAATGTCCCTCCAAACATTTAATAATTTGCACTTTTTCTATTATTGTGTAATAACCCATTGTTGAAATACGGTAATACCATTAAAACACACAACAAAATATTTCCCATGCATTCACATACGTAATGATAAATATTATCAATTATAATGCGCATCACAACACCCCACTCTTAAATGACATCAAACAAACACCATACACCATAAGCTATACCCAGATGTATGTATGTGTATGTATGGTTTTATAGTAAATATTTTATTTATTTATTTAACATTGATTCTCTATTAGAAATGCTTTTGGAAACGGTCTGTATATATGTGCTCATTTTTGATTGAAATTCCCGATTCTAATCGGGAATTTCAATCATTCATATCTCGCTTATTTGTAAAGTTATTTAAAAAGTAATTTTACCTTGATATTTGTCAAGTAAACATGCTTCAATTCAAGTGAAAAAAAATTTTCATGCATATTCCCTATTGCAGATATTTAATACGAGTGTCAAACAAAAGCTCGAGATTTAATATCTTTAATTTAGTTTTAATCTTGCTCAGTTTTCTCATTATCTACAAAATGAGCACATATATACAGACCGTTTCCAAAAGCATTTCTAATAGAGAATCAATGTTAAATAAATAAATAAAATATTTACTATAAAACCATACATACACATACATACATCTGGGTATAGCTTATGGTGTATGGTGTTTGTTTGATGTCATTTAAGAGTGGGGTGTTGTGATGCGCATTATAATTGATAATATTTATCATTACGTATGTGAATGCATGGGAAATATTTTGTTGTGTGTTTTAATGGTATTACCGTATTTCAACAATGGGTTATTACACAATAATAGAAAAAGTGCAAATTATTAAATGTTTGGAGGGACATTCCAGGAACGTCTTATGAGTGGTTTTGGAACCATCAAGTGGCCAGCCAGTTCGCCAGATCTATCTCCTAACGACTTTTTTGTGAGGATTTCTCAAAACACAGGTGTTAGCCCTCTTGATATGATATGTGACGTCATATTACACTTTCACCATTTAAAATACACGTAAAACTCCGTTTTTAGTATTTTTGCAAGAAAGAGACTGATAATAATCTTTAAAAGCTTACAGCTTCCTTGATATTTGTCGGATTTTAATTTCGTTTTTAAATATTATTACAGTATTAACAGTATTTTCATATTCTGAAAATAAATGTGAAAAAAAATTTTCGTGCATATTCCCTATTCAGAGCGGTATAGTACTAAAATGGTAAGGAAGAATCTACTCTAGTATAGTCAGAGTATAACAGTCAGAGTCCTTAACGGGTTGGTTACTTCGTCGCAATACTCCGGCAGTTTAATCAATTCTCCATCACATTAATTTTAACTGACAAACTGCCACCATCGGAAATCGAACCAGCAACTTTCCAGATCAAGGCAGAACGTGTTTGACCGGACGGCGTTTGACTGGTTTTAATATAAAAATATTACTTCCAACAGTTTGTAATTTTTTTTACGTATTTCTGCACATATTTTATTTAAAAGTTCTAGATATAATATTGATTTTCCTACAGCCTCTACAGTATACACTCATCAAGTTGTCTAGTCCTCAAAAGTAAAAAAAAAAAAACGGAAAAAGTCCTCTATCCATTTTGAACATTATCATAAGCCAGTAATTTACCATCATTTTTATTTAAATTCAAACTGTTTGATCAATTTTTACGTTTGACCATTTTGGACAGCGTAACTAGTTACGGGTTCATTTTAATTGTGACTGACATGTGTAAAATGCTACGGGTATACCGTTATCTAACATCGTATCTATTTAATATATGTTTATTTGTGTATACTTTCGCGTCAACATAACGATGTTTGTCCAAATTCCTTTCGGTTACGTATGACAAACTGTAGAAGACTATAGTGTATACTCCGACAAATTTCATTGTCATTGAATTTTTAATTAAATTAAATACTGATATGAAAAAATTAACTCGTCAACCAGGAATCGAACCTCGGGCCTCTGGATAACTAGTCCAGTATGCTTCCGCTACACCAAAGACGATTGCGGCGTAGTAGCCAACTTTTTCATATTATTCTATTTTTTTTATTTATTTAGACAGTATTACTTCTGTTGAAGTGATCTATTTATTTAATATTTGTTTATTTGTGTATACTTTCGCGTCAACATTTCGAGTTAATTTTTTCATATCAGTATTTAATTTAATTTAAAAAAACATTGTATCTATTTTTAGCGAATTTCTTGAAAGGAAATAGGAGCTGTTGATCTCGTACCAAAGTCAAAATTTCACTAAAATTTCTTCAAATCTCCATCGACCCTACCTAGTAGATATCGAAACTCACCGTCTCTAGAATTTATATATATATTTATATATATATAAATATATATGTATATATATATATATATATATATATATATATATATATATATATATATATATATATATATATATATATATATGTCTGTAATCGCTCTAGTGATCACAGGTTTAATCCGACTGGAATTCGTTAATGAGCAAAATCGGGAAAGAGGTGGAAATACAAAATTTGGTATATCTGTCTTAGTGTTGGAAAAATCGAAAAATATTTAGGAAGTAAAGTTATAAATAAATAATTTTTCTATAATTTTGGTTCTTATCATTTTTTCTGTTACCCTAATATTGACAGAAATATTTACGAGTTAAAATTGAAAGTTAAATTCCTAAATATCTGTACACATTAGTTTCAGAAAAAATGATCAGGTAATGTTTGTGTTTTATTCTTTCTCTATATCCCATTTCCCCAAAACCTATGCCATTTATTTAAAAAATTCAACTTACAAATCCCAAAATCATATCAGATTCGACATTTCATTTTGATCAGACTAAAATTGTGACCGCTAGTGATTTATGTATTCTAAGGAAATTCGCTAAGTTGACGCAGCTCCTGCGTATCGAATTTTTTTTCTGATCATATTGTAACATCTTACCCTTATTATTAGCATCATTTTGGGTACAATCAATGATATTTAGACATTTTTGGAACTAAAGTCCTGTTTGAGATAACTCTTCTTAAATCTACACTTCATATTTCAAATACACGTTTTAATATAAAACAGACCCCGTTTTCCTAGAAGCATTTGTTTTTGGATAAATAGAATGAATAGTTTACTTTATATCGAAGTTTAAGTATATCCACTTGAATGAATAGAGAAAATAGGAAAGGCAACTTATTATTTTTATAAAAACGTACTAACGATATATAATTTGTTCAAAAAACGTGAGATTCGAAACAAATGTTCGAAACATACATGCGTCCAAATACGTTCGTTCCATAATATACTTTTAAGTGTTATTTATATCTGTGTTTCATCAATTCGTGTATTTTTATTTTTAAATTGTTTTACAATATAAAATAAATAAATAGATAACAAAAGTTTTTAATGTTTTAATGGTTAGTGTATATTATCAATTATCTAATCGTCGAAAAATATGTTTTCCAATGTATGTTAGATTACTAATGTTACTTAAGTTATTAAAATTATAAAGAAAAGCTTTTATTTTTAAAAATAAACTAATAATTAAAACATAGTTTTTTTCCTATTGGAAAATAATACTCTTAATTGCATGAAAATAAAATTGCGTCACAGAAACAATTGAAAATTTTTCAAGCATACACCTTTACTAATTATATTTCAAATTTTGCCTCAATTTCTAGAACATTTGTTTGTATTTTTTATAAATACGTATTTCGAGTACAATGTAGTCATCATCAGTATGAATTAGCTAATCGTAACTATCTCTGGGATATGGATTCAGAGATGTGTTGCTTGTTGCTAATTTTGCGCGTGTCTCACAATGACATTCTGTCTTTTATAAGATTTGACTGAGGGTATGATCTAACGGAACTAAAGTGAGGGTATCGAAGCTAATCTTGGTATTCAGGTATTAGAATTTTTTTGGATTATTTTAATAATCTTTACAAACCTTTACGTTTTTAAATTTATACATCTAAAAACTATAAGCTTTGAGTTACGCAGTAGCTGCGTCAATTTAGCTTATTTTCTCAGAATAAATACATCACTTCTCTTTTGAAAATAGATCTTAATTAACTTTTATCTTATGCATGTTCATGGCGATGTGTGACCTCTAGAGTGGCTATAGACACATATGTAAACAAATATGTTTTCGTATTTGATATGCTTTTGATATTTCAAAGGTCAAGTTTGGTAATGAATAGAATCGGTCAAAGGTAAGGGGCGTTTAGAGAAAGTAGAAAACACAAAATATGGATTATCCCATCTTAACATTAGAAAAAATTCATTTTACTACATTTAAAATATCTGTGTATTTAAAAAAAAAATTATGTTTAGTTTAAAAAAAAAGGGTGTTTAGTTTTTAAAAAAAAAAAAAACTAAACACTTTATAGAAAATAATGAGTGTGTGTGTATGTAAAAATATACCACACTTTATAGAAAATAATTGAATTAACAATTATTTTCATAAATATTGGAATTTTGTTAATTTAGTAATTTTAATTAAAAAGTATTATGATGTATTTTAAAAAAAAATAATGAAAACTAAATATACGGTACTTTAGAAAAAAAAATCCAAAGCAGAGTATTGTATGTGGAATTATGAAAATTGGAAAACGATCGGTGCTAACGCGATACACGTAAATATAAAAAAAATAACACGTTGAACCGAAAGTCTTTCAATAAAAGCTGGGCCCATTAAAAAAGATAATATTGAGGTAGTAAGATCTTTACTATCCAGTAAGTGTCTAAGTTATCGACTAGTGATTCGAATCTGAAATACTGAAAATAAAAAAAAGTACAAAAAAAGAACAAAACAAAATATATGTTAAAATAAAATATATTTGAAATAAATAATTTTTTATTTAATATGTTGATAGTATAACTATCCTTAAAATACTAAGTTTGGTTGTACAAGTTATAAAAAAAAATTACATGAATATGTACTAGATTGAACTGTAGTAAAAAGAAATATCGTATATAAAAAAAAAACGACACTACAGTAAAAAAAAAATGTTCAAATATGTCTGATTTGCAAAAATATAAATATACACTACAAATTTAATTCAGATACATAGTTGTATATAAAGGGGACTTTACGCTTCTGTAAAGAAAAACTACAAGGCCAAAAATACCAAGCGTATACAAAATAATATAGTTATAAATTGAAAAAGTCATTGCATATTCACATAAAATACATAAATTGTACAGCCAAAATGTGTATAGAATGTGTATTGAAATGTGACAAGTTTGAAAAACCACAAGTTTCGGAATGGTGAATTAAATAAATTATACAAAAAAAATATACTTAGATATAATCAGATAGAAACCATTAATTCGCCTATTCGATACTTCAGCACAATCCATAATAAATATTCAATTTGTAAATTGAAGAAATAAAAATTCAAAATACCATCTGATTAATTCATGTGAGACAACTACTTTTAGTAACTGTACTGAGCCAACTAATTTTAGTAACTGCACAGAGAGAAGTACTTTTTGTAACTGATTTGAAATATGTGCGGAAATATCGAAGTAAGCTTGGATATACGCAAGTCATATCCGATCTAAGTAAATGTTTGTTGAAATTATGTAAATTCTCAACTCGCATAAACCAATAATTATATAAATTATTATTTTTTGAATAATAAAAATATGAAAACAAAATAATAATAAATTTTAAACAGTGGAGTACTAAAAAAAATTATTCTCCACTCCAGGGGGCCAAAAAAATTAGCGACATGCTAATTGAAAAATATTAAAGCAAGAATGACACGAATAGATGAATGAAAAATCTTACAAATGTGGATTAGACGTGAAGATTTAAATACATTTAGATGTTTAATTAGGATGCAGTAACGTTACCATTCCCTTGATATCCTCTGAGATAGTATGGCCGAATGTTGTATATCGACATGCCGAAGGTTTTCTTATTAGATTTTGGAGCTTTTAGCCTAACTGAAGTTGGTGTAGTGAACTTTATTATCTTGTACGGTCCATTGAATTTTGAAGCGAATTTAGGTGCGATATTCTTGTTCATATTCGGGGCCAAGTTTTTTACCATGACCAATTGACCCACTTTATATTTAGACAGCGTTGGTTTATTTAAAGTTTGGTTGACTCGTTGTTGGTGAGCAATCTTTAACGCATCTTGTATATGTGCTTGTGATGGTTTAGCAGAACTCGTGATTAACTCAGTTAATTCGTTTATAATCACAAACGGCGTCATTAACTTTCTACCAAAATAAACTTCAGCTGGTGTTGAGTCGATTGTACTTTTGAAGGAGTTGTTGTAATTGAAAATTACAAAACTCAAAAATTTTGACCAATTTTTATGTTCTACAGAATATTCTTTGAGAATGCATCCTAAATTATATTTTATCTGTCGATTGAGGCACTCGCTCTTGTTCGAAGATGGTGTATAGCTCGAACAGTAGGCAGCTCTAATACCATTATTAAATAAGAAGGTTTTCCACTTGATCGACGCAAAGGCTGGTCCGTTGTCGGCTACAACAACCGTCGGATATCCGTTTTGCAGGAAAATCTTCTGTATCAGTGAAATGGCAACGTCACTGGTCTGCCTTTTACATGGAAAGGCGAAAGCAAATTTTGAAAATCCATCTACAATAGAAAAAATATATTTAAAACCTTCACTTGATCTAATAATAGGACCGATAAAGTCGACGTACAAAGTATGTAGGGTATACTCCGGCACGGAACTACTCAACTGAACCTTATCGTTACGTGTATATGGCCTTATAGCCTGGCACACTTTACAGGTTCTGACATAGTCCCTTACTTTTGCATAGAGGTTTTTGTAGTAAAATATTTTACTAATTTCACGGAATGTTTTAATTACTGAATTATGCGCAGCATACTTGGAATCATGATAATATCGAAGAACGTAATCGAGTAAATTATCTGGTAAAAATATACGTTTTAGTCGATTCCTTCCGACGAACTTATAAATTAACCCATTCTTTATGCAAAAATTAGGGACATTCATCTGAGCCTTAAGGTTTTGATAAATGATTTTACATTCGGGAGAGTTACGTTGCTCGCTTTTAATAGAAAGGTAATCAAAATTTGTATTAGCTAAAACGTTAATAAAGTTCAGTTGCGCATTGTTCCTGATTTCTTCATTCACCGATTCTAAGTCAGTTTGATCCAAAGTATTGGTTATCTTTTTTAAAAGGTTTGCATAACCTGGATCATTGCTATGCAACTCTTTAACTTTAATGAAATTTTTGCCTGAATCTTGATTTGAATCAGAAAATTTGTTCACTATTAAATGGTCAGTTTCGTATAACCTAGATAGAAAATCGGCCATATTGTTCAATTTGCCCTTAATATGTTCCGGGGTTAAGTCATATCTCGAAATTTTAAGGATCCACCTAGATAATTTATTAAATTTATTGGGGGTATTAAAAATCCACAATAACGACCTGCAGTCAGTCTGTAGAGTAAACTTGCGGTCGGTTAAAAAATCTTTAAATTTATCTAGGGCCGTTACTACTGCGAGAAGTTCTAATTCATGACTGTTATATTTTAATTCGGCTGGATTCAATTTTCGAGAACAGTACATAATGGGGTGCAAACCGTCATCATACTTTTGAAGTAATACCGCGCCCAGACCAGTAGCTGATCCGTCAGTTTGTAGCACAAAAGGCTTGTCAAAATTAGGATGTTTTAAGACAGGTGCACTTACTAAAGATTTTTTTAAAGTAGAGATTGCATCAAGATGAACCTTAGTAATTTTGAACCTAACACCTTTCTTTTTTAAATCGTTTAACGGAGCTACAATCTGACTGAACATGGGAATATAGCGGGAGTAAAAAGCCGCAGCCCCAACTAGACGCATAACTTCTTTGACGTTTTTTGGAGTTGGCATGTCATTGATTGCTTGCACCTTAATAGGGTCTATAAAGCGTCCCTCAGCGGATATTACGCTACCCAACAAACGTACCCTCGACATACAAAATCGAGCCTTAGAAGGATTAATAGTGATACCGATAGACTTTATTTTAGTGAACAAGAGATTCAGGTGATTTAAATGTGATTCAATGTCGGGCGAATGTACAATTAAATCGTCATAATAAATAAGAAGAAATTTATGACGAAATTCTGCGAGACTGGAATTTAAAAAACGAGCTAATGATTGACTAGCCACCTTTAGCCCGAAAGGCATGGTATTGTACTCAAACAGACCATATTGTGTGGCGATCGCGGTGACATGTTTCGAGTCATCTGATAATTTTATCTGATGAAAACTGGATTTCATGTCGAGGAGTGTAAACACTTTCGAATTACCTAAGCTAGCGAAAATATGAGCCATACTGGCTGAACTCATCGGATCAAACTCTATATGTTTGTTAACAAACCTATAGTCAGCGACTAACCGATAAGAATCGTCTTTCTTTTTAACAAAGAAGACGGGTGAGCTATAATTAGAGTTCGAAGGAGAAAGTACCCCTTGTGTAACAAGCTCTTGAACATGCTCGTCCAAAAGTCTGGCTTTATCGGGTGCTAGATAGTAAGGAGCTTTACAAACCGGAATGTTATCGATTAACTTAATTTTATATTCAAAACCCTTGGCAAGACCAGGTATGTCAGAAAAAATCGATTTAAAGTTTTGAAGAAGTGTTTGCAACACTTTGGTTTGTTTGCTATTAAGATTTACTTTCGCTTCGAGAATGGTATTAATAATTCGATTATTATTACAAAAACCCGAAAACGGTATTTCAACATTAGGATGAAAATAAAATTTGATCGTCGACTTAAAGAAGTCCAAAATGATGTTGCAATTTTTAAGTGTGGCAACACCTAAAATTACCTCAAACGGTAATGAATCTACTATAAAAAAAGTTTGAGTCCATGAAAAATTAGCCAATTTAAAATGAAGTTTCGCAGTTAAATTACATTTTAAAAAATTATTTCGCGGCAAAGAAATAGTTTTATCAATTGATTCGGTGACGATGTTTCTATTGTTAGCTTTTAACTTGTTAAAAGTCGCAGTTTTAATAGCATTAACAGTAGCACCGGAATCAAAAAGTGTTAATAAAGGATAACCTTGAATGAAAATGGTTTGTAGAGGTAAAATAGTATAATTTAAAATAATATCATTAATAAGAAACTTGGGGTCTATTGCGAGTTTTATGGAACCGTAGTACTAACATTTATATTATCCTTCTTTCTTTTAAAACAAAATTTAAAATTGTGATTAGTACCTTTACAGAAAGTACAAAAAAGTTTAGTGTCATTATGCGTATTTTGAATTGAACTAACTTTTACACTGAGGGGTGTTGTAGATATTCGCGCTTGAATTTCCTCAATTTTAGTGATTAGTTGATACAAATCTTTATAAGTATCGGGAATTTGATATAAACCAAGAATAGTTAGGACAGAATTATTGACATGAGCAAAAATAATTTGTATGATTTCGGATTCAGATGAATCATTAAGTAGGATGTTCGCGAATTTTATTATTGAAGGAACAAATGTCGAAAATTTTTCAGTGTCAAGTTGATTTCGCCGGACCAATCTATCAATTAATATCTGTTTAGTCAAAGGTGGAATATAAACTTGTAATAAATTATGTTTAATATTTTGCCAAGACAAAGAGTCAGCCAAACAAGTAGACCAAAATGTTTGTGCGTTCGAAGCACACCTATTGATTAAAGATTTCAAAAGAACGTCTATAGGTAAAAAATTAATATCAACTAAATGTTGAGTATCGACAATAAACTGTATAATATTTTCTGGAACCGAAATGTCCAGAATAGTGATTTTATTTATAAAGGAATCTATACTCGGTTTTGCAAAAAAACTAAAATTTGAAGTTAATTGATTTGAACTAGTGTTATTATTTGATAGAGTAGTTATATTGTTGCCAAGGCATCGGTAATGCTACTAATCTGCTTGCTTTGCTGTTGTATTTGTTGCTGTACATCCGAAACGTGCAGCACTGACGCATGGAGCTGTTGAGCTGTAGTCTGCATCTGCGTAGTTATAGCCGCTAAGTTAACCGCTGATACTTGATGAGGCGTGATGAATAAGTCATCTGGTGAAGCTGGAGGATCGTCATCTCCTGGGGTACCTGGTGTATTACGAGTTGTTCTCGGCATAATGAAAATTTAAACCACAAACAAAATAGAAGAAAGAGAAAAAAATTAGCACTAAGTTAAATATAATTTTAGAATTAAAGAGAATGTAAAAGATATAAATGTATAAATATAAAGAAAAAATTATAATCATTTCAACTTTCAAAAAGAATTTCAGAATCACAAGTCGAGCTTTGTGAAAACTATCGAAAACAAAAGACACATATGGATATTTGCTCTGCTTCCATATGTGTATTTAAAAAAAAAATTAGTGTTTAGTTTTAAAAAAAAAACTAAACACTTTATAGAAAATAATTGAATGATCAATTATTTTCATAAATATGAAATTAAGTTAATTTAGTAATTTTAATTAAAAAGTATTATGATGTATTTTAAAAAAAAATAATGAAAACTAAATATACGGTACTTTAGAAAAAAAAATCCAAAGCAGAGTATTGTATGTGGAATTATGAAAATTGGAAAACGATCGGTGCTAACGCGATACACGTAAATATAAAAAAAATAACACGTTGAACCGAAAGTCTTTCAATAAAAGCTGGGCCCATTAAAAAAGATAATATTGAGGTAGTAAGATCTTTACTATCCAGTAAGTGTCTAAGTTATCGACTAGTAATTCGAATCTGAAATACTGAAAATAAAAAAAAGTACAAAAAAAGAACAAAACAAAATATATGTTAAAATAAAATATATTTGAAATAAATAATTTTTTATTTAATATGTTGATAGTATAACTATCCTTAAAATACTAAGTTTGGTTGTACAAGTTATAAAAAAAAATTACATGAATATGTACTAGATTGAACTGTAGTAAAAAGAAATATCGTATATAAAAAAAAAACGACACTACAGTAAAAAAAAAATGTTCAAATATGTCTGATTTGCAAAAATATAAATATACACTACAAATTTAATTCAGATACATAGTTGTATATAAAGGGGACTTTACGCTTCTGTAAAGAAAAACTACAAGGCCAAAAATACCAAGCGTATACAAAATAATATAGTTATAAATTGAAAAAGTCATTGCATATTCACATAAAATACATAAATTGTACAGCCAAAATGTGTATAGAATGTGTATTGAAATGTGACAAGTTTGAAAAACCACAAGTTTCGGAATGGTGAATTAAATAAATTATACAAAAAAAATATACTTAGATATAATCAGATAGAAACCATTAATTCGCCTATTCGATACTTCAGCACAATCCATAATAAATATTCAATTTGTAAATTGAAGAAATAAAAATTCAAAATACCATCTGATTAATTCATGTGAGACAACTACTTTTAGTAACTGTACTGAGCCAACTAATTTTAGTAACTGCACAGAGAGAAGTACTTTTTGTAACTGATTTGAAATATGTGCGGAAATATCGAAGTAAGCTTGGATATACGCAAGTCATATCCGATCTAAGTAAATGTTTGTTGAAATTATGTAAATTCTCAACTCGCATAAACCAATAATTATATAAATTATTATTTTTTGAATAATAAAAATATGAAAACAAAATAATAATAAATTTTAAACAGTGGAGTACTAAAAAAAATTATTCTCCATATCAAGTAACCATGGTGATGCATTTGTATTGTCCATTATTAAAGATATTATTTTTAAATTGCAAATTTTTCTGTAAATATTAGAGTTACAGAAAATATAGTCAGAAAATGAACTGTAGTAACATTAATTTACTACAACACTTACAACTAATTATAAATTTTTTCATTTTACTCAGAGAGAAATATTTTATTTAAATTACAAAAATATGTTAAGGTTGAATTGTAGTAAAATATATTTACTACCACTTTACTTATTACAAACTATCCATTTTACTAATATTAAGAGAGACATTCAAATTTTTACAAAATTCCTTCATCGGTACAAATCCAATAGCTACATTTTCTTCGAAAATTCGCTATAAATGCTAAGATGTGTGAAAAAAATATGCAGTTGTTTCTGTGACGCACTGTTTTATTTCTATGCAACAAACCGTGTTTTTTACAAGCTTTTATTAAACTTGCAATGTATGTATGTATGTATCTCTTTTAACATTGAAAAAATCGAAAAACACATGAGAAGTAAAATTGTAGAAAATTAGTTTTAACATAAAAAACTTGTTTAAAAAAATGTTTTTTTAATAAAAACTTATTTCAGTTCATTTTTTTAAATTAAAGCTTTAAAAAAAATTGTTTTTTTTCTTTTTAGTCTTTAATCTTTAATAGGGTCATAATATATTACTATCATCACAAGTACATGTAAAATTTCTTCTTAATCCAGTAACGAAAACTGGTTGAAAGTCTTGCAAGATTTTTACTTTTTTGTGTTTGGAATGACTCCAACCATATAGCTTAGCGTATTTTACTGGTCAAACATATCAAAGAAAACGTAAGCAAAAATGTAATCCGCCATTTTAAGTCGTCAAAAACATTGGACTTAGAACATTCGATATTAGAAATATCATATTGCGATTATAAGAGAGTTATACAGGTGTGCAAAATTTCAAAGCTCTCAATCAATTAACTAGTCAAAATGTTTATTGTAATTCTTGTAACACGTGTGGATATACGATCTGTCCGTTATATATTTGGGAATCAGAGGGATTAAGTTGCTACAACATAGTCTCCGGAAGTGGGACTTTACTCGAGGAACTTTTTCGTTTTTCCGTACTTTATAGAAAATTGCTCTAACAACGTTTTGGAAAATGAGAGACGACGCTCTAAATATTAGCTCTCATGTTATTTTTTCAGTTTTTGTCTCGATTCGGATATGTACGGCCATAAAAGTGTATAATTTTTTGGAAATTGAAAAAAAAAACTATGGTGTGTAAATATGTATTATTTATAATTGGTTAAAAATAAGCAAGGCACTAATGCCACTGGAAGCTTAAATTTTATAAAAATGAATAGGCTTAAACTTCTACATATACATACTTATTCATTCAGAAATTATTTTTGACATTATTTTATCTCACGGCGGATCCTAAGAGAAAATCTGTTCGTGAAGGTTACCATGTAGCCACGTCAAAGCTTATGTTGTTAAATATTACACATCAATCATTATAAAATTTACTTCAAACGAATTAATTGTTAACAAAATTTGCTTTATTCATTTATAAAAAAAGGTTTATTTATTTTAACGGCTAAAGATGTACTCGTCAACAGTCAAGAGTACACCAACAACTTTAGAATCAAACTGTTACATTCGACGAAATGAGAGTCTTTATGTATTGATTAAGAAACTCGACATGCCTTTTACGACACAGTAAACTTTCTCAGTGAGTTCAGTTGTAGTTACATTATATTATTTCCACTAAAATTTATTAAGATTCGATAGAATTTCTTGGTGCATAAAGTGTTACGGCAGACTTTCAAAGGATTGATTAAACCAATGAACTATATATATTCTATTCAGGTAACATATAGTAAATATTATGAATAATTGTAATGTTGAACAGAAACATCGTACGATAATATAAGTTGGTTTTAATCTGTTTAATTAATAAGTTTTTGATTTTCTGCCGCTTGTCTAAGATTCTATGATTAAACTACCCAGGACCATAGCAATGACAATCCAAGTGCAACTGTTTAACCTTTTTCAAAACGCTCTGGTAAATATCTTTGATCTCAAATTCTCAACACAGGATATAGTCACTAAATTTTTGTATGTGCCCAATTATGTAATAATTTCTATTCTTATAGCTCTGCAGTTTTATTAATTTATGAATACTATGATCTCTCGACATGTATTTAAAACCAAGGTGTCGTGATTGCGTAGCAATCACGTTTAAAAAAATTAGATATGACAGTGAATTTTCACCAGATTTTTATGTTTCGTGGTCCCTTGATGCTAAAAATGACATTGTTCTGGGAATAAGATATCTTGTGGGATAAACGTATTAGTCCACTCAAATTTTATATTTCATTTTTGTATCACGGGAGCTATAAAAGTTACTTTTTCTGCAAAATTTTGCTACCAGAAGATCCCACTTATACCTTCCTCAAGTGATTTTTGTGGATACAAGTTATATACACTGATCATGTACGGAGTATTTGCTATCTTGGAATTTTTTTTATCTCACTTGCTTTATAAAATACAGAATCGCCTTTACCATGGGCACGTGTGGTTCGACTTCATCCAATATTCTTCATCCAATTAAGAGTCAATTTGAAGAAAAAAATTGTTTCTTATTTCAAGCCATAGTTTACAAAACAGTGGCGAAACTGTTTTCTTTCATTGCTCTGTACGTAACAGACAGAAAGCATATTGGAAGATTTTGTAATTTCTGTGTATATGGAGGAGGATAAGGAGGGTCGCCTAGGAAGAGCATCAATTTATAGCAGATATCAGAAATATTCTAATATAGGATTGCCACGGCGGTATGTCAAATATAGCTGAAAATATACAAATTTTCAGACAAGAATAAAAGATGAAGAAAAAACGATGTCAATTTGCTAATTTTGCCCCATTTACTTTATCGATGAAAAATATTGACAGAATATTTAGGTGATTAAATAAAATAATATTTTGAAGTTTTCATTTTCTTTTTTTAAAAGTGCGATTTTATGCCGCTTACTTAAAAGGTGCCCCAACACTGTGTGCATTAGGGCCTCCGCATGATCTAAGTCTGGATCATATATATCTCATACACCTTGTAGATATTAAACTTATTTACTATTTTCTTACTATACATAAACGGAAGATGTTTTATACTTAAAAAAGGGTAAAATGGATAGTTGGAAAAATTTGTTGTTATACAATCTGTACTCATACAGACTTTAATAATTTACTGCACTGGGAGTGAGAGACTCCTGCGGGTGGTAGTATCACGATCGTAATTAATTTTAAATATTTATATGATACTAGCATTACCCGTCGCGGCTTCGCCCGCAAAAATTTTGTAACGCCTTAGTAACCAAGTAACATAATATTTTCTCCCGTCAAGTTGCGTTTAATTTTTGAAATACATTTGTTGTATGCACTGCCTATTGGCAAAATTTTTGAAGTACTCATGTTGTTGTGTATAACGTATTTGTTGTATGCATCGCTATCTATGAATAGCATATTTAACACATTGGTTGCTTACTGCCATCTATCGAAAGGCTGAGGACTTTGTTTTATAATATGACACCTCCAACAAATGTCATTATATTCTAGCCAATGTATATAAAACTTGACAAATTGTATACTAAAACCTTCCAAGAAATCCAGAAATTCAAGTAAAGTAATCGGAGGAGAAAGACGTGTTTATTGTTTGCTCAGCAGATTTTAAGGTTTTCGAAGTGAATTTGTTTGTGTATTTTATAACCTTAATTTTTAAGTCCTGTTAATACAAGTTTTTTTGTTAAAAACAAAAAACATATATATATATATAAAATATAGTTTGTGTATGCTAAACTAACAATTGAAAATTAGTGTGTTCTTTGGTGCCTATTAATTTAATGAACTACATGTGTTGAGCATACACCGACATAAGTTTATAATTTGCAGTTAACCTTAACATAATACAAAAATGTCAGAAGAAATTAAAAGAATGTTTTTGGACCTTAAAAACGAATTAAGGAATATTAATGACAAGATCCATAATATCGATTCAAAAATCGAACAGTTGAAAGCAGAGCAGGATATAATCGTTTCTCGTTTGGATGAAGTCGATCGGAGAAGTGATTTTTTTGATCGGGAATTGAGGAAACGGAATTTGATTTTCTTTGGTATCAGTGACAATGAACACAGTTACTCTGAAATTGAAAATACTATAATTAATATTGTGAAAACAAAATTAAAAATAGATGAATTCTCTATTAATGACTTAAATTCAGTAAGAAGATTAGAAATTTACAAAAGAACAAAAAAAGGAAAAAGTCGACTGGCTACGATCAGTTGACAATACAACAACTATGGAAATCTCCAGTGACCCAATCGATAGTTCCATCACAATCTGTAAATTCGCAATCGATTATCAATAATTCATCATCTATTACAAAAAACTCTGCTCACAGTCCGAGAAAGTCTTCTCTCTAAATAGTCCTCTAAAAATTAGATTTTGGAATGCAAATGGATATGGAAATGTGCTTGATGTTTGTGGAAATAATAATAAAATTCATATTTGGTGTATAGTGGAAACCTGGAAGTTGAATGAAAGCCTAGTGTTACCTCCCCCGCTGAATATTAATTATAACTATGTGTGCTCAAGCGCTACTAAAGTCAAATCTAAGGGTCGTGCTAGTGGTGGCCTTCTGGTTTTAGTTAATAATGATTTTAACTCTAAAGTGTTAGATAAAACAAGCTGGTGGATCGTAGTACTTATAACTGCATACAGTATTAAGTTTATTGTTTGTGTTGTATATTTTAAACCGGATATTGATTTAGATTATATTTTGGAAATGTTTGATATTTCTCTCTCCAATATAATTGCAGATTACCCCGATTTAATGTGTTTCGTAGGGGGAGATTTCAATTCTAGAGTAGGCTTGTTGAATCAAGTCTCTCCGGAAGTTTTCAATGGGACTCAACTAAACTCTGAGCGCAATTCGACAGATCCGGTTTGTAATAATAAAGGCAGAAAACTCGTAAATTTTATGGAGCAGCATAATTTTGTATTAGTAAATGGTAGAAGTGTTGGTGATCGAACAGGTCAAATGACATACTGTAGTGTGCTGGGTAGAAGTGTAATTGATCTTTTATGGTGTAACATCAACAGTCTACATTTAGTTGATAATTTCTGTGTTTCCGATGATGTTACCTTATCAGATCACTGGCCAATCGAAGTAAAGCTAAATTTTCAGATTCAGAGACGAGATCGTACTGATCTACACTCAAAGCCAGTCAATCGTATCAAATGGGAGGAAAGTAAATTGTGTGATTACCAAAATTTAATGATGTTAAGCCCCCGAATTGTCATAAATTGGAATAATGCAGATTCTGATTTTACTTTTGAAAATTTTATTTCTTGCATTTATGAGATAGGAGCTCAATTGGACTTATTCCATTCAAGCTATCCTCTTAATCAAACAGTTTCACACGCCTATAATCCGTGGTTCGATAGGAGTTGTAATCTTGCAAAGCGTAATTTAAAGGCAATACTAAAAATGTGTAGAGATTGTAACTTTGCTCAGGAAATTACAAAAGTATACGCAGCGGCTAAAAAAGATTATAGAACTCTTATTAAGAATAAAAAGCGATTACATCAACAATCTATTACTGACGATCTTTCTAATGCTAAAGATTCGGCTACGTTTTGGAGGATTATTAACGCTTTTCGTAGCCATGGCCGCAAACACCATCTTTCAATTGAAGTGTGGGAAAATTTTTATAACAAAATCTGTAACACCAACTCTTTGCAAATCGATGTCTATTTGACGGATGTGAAGCATCCGTATTTAGACAAAGATATTTCTTTTCAAGAGATAACGGACTGTTTACAAGCGCTTAAAACGCATAAAGCTCCTGGCCTGGATGGGATTTCGAATGAATTTCTGAAAAATCTTCCTAATAACTGGTTGCTCTACCTGAACACCATGTTTAACAAAATACTAGAGCAGGAAAAGTTGCCAATGCTATGGAGTAAGATTATCGTCAATATGATGCATAAAAAAGGCGATATAAATGACCCAGAAAATTACAGAGGAATTGCCTTATGCAACACCACTTTAAAGCTGTTTACTGGTATCATTCTATGTCGTTTAAACTATTGGGCTGATCATGTGACTTTTTTATCGAATCGCAATCAGGCTTTAGGAAGAGCAGAGGTTGTCTTGATAATGTTTTCGTGCTTGCCTCTGTGGTTCATTTACAACTTCGTCTCCCAGGTAGACGAGTTTATGCCTTATTTGTGGATTTTAAACGAGCTTTCGATTCCATTAGCCATTCAAAACTCTGGGAAAAACTTTTTGTCTGTGGAGTTAGTGGAAAAGTGATTCGAATTTTGAAAAATCTTTATGATAATTCATGTTTTCAGGTAAAGAGTAATGGTGATTTTAGCAAAGAGTTCCATGTTACTAAAGGCGTATTGCAGGGTGAATCATTGAGTCCATGGCTTTTTTCTGCCTTTATAAATGATATTGAAAATTTCTTTCACTCAAACGGATCTCGGGGATTAAATGTTGATGGCTGTAATGAAATACTAATGCTCTTATATGCTGACGATTTAGTGATATTGGGTGACATCTACTCTGATTTACGCAGAAAGATTTTATTATTGACTTCTTATGCAAATAACAACGATTTAGAAATTAATTATGAAATATCAAAAGTTGTTGTTTTTAAAAATGGCGGGCGCTGTGAAAAGAGTAATACTTTTCAATTTAAGGATTTTGCTTTCGAAATAGTCAACAAATATTTATACCTGGGAATTCCATTTGTTAGTTCGTCTCTGTTTTTCCAAACAGCAGAATTAGCGATACAAAAGGGAAACGTAGCTCTGGGGTCTGTTATGAAAATATTAGCTGATACAAAATGCGTATCATGGAGCTCTCGAATAAAATTATTTAGCTCTTGTGTTGTTAATTCCCTTCTGTATTGCGCTCCTGCTTGGTGCATGCGCTATCTAAATGAAATAGAACGTATTCAGATAGGTTTTTATAAGCAGTTACTAAAACTACCAAGAAATACTCCAAACTATATTGTGCGTTTGGAAACTGGTTCTTTGCCCCTCTCTCTAAACGCAATTAAATCAACTCTGTCATGGCTACGAAATATCCTATTTATGGATGAAAAACGGTACCCGAGATTGTGTTTTAACAGATTCCTACACTTGACAAATACCGAAGAAAACATCAATTCAAAATATAATTGGGTCTCAAAGTTAAAAGCTCTTCTTGATTTAGTGGACTCCGGTAGCCTTTTAACCACCAATAGAATAACTATAGCCGATGTTAATAGTATTATTGAAAGATTCTCTTATTACTTCAGACAAAGGGATATGGCAAGAATTACATCATCCGACCATAGCCCATATAAGCACTTGACCTGTTCGGAAGGATCGCAAGCATATCTATCATTTACTTGTCCGATACAATTTATACGATTATTTGCACAGTTACGTACGACAAACCATAAAATTTTAAGAATCGTTATTAACAACATAAGTTACACTGTTGATCAAGAAACTAACTGCTCTCTCTGCAGCTTAAACGAAAAAGAGAATCTTGCACATTTGCTTTGTATCTGCCCGGTTTATAACTATGAGCGTTTCGTCTTTTTCCAAAAAGCTAGCTGCAACCAATTTGATCTTAAACAGATGTTACAGTACATGAGCATCGGACACATAAAAAGAGATTTCTGGCTTGTTAGAACAATATTGTTGATACGTTCTTTCCTACTGGATCAATAGCGTTTTCATTCATACCTCTCGGGCTGATCATGGTTCCCTTTAGCCTGTAGAAATTAAATAATTAAATAAGTGATTTTTGTTTGATTTTTTGCTTTGTATTTTGTTTTGTTTTTTTTTTTCACCTTTTTAAACACTGAGTTTGTTTTTCAATTTTTCTTTTTAAAACTTGAATCTCCTTTATAAAGAATTGTAATATTCTAAATAAAGTATTTATTTATTATTATTATTATTATTATTATTACTAAAACCTTCCTCGAGAACCACTCTATCCATTGGTGAAAACAGCATGAAAATCGGTGCAGTAGTTTTTGAGTAAATCGCAAACAGACAGACAGGCGCGGCTGGGGGACTTTATTTTATACTATGTAAGGACTACATGTACACGTCTTGATACTTCTAAAAGCCGGCGCATAAGTAACGTTATGATTTATTAATGAATGCGTATTTGGGCATTATTTGGTTTTAACTCGTGAACCAATTGAATCTTATATGGGAAGGTGTAACGTATGTAAAATTCTTTGCAAAAACCGCCTAGACATCACCAACTGCTGAGAACGTCACCTGGTGGAAGTTTCGGGGTTTTCCTCAACACTTGCTTGTACTTGAGCAATGTTCACATCATTTCGAACTGCACGCGGTCTTCCAGAACGCTGACCCAATCGGTAAATTGTCGGAACATGAAGAAAATTTCGATATAATCTTTGTGTCTGAATAATCGAATGCTGACTTTCAAAATAAAATTGAACAACTATGGTTCTTTGTTCTGTGCTGAGTCTTTCCATCATAAATTTCCCAAGTTTTTCAAAGTTAATTCTAAAAAAAAAAAAGAAACGTAAACAAATTTTTTTTTCACTAATTAAATCATAACGTTACTTATGCGCCACCCTATACACGCAGCCATAGTCTACATAGATATTGAATGGTTATTTATCCCATATTTTTTCAACGTTTTCTCAAAAAGATTCATTTTAGTTTAGGATCATCAAGGATTTACATTTGATAAAACATGGAAAACATAGATTTTGTTGAATTATTTACTACTTTGGGCTGGTAAAGCCAAATTATCGATTAATTATCGGCAGTAATAACATCAGGCACTATCAGCTTATTAAAATACTAATGAAATACTATACGATAAGTATATATATACATGTATTTACAACAAAAAATAATAATGTTGTTACATTAAAAATATTAATAAAATAATTTATTTAAAATATGCTTTATTTATTAGTTCGCGTGCAATATATAATACATTCGTGTCTGTCGGATTTTGTCTATAAAAAATTTATATATGCTGCTTAGTTGAACAGACCCTAATATTTTACTAATGTCACACTGAATACTTAAATATTTATTCAATGTTTTCTCTTTTGTTTTCGTAGGTTTTTTTTTTGCCAGTAAAAACCTGTTAGCTCTTATTCTATATTTTTATTTGGTAAAAAATTTGTTATGACGCAGCATTGATTTTACGAGGATATACAATTTGAGAGATATAGCTCCATATTAGCGAATTTCCTCCAAAAAAAATGCAGCTATTCTTTTTGTACCAATGTTGGAATTTCGTAAAAATTTCTTCAAATGTCCATCGATTCTATCTACTAGATGTTAAAAATCACTATAGCTAAAATTTGTATATATATATATATATATGTATATATCAACCAATATATTAATGCATAAGTTTATCACAGTTTTATTCCGATTGGAATGAAATTTGGTATTTGAGATGCTTTTGGTATTCAAAAGGTCAAGTTCGTTATGGGGTAAAATCGGAGAAAAGGGAAATGGGGCTTAGTGGGAGAGAGAAACATAAAATTTCACATATCTCCCTTAATATTCCATAAATCAAAAATATTTAAGAAGTAAAGTGGTAGGTACTAAGTTTTACTGTAATTTTGTTTCTTATCATTTTTTCTGTTACACTAATATTTACAGAAATATTTACAATTAAAGATTGAAAGTTAAAATTCTAAATACCTCTGTACACTCTCTGTATTAAAAAATGATATGGCAATGAATTGTAGCAAACTTGATTTTCTAGAACTTAATTCGGTTGTACATTTTTCGATTGTTCAAATATTAAGAGAGATATTTTATATTTTATGTTTTCATCTTTCTCTATACCCCCTTTCCCCTTGATCTATGCCATTTAGTAATAAAATTAGCCTTGCCAATGATATTTCATTTTAAACACGCTAAAATTATAACCGCTAGTGAGTGATTTATGTATTCTAAAGAAATTCGCTAAGATGAACCAGCTCCTGTGTAATAAATTTTCTTGTTTTTAATTGACTAACCGATCATTATCAAGCTGGTAAGTCAAATATTCGTTTTTGCATTCTGAATTTGCACTCTTTCCGAATCGATACTCTCGACTAGTGTGTATTTTATTCGATAGTCAGACCGCGTTTAAAGCGTTAAGTTCACCTGAAGTGAACTCCAAAATTGTTATGGAGTGTGTAACGACTTACTGAAAAATCTTGGTTAACATAAAACTAATAAGTCTAAAAGTCACTATCGGCTGGGAATTCAGGAATCGATGGAAACGAGAAGGCTGATAAATTAGTCAGAATAGGTGCTAGTATTCCACTATACGGCCCAGAACCGTTTCTTGGAGTACCGAAAAGCACAATAAAATAAAAAATATAAAATAAAAATAGGCGGTACACAATTCCAATCGTACTTGGGTAAATACCTATGACCAGGATCAAGCAAAAGCTGCTATAAAAAGCTGACGGAAAAAGGCCACTGAGCGCCTACAACTAGAAAAAACTACTGATTTTGTCATGAAGTGGAGAACACTGAAAATCATATTCTGTGTAAATGCAAAAGCCTGTGTCTCAAAAGACTATTTGTCTCAAAAGATTATCATTTGGGATGGATAGATCTTCAGCCAGATGTAATCTTTGAAGTGTCGTCAAGAGATATCCTAACATTTAAGTCTATAGGACTCCTGGAACACCGTTGGAAGAAAAGAGGTACAAAGTAAAATTGACCTCGGTGCAACAGCTCTTTATAAGACTCCTGATTCGAATCTAATCTAATCTAATCAGGATTCATAGGGGTTTATTTTTCTATCCAGATATTTTTATCCAGAGGACAGAGGTCATCGGATACTCAACAAAATTATACACACGATAATATTATTTTCAAGATAATAATCAAAATAATGTATATTTTAAAATTTAAAGTATTACTTACAGCATCAAAATGATTATTCTACGATTATGTTGATTGCATAGCGAACGGCAGATGCTTTGGGAAATCTACATTTACTAATCAAAGGTTAAAAATTTATCATGTTATTTTCCATAGTATGGCATTTATAAATGATTTGATTTCCCAATACACTTCTACCTAAGATCTGACTAGATTAGCATTTAATATTCAAATAACTAATATCGCATACATTAGTTGCGTTACATTGAATGAAAAAAATGATAAAATATGTCATTATTTAGCTCAGTCTTGACAGTCAACGCAAAAAAAAAACGTACATACTACAGAATGTCAACAAGTCTACAGTATGTCAACATGTTAAAAGTTCATTTGGCGTATTTTAGAATTGGTTTTTTTGCAATGGTCAATTTTATTTCGTTAATGTGTAATATGATAAATTAGCTCCTAACCCAAAGCATAAAACCCTTGTTTTTTTGGCAAGGCTCAATTTTATTTCGTTCAATTTTGTGTTACATGATTTGATTGATTTATCTTGGGGTCTAAAAACAATTGCACTTCGACATTATGGTCCATTGTGCTCCCCCTTCTACTTCAGTTCGACGATATTCGCTTCTCCCATATGTTGGCATATCGCAGTCAAAGATATTGTGGCTGGATGTTTCTTCTTCTTCGCCACACAATCTGTACACAATGGATCAATTATGGAGTCCCATTGTGAGTAGATACTTCTGCAAGGGATAATGCCCGGTTATGAATCGGTAACCCTCCGCAGTTGCATCATATTCAGCTTCAGTGCATCGAGTGATAGCTCTTTGTTGCACTCTGAAGCAGTACCTTCCCGAGCTCTTGCCGCGGTATTTTTTCCCAGTGATCACGGTGTTTAGCATTTGACCACTCATTGATCACCTGTTTACGTGCAGTCCTTAGAATTCCTAAGATAGGCTCTGAGCCAGTGAAGGGTATTCCGACTCCCTTTTTTGCTAAGGTGTTATATGATAATTTAGCTACTAACCCAAGTAATTAAATAAAAAAACAAATTGTGGACTTTGAATCCGGGCTGTTGCGGATGCGAAATTTATGACATCAGCGGATGCAGATATTTTAAGGCTTACATTCTCAGATGTGGATTTATGTTAATATTTTTAAAAGAGATACTTAATTTAGGTATATAAATAAAGGAAAAAGATGATAATAATTTTATAATAATCTTTAAATTATAATCAAAATTTTTAGTATAAAAATTTAAAATTTGGTGCATTATGATCCTTTGAATCTACACAAAAATGTACACAGAAAATATATTATACAGCTATTGATCACTCACGATTTTCTGTTCGTTAAACCTCATATAAAGCTCAGGAAACTTAGCTAGAAGCAAATTGAATGCTTAATATTTTTGCTGACTAATATATTTCCTTTGTAGAAATACTGTGTTTCCTTTGTAGAAATCCAATAGTACACATTGATCATATTTAAAAACTGTGAATTTAAAAATAAATATCTATAATGTTAACAGAAGTTCATCCGAAATTTATTCAACTGATATTATAATTTGTTATATGCAATTATCGTTTCGGTCAAATCTGTCAAAACAATTGGATCGTACAGTTTGTCAAACTAAAAACTACATGGTGGTGGGCCATTTAGAGCTTACAATTTTTGAAGGAATCTATACAAATAATAGTCTTGTCTGCCTGAGATTTCAAAATTTTCCGCTTTTATTTAATGTTTAGTCATACGCAAAACTATGGTCTTTTTGCATGTCCGTTCGGACTAATCTCGTCGTAACGGCCAGATCGATGATAAATTTACAAAAAGGTAGATAATGTGGTAAAATATTTGGGTTATAAAAATATGTAGTAGCCACAGATTTTTTCCGCATGGCAACAATGAAATCACTATTTTATTTAAAGGGGTTGATTGGAGATGGATGTGTGAATTGTTGTATGGATTGACCTGTTGATGTGTGTTTACAGTCAGAAATCAACATCCTAATTGTAGTCGGAAATATAATTATTGAAATAGAAACAAATCTTTATTATTAGTCAAATAGAAAATATCCTTAAATTAAAAGAAAATTTACATAAGATTATTTAAAAAAATTCTACAATGACTTTTTTTATTTGTTTCAGATAAACCGAAGAGAGAAATATTAAACAGAAATTATTTTGTGATTTAAGTTCGAGTTTATTTATTTTTGTATTACATAAAATGAACTTGTAATATCAACAGAAAAGTAGCTCTAAAAGAAGATATCTTCATTATATTTCACAATATATATTAATGATAGAAAATATTGAATTAGAAAACTCTGGTATTCAGTGGAAATAACATCCAATAGTACCTACTTAAGGAGTGATCTTTCCATTTTCTGTTCAATTATTCGAACCAAAAAAAAGGTTGTTATAATAGTGTTGTAACCTTTTCACAATGACATTTTCAAAAGTAACATTCACCATATATTACATAATATACATTTGTTATGACTATATATAACTTATTATATACATATATGTTTTTATATCGATTTTATTTCGCCGCGCGTCTATTTACTTTCTGAAGAAAAATCACACACATGTATATAGATGGTATATATTGTGAACGAACATAATAAAAACCTAACCTAGTATAACTAGATCATTAATCATTTAACGTGAACGATTTATTAAAAAAAAAGAGTATATATTCGTGACTAAAATTATTATTAATTTTATTCTATGATTACCAATTATTGAAGTTTATTAAAAATGAATTACTCAAGGTGTTTATTTATTATATGATTTAAGTTTTTTTTAGTAGTTAATTAGTGCTGTTCTTTAAATTATTGTGAAACAGTGATTGTTTTCTGTTTTACTACAAGTCAAAGTTGTGTTTGAATTTTGAAACTTTTTTCCAGTTCATTAAATGGTTATGGATCTACGGTGAGTACTGTCTGCATATATTTATATATAGTTTTAAATGTATGTATAACTAATATACGGAAGAAGTTATTATCAGTGCCGTAACTAGCCGTCTATCATTTAAAAACTACATTTTTGTATACTTAATTATGAGTACTTGATAGAGTTTTGAATAAGGAAGTATATATAAATTGCGAAGAATTAGGTGAAAAAACGTTTATTCGAAAATATTTGCCAAAACTCACAATTATACAATACACAAATGACACCAAATACTGATTAATACTTACAGACAGATAGTAGAGATTGAAGGAAAACCGTAAACTTACTTTACGCGTTTTATCTTCATTACGAAGTCCTTGATTACATTTTCATACGACAGGAGCCGTGCTATGTCGCGTTTAATCGACAAAATCGCTAGGCCAGACAATCTTTCTTGGCCCATCGTCCAGCGCAGGTACGTGTTTATCAATTTGAGCTTACTGAATGATCTTTCGTAGGAAGCTACTGTCACTGGCATTGTTAAAAAAAGCTTTATAGTGACTACTACATTGAGAAACATTTTCTTTAAATCTAGTTCCACTATAGCTTTAAGAAGACCTAGACTTGACTGATGGTCACATTTATCAACGCCAGTCGCAACTCGTAAGTTCAATATTTACGAACGATCTCATCGTCTCTCATATTTTTAATGTTATTTACTTCTTATTATTACTTCTTATTATTACTTGTAAGAAGAATATATTATATTATCATATTATTTGTTGTCCTGGTATGGTCATTTCTGCGCCCCTCTAGGGTCTCTGCCCTGTCCCTGGGCACCGCCGTAGTTAAGGCATTGGATACTATCAACTTATTCAAAAGAAAAAACCGGAATTATACACATGGTTTTTATTTTGAGATCCGAGTCTAGTCGGAAGGCAAATGAAACTTTTCAAAACATGATTACACGATGCTAATTGATTTTTTTGGACAATTATTTTTTAATTTAAAATTAAAAGTTTCTTCCTATGCTTTCACATGATAGCTCAATACGCTCATAAATTTTGAGCGCGAAGAGAAATCCGTTTTATCATAGACTTGGTCGAAATAAATAATTTTTCTAAGAATATAAAATATCTGGATACTAAAAGTTTATAAGAAATAAATGAATTTTATATAGATTTAGATAGAAATATAAAATTAAGTTATAAATTTAAGCTAGTGTTCACCAGTCCAAGTGGCCGAGCGGTCTAAGGCGTCATGTCTGCGCAGTATGCCTACTTGGAAACTGGGAGGTTATGAGCTCGAATCTCGACAACGGCAGTTTGTCAATTATTAAGAAAAAATACGAGGCGGTTAATGGACTAAACGGTATGGACAAGAACGAAGTAACCGGCTATTCTTGAGAAGGTTTTCTGCAGTTTCCTTGACGAATTCCAGATGAATATCGGCATAGTTCCTATCATAGTCGGCTGCAGCCGCATATCCTCCCATTCTCACATTCTCCCATCATTAGGCATCACAATGGATCTTGCGGTTGAAGTGTAGCCCCTCCAGGGCAGCCTCCACAATCTATCTATCTATCTAATGTTCAAAATATTGTTTAATCTGTTTGAGTTTTGAATAATGTTCCAATTAAACTTGATATTAATTCACACATTACTCCATTTCATAAAATAACTTCCATAACTCATGTTATGTATTTAAGGATTAAAAAGAATTGAGTTTAATCGAGAACTATAAGTCAAATGCTCCTTTTAGCTTTCATTCATCGGCTCGACAATTTATTCGAACATTATTCCTTATATTTATGTTTAGATAAAATATATTAATATTTTTAGAAGCAGGTCCAATTACCTTAATCAGAATGTCTTTTCGAAATAGTTCCATTCGAATTTTATTTTAATTTCATTTTTAATTTCACATTAACTTGATGTAAGCGTTAAGAAAAATCAATTACGTTTAAAAAAAAACCACAATTATGTTCAAGTGGAACTAAAAAGTTTTCAAATTAGTTTTTAAGAGAACACTTCTATCAACAGTTATTAGATGATTTGTTTCAAATCGATTAGAAGTATATGAAAAACGTCCAATTATAAAACATACTTTTTTAGTTGCAAAACAAATCCTATCTAGGATGTTAATTTTATCCCCTTATCATGTTGAGTTGATTTGCAAAAATCTGAAGTATTTTTAGTAAGGGAAGAATACTTTCGTATGCACCCGTTCTTTTGTGGATTGCTTCTTTTCATATTATATATATATAATAAGTAGAAAGTAATATTTTATATACACTTATATAATAATCCCATTAAATAATAACAAAGTTGCTTCATTAACAGTATTATAATTATTATGACTACACAACTTAATGTAAGATGTCTACACATCGCACAACCACCAATGTTTTATAGTATCTACACTAATAATAATAGGCTTATACTCTAACGTAATTATAATGTTACACTTTACTGACTTTCAAATGCTGTTCGTAGCTCTCATACCTACGATTATATTTTTTATTTGGTGAGTTTAAATGGCAAGAACAGATTCTTGTTATATTTTCAATTCAGCTAATTTTTCTCAATGTATCCAAAATAATCATCAATAATGATGTATTATGTGAAAATTTATCTTTGAATTATGGTCATGGAATCAATTATTGCTGATGATGGATAATAACTTTCAGCAAATATAAACCATTATTCTTTTTAACGAATGCAAACGACTAGATCACTTGTTTTTGAGCTATATAGTCCTCGACCAGTTGCAGTATAGATGTTCACAATACCTTTAATGATAAGAACGAAGTAATCGTAAAAAAAAAAAGATTAACTGCGCCCCGTTTTTTTATTAATAATTGACAAACTGCCGATGTCGGGATTCGATCCCATAACCTCCCAGTTTCCAAGTAGGCATACTGCGCAGACATGACGCATTAGACCACGCGGCCATTTAGACTGGTTTTTTTTAGAATAATTAACTATTATCTTAATAATGTTAGTGGTGACTTTTTCAAAATGATCACTGGTGGAAAAAATTGAAAAGACACAAAAACAATAAACGTCGGGATCAGAAATACAATAACCAATCAAACTGTGACTAATATATTTTTCGATTTTGCCAATATTAAGAGAGCTTTTACAAATTATGTGTTTTCTCCTACCTCTAAGCCCTCTTTTCTCCTTTAGTGCTTGAGGGATAATAGACACATTTAAATTTTGGTCTTATTTATAAATAGTTAATACTCAAGTATTAATTGAATAATTGTAGCAAAGTTAAAATACTCATGAAAGAGTGGTTCATTATTTACATTATGTAATTTTAAAAGAAATGTGCTAATCAGCTAGCATTCAAATTCGCGACATTTCGCTGTTTATTTTTCAGCTTCTTCAGGCTCTGTACATTTTACTAATTAATGACTAGTTATTTTAAATCAAAGTTTATATGTATTAATTTAGAATTTTATATGAATAATTAATTGTAATTTTTTATATATGTTTTATGTACAGAGCCTGAAGAAGCTGAAAAATTTCATTTCTTTGATCCCAATTACCTCTTATCATTTCATCATCATACAAGAATCGGATCTTAAACGCTACTAATATAAAAAATAATCATTTAATTAATAAATCGTGTGAGGTATTATTTGAAAGAGTTGCCTCTAAACATTCTAAAGTATATTTTTTTTTTTTTTCCAATAGTCTTAATAATATAGCTCAAAATTTGCTACAAATGACCCCTTCATGATCTCCAAGGATTCTGAGACTAAAATTAAGATTTTAGTAAGATTAGAGGATATTGAGTCATAGACTACCGGAAAACTATTGGTTTTTTCGACAGTGTAAAAAAAAGGAGTGACGTGGACATTGCCACGCTCGACAGAAGTGAAACTTCAGTTAAAGAAATTGGGAATATGTAGGATTAACGAATTAAATTAAACGATTCATTCATTTTCCATTTATCACCAGCAAATTTGTACAAGATTTTAACATACATGAATTAAAAAAGTTTAATTTGGTTTATTGACTGCTCTTTGTATGAGACCATAATTGCGCCAGCCGGGTTCACTCTTGGCCACATTATTTAAAAAACTTTTATCTGAATTAGTTTTTCGTCTCTAACTAATCTAACTAAAGTTGTCACAATTATATATCATATAAATTTGTACAAATCTGTAATTACTTTCGAGGTAAACATTTCACGTGTCGATAAATAATTCAGTGTATTTAAAAAAAAATTAACCCAGTTGTATTATTTCCTTGTTTTAATTTACCAATCTGAAGAAAATATGAAAAAAAAATTGAATTTCTTTCCATTCGCCCCAAAGGAATAAAATAATCAAGATTTTTAAAATATAGGTAGTTATTTTAAATTAATTATACAATAATTACTTTTTAATTATAACAGTTAAATTTCATTACATAGTTAGTAATGACCCATTCAATACAAAACATAATTAGTATTTATACATAAATTTAGCACATAGCTTCTAGGAAATGAAAATTAGGAAGTAAATATGCAAATAATTATTGGACAAGCGGAATATAATGAGTGTCAATTTTCATTTTTTACCGACGAAAGAAGGAGGTACTCAATTCAACCTGTATAATATTTTATTTAATGTCACGCATATCTATTTAACGTCAATATCTTTGCGCAGTTTGAATGTTTTTTTAACCGACGAAAAAAACGAAGCAGGTTCTCAAGTCAACCCCTATATTTTTGTAATGTATAAATCGCATAGCTTTTTACAGAGTAGTCCGATTTCAATAATTCTTTTTTTATTGGATAGGGTATACTTCGAAAGTGGTACCATATAAATTTTAAAAAAAATTTAGCCCCTAAGGGTAGACAAATAGGGAATGGTTGATCAATGAATTGTCATCTGTGAACCGATTCTGTTGAAACTTGACATACTTATGTAGTTCTAATGACACTATAAGTCACAAAAAAAATAAAAAATAGAACCGATGAAAGAAGAAAGTAACTGAAAAGCAAAATATAATAACTTTGTAACAAAAAACTAAACCTTCGAAAAAAGAAAGGAAAAAATAAAAATGTAAGTTTTAAGTCCTACACTAATGTAAATATCTAAATAATTTTGAGTCGGCATCAAAAAATCTACATCAAAATGGGTAAAAGTAAATGTTA
Organism: Nineta flava; assembly: GCA_963920215.1. NCBI lineage: Eukaryota > Metazoa > Arthropoda > Insecta > Neuroptera > Chrysopidae > Nineta > Nineta flava. The sequence continues at coordinate 68,124,788 of OY986041.1, read as the reverse complement.
CATTTTGTTTGTTTTGTGCCGACTCAAAATTATTTGGGTATTTACATTAGAGTAAGACTTAGACTAAAAAGTTACTTTTTTATTTTTTCCTGTCTTTTTTCGACGGTTTAATTTTTGGTTACAAAGTTGTTATTTTTTGCTTTTCAGTTACTTTCTTCTTTCGTCGGTTCAATTTTGTGACAAGCGAAATATAATGAGTGTCAATTTTCATGTTTTAATAATACACTTTCTTTTACAAATGAGTGAAATGAGTAATGTTGTGTTGAATGTTTACTTTGAGAATTGTTTGTTGTTTATTAATGTACACTTTACCCTTAAGATAACCGCAACGAAAAACTGAAAAGTTACTTTTTTATTTTTTCCTGTCTTTTTTCGACGGTTTAATTTTTGGTTACAAAGTTGTTATTTTTTGCTTTTCAGTTACTTTCTTCTTTCGTCGGTTCAATTTTGTGACAAGCGAAATATAATGAGTGTCAATTTTCATGTTTTAATAATACACTTTCTTTTACAAATGAGTGAAATGAGTAATGTTGTGTTGAATGTTTACTTTGAGAATTGTTTGTTGTTTATTAATGTACACTTTACCCTTAAGATAACCGTAACGAAAAAATTCCAATGGTGAGATCATGTGACTTGACGTCTTCTTCTTTCTTTGTGATCATCCGGATCATACGGATAGAGTGTGATATAGTGTGATATATATATGGTGTGCATCTATATCGTAGTATCAATTGAGATCCTCAAAGAAGAAATTTAAACGACTGCTTGAAACACCAAGTTGTATACTCTAAGTGTTGCCTGGCATAATTTTGTCCCAATCGGCAAAAAAACCGCATCAAAATCGGTTTAGTTGTTACTGTGCTGCGACAGACGTTAAACAGACAAGCATATATTTTTTTCTATATTAATTACGAAAAAATACATTTATAATTTTTTTTCATAAAATTTTATTTTCAACAACTTTTGTATGAAACGTTTTTTCATATGTAATAAAAAAAACTTAGATTTTTGCATATAATCATTACCTTTGAAGTACAAATCAGTTCGAATTCACCACTATAAATTTTTTCAATTTACTCACCGAACTAGTAGTCAGTGCCATTGAAAACTTCTACAACAAATACTTCATTAGTTTTATGGAAAACTAATAGAATAATTGAAATGGTGGTAGCAGCTTCTACCCCATCACATTTTTAAGACCTACACTGAAGTCATTATTGATAGTTTGAGTTTCTATCATTAAATTGACAAAATAAGGAAACTCTATGTTAACTAATTTTGGGCTAATTATAAATTGAGTCTCCTACGAAGTAGATTGACCCTTCCTCCAAGATTGTATTTTATGATGGTTATGATACACAGCCACATAGCTACATCGTTACAACTGTCATCACACATTGGTAGTAAATATTGAGTCATACATCTATTTCAGACTAATGTAATATTAAAATAAAACTTTTAACTAATAAACTTCTAACTAATAAATCGATTTTAATAACTGATTAAAAATCAAAGAATTTGACACAGCGCTAAAAAAAGGTTTGTTCATTAGCCTTGACTTGACATCATTTCATTTGACACGTTATTATATTTATATATATATATATATATATATATATATATATATATATATAAATATAATAACGTGTCAAATGAAATGATGTCAAGTCAAGGCTAATGAACAAACCTTTTTTTAGCGCTGTGTCAAATTCTTTGATTTTTAATCAGTTATTAAAATCGATTTATTAGTTAGAAGTTTATTAGTTAAAAGTTTTATTTTAATATTACATTAGTCTGAAATAGATGTATGACTCAAATTTAAAAATATAAACTAAATCTCAATAATAACTCCCCCAAATTTGTAACTATCGACGAAATAAGATTGACGCTTTATGTTGTAAGACACGAAAATTCAATATATATATAAAGTTTGAATAGGTATCACGCCTCCTGTTAATATTCATTAGAATAGCTAGCAGCTATTGTATTTACTATTGGTTTATATTCAGAGTATTAGGTCGGAAAGGCAAAGATAACGATAATGATACTGTTTGAACGATTAACTGCGGTTTAGTTTGATACTTTGCACTCATGTATGTATGTAATAAATGATTAATGATGTGACGTCACTAAAATATTTTGTGTGTGTGTATGCATACGAGAACCAAAAATGATATTAACTACTTCATGTAAATCGAAGCGTATTAATGTCAATATAATCTGAAATTTTGTTTATCTAATTTAAGGGGAAAGGGGAAATTATATAACTCTCTTTAAACTAGTTAAATGGGTAAATTTTTCATAAATAAAGTTATAGTAAATAAAATTTACAACAATGTACTGACCATTATCTCTGTAACTCTTTTTTTTTCGTAAATAATATTGCTACATATTATTACTATCTTAAGTTTTTTACATAATTATCGTTTATTCTATATGTGTTGATGGAAAATAAAGTACCATGAAAATTAATCTTAAGATACTTACAGTTATTGGTGGTGTTTCAGTATAAGAATTTCGTATACATTTGTCCCACCATTAAAAATTTACGAAAAGTATTCAGAAAAAATCAAATACTGACAAGTTCATCATGTGGATCTCATAGGTTGCCCCTAGAAATTCAGTGACCACTCTACAGTTTATTTTGATACAGAAATCAATTTTTATACCTGGTATATAATATACTGTGTGTGTTGGACAGCTTTTCCTATTGTGAATCAATGTTAAATATTATTTATTACTGACTGTCCGTCTGAGAGTGGGGGATTTTTTGATTCACATACTAAAGTTAAGAATTCAACTTAACATATTTAACCATTAAAATGTGTACTGACTGACTTTATACAGTAACTACACTGACAGCTGGTAATAAATAATATTTAACGTTGATTCTCTATTGGAAAAGCCTAGCCAAAACAGTCTGTATACCAAAGTATATTTAAGTCTGACCGGCCACCGTCAACACGATAACTCAAAAACAAAAAGTGGTAGCGAGCTGAAATTTTGTATGTGTGTTCTAGAGCTAAGAAGTAAGTTCATGAATTGGCAAAATCGGATCATGTTTGGGAAAACTGCCTATCTCTGGAACCGTAAGAGGTAGAACAAAAATTTAAATAAAATAAAAAATGTTCCTTTTGTAAGAAACTTTTTTTCATAAATTCAGTATATACCGGGTATTTTAGCAACTAATTCGATTAGTTGATATTTCCACTTGTTTTTGTTACTATATTTTTACCTAAAAAGATGTGCTTTCTATATTTAATTTATAATAGTTTTGAAATATCAATTATTTTGCGAGTTACTTTGGAGATCGAATTAGAAAAAATGTATTTTCCATGGATTTGAAAAATTGATGATACATTTCTGTTTAAAAAATCTAGGTAACGTGAAATTTGATCTCTATCTAAATTGAATATATGGGTGGTACCGACTTAAAATTTAATTTTATCAATTTAAAATATTTGTCAATTATTAATCAGAATTTTACGTTGTTAAGTGCAACGTAAAATACAGTATACAGCTTTAGTCATAAACTAGGATGGAAATTGAAATATATGTATAGGACTGAATTAACAACATAAACATAAATTGAAACAAAATATTCTGTATACTGATTGTGCACAGGGTGTAACATGAATTGTGTCTTGTTACCCATTATTGGTTTATAAGTTCGGTTTAAATTAAAAAGCTTATGCAATGAAACTTTAATTATCAAATTATTGCCTTTTTACTTTTAAATAACTTATCATTTATAGCAGGGATGTCCAACTTTTGTGTGTATACGATCTACTTTTATCTTAAAAATTGTACTATTTGTTCGAAGTTATGTTTGAAAAAGTTGTTACAAAAATACCATGACGGATAATTTGATTTTTACATTTCACTTTTGCGAATTTTTGGGTAGGGAAAATTGATTATGGAAGAATGATATAAGATTTTTAGACTTGTTTTTGACTAATCTACTAATAGCTCGCAGGAGTGCTCCTCGTCCTGAAACAATTGTTTATCCATTCATGTAAAAAACAACATAATTATTTAACAGGTAAAATTAATTCAAATTTGTTATAGATAAAGACTGAGTTAGAATTTTATTTTATTGGATATAACATAAATGGGAAGACTGAGTTTGCATGTCTCCAAACAAGATATCATAATTAGGTGTATATCCTGACAAAAATAATAATAATGAGTCTTCAGTATGGCAATTAGTTAGGACAGAACGTTGTTTAGTCTTCGTTAACTTTAACTATGAAAATGCCGATTCACATAAGTATGTAGATCCGAAACAAAAATAAATATATTCACTACATTTGATGATATTGGGATATTTTTCTCGGTTGACGTATTTCCAAAATCTTCTTAAAATTTTCTGGCTTGTAAGATTAAATCAGTTCGTAAAATAATTATTTAATTTTTTAATGACTTTTCTCCGGATTAAATATGTTTGCAATTTTTTGGCTAATACGTATCACACTTAAGGTAGTAGGGGAGAGCAGGTAGGATTCGTACACTTTTGTAAAAGCAAAACTAATAGCTATTTCGAAATAATTTCAATGCTGCTGAATTACCTACAAATCTGGCTATAATAATAGTGAAGTACACAGTGTTGATACAAAGTAACATGGCAAAGCTATGATAAATTTCCCAAAAAATAGAAGTCGTACGAAAGCACCCCACACGCAGGGTAGCTTCGTACATAGAGTTGGTTACATTCGAGCATAGTGGGGAGCCTTCGTACACAGTAATTGAAAAAGCTATTTATATGAAATTAAACATTTATTGAGATCAAAATTAACACAGAATCATCCTTAAACATAGTAATAAATAACAATATACCTATGTCCGTAAAGCCACTTTTTGGCAGAATATAATAAAACTTTGAGTGGATGTTAAAAAAAACCGTCCCCTTGCTAAATTTGAAATTTTTTGCCCATCTAATAAAAGAGATATTCACTATCAAAGTTGGAACTTGCATAGGTTAAAAGTACCAGTTGACTGAAAGTGACACATTTTACGTCATAAAGTAAAAACTTTTCTGTAGATTTGTTTCAAAAACAACTTATTGTTATCTACATTAATTGATGACGAATTTTTTTAAACCAAGAAAACGGTTTCGGAAACCCAGTAAAATGGAAAAAAGTGAAGTTATAGTAAATACATTTTACTACAATTTATTTCGTGAACATATTTTCTATAACTCTTATATTTACAGAAATTTAAAATCTTCAATTTCTCTCTCAATATTAGTAAAATAAAAAAATTTATAATTAGAGAAAAGTGGTATTTAATCAGTTTAATTGCAATTCATTGTCTGAGCATATTTTCGGTAACTTTACAGAAATATTTGCAATTTCAAAACAATACTCATAATAATGAATATTACAAGTGCATATCACCATGGTAACGTGATATTTCTAATGTATTTAGATAGATAGATAGAAGAGATAGATGAAGAGGCTGTCCAGTACGGGTTATACTTCGACCATAAGGTCCATTGTGATGCCTAAGGATGAGAGTGGAGTGGAAGGAATTTTTGTATTTAGTCTAGGAATTGGCAGGATATGCGGCCTTCTCGAGCATAGCCGGTTACCCGTTCTTGTCCATACGCCGACAGTTTAGTCAATTAACCGCCCCTTTTTTTTCCAAGTAGGCATACTGCGAAGACATAACGCCTTAGACCGCTCGGCCATTTGGACTGGTAAAATTTTCTAGGCGCCCCTAACCCTTGATCGATTCTGTTCATTAACGAACTTGTTCTTTGAAATTCTACGAAAACATATTTATTTTTATATGTGTCTGTATCCACTAAAAAATTTGCTAAGTTGACATAGCTCCTGCATAATAAATTTTTATTTGTTATTAGTATTCATAATATATCCAAAGCTCATCATCCTATTACGATCCTATTTATGTTGGGCTAATACATCCACATTTTCATTTCTTCAAAATATCGTTAAACTTGGTCATCTTATTTTACCCATTACATGAAAGAAAACTATGCATACTAAATTCCCAGAAACCACTTCTTTTTCTTTTTTACAAGCTTTTATTTAACTTGCAATGTATGTATGTATGTATGTTCGAGTCAAATCTTGCAAGCTGAATTAGTACCACTTCCTCGTATCCTACGGAGTTGAATTTTTACATGTTGGTTCAGCTGACAATGCATTTTTAGGGTAAGCATGACAAGAATCGACAAAGGGAAAGGGGGGTTTAGAGGGAGGGGGAAACACAAAATTTGGTATATCTCTCTTAATATTGAAAAAATCGAAAAACTCATAAAAAGTAAAAGTGTAGAAAATTAGTTTTACTATAAAAAGCTTGTTTTAAAAAATGTTTTTTTAATATCAACATATTTTTGAAGTCAATAATGGAATATTACATATTATTATTTAATATATTAAATAGTGAGTCACATTTTTATTCCATCTGGTACAAATGTATATAATGCATTTATTTTACATAGGAAATACTATAATGATATTAAATCACTAGAGAATTAAAACTATCTAAACTACAGTCTACATGTTTCTACATTATAAACGGATTGTACAGGATAATCAACTCGCAACAATATAAGCTTTTCAATTATTTTGTAAACAATCAGAATATATTTTATATTATATAAATTTATTAAGTAGAGGTACGTAATATTTAGGCCAGTTGTTGGATCGCAATAAAATATTTAAAAAAATTATTTTTTAAGAAGAGCTTTTATTTAAGGTAGGTCCACCATGAAATCACTTTTCGACAAATTTTGCTCTTATTTTTTCACAGGCTAAAAATACCGTTTTCTGATAAATCCCGAAGTTTCAGAATTTTGGACCGTTTAGAACGCGAGATAATTAATAACAAAGTCTCTCTTATTAGAAGCATGATGTAAAACTTCATGCCCGCCCAACTATTATCTGTTGTATTGAAAAAAAAACTTGACAGAATTAAAAAAAAAACTAGGACTGTAAAGATAAATATTTCTTAAATAAATTTTGTTTAAAAATCGCGTTTTACCGTTTTGTTTTCGAAATAAGATAATTTAACAAAATTTCATTAATTTGTATAGAAATATATGAATGTATGTATATATGTGCATTTGTATTTATTCTATAATAAAAACAAGCCGGTTTTTGTCCTGATTTTACAAGAAAATTCGGGAACTACCTTAAACAAAAAAACTGTCTACTTATGTATGCACGTAAGATTTTTTACTTTGAAATAATACTCGTATATTAAGATAATATTGAATAAGGTTAACACTGGTATTAAATCACAAAAGCTAAATAAAACAAGTGAAAATAACAACTAACTGAGTAAATTGCCTAAATGTCCTGTATATACTGACTGTATGAAAAGAAGTTTCAAACAGAAGTTCTTCTGTTTTAAAAAAACATTTTATTTATTTAAAAAAACATTTAAATTAAAATTTTTCTTCTATCTTTTAAGGTTTCAGATAGTTAGTTTTGCTCATTTTGCGAAAAACATGGTCCGATTTTGCACATTACCGAACTTGATTTAATTATTAGCTTTAGAACACACACACACAAAATTTCAGCTTGTTATCTCTTTTCGTTTTTGAGTTATCGGGTTGACGGACGGGCAGAAGGATTTTCGGAAATGGACGAATTAAGCCGTTTTATGAACACCTATACCATAAACTTAATGTACCCTGGTATACAATATATACTGGGTATGAATAAAAATCTTTTTGAGATATGATCGACGTATATACGATACTTAATGTACTTGAGATATGAAAGGAAAACGAAGGACAGAGAAGAAAGCAGCTAGGTCAGAGAACAATTTAGAAAATTACATATTATGGCATAGGTACATAGACTACTCAGTCTTGTAAGATAAGCTATTAAATAAATGTTCAATTATTTACAATTATTAACTACATTGATCACAAATCGATGAGAAATGGAGTAAAAAATCGAAAAAATTAGATAAAACAATTTTTTGCCTCCGATTTCGATAAACACTTTGTTTCAAGCTAAGTTGGGCCTAGCGATAGTGATAGCGATGACTAAAATATGATTCGATTAACTTTTTTTTAGATATCTTATCCATAGTGCTCAAATTCCAAACTATATCAATTGATGAGCGAAAGTTTGGAAATGTGTTGGTTGGACGTTAAAATGAACCTGATTTGGGTACTGTTTGAGTCAAAATTACTCTATAAAACGATTTTTTATTAAAATTTTTAACAAAATTTATTTTAACAAAATTTTTTTTTGCATTTTTTCACATTTTTCCAAAGGAATCGCAAAAGTTCGAGAAAAACGAGAACAGAAAAATCGACGCAATTGGTTAAAATTGGTTAAAATACGATACGATTAACGATTTTTGAGATATGACCCTACAATGGTGGAGTTCGATCACTAATATTCGATCGCTAATATCGAGAAGATAACATTTTTCGTAATTTTACGACGTATCCATTAGGAGAAGGCTGGCCATCAATTCGAACTAGGCACTATCTGAGAATTAAAACTAACAAGTAATATGGGAGATTCCAGCTAAGAAAGAACTATCAATATTATCAATTATCAATATTCTCGTTATCTCTTTTCTTTTTTTAGTTATCGTGTCCACAGACGGACGGACATACGGAAATGCCGAAATTGGCCATTTTATGAATACCTATTCCAAACATTCTTGTCTGCGATCAATATTTTCAAGCAATACAAAGTCGGGACTAAACTTAATATACCCTTGTACATTTACATATACCGGATATATTGTATAATAGTTTAAAAAGTGGGAAAACAAATTATTGAAAATCTAAGTAAAAAAATCCAAAAATTTCCTTGGTCAATTATTCTTTGGAAGTTCAGGGGAACTATTTTTCTGCTTATTTCTTCGATAAAACGTACCGTTCCCGAGATATTAACTTTCCCAGCGTTAACTTGCAAGATCTCTCCAATTTTTATGAGATATGGTACAAAAGTTCTATAGTCTATTTTGATTTATAACGAAAGTCGGCGACTATTTTAGGTATTTCTAATTTTAGGTATTTTTTTTGTCCACAATTGTATACTGTATTAATTTTTTATTTTTCATTTTTTTTCATTTTTGCTGTACAATAGAGCAGAATAGAAATAAAATTGTGCGTCAGAACTGAAAACTTTTTTTCAAACATATTAAAATTTTTAGTTGATTTTGTGATTCGCAGTATTATTTCTGTGTAATCGACCAGTGTCATCTTTGGAAAGAAAAAAAATTATTACTTTTTAGTATAAACAGTTTTTCGTCAAATACCAAACATATTTGAACTGTAAAATGCAATATTGAAAAATATGGAAATGAAAGACTTGCCAACTGGCCTATTTTTATGCGTACAAAAGGTTATTCTCTCAAGAAATCTAATACAAAATGTTTTACATAGTAACAGCATTTACTGTTACTATGAAAGGGGAAAACAAACACAGACAGCATTCTCTATTTTGAAATATGCTTGGTCAAAATTATAATAACATGTATATGGTAAACGATATAAAACAAATGTCAATATTAGGCACATATGTACCATATTCATTCGGTTCTCGAAAAAATGCTTCGGATTAAAACGAAAATTTGTTTAAAAATTAGCCCTAATTTTGTGGTCCATAGTACCGGCACATTTTTTACGCATTTTAATGACTAATGTTATTTATGTCTTATGGATTTTTTTCCTAGAAAATTTGCATAGTGCCAAAAAGAAGAGGTGAAAATTTCCACTTGGATTTTTTAAGAGGTAAAAGCACTATTTTACTAGGGTATTGAAAAGCCAGCGAGTGTGTGGGCTAAGGTTTCAAAGCAAACAGTATAATGCTCATGAAAACAATCTTGTATAATGTAGGTAGATACGAATTCGAGTACCGAAACAACAGACAAGCACACTGCTAAAAAAGTTATCACTTCTCTGATTTCTCTTGTAAATGTTTTCTATCGTCTCGTTTTCACAGTTGAATATTTTCTAGAAAAAATACAATTAAAAACAAAAATCATTTAAAAACATATACTTAGCTTTAAAATCTTTTTTCTATTCGTATGATCTTTATATATATTTATATATATATTTTTTTCTAATTTATTTAAATTTTTATATTTTAATTGAAACAATAAGACTATATAAAAAATTAAATCATTAGCACCCAAATTTACTGGTTTGTAATTAGTACATTTTTCTAGATTAAAAATCTATAGAGGTTGTAAGAGAGGACTATCGTCTGACTTTCGAATATTTGGGTTCTAATTTTCGTCAATTATCTCATTGACTTATTCTCTCGTTTCTATCGTCTCTCGCGACAACACTAGAATTGATCCATAAAACGGTCTCATATATTGTCATCTATTCTAAAAATTTAAATTCGGTGATAATCTATTTTTTATTGCTGAATTCTTTACATTAAGCAGTTTTATCTATTTACAATAAATATACGATGCTAATAAAGAAATTAGGAAACAATAAAGCAGATACCTTAGCAAAGAAGGGAGTTGAAATACCCTTTATAGGCCCAGAACCTATTTTAGGAATTTCAAAGCATGCATGTAAACAGGTGATCAACGATTGGATAAATGTTAAACACCGTGATCATTGGAAAAATACGAAGGAGAATGGACGAATGAAATGATTCCAATAGCTAAACTTAATAATTTATTCACTTATGACGATGAAGATTTTAATGTAATCTTTATTTTAGAAAATAATATAAAAAATGCTATAATGTGTTTGTTGATAGTTACTAAGGTAATAAACATATATAATTACCTTAGTAACAGGGTGAATATGCAAATGTATCTAATAAGAAAGTATGTTGAGATTTAGTATAGTAAGTCCACTGCACATCCAAGAGGCTATCCATCTACTGAAACTGAACAGGATACAACTGCGGAAGGTTACCGGATTCGTCACCGGGAATTATTCCCTGTGGAAGCATCTGCACACAATGGGACTCCATAACGGATCAATTGTGTGCCGACTGTGCGGTGAGGAGGAGGAGACATCCATTCACATTATCTTTCACTGCGAATCTCTCGGTTACAGCAGATACAAGATATTCGGTGCATCGCACCCCGAATATATTAACTCTCGGGAAGACCTGATCAGCAAGCTGCTGGCTATTGCCAAGATATAGGAGAAGCGAATCTCGTCAGACTGAAGGAGCAGGGGGAGCACAATGGGTCATAAGATCGAAGTGCATTACTTTTTATATCCCAAGATATATCTTTCTATCTATCTATCTAATTAAGAAATTTATTCAATGTTATATTATAGAAAGACAATTTATGAAAACATGACAATTATCGATAAAAAAATATATACTTTAATGTGGATTGATTTTTAAAAACATATTTAATACATACTTTTCGATAACCCTCCCGAATTTTTTTCTACATACGTCCCCGTCAAATCCCATTTAAATTGTTGCAAAATGACTAACATTTAAATGATTAATTGTAATTGTTTAGACTAATATAAAACTGACGCATTTGATGTACATTTTTACAATATATTTAATGATTTTCATGAATTAGAACAAAAGTATTGTCTAATAAATGAATTGTTTTATATTTTCAAACATTTGTTTACAAAATATTTCTGTTTATTTATCATATAATTTAAATATAATAGTTATAAATACCAACATTACAAAATGTTTAAATAAAAGACAAACAAAAATGTATAATAATAGTCTTTATTGTTTTTGATTTATTTTCGAAATGAAATTAATTAATATTCATTATTATAGGTGGTATGATCTGTTAATGTTTACATACCTGCAGAGTCGGATATGACGTATTTGAAGCACGGGTCTCAAAATAACTGGACAGATTATCCTATGTTACGCTAATAATGCCAATTGAACAGCTCCTCAACTAGGCAAATGATTGGCATGTAATCGGGAAAGCATCTCAGGTGTGCAGGATATTTCAGTTTTAAGTTAAGTTTATTTTAAGTTTTACGGCAATTTTACTTTTTTGTATATTAAGTGTTCAATGGGAAAAAGTACGGCCGCAGGAGCTCGGGAAGGTAATGCTTCAGAGTGCAACCAAGAGGCTATCTCTCGATGCACTGAGGCTGAACAGGATGCAACTGTGGAGGGTTACCGGATTCATTATCGAGCATTATCCCCTGCGGAGGCATCTAATGTTGAAATCTCGTATACACTGTCAGATGGTGAGTCTTACGCTTCTTAGCTTTTCTGAGATCTGCTTCCTGAGATATACGGGTCTTAAAATCATCTCTTATTGCTCCTGTAAAATATAGTACATTAGGTGTCTAGGCCCAAGTTGGTCTGACGTGAGGCATGTGGTTTTTCTATCGAATTCTATTCTGGCTAGCCAGATTATAATTTAACGGGATGCATATCGCGATATAAGTACTTAGATTAAAATTAACCGGAAATAAAACGAAATAATTAAAAGCAATATATTAAATTTGATTTTGTAGATGATTACAGTATTTGATCACTTCTAATGTGTTTCAACTTACCAACTACCACGCATGTGAAGAACCAAGTTATCATTATTTATGCATACAAAATTTCCAAACTTTCTGCTGGCAGTGTATATTATATTATAGATTTAACAATATACGACGAAAATCATTCACACAGTAAAGAAGAAGAGAAGGTTTGTAGGTCAACAATTCAGGTTCACAACTACATTATTGTGTGTGTGTGTGTGTGTGTGTGTGTGTGTGTATCTTTGTGTAAGGAGACAAATGTTTAATGGGATGATGTTAAAAAGAGGTTGCGAAGGGAAGTTAGAAACATCATCATGTGTTTTCCGTGTATATCTTTTGGAACAAAATTGGGGTAAAAAGATACATACAGATATAATACACACACACGCTCATACACGCACACAACCACACACACACACATATACAGACACACACACACACACACACACGTACAATAAGCATATACAGAATGGTTTACCAAAACTGAAATGTCTCTTTTTTGAAACTTTTCTTCGAATTTGAATTTATAGTGTACTGGCTGAAATCCCCGACGTTGCTCGGGGCTTCAAAAAGTTCATAGAAAGTTTATGTCAAATAATTATGTTTTTCAATTTTTTTTATACTTTAAATTTAAAATATTCGATTTACAAAAGTTATACTTTGGAACGATCAGAATACGGCTATATAATTCTTTGATATCAAATGCTTGAAAAGAAAAACCATACCCTAATGTTGGGAAAGGAACCCACGACCTCTGGCATTCTAGACCAAAACTATACCGCTGAGCTTCATATTTTATGGTACTGGAATGCACATCATCTTGCAATATCTTCACTAGCGGTTATTCTTATCCATTGTTAGTGTGGTTGTATTTCGGTTATATTATACCAAAGGAAGTGACCAGCGTTTACTTAATTTGAAATTTAAGCATTATGTCTGAACATTGATAACATTCTTTGACATACAATTGATATGTCAAAGAATGTTAAATTTCCTTGAAAAATCATACGCATCTAGGATGGCTCAGCGGCAGAGCGTTGCTCTGGAATCCAGAGGTCGTGGGTTCGACTCCCATCCTAGATGTGTATGAAATGTTACGAATAAAATTTGTTAGTATTTTTAGAATGAACAACTTTTATTCGTATCATTTTCTCGAAAACAGAATGAATAAGATACAAATAAATTATAAAATTTAAAAAATGAGCGCTACCTTTGTGGTCAGTATTACTAAGTTTCTACAAACAAATTTTATGAGATTGCTAGGTACAAACTTAGCCATAACTTAATCATACATAATTCATTATTAGGGTGATGCAATTGTGACAATCAAAGCAAAAAGTAAAAATACAGTATAATAAACTTACCTGTTGCAGCTATGCTAATATGACAAATACAGTATAACATATATAGTGTTTTAACATTTATAATGCAATTTATTATTATACGTTGTATGTAAGACTTGTGTAGGCAGGAATTATTAATTATTTTTTGTTTTGCGGTTGCAGAATATCACCGGTGTTGCCTGTAGAAAGCCACTCTGTTTTCCCCGACACTTTTGGAGTCGATAGTGTTTTCTGAATCATTCAACTTTTTTAATGTTTCCCGGTACTGTTAAATTATTCAAATTTTTTAATGTTGCCCGTGGAAAACCACTCTTTCCCCCCGGTGTTAAAAAAAGAAAGCCACTTTTGGAGTCGATAGTGTCTACTGAAATATTTAACTTTTTTAGTTTTTTCCGGTGCTTCCACTAATGTTATTTTGCTTCCCAGACCCTACACCAAATTAAAAAATTTGTTAATTAATAGCTTGACAACAGCGCCACCTAGCCGATCCATAGCTATTGAACCATTCTACCAACAACACAAGTATATTATGTTAATATGACCTCAATCGGTCAAGTCGTTCAGACGCCTTCTAACAAACGCACCAAAAACATTACTGATAATGAGTTTACGAGTAAACTACCTTAATGTGACCTAGCCTCTTTTATAATTCGAATATTTCAGAAGATACACTTTGCCCGTAAACTTTTTTATGTAAATTTCCAAATATCTGTAACAAAAAAGTATTTGTAATAGCTACCTTGTCACAAAAACAAAGAGGATTCATCTTTTTGGTTAAATGCCATTATATGTTTTTGTATATTTATTCCGATCCATTTTCAACTGGCCACTCTGTATTCAAGATTACAATAGATGTCGTGATGAAAGTCGAGCATAGAAGCAGGTTTGAATGAATGAAAATATGGAAAATTGAGTATGAGATTAGTAGGCAGAACAATGGTGCTGCTATGTGTGCTTTACCGTTCGCTGTAATAAAGATATAGAACGCTCAACTTTAGTCAAGTTGTATTTATACAATAAAGTTTCAATTGTCTCATATTTTTCGCTTTTTTATTGTTATTGTTTGAAAGAAGAAATTTGAGGTTCAGATGTTTTTGCATGTTTGTAATTGATTCCAGATCGATAAATATTCGTGTTTTTAAATTTTCATCATAATATATGTTCGTCGTTACCAATTGAAATGATACAAATATGTAACCTATACTCGAAGGGGGCTGGATAATTTTTAAAATAACAAATACTGGCTAGAGATGGGATATTGAAAGTTTTGTACCCAAGTTGATAACGATTGTAAATATTGAACGGAGATTTCACCAAAATAATTTTAGCACCGATGTTCATTTTGTATAAATATAAACACGATAGCCAAAAAACAAAGAGACGTGACGAGTTTAAATTTCTTAAGCGTGCTCTACAGTTCAAAAAATGATTTTGCAAATGGATCTCCGCATCCCTCCACATAATAATAATAATAATAAAACAAAATAGAAGAAATGTGTACAAACAAAAATGTTCCTTTTTAAAATAAAATTTAAAACTTGCATAAACCCAATGCGCCATTATTTCCAGCACAAACATTTGTAGTTGCTTGAAGATTGCAGAAAGAAGACTGATGATTGTAGATTACAGACGTATGCAACCTTATGTAGTACACATAGTGACAAAAGTAACGATCTTTTTTCAACATTTTTAATTGTATTGTACCTCAATAATACGCTTTCGAAAAAATACTAGATAGATAGATTGTAGACGCTGTCCTGGACGGGACACACTTCGACCATAAATTCCATTGTGATGCCTAAGGATGTGAGGATGTAAGTGGAGGACAATTGGTAGGATGTGCGGCTGCAGCCGACTTTGATAGGAACTATGCCGATACTCATCAGGAGCTCGTGAAGGAAACTGCAGAAAACGTTCACAAGCATAGCCGGTTACTTCGTTCTTGTCCATACGCCGACAGTTTAGACAATTAACCACCCCATTAAATAAAAAAAAATTTCAAACTTCCCAGTTCCAAGTAGACACAACGCCTTTACTTGTGAAAAAAGTCTATAACGAGTATTTAAACATATTATTATTTGTGTATACTTAAGCGTCACAATACAATACTTATATCAAACTCCATTAAGGTTATTTAAGACGTAGTATGAGAGAGCCAGCGAATACTTTATAGACAAACGTGTTATTGAACCTTCAATTAAATATTGATATGAAAAAAAGTGGTTCGAGGTTTTGATTGACGAGTGAATTTTTTCATATCAATATTTGATTTAGTATTTAAACAATTAACTCATTAAACTTCATGCAACTAAAAAAGTTTTTGTAGAACACACAGTATATTTGATAATACCAATAAGTAAGTACTTTAAGAATTGAGATATTATTTAAAAACAAAAAGAGAAACAGATACAGATACAGATATATGAGATATACCAACATAGTTTAGAGATTTTATAAGAGAAACAGAATATAGAATGTGAATCATAAATATAATTTCGTTGAACATCATCTGTCCGATGTCTTCGGTCTGCTCATATCACAAAAACTAACCAATAGTAAGTTTAGATTTTGAGGAAAGATTTATGTCATAGAAGTATACACAAGATATCAATATCTACATTGAATGGCTATTATCTATTGAATAGAAGTCTCAAGTGGGTAAATATAAATTTGAAATATAAATTTGAAATATAAATTTGAAATATAAATTTGAACCGTAATGTGGATTGTACACACTCGACGAGGCAAGGCGAGACATAACAAGCACAAGAATGTACTCTAACGCTCGGTCTGCCTTTTGTCGCCTCGCCTCGCCTCGACAACGCTCCATTAAACTCGGTTTTTTGACACGAGTCAAAGGTTGTTTATTTTGCATTTTTTTCTTTTTGTTTCATGTCTAAAAGAGTAAAACTTCAAACGGATTATGTGTTTCTCATTTTACTAGCAGAAACTTCAAAGATACAAAACCTGGTATACGTATTATTATTATTATTAATCTTATAATTATAATAATGATTCCTTATTTGGAAATTCAGAAAAACATCTAAAATATAACAGAAATTTGTGTGGTTTAATGGAAAAACAGTTTTAAATCTTTTTTCTTAAGATAATTACAGCAATTGGTAAACGATTTTGCAAAACTTTGTTTAAATATCCTACCATTAAAAATTTACGAAAAGTATAACCCATGTGCACCTCATGGATCACACTAAAAAATGTGACATTCAGCTACAAATCCACCTAACCTATGTTCCATTTATGTCTTTGACGGGATTTATTTTTCAGGAAGAACATAACGTTCTCGTCAACATTGACGAGAACGGTATTGCCGGCCGTACACTCGGTGAGAGTGTATACAGCTCTATTCGCGGCTCCTCGTCTTTCTATCATAGTTTACGCGTTATGCCACAAAATGCAATATACACAGTAACTTCTAAAGTTAAATAAACCAAAAGAGAATAAGTTATAAGCGAGAAAACTGTCTAGAATAAACACAACGAACTCTTAAACTATTTAAAGAGATCATTTATCTGCAGTTGTCGTTTAGATGCTACTAAACAAATGAAGAAATATTTTAATACAAATTATTTAAATTATATAATTTGTATTAAATTAAGCTCTACAAAGTTTTTATTCTTATTACTTCCTGAAAAATAAATCCCGTCAAAGACCTAAATGGAACATAGGTTGGGTGGATTTGTAGCTGAATGTCACATTTTTTAGTGTGATCCATGAGGTCCACATGGGTTATACTTTTCGTAAATTTTTAATGGTACGATATTTAAGCAAAGTTTTACAAAATCGTTTGCCAATTGCTTTAATTATCTTAAGAAAAAAGATTTAAAAATGTTTTTCCATTAAACCACACAAATTTCTGTGGATGTTAACTTTTAGATGTTTTACTGAACTTCCAAATAAGAGAAATCATTATTATAATTATAAGATTATTAAAAATAATAATACGTATATCAGGATTGTATCTTTGATTTTTCAACAAGTTTCTGCTAGTAAAATGAGAAACACATAATCCGTTTGAAGTTTTACTCTTTTAGACATGTAACAAAAAGAAAAAAATGCAAAATAAACAAAATATTAATGAAAAAGAAAAGCTTTTTAATGAACTAGAAATTGTATGCGCTAATTTGGTTTTTTATATATTTAGTATAGATAGTTGAGTGGTATTTGAGTGACACAAAAGGCACTAATAAACTATATTCAACCCTCTTAATTGAAAAGATTACAAACAACATACTTAAATCTAGTGAATATAGACCGTCTGGTTTTTGTGTTGTTAATCTCGACGTTTTTATGTTCAAATGAAATATAATAGTCTAGTCAACAAGTTAAAAAACGTGTTAATCCTTGCTACTGCGAATTAAATAAAATACGTGCAATGGCTCGTTGAACTCGTTATGACGTCTAGAAAAATATGAAATTTCAAACCTGTACGTAAACAAATGCAGATTAAAGAATCCAAAGAAAAGGGATCTACTTTTTTGAAAATTACTCAAAAACTATTGGTGCTAGAGGAATTTTACAAACAGATTCTTAAAGAGGGGGAAATTTCCGAAAAAAACATCGAATCCCGGAACTTGACCTCTATTGTAAATAGTTTTATTTTATGTTTAAAATAGGGTTCCGCGCGTTCCAACTTCCAAATATAGTTTATTGAGCAAGAGTATGATTTAAAAAAACAATTAACGGCACTGCGCTCGCCGCGCGGAACCCTATTTTAAACATTAAATAAATAGTATTAACAATAGCAGGAAAGTTTCGGGAGACGACTGTTTTTTTCGGAAATTTTGTCCTTTTTAAGAATCTGTTTGAAAAATTCCTCTAGCACTAATAGTTTTGAGTAATTTTCAAAAAAGTAGACCCCTTTTCTTTGGAATCTTTAATTTTTATAACTTTTGCAATGGTTTATGTGCGGGTTTGGAATTTTTGAACATTTTTCTAGACGTCATAACGAGTTCAACGAGCTATCGCACGTATTTTAATTCGCAGTAGCAAGAATTAACTTGTTGACTAGACTATAATATCCCGTATCAGATAAACCATATCTTTCGTTCACTCACTATTGTAGAAAATTTCAATTGAAATATCGTATTTTACTTACAATATTAATTAAGTTTGTTCTGTGTATGACAGTTTGCCGTTTTGTTATACATTATTTATGGTATTCCGTAGCTGTTTGAAATCATGTGTAGCATATATTCAATTTAATAAGTCACAAATTCTCCACGAAATCTTAATTTGATGGTGACTCTACGAAATGTAGAAAGTAGCCACTAATTGTTATTTAGTGGCTACTTTAGTGAATTAAATACTGAATTTATGAAAACAAGTTTCTTACAAAATTGTTTATTTTTAAAAGAACTTTCTCTCTCTTACGGTTTAAAAGATATTGACAGTATTGCTCAAACATGGTCCGATATTGCCCGTTTACGACCTTGACCTCAGTTTATAGCTCTGGAACATACATACAAAATTCCAACTCGCTATCTCTTTTCGGTTTTGAGTTATCGTGTTGACGGACAGACGGGCAGACTCATTTGCGGAAATGTATTAATTAGGTCATTTTATGAACACCTATATCAAAATATTTTTTCTGCGATTAATATTTTTAACTGTTACAAAAATGGAACTAAACTTAATATACCCTGGTATATATTATATACCGGGTATAAAAATGAAATAGTCCATTGAGTTAAGGAGGTTTGTACGGTATTTATTTACGACCAGGATATATATAAGTAACCACCCCGACATTCGTCTTAAAGGAACCAAAAAGCAAAACTACATTATAGCTTAAAAAAACTAAAAAAACATGCATTTATTGGAGAACGATCTAAAATAGAATTGAATAAAGAGATTGACAACAAAATTAACTTTAAACTTTAACTTTAATGTAAACAAAAGCATGGGGTGCTCTCTACCTCTCTTGAAAAGTGCGCCATCATGAAGACGGACGTAAGTAGAGAGCACCCCACACTTTTCTTTACATTAAAGTTAATTTTGTTGTCAATCTCTTTATTTTGTTCTATTTTAAATTATTTTGCATTTTTTAGGTCATATTCCAATAATAGCATGCTTTTTTAGTTTTTTTTAAAGCTATAATTTAGTTTTGGTTTTTGGTGCGTAATTAAATTAATAGATGCGTGTTATTTATTAATTTTTGTAACTATAAATTATTCATAGTTAAAGCAATCGTATCTATTAAATTCCCACTACTACATTAAAAACGATTCTAATTCTTGACTTGTAGATTTGACTACAAATTTTTTTCCCACCAAATGAATAGTTTGTACAAGCTCTTAAAATTAGTGTATGCATCAGTTTTAACCGAATATTATCTTTTCTTTGTAATAACATGATTGTGAAATGAAAATGCCGTTTTTTATTGTTACCTAGAATAAATTTTTAATTACATAAAACTCATTTCAAATATAATTGGATTTTTGATCTGTCTTTTTTTATCAACATTAAAAGCCTTGTTTATCTTAACAATATGATATGATTATCATTACTTTTTTACCCACAACGGTTAAGTTAGAAAAATAATTGCTTTTTTGTGTGTTTATCCTTCGTACAGTCCTGAGATATTTAATTCTTTAGGGATGAATAAGGTTGATTGACTGAAATGAAATGTTTTAACAATGTAAAATGTTATATGAAAAATGATTTCTGTAAACAGGAATTAAAATTTATATTTATTAAATAAAACAAATATTTGAAATTTTCGTAAAATCAAGTTTTTCGACTAGTTCTGTATAAAATTTATATATATGTATACATAAATATATATAATAAGATATTTTAGTATGAAGAATTCGATTTGTATTTTTCACTTTTTTGAATGATTTCGATAGTAAATGGAGCCTAATGTTTCTTCTCTTAGTTTCTTTAGAATACCTAGAAAGTGCACCAACATCAAGGAATTTAAATCAATATAATTAAGGTCAAATCAAATTGGATTGCCTGAGCCCCTTATAAAAGGAAAGGAGTGTTATGGATGATGTAAATTTGTTTCTTTAAGCGACGATTTCATCTCTTTGGAATTTTTCGCTCTCTTGAAAATTGACATGGTATTTATAGAATTGCAGACTAAAATAAGTTATTTTTGAGCTAGCTAATCTTATAGTATTTTTAAGGTGCATGTTTTGCTGTTTTTACAGGAATCTACTTTCGGTTTTTAAACAAACACAATTGTCAATGACCGCTGATGACAAGAACGTATATTTAATATGAAATATAACGTTTATTGTTTTAACAATTAATAATAGATCGATTTTATCAATTAATAATAATGAAATGCATAATAAATTAAATACAAATACATACAGACTCTCTCTGTAGTAACAAATATTAAACCTTATAAGAAGCATTAAAAACAATAATATACAATATATATATATATATATATATATATATATATATATATATATATATATATATATATATATATATAACAACAATAATTCATATATAACAATAAGAAATATTTTGACAAAATGGAAACCCGACTTCAAAAATCAAATATTCTAAAACAAAAAATGCACTAAAAAGTAAAAAATAATTGCATATTTTTGTGTCAATTTTAGTTTTAATTTTTTTTAATTTTTAGTGAATTTGTTTATAACAGATTTTCAGTTTTTTTTATATGCATATTGTTGTTTTTTTGTAAAAATTTTTTTTTTGGTGTCGGTTTTTTTTTTTAAAAAATTTTTTTGAAGTCGGTTTTTAAAAAATTTTTCGCATTTTCCCATTATGAATGAGTAAACCCTTTAAAAAAAAAAAAACTCGCAAAAATCGGTTATCACACACAAAATAAGGGTTTTCCTCGATTTCCAGGGGATCCCCTTACCACAATGCGATTTGGTGACAATGGGACCAATCTGAAATCAAACCCTTTAAAACAAAAAAAAAATCAAAATCGGTTCATAAATGACGAAGTTCTGAGGTGTCAAACAAAAAAAAAAAAAAAATACAGACGAATTGAGAACCATCCTCCTTTTTGAAGTCGGGTTAACAATAATCTCAATAATAATAAGCAATGAAAACAATCAACAAAAATTAACAACAAAATTTGACAAGATCTAACAGACATATTTGTATCTTTTTACCGTATATATTTTAATAAACTTGGCTATACGTCTTAATCCGCCTATTTTGCTCTGCTTCATTATCTAGCAGACATCCGAGTTCTCTACTCCTGTGCTCCTGAGCTAACTTTCTTCTTTCGTCTTCCATGTTCTTAGATTTAATATACAAATAGGACAACATTTCCTCGTGTTAGTATGTATAATGGACAATTGAATTGTAAATAAAACAAGTAAAAATAACAACTGACTGAGTTAATTGCTTAAATACCCGGTATATACTTAATTTATATGATATACTTAGTTTCAAAAAAAAGTTGTTTTTGTAATTTGTTGGAACATTGTTGTCTTAAAATTTTCGTTCTAAATTTTACGGTTTGTAACGATATGCAGGTTTGCCCATTCACGAACTTGATGTTCGCTATCTCTTCTCGCATTTGAGTTATCGTGTTTACGGACGGACGGGCAACTTTGCGAAAATGGACTAATTCGATCATTTTATGAACACCTATCCCAAATTTTTTTTTCTGTAAAATATTTTCAAGCGTTACATAGTTGAAACTAAACTTAATATACTCTGATATATATTATATACCGGGTATAAAAATATATATTCAAAATTATATGAATAAAAATTAATTAATTCTATAATGAAAAGTTTGTAAAAAAACTAAAACGTAAAGCCATTTTAAAACAACTTCCGTCGCATTATACAATAGGAACTATTATTTCTTAAAATACAAAGTTTTGAGTATATTATGTAGAAAAAATTTTAATGAGAACATTTTTTTAGTATAATGAATAGGTAGGTAGGTATATGTTTAAATAGTACACTTGACCACAAAAGAAGCGTTTTTTTATTTAAAAATATTTTATAACTAATTTGTGCGTTAATCATTCGTTTTTCGAAAAAAATGCTTCCGATAAAAGTTGTTTATTATAAATTTACTAATAACTTTTAATCGAAACATTTTCCGAGAAACCGAATGAATAACGTACAAATCAACTAACAGAAAAGAAAAACGAGTGCTACTTTTGTGGTCTATAGTACATATGTGTTGTAGTAGTAAACATATAGAGAAAAGCATTTATATATGAGAAAGGAAATTATATGGAAGCACTCACATTACCTTCAGAAAAAGATAGAATTGTTATCAAAATAATGTACCTGTTACGTTTAAATTAATCGTTTATTTCATGCTACATGTTGTTCAAGGCTACAATATCATGGAAATACTTTTTTTCAAACAGCAAATGCTATCACTAGGTGGGCCTATGTGGTGCAAGTAGTATTATGATTTTAAGTGCCCACCATCTCCCTAGGATCGGGACAGATGATACCATCAGGTTAACTAACAAACTAAATAATATACATCCTGGGCTTCTCCTGGGCATGGTAGGACCTTGTAGTTGGTGGAGAGGCTTAAGTGCATTGATGAAGGGCTATGCTATGCCGTCGGTAACTATGTTACTGGCAGGAATACCCACGCCGGACAGGATAGCCTCGAGAAGCACGACCAAGAAACCATGCAAAGAACCCAAGCTACGGTGCGAGGCATTGTGCCAAGAGATCTAGCCGAAGGCTAGGGCAGCAGGGTTAAATGCTGTCATAAACAATCCCCTTGGAGCAACTGGCGAACTCCACTGTATCAATGCTCTCCCCATCAAGTGGCCTATGGGGTAGTACATGGCCCGATTTTTATCGTGGGAACAAAATGGATAAACACAATAAAGAAAATAATAAGTCTGGGGCTCAAATCCCCTCAAAAAGTGAATCAACCGAGGCTGTACAAGAAAACCTCGCCGAGACACAAAACACTGCAGGTGCATCCAGCCCAGCAGAAAATATGGACGATAAAGTCCAGAATCCTTTCCTGAAGGTGGAAATGAAAAATCTCTCGGGTGCAGCCCAGAGAAAAGAATTTTAAAAGAAAGCAAGAGCTGAGGAGAAACCGATTCCTCCGATAAAGAGGAAAATCCGGACAAAAAAACCCACAGCTCTGGTTTTGTCAGAAACAGTGATACCTGTAGGGTCTGACTCAGGGAATCAACCCTCGAAAAACCCACAGGAAAAGAGACTGAGATCTGAAGATGGGACTCCAAGCCCGAAACAGATCTCGAAAAAACGAAGAAAGAGGGAACAGGCAAGTGCTATGCTACAAACCCTTATTAGCCAAGAGCTCGTTGAGGGCCCACAATATCGGGGTTGCCACCTGGACAGGGGGCCCTCGTTGTGCGGTGCATAGGATCAACAGCTATAAACTGGCTCATGGAGAACGTCCCGAATATCAGACCATGGGACGGAGCGGAACTTGTGTCGGGGATGCAAGAGCCATGATGGACACATAAAAGGTTCTGCTGTATACTCCCCAGATCTATAACTCCGTTGAAACGGGCAAAGTGATCAAAGCTCTTGGAGTGCAGAATACAAACCTGCACACTCAGGAATGGCGAAGTATCAACAGCACGAGGACCAATGCAGGACATACCATCGTACTGGAAGTGGATGCAGCGGATCTGCGGGTGATTCAGGACCGAGGGTTTAAATTATACCTCGGGTTTGGTCAAGTCATCCTTAGACCACTGAATACTTCAAAGAGGAAAAAGAATGTCTGATTTTCGGATGCTTCAGATAAACCTCCAGCACAGTAAGGTGGCCTCCGCTGTCCTCTGTCAAAATGTGCTGAAAAGGGGAATCTCCATAGCTCTGATTCAAGAACCTTGGGCTGTTAACCATAAGATTCTTGGACTAGGAGATACTAGAGGACAAACTATCTACGATAAAACCTCGGAGAGACCCAGAACTTGCATTTATGCAAGAAAGGACATCAATGTCTTGCCGCTGTTAGAGTTTTGTCAGAGAGATCTAACAGCAGTAAAAGTAAAATACAACATGGAGAACGGAACTGGAGTGGTAATCATCGCTTCGGTCTACCTACCCTATGATGCATCTACTCCACCACCATCAACAGAGATGGAAGACCTGATCCAGTATTGTGAGGCAAAAAACCACCAACTGATCATGGGATGCGATGCAAACGCGCATCACACTGCGTGGGGTAGTACAAACACAAATACAAGAGGTGAGTACCTCTTTGATTATATCATAGCTAACAACTTAGATATAGTTAACCAAGGCAACAAGCCGACTTTTATTAACAAAGTGCGGAAGGAAGTCATTGATGTAACACTGAGCACTTATGAAATCAGTGGTAAAATCAAGAAATGGCTAGTGTCCGATGAACCATCTGCATCGGATCACAGACAAATTTATTACAATGTGGAGGTATGAACGGACCAATGTAATATACAATATCGGGATCCGAGGAGAACCAATTGGGACGAATACAATTCGACACTAAAGTTCAAACTCGCCACAATTCCGAAGAAAGTTAAAACAGTATTGGACATTGAGCTTACTGCAACTGAGCTTCAGCATGCAATAATTAACTCTTTCCAAGAAAACTGCCCGGAGGTCTCAAAAGACATCAGCAGGTCGACTTGTTGGTGGAATGAGGGCCTAAGGAGTCAGAGGCGAAGGGTTCGCCAGCTATTTAACAGAGCAAGGAGGTTGGGGAACTAGGATAATTACCATGAAGCCCTTACCGAATACAAAAGGTCTCTGAAGAAAGCCAAAGTGGACTCATGGAGGAAGCTCTGTCATGATGTTGAAAACACATCTGAGGGTGCAAGGCTCCATCGTGTCCTAGCGAAGAAACCCGCTGACACAATCGGCTCACTTCGTAAACCCAATGGTGAGTATACTAGCTCCGCGAAGGATACACTCGAGACATTGCTCCGGATTCATTTCCCGGATTCGGTGACAGTGGACGATGAAAACACTTCTCAAGAGCAGTTTAACCAGTGTCTCCCGCCGACTGGCGAGGACTGGAGAAGAGCGGCGATTGCCATTAACCGCTCAAAAATCGAATGGGTAATAAACTCATTCGACCCCTACAAAGCACCGGGACCAGATGGGATATACCCAGTTCTTTTACAAAAAGGAGCAGAGCATCTTTTAACTCTGCTTGGTCATATATTCAGGGCAAGCCTGACTACGGGTTATATCCCAACCGTATGGAAGCCAGTAAGAGTGACCTTTTTGCCAAAACCGGGGAGGCTTAATCACTTCACGGAAAAGGACTTTAGACCAATTAGTCTGTCATCGTTTCTACTGAAAACAATGGAACGACTAATAGGATTTCATTTGACTGAGGGGGCATTGTCAAGAAATCCGCTTCATGCCAACCAACACGCTTATCAGGTGGGGAAATCCTGTGAATCAGCCCTCCACAACCTAATATACAGGATTGAGGAGGGATTCGCAAGGAAACAAACCACCTTGTGCGTTTTTCTTGACATAGAGGGGGCATTTAACAATGCTTCTCACAATTCCATGGTTGATTCTGCAGGTCGGCACGGAGTTGAAGACATCTTTTGTAGGTGGATAAAATCGATGCTGATAGGAAGAAGAATAAGAACTTCTCTTTTTGGAGAGTCTCACTGTGAGAGCCACAAAGGGATGTCCACAGGGTGGTGTCTTATCCCCACTCCTGTGGAGCCTGACAGTGAACAGCTTACTGACAAACCTCAACCAAAATGGATACTACACACAGGGTTACGCGGACGACATTGTAATTGCAATCCAGGGACCCTGTGAAGGCACAATCTCGGAGCTAATGCAAAACGCTCTTAGAATCGCACAGGAATGGTGTATCAATCAGGGATTGAAAATTAACCCTGGTAAGACCGCACTAATTCTATTCACACGTAAAAGGAAGGTGGATAACATAAAACCACCAATCCTCTTCGGTGAAAGATTACAGATCACAAGAGAAGCCAAGTTCTTGGGAGTAATGCTGGACTCCAAACTAACATGGAACCCTCATCTGGAATATATAACAAATAAGAGCAAATCTTCTCTCATGCTTTGCAAGAGAGCATGTGGAAAAGTCTGGGGTCTAAAACCCAAAATGATCCACTGGCTCTACACAACAGTAGTCAGGCCCATTATAACCTATGCTGCTTTAGTGTGGTGGCCAAAAGTTAAGCAGATTACCGCGTGCATAAAGTTGTCCAGGATCCAGAGACTGGCCTGCTTGTGCATCACTGGATCCATGAGCAGTACACCTACAGCTGCCATGGAAGTCATACTGGGGCTGCCTCCGCTAAGCATTGTAGTAACAGCTAAAGCGAGATCCTGCGCCTATAGATTGTCTTGTAATAACAACTGGATTAATAAAAATCAGGTTGGACATGCAAGTATCGTGGGAACATCAATTATCTCAGACCCCGTCTTTGAAATGGGCACAGATATACTTCCCAAGATATACTCCTCCTCAAAACCTTTCACTGTAGTATGTGATAGGGCCATGTGGTCGGAAGGAGAACCATCCTACCTCAGGAAAGGAATCGTCTGGTATACAGACGGATCCAAAACTGAAGAAGGGACCGGGCGGGAATCTACGGTGAGAGACCAAAAGCAAACATAAGCCTCAACTTGGGGAAATATGCTACGGTCTTCCAAGCAGAAGTCTACGCCATACTGGCTTGCGTCCGTGAGAACCTACGTAGAGGCTACATAAACCAGAACGTATTTATTCTGTCGGACAGTCAAGCTGCTTTAAAAGCCTTGTCTGGAACTGAGATCACCTCAAGGGTAGTCAAGGATTGTCTGGAGGAACTTCTGGAACTGGCAAAACGGAACAATGTTAAATTGATCTGGGTGCCGGGTCACAGTGGTTTCGAAGGAAACGACAAAGCGGATACCTTAGCAAAGAAGGGAGTCGGAATGCCATTCATAGGCCCAGAGCCTATTTTTGGAATTCCAAAGACTGCATGTAAACAAGTGATCAACGAGTGGTCAAATGCTAAATACCGTGATCACTGGGAAAAAGTACCGCGGCAAGAGCTCGGGAAGATACTGCTTCAGAGTGCAACAAAGAGGGTATCTCTCGATGCACTGAGGCTGAACAGGATGCAACTGCGGAGGGTTACCGGGTTCATTACCGGGCATTATCCCATGCGGAAGCATCTGCACACAATAGGACTTCATAACGGCTCCATTGTGTGCAGATTGTGTGGCGAGGAGGAAGAAACATCCAGCCACATAATCTTTGACTGCGAACTTCTGGGTTACAGCAGATACAGGATATTCGGTGCATCTCACCCCGAATATATGAACCTTCAGGAGGACCTGATAAGCAAGATCCAGGCTATTGCCAACATATGAGAGAAGCGAGTCTCGTCAGACTGAGTTAGGAGGGGGAGCACAATGGACCATAGGGTCAAAGTGCAATAATTTTTACCCCGATATCAATCAATCAATCAATCAAATAATATACATAACAATAAAATGGGCAAGAGTTTGTAGCAGTGCTTTTTTTCAAAGACATACGTTTTTACGTAACAAGTTTTAATTTAAAGATTATTAGAATAATCAAAGAGAACTCTAGGTTTTCTCACAAATTATGAGAAAACTATTGAGTTTATTGAAAAACTTCTCAAACAAAAGTTGTTTATTTTAAAAAGAAGATTTTTTGTCATTAATTTTTTTTTCTATCTCCTTCGGTTTCAAAGATTTATAAATTCCCCCTTCCTATTTGCTCTTTGAGCACAAATTATGAATACTATTGGCTTAAAAAAATTTTCAAACAAAAGTTGTTTATTTTAAAAAGAAAAAGATTTTTTTTGTCTATCTCTTACGGTTTCTAAGACGTATACCCCCCCCCCCTCCTAGAGAGGGGAAACACGTTCCGATTTTGTTCATTAACAAACTTTTTTGCTCTAGAACATATAAAAAAATGTGAGCTCCTTATCTCTTTTCGTTCTTGAGTTATCGGGTTCTCAACCAGACGGACGTGCAGAAATGGCCGAATTAGGACATTTTATGAACACCTTTATACCAAGCATTTATGTCGAGGATCAATATTTTCAAGCGTTACAAAGTTGGGACTATACTTTATATACCTTGTACATTTACATATACTGGGTATAAAAATTAGATCCAGATTTTTGTGCGATATAATCTTAATTCATATTCAGGGGCTTGCCCCGAATATGAAAATGGGAAGATTTTTCGAACGAATGCGAGTTTTTCACCTTTTCTAATATATATCATTATTTACATGAATGTTACAGATGCCTGTGTAGAAGTCAAATTGAATCATTATATAAAAACTTTCAAAATTAAAATTTCTTCAAATACCATACATACCAAATCTATCGTATCATGTCAACAGTTTTGATGTTATCAAGTAATAAAACCTATTTCGACAAAATGGAAACCCGACTTCAAAAATCAAATATTCTAAAACAAAAAATGCACTAAAAAGTAAAAAATAATTGCATATTCTTGTGCCAATTTTACTTCACCTAAGCAAAAATTTTTAAATATATATGTACAATTATTGTTATTTTTGGAGTCGGTGTCAGCATAGAGAAATTCACATAAAATTTGGACACCGCCTCCAAAAATAACAATAATTGTACATATTGTACGAATAAATAAATAAATTGTACGAATAGTTTTTTAGTGTCTCTCGAATATTAATCGAAAATCATTCATGTTATATACATAATTCTTAGATTTTGTACACAAAAACCTCGTGAAAGGCATTTATCTTGATTCTTGGACATTTGGATAAGGTTTGTCCTTCTGTAGAGGCATTATTGTGTTAGCACTAGGTTTACAAATAACACGAACTTTTAGTAGATAATTTTCACTCCTGCCAAAAACAGTAAAAAATACAAAAATTTATTTTCACGAATGTGTGGTATTTGTTAAAATAATTTTTTGTATTTTTTAAAAAAGCTACAAATTTCAATTTCATTTTATTTGTAATCTTTGCCAAAAACTCACACGACTACCGCACAAATAATACTATTTGCATAGATATTTAGACTATCTGGTATACACCAACCATAATGGTCATTCAAGTGAAGGAAACATGAAAAATCATTTACATGGTAGCGTTTAAATCGACTTTATTTGGCATCATAATTGAACAAGTGAAAATAACAACTGACTTAATAGCTTAAATATCTTAATTTATGAAAAAAGTTTCAAACAAAAGTTGTTTATTTTTAAAAAAGAAACATTTTTTGTCATTAAATTTTTATTCTAACTCTTATAGTTTCAAAGATAAGCAGTTTTGCCAATTTTTCCCAAACATGGTCCGATTTTACCATTTCACAAACTTGACCCTACTTTTTAGCTCTAGAATGCACATTTCAGCGAAATTTCAGCTCGCTATATCTTTTCGTTTTTTAGTTATCATGTTTACGGACGGATAACTTTACGAGAATGAACTAATTAGGTCAGTTTACACCAAATTTTTTTTCTGCGATCAATATTTTCAACCGTTCCAAAGTCGGAACTAAACTTAATATACTCTGGTATATATTATATACCGGGTATAAAAAATAAAAATGAGATTTGCAATGTTTACGATACAAAAATCATTGTAGTAAAATATTAGAAACATTTTTGTTTCGTTAATTGTACAATAGTCGTCAAAAGTTGATGTTATTTTTTCAAATTTTATATTTGATTTGCGCCATATTGATTCGGTTTTCGATACAATGTGTATAAAAATCGTATAAAATGTTTGTTCATTTTGAATATTGTAACAACTTTTATTCGCAAATTTTTTTCGAAAACCGAATGATTATGGCACAAATCAGTAATAAAATTTTAAAAACTAACATCAACTTTTGGACGTCTTTTGTACAAAAGTGTACATTTAAATTACAATCGTCTGTATTTTGAAACACACTTGCAACGATAAAGAAAATTCTTTTGTTAAATTTCCATAAAAACAAACACGTTTATTATTGCTAGTTTACAATAATAATGAGAGAGATAAATAATAGTATACGTTTGTGTTTGAAAAATGGGGACAGGAAACTAGAGAAAGCAGGAAGAAATGTTTCAATGAAATGGAAGTTTTGAATGGTTTTATCTTTGCCATATAATAACGATACAGGGATTTCGAAACAATTTATGAGCTTTTCTTGTCAGTTTTTGCAGTGAATTAGTCTGTTATCAAATGACGAGTGACTGATACTACATGTTAAATTGTTTTTAACTCCAGGCACAATAAATAATATGAGGTAGTTTTAAAGCCTTTGCTTATGTGTAGGTACGTAGAACTATCGTACTTTAAATAGAAATGAATCGATTTGCACGCGGTTTTAACTTTTGAAAAATAGTTTTTGTGAAAGTGTTCTTAGCCACGTTCAATTATAATATTTCCATTTCTTTGCTGACTTTATTATTAAAAAATAGATGATTATTATTATTAATTCTTTATTGTTGATTTACTGAAGTATAGCTTATATCTTCCTTTACAAATTTGAGATTTCATAAATGTGCAAAAAGAAAATTCAAGACAAAATAAAATAAAAATACATTAAAATATTCTATTAAAAATTCTATAAAAAAAAAATGTCCCCAATTTAATATAAATTATTTGACAGTCTGTCCTGTCTTTTTTTGATTGCTAATTTGGTAACAAGTTCACAAAATTAGCAACGAATAACATATCCTGAGACAATATAAGAAAGAGTAATTTTAGTAAGAGTGATGTTAACAAGAGTAAATTGAATGAAAGTAATGTTAACACGAGTAATTTCAATAAAATTTATTATGTATTAAATAATTTTGTTTAATTATTTATTTTTGTCTATTGATATCGATTTTTGTCTATTTCTAAATGTCAAAGAGTAAATTACGACTAAATAATTTATACTGATGATGACTACTTTGTAGTTGAAATACGTATTTATTATACAAAAACTGATCTAGGTATTGGGTCGAATTTGAAATTTTATTTCAAAAACCTAGAGTTCTAATACACTAATAAGTGTTGATAATTTTATTAACTCGACTCTGTCTTTATTGTCCAGTTAACTTAATCATGTTCTTACTCACATCACCCATTATTTTTCCTCTTGCTTCATATAAGTCGTTACACTCTTTTATTATGTGTTCTTCGTTTTCGATTGCGGTGTTACATATACTACATACTTTGTTTTCATTTTTAGCTTTAATGCTGTCGTAGTTCCAGTTTTCTAGCCTTAATATCACAATTTCCCTACTTTGCCTTAAGTCTAGCTCCTTTATGTATCTCGCTCCATCTTTATATAGTAGTTTAGAATTGAAAACAATGTCAGGCTGGTTTTAACATCTTCCCACATTTTTTTAATGTTCTTCTTCCTCTAATATGTCAGTTACTCGTTTTACCCGTTTTGCTACTGTTAAATTTTCATCAAATATCCACTCATTTACTTCCATTTGCATCAATCTATCGTGTATTTTAAAGTTCCCATTTTCCTTACTCTTAATGCATTCACATTGGCATTGCTGTATTATTTTGGATTTTTAAATAATATCTGATGAAGTTTTCAAGTTCAGAGGTAATTTTCCTACTTCAAGCAGTATTACACTGTTAACCGTTGCTTTCTCCACTTCTAAGACTTGTTTAACAAATCCTATTCAAAATAGATAGAAATTTAACAATTGGTTTCTTGTTAAATTTCTAATATTTCAGTTACTTTAAATATTTTCGACTTGTTGGGTGAAGGGTTTTTTAATTTTTAACGTAATATTATTTACTTAATGATTTCAATATATATATATATATATATATACTGCAATACTACACAGCAAAAAAAGTGCCGCACGTTGAATAAATTCATTTAAATTATTTTCTTTGGAATTTTGATATGGGTGTGAAATTGTAATAATAAAGCTTGTAATTTTCAAAGAAAAGATTATAATTTAAGAAAAAGCAATTTATTTCGATGTTTTTAGAAGGAATCCAACTTTTAACGGTGGATATTACATCATTTTGCTCTAATGAGCTTCTGTGATTTATCAGGAGGATAAATTCTTTTTTTTATACGTCGAAATAGTTCATCCCAGAGATATTCTATTGAATATCACTCTAGGCTACGCGGTGGCCATTAAAACTGAATTTCGATCATTTTATTTCAATATTCACCGTCCGGAATCTTGGTAAATCATTGAAATTATACTAGACTTAAAGTTACGGTGGAGCATATAACTGGGTTACCCTGTATGTAGACGATATATATATATATATATATATATAAGCATTAACCAATTAATTAATACATATATATTTAGTAGTCAGTAATAACAGTAGACAGGCATTAACAATAGGCGTTCTGTAGGCAACTTGTATAGCACATGATTATATATGTACACCATTCACTTCCATCCATCCATTGGACCTTTTATAACCTTGATCTATGTGATATGGGTTTTATGTTACCTAATGGTTGTTAGTAGGTTATAGTAGGTATTGTTTCTACCAAGCAGATATATAGATATATTCCATTCAAAACAATTGCGACCAGATGGTGTCCATTCTATATGCACGTATAAATTAATCATTTGCCATTGGGCAGTTAGTGATGGAATACTATACATGATACCAGCATATCACTGGTACCACTGGCACTTACTTGGCCTAGAGAATTGATGAAGCGAGTAAAATTAAATTAATCATACCATCCTTTACATATATAATGAAATTGTAACATTGAATTTTTGATTATTCCCGTCTTTTTGATACGGGAAATATATTAATAAATAAAATAGATTTCAGAAGAAACGCTATCAAAGTAAAACTCGGCATCAGGTACATACCGGTTATGGGATTACTAAACGTCATAATAAGTGTCTAGCGTTATAATTACTGATTTTGAGCAAAATTGATCGATCATTCAAATATTTTTCAACTAAATTGAACGATTTCTAATAATAAATAATAAAAACTAATACAAAGATACAAAAAAGCTCAAGAAAGACCGAAATTTTTAAAAATAAATTTACACATTTTAAGTAACTTTGCTTGACCAGTACTATTAAATTATAAAAGACACACCTTCTAAAAAATAATAACAAGGTGAGATACAAGACAATAAATACAAAAAAGACAGATAGTTTAAAAGATTTTTTGAGTTTACAGCACAAAAAGTTTCAGTTCAAAAAACATCGTGATTTCTCTACTTTAATTTAAAGAAGAGTGAAAACCTTCCTAAACAATTCTGTAAATAATGGTGAAAACCGCATCAAAATCCATTGCTTAGAAAAGAAGTAATCGAAAAAATAGGCAAACGCGGATAGCGATTTATTTTACAAGCTTTTATTTTACTTGCTATGTATGTATGTATGTATGCATGTATGTATATATGTAGGTATGTATGTATGTTCGGGTCAAATCTTTCAAGCTGAATTAGAACCACTTTCTCTTATCCTACGGAGTTGAATTTTTACACGTTGGATCAGTTCCGATGACAATGCATTTTTAGGATATGCATGACAAGAAACGGCACGGGAAAGGGGGGTTTAGAGGGAGGGGGAAACACAATATCTCTCTTAATATTGAAAAAAATCGAAAAATACATAAGAAGTAAAGTTGTAGAAAATAAGTTTTACTATAAAAAGCTTGTTTTTAAAAATGGTTTTTTTAAGAAATGTATTAATACTATTTAAAGATATATTATATACACACTTCAACAGATTCAACAATATAGAGGTGAATACCATATCGAATTCTAATAATAGCCAAAACGTACTGCATTCGTACTCACAATTTCATCATATCCTAAACATGAAATACACACAATAAAAAACAAAATGAATAGTTAAAAAAAATTCAATTGCCTAACTATTAAGTATTTGTAGAGTGTCAAAATCAATTGTACCACGAATATAATTACATTATACAAAATACATTTAAACCAAATATTGTCATACAGTAAATTGAATAATGTCATAAATGTGCAATGAAGTAATTGGCATGTAAACGATGAAATTGTTTGAAAAATATATATTGATAAATTACTAATTACAAAATTAAAATTACTAGTAACATTATTTATTTATTTCTCGTGTCATAAAATGAATTTCGAAGCAAAATTTATTCAACTGATTCTGATTTAAATTTTAAATCTCGTTGAGGAAATAACTTTCACAAAGGTATAATCTCCAAAACATTATGTTAAGAATAAATATTCAAACCGATCAAATCTCATGATAAAAATAGCGGACGATGCTTCCCAGTTGTCTATAGTAGAAAACATCCATTAACAATCCATCAAACGTAGGAAGTTCTCTGAATATAGTAATTATCTCAGTAAATTACATTAAAATATTTTTTACTTAATAGTCAATATTTTTTACCTAAATCCCCTATAAAAATTATAATAATACCTCTTTTCGTGTAGTTTTCCACATTCAATAAATTTCAATAAAATAATATTAAAGAATCAAATAGTTGTATCTATATAAATTGTAGATTTTCAAGAATTTACTTTCGAAACTATATTATGATGTTCTGAATATCATACATCTATATATACATCTTTGAAACCGTAAGAGATAGAAAAAAATTTGTATACAAAAAATTTTCTTTTTAAAATAAATAAGTTTTGTTTGAAAAAGATTTTCATAAATTCAATAGTTTTCTCATAATTTGTGATTATATGTTCCTCGGAAAGAATTGTTAACATTTCGAATACGCAGAATTGTTAACAATTTTATCATTGATATACAACTCATTATATACTGGGTATT
Organism: Nineta flava; assembly: GCA_963920215.1. Classification (NCBI taxonomy): domain Eukaryota; kingdom Metazoa; phylum Arthropoda; class Insecta; order Neuroptera; family Chrysopidae; genus Nineta; species Nineta flava. The sequence goes on along the minus strand of OY986041.1, from coordinate 68,089,289 downwards.
CAAACATTTAAGTCAGTTAGTTGTTGCATTACTTAACAGTCGAACATAGAATCGTTCGCCATTTAACAGTCGTTTCCATAGTAACTATAAATAATAATCGTTATATATCGTTCTATTTTGGCTATTAATAAATTTAATATTTGCAAATACTAAAGTCATATCAGATATTATATATTCATTTTGATCACACTAAAATTATGACCGCTAGAGAGTGATTTATGTATTCTAAGGAAATTCGCTAAGTTGACGCAGCTCCTGCGTAACGAATTTTTTTTTTAATGAAAAATATAAAATTTATATTTAGGTATAAATTTGTTTATATTGCTGTTTTCATATCATAAGAGTTATAGAAAAAACATCATTTGACTATTATAATAATTTTTAGTAGAATAATAAATGAGCTTATACTCGTATATCTGTTTATTAATGTAATTAATTAAACATTTTTTATAATTTCAAACATTTCAGGCTTCGATGTATGTAAATTTGTTCACTCATTTGTTCATGTCAAAAGCCAAAACACAATGCTAATTATTAATTATAATTATTTTCCTATGTTACAGAGAAAATGGTTTCAAAAAATCAAATACTTTAAACAGAGGTAAGTTTTAATATTTAATTTTTCGCACTCACATAAAAAATTATCAAGAAGGTATCCTCAGTATTGCAATAGTGATGAAGCCTTTAAATAGTCATGTCAATAGTGATTAAACCATTAAGGGGTTTCACCACCTTGAGATTTTAAAAAAATCAAACAATTATGTCTTGGCTAGATAAATTTTTATACTTTTCAGGATATTTTAAACGTTTAACCATTTCAAAATTCAAATTATTTCCGAAGTTATTACAATAAGAAGTCAGAGAGTCGATCCGAAACTCAGGTAGCGATCAGACCGGTATGAGCGGTCAAAGCCTTGACAAAGGGTATTCTTGTTTAGTCCTATGGAATTTTGGAAGCTAAAAGTATCCTAGGTCCAGGAATCGTAGATTAAATGTAATAAAAAATATTTGGTTTCAAGACCCTAAGGCCGTGCGTTTTTCTCGAAACTGTATTTTTTAACAGATGTACAAGACTACTCTTTAAACTGATGTACAATCTCAAGATCTACTAGACCGATTTTGTTAAAATTTAATTTTTTTATTAAATTTAAACACATATTCTGTATAATATTATCTAGGACGTGATGCAAGATTTTGATTGGGCTGTCATTTCCACACAAAAAATTTAAAATATTTTTCCTACATCTTAGTTTTATTTTAATTTTATTCTTTTACCTTTCTAAATAAGAAAAAAATTTTATTTATTTAATCAAAAAGTAGAATTTTACAAAAAATTCAAAAATAATATATGTAAAGGATGGTATGATTAATTTAATTTAATTTTACTCGCTTCATCAATTCTCAAGGCCAAGTGAGTGCCAGTGTTTCCCGTGATATGTTGGTATCATGTAGTATTCCATCACTAACTGTCCAATGGCAAATGATTAATTTATACGTGCATGTAGTAAGGACACCATCTGGTTACAATTGTTTTGAATAAAATATATCTATCTATGAAAGAGAAAATTTCCAAAAGATTATCTAAAGAGAGTCCTACGTAAGGGCTCATATCTCCATCATTTTTTAAATTTTTTATTCGTTATTACTTCAAACTGTTCATAAAACTCCTAAGTATATGTGCAAATTATAATTTATTTTATAATCTTAATAGCTGTGTTAAAAAAATGCTGATTTTTTTACTTATTTTCCGAGTGCCAAGGAGATGTAACCTCTTAAATAGCTACTGTGATTTGAACCAAATATGTAATTATATCTGAGTCTACCTCTCCAACCAAATGAACAGTGACCATACTAGTGATTGAACCATATGAAAGACCTAAACCAAAAATATTGTACATATCTGTAAGTTACGACATCACCCTTAAATTACACAATTTTTGCAAATGTAATACTTTTATTAATGAATGAAATCAAGCAAATATCAAAATATGTTTATATTATGAATATTATGAAAATAGATCACAGCTATATTGTCAGATTCGTCTTATTATAACTGCACTGACGAAATTACAAATAATAATATTTTGTCAATAAATCCATAAAAAGTATCACAATATTTTAGTTATATTTCATAATATTTCGTATGATATGTTATTTTTAATTGGTATGTTTATAATTCAATTATAAATTAAAAATAAAATAAGAAACCAATTTTTAAAATACCTATCTATTATCTTGACACTTGACATTCACACTCGGAAATAGAAAAAAAAAATTCGTTACGCAGGAACTGCGTCAACTAGTGTTTCACGAGGCACGAGGCGAGGTTTTGGTATCACCTCGCTCGCCTCGCTTTTTTACATATCAACCTCGCCTCGCCTCGCCTCGGCCGAGGCAGAATGTTGGCTAGCCTCGCCTCGCCTCGGTTGGGTCAGCTATCAACCACGAAAATTTTTACTAACTTATATTTTGCATGAATGTACATAATATGGTAAAAAAACTTATATATATTTATATAAATTTTAGAGACGATGACTTTCGACATCGCTGTGGGATCGCTGGACATTTGAAAAATATTTGCCAAATAATCTATCTATTGCTTCATGTATCACTATATTTTTATTTAATTTACTTTTTGTAAATTTGCCTCGGCCGAGGCGAGGAATCGCGAGGCTCGAGGCGAGGCTCGTGCCTCGTAACAGAGGGCCGAGGCGAGGCGAGGTTAAACACTAAGTGAGGTTAAACACTCGGTGAAACACTAGCGTCAACTTAAAGCAAGTTTCCTTAGTGTATGGAATCTTTAGTATGGAATCCCCGACAAATGAATTTCAAAATTATTTTGGATAATAACTTCATTAACTATATAAGTTAATAACTTCACTAACTTTTGGATAACCGCTTCATCTGCTTCCACAACAGCGTATCGAATGAATTATATGTGATCTCCTCGATTTGAATGTTAGTAGGTTAAAAAAAACAATAATGCAAACTTTAATTATTTGTTATAAACAATATTTCTACAAAGTTTGAAGCAAATTGGACGACATAACAAGTTTCATACAAAATTCTCTCCCCCCTTCCCCATTTCTCTCCCTTAAAATGTGATTTTTTTTTAAAACTGCGCGTATATGAATAAAACGTTGTGTAAAATATTCAAAACGATCGGTAAAGCACTTAGGAGCTTTGCGATTTTGAACAAAAGAACAATATTTTTATATTATTCTATTGATAGATATACAAATTTTAGCGATAGTGATTTTTAACATTTAGTAGGTATGATCGATGGACATTTGAAGAAGTTTTTACGAAATTCCAACATTGGTACAAAAACAATAGCTGCATTTCCTTTCAGAAAATTCGCTAATACTGAAATCCATATTTTCTTTTAATTGCGAATTATTACCGATTGATAATAATTCGTTTATTATATTATAAATTTTGCTAGTTATTATTGAAAATAGCTTTTACTATAGAGATGCGAAATTTATGGTATATAGACAATGTAGTATCGTTTTTTTTTTTTTTAAAGAAAAAAAAAGTATTTATTTATGTAATACATCATGCATAATATATAATCATGTTACAATTCTCTGGCAGCATTTCAATACAATGTCAGCTGATATCAATAATATATGTCTGTGGTGTTCGGTTAGTTTGTTCGGTGGTTACATAGATAGATACGTACATACTTTCATTGATTCATATTCAGCAGTAGCAAACATAATATCTGCCTTTCAATAAACCTATTCAAATATATATTGACGTCTACAGGGATATTACATGTCAACCATGCTTTATAAATTACACATGATATTAGCTTGTAAATAGATGAATCGTGGATATTAATATTTATGATACCCTGTACCTGTATAAAAGCAATGGCAAATTGAGCTAAGTTACTGCTATAGGCACGATTCCGATTTAGCGCCCCTAATTCCCCCTTTTTTTATGATGATAAATTTTATATTAAAACATACATAAAAATTTTATTCTTTCGGATATTCTATTTTAAACTTAGATTGGTCTCCATATGAACAATTTGAAATGAAAAAATTACATATTTTCGGATATTTCCTAATAAAGTATCCATGCTTGCTAATTACTTTGTTTTATACGCAAATCCGGATCAATAAGCTAATAACTAGCCTGAATCTTGTTATTTGTTGGGACTTATAGTAGCTGAATCAGAGTTTTCTGCATTAACTATCACTAATATAGTTAATTTTAAAAAGTTTAATAGCATTTTTCCATAATTGACATTTTTTGGAAAACGTTGATTAGGAATATTTGCGAAGGCGTACAATGCAGCAGTTAACCGTTATTATTAACAGTTAATAATTTACCAATGGATTTCATTGCCACTGTATGAGCTTTTTATCACACTTTTACAACATTTACTTCTTCAACAACTAGCAACAAGTATAATAATAGCGTATTATATTTATATGTAAAAGTATATACCACTAGTTTCACTAGTAACTACCAGATGGAATACACTAGTAACTACAAGGGCCATCTAAACAAAAATGCCTTATGGGAGCTACATTCTCTACGTTTTCAAGAGAGTTTCAATCGTCTGCTTTTAGCCAAATGAGATTTAACATTTTAGATAGGAAACTCTATTTATCCACGTGACTTGTTTGAGTATTACGTTCTTAAGAGAGCAAGTGCCCTCTGTAATCTACAACCCCTAGGTCAGTTCTCAATTGGTACTCCCCAAACTTTCGACTTCACATTAACTATTCTCTATTGATAAAATTAATTCTCTATTGATAATAACTGTTAAATATGCTAAAGGACATAACAAAATAAAAATGGCACCAGTCCAAGTGGCCGAGCGGTCTAAGGCGTTATGCCTGCGCTGTATGCCTACTTGGTAACTGGGAGGTTATAGGTTCGAATCCCGACATCGAAAGTTTGTCATTTACTACGAAAAAAAAGGACGGTTAATTGACTAAGCTGTCGGCGTATGGACAAGAACGAAGTAACCGGCTATGCTTGAGAAGGTTTTTTGCAGTTTCCTTCACGAACACCAAATGAATATCAGCATAGTTCCTATCATAGTCGGCTGCAGCCGCATATCCTTCCAATTCCTAGTCTATACACAAAAATTCCTTCCACTCCACTCACATCCTCACATCCTTAGGCATCACAATAGACCTTATGGTCGAAGTGTAGTCCGTCCAGGGCAGCCTCTATAATCTATCTATCTAATCTGAGTAAAAATGGCAATATTTTTCAATTTTCAAGGATTTCAGGGATTCAAAAACATAAAACTGCTTAGTCATCGTCCAAATAAGAATATTATCCCGGTAAATATGCAAAATTATTTAACAAAAAATCAAAATGTCAGTAGTTTTCATTCTACACAGATTATAGAGCATGTGTATTTAAGTAGGTGTATAATAATAAGAAAAATCTGAATTTTCGCATTAAAACAACTATAATAAAATTATTTTGCTATATCATCGTTCACTAGGAAAATCTTTTTTCAGTGGAGAAAATCTGATATTAAGAATGAAATATTACCTTACATTAGAATACCAATTTTAACACGTTTTTACTAGCTTGACTTTTATGTAAGAAAATCTTGCGAGTAGCTTCTTCGCCACTTCTAACTTCGTATTTGAAAGTTTGCAAATGTATGCAATTCTGATGGCAATATAATAATTTATTACCACTTAGATGAACTCATCATGGAATTAGCGAATATGCTACGAAATATATAATAAAATTATGGTGGAAGCGATGGTAAAATATGGGAAATGAAATTTACTTGATTACCACCTCTATACAAGTAGAATATAAAGATCATTTTAGATGCTGAAAATCGATATAGATTTTACCAAATCTTTACGTTTGGAGATCACCTAATACCATCTTTGAACATTGGTGGGTTTCGTATGTGTATGTATGTATCTGCGTCTGAGAACAAGCTATGTCAAGAACCGAGATAGGAAGAGGTATTAAGCTTTAACATTAAGGTTAATACTGTCTTCACATGCATTGTTCTATTGGAAGTAGTTAAAGCAGAAATGACTCATGTTGCCAGACATATGGCCTAAAAAAGAGCCATACAAATTTTCTCAAAAACAGTACGAGATAGAGCAAAAATTTAAATAACAAAATTATTCTTGACAAAAATATTAAATATTTTTTTGAAATTTAAATAAATTAACCTAAATCTAAGGTCACTGATTTAAACACTTTCTTTCAATATTAGATTATCAAATGATAATTAATGAGAACTCTAGGTTTTTGAAATAAAATTTCAAATTCGCCTCTTTACCTAGATCAGTTTTTTTGTATTATAAATACGTATTTCGACTACAAAGTAGTCATCATCAGTATAAATTAGCTAGTCGTAATTTACTCTTTGACAATTAGAAATAGATAGAAAGTCGAGATCAATAGACAAAAATAAAAATAAATAGAAAATTAACCAAAATAAATTAAAATTAAATTAGTAAATTTTATTGAAGTTACTCTTGTTAAAATTTCTTCCATTCAAGTTTAATCTAATTGTCAAAGAGTAAATTACGACTAGCTAATAAATATGACCTATCTATAAAACCATAAGAGATTTTTTTTTAAAATTGTGTGACAATTCAAAAATTGTTAACAATTAAAACATTGATATACAATTCAGTATATACTGGCTATTCAAACAATTAAATCAATTAGTTGTTAATTTATACTGATGATACTACTTTGTAGTCGAAATACGTATTTATCATACAAAAAAACTGATGGGGCGAATTTGAAATTTTACTTTCTTACAAATTCAATTTTGATATTAAATGATTCTACTCCAGTAATATTGTCACTTGTAAGTTATGAAACCATATATATATATATATATATATATATATATATATATATATATATATATATATATATATATATATATATATATATATATATATATATATATATATATGTATATAATAGGAAATGTTGTACCTATATATTAAATTTTCCTCTACATTTGTAAATAATGGAAAAATAAAACTGTCACAAAACAATGAATATATCGTCAATAGCCACATAATTTAATTCGATTGTTATAAAATTAACAGTATTTATGTAAACTAAATATTATGTAGTTTTGTTAGTATTATTTTGGTTATATGACTATTTCAAATGGAACTTAAGTTTCAAATATAACTTAGTATATAACTATTTGCAAACGTTATGTTCTTATAAACTTACTTGAAACATCACTTGAAAACTATTTTAGTTAGACGTGTTAGATGTGTCGAAAGAGGTATTTATTTATCATCAAACATTTATCATCAAAACATAGTTATATATATATATATATATATATATATATATATATATATATATATATATATATATATATATAAATATAAATCGTAACAGAGATTGGTTTATTTATACAACGGGAAATGCTATGCTATAAGTACAAAGTAAAACTACTTTGAAAGTACTTATAAAAATTAAGAGTCCAATGTACTTAAAAATGGAAAAATATAAAATTATGATGAATTTTTTGTGTGAATAGTTTTTATATTTTGTAAGCTTCTTTCAAAGTCGGAGAATGATTGTGGATGTTGGACAGAATTATAGAATTTAAGTCCAATCGATATCAGGAATTTATATAGTAGTTATATTAATACAAAAATTAAAGAACACACATTCAGCGTACAACAAAAATCTTCTTTATCATTGTATCAAATAATAATAATCGTTTGACTACAAAATATTTATGATACCCTGTACCTGTATAAAAGCAATGGCAAATTGAGCTAAGTTACTGCTATAGGCACGATTCCGATTTAGCGCCCCTAATTCCCCCTTTTTTTATGATGATAAATTTTATATTAAAATATACATAAAAATTTTATTCTTTCGGATATTCTATTTTAAACTTAGATTGGTCTCCATATGAACAATTTGAAATGAAAAAATTACATATTTTCGGATATTTCCTAATAAAGTATCCATGCTTGCTAATTACTTTGTTTTATACGCAAATCCGGATCAATAAGCTAATAACTAGCCTGAATCTTGTTATTTGTTGGGACTTATAGTAGCTGAATCAGAGTTTTCTGCATTAACTATTACTAATATAGTTAATTTTAAAAAGTTTAATAGCATTTTTCCATAATTGACATTTTTTGGAAAACGTTGATTAGGAATATTTGCGAAGGCGTACAATGCAGCAGTTAACAGTTAACCGTACTTATAAAAATTAAGAGTCCAATGTACTTAAAAATGGAAAAATATAAAATTATGATGAATTTTTTGTGTGAATAGTTTTTATATTTTGTAAGCTTCTTTCAAAGTCGGAGAATGATTGTGGATGTTGGACAGAATTATAGAATTTAAGTCCAATCGATATCAGGAATTTATATAGTAGTTATATTAATACAAAAATTAAAGAACACACATTCAGCGTACAACAAAAATCTTCTTTATCATTGTATCAAATAATAATAATCGTTTGACTACAAAATATTTAGGTTCAGTTCGTTAACGGACAAAATCACCATGTTGGGGTAAAATGGCTAAAACTGCCTGTTTTTGAAACCGTAAGAGATGAAACAAAAATTTAAATAAAACAAAAAACTTCTTCTTTATAAAATAAACAACTTTTGTTTGCAAATTTTTTCCATAAACTCAATAACTTTAACATAATTTGTGCTCAAAAGTTCCTCGGAAAGTGAAAAATATACCCTATCTATAAAACCATTACAGCCTAATGTTTCATGAATAATTTATCTTTGTCTAGTCAGTCACTGTGGTTTTAAAAGTTAACTATTTGGAATCTCTTTTAAGGGTAATTAAATAGTTTTCACTGAACACACAATTTCTTCACGCACTACTAACACTTTGAAACTAAAATATATATTATTTGTTTTAAGCACATGTCTCAAATCCAGGACAAAAAAAATGTGGGCCACAATTTTGGTCTGATGGGAATGAATTTTGATATGTGACATGATCCGTATTGGAAAGATTCGTCAAAATTGGGCATAGGGAACGAGGGTCTCAAATCGAGGGTCTCAGGGTAAAACATAAAACCCTGAATTTTTCTCTTAATATTCGTAAAATGAAAAAATTGATCAGAAGTAAAGTTGTAGTATATACATTTTATTATAAAATTTATTGTATTACTCGATCAAATTATCTATAACTCTAGATAACAGAAATATTTGCATTATATATCACCATGATCACTTGATGTAATATTCATTATGATTTTTCTCGACCTTTCATCAATGGTGGATGTTCAGGATCAAATACCAAATGGTTGTGGTCTTTACAAAACAACACTAAATTAAAAATTAAATATTAAATAAAACCGGTGAGAAAACGAAAAATAAAAATCTGTTCTGATTGAAATTTATGCTTGTCATTTGACAAAATGACAATTCAAAACTATTTAATGGATGAGTTCGTATTAGTTAGGGAAATATAGAAGTTGAATAAAATTTTATCCAGCTCCTTGCTAATAGTTAATAACAGTGTTTAGATTATAAGTTTATTGTGTCTTGTCACTTGATTTAGATGTTGGAATAAAAGATGTTTTAAAAATTATGGATAAAACCCATTGTCAGTTTTCGTTTAGTTTTGTATACACTCGTATACTCTTGAGATAAAAGTTTATTGCCAACATCATCATTATTATTGCTTAATTCCCTTTTTTATTTAATCTAACAAAAAACTCAACAATTTACAGTCATTAATATAAATAACATTTAATAAAACGTACATTGTGGCCCTTGTAAATATATATACAAGTATGAATGAATGACCAACCTACGCGTATATACAAATAAAGTTGCTACTCAACAGAGAAAAAAAATATATATAAATATATATATATATATATATATATATATATATATATATATATATATATATATATATAAAATAAGAAAAAAAAAAAAATATATATATAGGTGAGTCAAAAGTCTTGGAGATTTTTGAAAGGGTGGATAGGGGATAAAATTCGAAGATGAAAAGTCCTTGGACATTTTTCCACCTGACCCACCGTTAATATTAATTAAATAAAGTAACCAATTAGAGAAGCGCGTTAACGAAATAAGAAATGGTGGGAAATTAACGCAGCAGATATGTGAGGGGAACAAGCTCTCTCCACCACTACCGTAGAGCGAGTCAATCTTTTGCGTTTCAATTCTGGTGTGGTTTTTATAGTAGATTTTTAAAAATTTTGGAAAAAAAATTACCTTTTTTTCCGAAAAATCTAATTAACTGAAAGTATATATATATATAAAATAAATAAAAGAGTATATTAAGCTTATTTCCGAATTAGTAACATTCGAAAATATTGATCGCAGAATAAAATTTTTGGTATAGGTGTTCTGTGTATTTAAAAAAAAAATTAGAGTTTAGATTAAAAAAAAAATTAAACACTTTATAGAAAATAATTGAATTATCAATTATTTTCATAAATATGAAATTAAGTTAATTTAGTAATTTTAATTAAAAAGTATTTGGAGAATAATTTTTTTTAGTACTCCACTGTTTAAAATTTATTATTATTTTATTTTCATATTTTTATTATTCAAAAAGAATAATTTATATAATTATTGGTTTATGCGAGTTGAGAATTTACATAATTTCAACAAACATTTACTTGGATCGGATATGACTTGCGCATATCCAAGCTTACTTCGATATTTCTGCACATATTTCAAATCAGTTACAAAAAGAAAGCAGTTACAAAAAGTACTTGTCTCAAGACAGTTACTAAAAGTAGTTGTCTCACATGAATTAATCAGATGGTATTTTGAATTTTTATTTCTTCAATTTACAAATTGAATATTTATTATGGATTGTGCTGAAGTATCGAATAGGCGAATTGATGGTTTCTATCTGATTGTATCTAAGTATATTTTTTTTTGTATAATTTATTTAATTCACCATTCCGAAACTTGTGGTCTCTCAAACTTGTCACAATTCAATACACATTCTATACATATTTTTGCTGTACAATTTATATTTTATGTGAATATGCAATGACTTTTTCAATTTATAACTATATTGTTTGTATACGCTTGGCGTTTTCGGCCGTGTATTTTTTTTTTACAGAAGCGTAATGTCTCTTTTATATACAACTATGTATCTGAATTAAATTTGTAGTCCATATTTATATTTTTGCAAATCAGACATATTTGAACATATTTTTTTTTACTGTAGTGTCGTTTTTTTTTTTTATACGATATTTCTTTTACTACAGTTCAATCTAGCACATATTCATGTAATCTTTTTTTTTCTATAACTTGTACAACCAAACTTAGTATTTTAAGGATAGTTATACTATCAACATATTAAATTAAAAATTATTTATTTCAAATATATTTTATTTTAACATATATTTTGTTTTGTTCCTTTTTTTGTACTTTTTTATTTTTTTCAGATTCGAATCACTTGTCGATAACTTAGACACTTACTGGATAGTAAAGATCTTACTACCTCAATATTATCTTTTTAATGGGCCCAGCTTTTATTGAAAGACTTTCGGTTCAACGTGTTATTTTTTTTATATTTACGTGTATCGCGTTAGCACCGATCGTTTTCTAATTTTCATAATTCCACATACAATACTCTGCTTTGGATTTTTTTTTCTAAAGTACCGTATATTTAGTTTTCATAAAAATTAGCGACATGCTAATTGAAAAATATTAAAGCAAGAATGACACGAATAGATGAATGAAAAATCTTACAAATGTGGATTAGACGTGAAGATTTAAATACATTTAGATGTTTAATTAGGATGCAGTAACGTTACCATTCCCTTGATATCCTCTGAGATAGTATGGCCGAATGTTGTATATCGACATGCCGAAGGTTTTCTTATTAGATTTTGGAGCTTTTAGCCTAACTGAAGTTGGTATAGTGAACTTTATTATCTTGTACGGTCCATTGAATTTTGAAGCGAATTTAGGTGCGATATTCTTGTTCATATTCGGGGCCAAGTTTTTTACCATGACCAATTGACCCACTTTATATTTAGACAGCGTTGGTTTATTTAAAGTTTGGTTGACTCGTTGTTGGTGAGCAATCTTTAACGCATCTTGTATATGTGCTTGTGATGGTTTAGCAGAACTCGTGATTAACTCAGTTAATTCGTTTATAATCACAAACGGCGTCATTAACTTTCTACCAAAATAAACTTCAGCTGGTGTTGAGTCGATTGTACTTTTGTAGGAGTTGTTGTAATTGAAAATTACAAAACTCAAAAATTTTGACCAATTTTTATGTTCTACAGAATATTCTTTGAGAATGCATCCTAAATTATATTTTATCTGTCGATTGAGGCACTCGCTCTTGTTCGAAGATGGTGTATAGCTCGAACAGTAGGCAGCTCTAATACCATTATTAAATAAGAAGGTTTTCCACTTGATCGACGCAAAGGCTGGTCCGTTGTCGGCTACAACAACCGTCGGATATCCGTTTTGCAGGAAAATCTTCTGTATCAGTGAAATGGCAACGTCACTGGTCTGCCTTTTACATGGAAAGGCGAAAGCAAATTTTGAAAATCCATCTACAATAGAAAAAATATATTTAAAACCTTCACTTGATCTAATAATAGGACCGATAAAGTCGACGTACAAAGTATGTAGGGTATACTCCGGCACGGAACTACTCAACTGAACCCTATCGTTACGTGTATATGGCCTTATAGCCTGGCACACTTTACAGGTTCTGACATAGTCCCTTACTTTTGCATAGAGGTTTTTGTAGTAAAATATTTTACTAATTTCACGGAATGTTTTAATTACTGAATTATGCGCAGCATACTTGGAATCATGATAATATCGAAGAACGTAATCGAGTAAATTATCTGGTAAAAATATACGTTTTAGTCGATTCCTTCCGACGAACTTATAAATTAACCCATCCTTTATGCAAAAATTAGGGACATTCATCTGAGCCTTAAGGTTTTGATAAATGATTTTACATTCGGGAGAGTTACGTTGCTCGCTTTTAACAGAAAGGTAATCAAAATTTGTATTAGCTAAACGTTAATAAAGTTCAGTTGCGCATTGTTCCTGATTTCTTCATTCACCGATTCTAAGTCAGTTTGATCCAAAGTATTGGTTATCTTTTTTAAAAGGTTTGCATAACCTGGATCATTGCTATGCAACTCTTTAACTTTAATGAAATTTTTGCCTGAATCTTGATTTGAATCAGAAAGTTTGTTCACTATTAAATGGTCAGTTTCGTATAACCTAGATAGAAAATCGGCCATATTGTTCAATTTGCCCTTAATATGTTCCGGGGTTAAGTCATATCTCGAAATTTTAAGGATCCACCTAGATAATTTATTAAATTTATTGGGGGTATTAAAAATCCACAATAACGACCTGCAGTCAGTCTGTAGAGTAAACTTGCGGTCGGTTAAAAAATCTTTAAATTTATCTAGGGCCGTTACTACTGCGAGAAGTTCTAATTCATGACTGTTATATTTTAATTCGGCTGGATTCAATTTTCGAGAACAGTACATAATGGGGTGCAAACCGTCATCATACTTTTGAAGTAATACCGCGCCCAGACCAGTAGCTGATCCGTCAGTTTGTAGCACAAAAGGTTTGTCAAAATTAGGATGTTTTAAGACAGGCGCACTTACTAAAGATTTTTTTAAAGTAGAGATTGCATCAAGATGAACCTTAGTAATTTTGAACCTAACACCTTTCTTTTTTAAATCGTTTAACGGAGCTACAATCTGACTGAACATGGGAATATAGCGGGAGTAAAAAGCCGCAGCCCCAACTAGACGCATAACTTCTTTGACGTTTTTTGGAGTTGGCATGTCATTGACTGCTTGCACCTTAATAGGGTCTATAAAGCGTCCCTCAGCGGATATTACGCTACCCAACAAACGTACCCTCGACATACAAAATCGAGCCTTAGAAGGATTAATAGTGATACCGATAGACTTTATTTTAGTGAACAAGAGATTCAGGTGATTTAAATGTGATTCAATGTCGGGCGAATGTACAATTAAATCGTCATAATAAATAAGAAGAAATTTATGACGAAATTCTGCGAGACTGGAATTTAAAAAACGAGCTAATGATTGACTAGCCACCTTTAGCCCGAAAGGCATGGTATTGTACTCAAACAGACCATATTGTGTGACGATCGCGGTGACATGTTTCGAGTCATCTGATAATTTTATCTGATGAAAACTGGATTTCATGTCGAGGAGTGTAAATACTTTCGAATTACCTAAGCTAGCGAAAATATGAGCCATACTGGCTGAACTCATCGGATCAAACTCTATATGTTTGTTAACAAACCTATAGTCAGCGACTAACCGATAAGAATCGTCCTTCTTTTTAACAAAGAAGACGGGTGAGCTATAAATAGAGTTCGAAGGAGAAAGTACCCCTTGTGTAACAAGCTCTTGAACATGCTCGTCCAAAAGTCTGGCTTTATCGGGTGCTAGATAGTAAGGAGCTTTACAAACCGGAATGTTATCGATTAACTTAATTTTATATTCAAAACCCTTGGCAAGACCAGGAATGTCAGAAAAAATCGATTTAAAGTTTTGAAGAAGTGTTTGCAACACTTTGGTTTGTTTGCTATTAAGATTTACTTTCGCTTCGACAATGGTATTAATAATTCGATTATTATTACAAAAACCCGAAAACGGCATTTCAACATTAGGATGAAAATAAAATTTGATCGTCGACTTAAAGAAGTCCAAAATGATGTTGCAATTCTCAAGTGTGGCAACACCTAAAATTACCTCAAACGGTAATGAATCTACTATAAAAAAAGTTTGAGTCCATGAAAAATTAGCCAATTTAAAATGAAGTTTCGCAGTTAAATTACATTTTAAAAAATTACTTCCCGGCAAAGAAATAGCTTTATCAATTGATTCGGTGACGATGTTTCTATTGTTAGCTTTTAACTTGTTAAAAGTCGCAGTTTTAATAGCATTAACAGTAGCACCGGAATCAAAAAGTGTTAATAAAGGATAACCTTGAATGAAAATGGTTTGTAGAGGTAAAATAGTATAATTTAAAATAACATCATTAATAAGAAACTTGGGGTCTATTGCGAGTTTTTTGGAACCGTAGTACTAACATTTATATTATCCTTCTTTCTTTTAAAACAAAATTTAAAATTGTGATTAGTACCTTTACAGAAAGTACAAAAAAGTTTAGTGTCATTATGCGTATTTTGAATTGAAGTAACGTTTACACTGAGGGGTGTTGTAGATATTCGCGCTTGAATTTCCTCAATTTTAGTGATTAGTTGATACAAATCTTTATAAGTATCGGGAATTTGATATAAACCAAGAATAGTTAGGACAGAATTATTGGCATGAGCAAAAATAATTTGTATGATTTCGGATTCAGATGAATCATTAAGTAGGATGTTCGCGAATTTTATTATTGAAGGAACAAATGTCGAAAATTTTTCAGTGTCAAGTTGATTTCGCCGGACCAATCTATCAATTAATATCTGTTTAGTCAAAGGTGGAATATAAACTTGTAATAAATTATGTTTAATATTTTGCCAAGACAAAGAGTCAGCCAAACAAGTAGACCAAAATGTTTGTGCGTTCGAAGCACACCTATTGATTAAAGATTTCAAAAGAACGTCTATAGGTAAAAAATTAATATCAATTAAATGTTGAGTATCGACAATAAACTGTATAATATTTTCTGGAACCGAAATGTCCAGAATAGTGATTTTATTTATAAAGGAATCTATACTCGGTTTTGCAAAAAAACTAAAATTTGAAGTTAATTGATTTGAACTAGTGTTATTATTTGATAGAGTAGTTGTTATTGTTGCCAAGGCATCGGTAATGCTACTAATCTGCTTGCTTTGCTGTTGTATTTGTTGCTGTACATCCGAAACGTGCAGCACTGACGCATGGAACTGTTGAGCTGTAGTCTGCATCTGCGTAGTTATAGTCGCTAAGTTAACCGCTGATACTTGATGAGGCGTGATGAATAAGTCATCTGGTGAAGCTGGAGGATCGTCATCTCCTGGGGTACCTGGTGTATTACGAGTTGTTCTCGGCATAATGAAAATTTAAACCACAAACAAAATAGAAGAAAGAGAAAAAAAATTAGCACTAAGTTAAATATAATTATAGAATTAAAGAGAATGTAAAAGATATAAATGTATAAATATAAAGAAAAAATTATAATCATTTCAACTTTCAAAAAGAATTTCAGAATCACAAGTCGAGCTTTGTGAAAACTATCGAAAACAAAAGACACATATGGATATTTGCTCTGCTTCCATATGTGTATTTAAAAAAAAAATTGAGTTTAATTTAAAAAAAAATTGGTGTTTAGTTTTAAAAAAAAACTAAACACTTTATAGAAAATAAATGAATTATCAATTATTTTCATAAATATGAAATTAAGTTAATTTAGTAATTTTAATTAAAAAGTATTATGATGTATTTTAAAAAAAATAATGAAAACTAAATATACGGTACTTTAGAAAAAAAAATCCAAAGCAGAGTATTGTATGTGGAATTATGAAAATTGGAAAACGATCGGTGCTAACGCGATACACGTAAATATAAAAAAAATAACACGTTGAACCGAAAGTCTTTCAATAAAAGCTGGGCCCATTAAAAAAAATAATATTGAGGTAGTAAGATCTTTACTATCCAGTAAGTGTCTAAGTTATCGACAAGTGATTCGAATCTGAAATACTGAAAATAAAAAAAAGTACAAAAAAAAGAACAAAACAAAATATATGTTAAAATAAAATATATTTGAAATAAATAATTTTTAATTTAATATGTTGATAGTATAACTATCCTTAAAATACTAAGTTTGGTTGTACAAGTTATAAAAAAAAAGATTGCATGAATATGTGCTAGATTGAACTGTAGTAAAAGAAATATCGTATATAAAAAAAAACGACACTACAGTAAAAAAAAATATGTTCAAATATGTCTGATTTGCAAAAATATAAATATGGACTACAAATTTAATTCAGATACATAGTTGTATATAAAAGAGACATTACGCTTCTGTAAAAAAAAAATACACGGCCGAAAACGCCAAGCGTATACAAACAATATAGTTATAAATTGAAAAAGTCGTTGCATATTCACATAAAATATAAATTGTACAGCAAAAATGTGTATAGAATGTGTATTGAATTGTGACAAGTTTGAGAGACCACAAGTTTCGGAATAGTGAATTAAATAAATTATACAAAAAAAATATACTTAGATACAATCAGATAGAAACCATTAATTCGCCCATTCGATACTTCAGCACAATCCATAATAAATATTCAATTTGTAAATTGAAGAAATAAAAATTCAAAATACCATCTGATTAATTCATGTGAGACAATTACTTTTAGTAACTGTACTGAGAGAAGTACTTTTAGTAACTGCACTGAGAGAAATACTTTTTGTAACTGATTTGAAATATGTGCAGAAATATCGAAGTAAGCTTGGATATACGCAAGTCACATCTGATCTAAGTAAATACTTGTTGAAATTATGTAAATTCTCAACTCGCATAAACCAACAATTATATAAGTTATTACTTTTTGAATAATAAAAATATGAAAACAAAATAATAATAAATTTTAAACAGTGGAGTACTAAAAAAAATTATTCTCCAGTTCATATTGAACCTTATTAGTAAATTGCCGCATATCCGTCTGTAAACACGATAACTTAAAAACGAAAAGGTATAACAATATGTAATTATTATGCGTGTGGCCTACAGCTAAAAAGTGAGTTGAAATTTGTGAAAAGGCCAAATTGGACCGTGCATTTTTTCTAGAATTTCTTTACAGTTACCATAGCAACAACTGGCCACCGCATGGGCGCCTGCATACTTTTTGTTTTCAGTTAATACTTTTCAAGTGGTTGACAATTTCTGTATAAACGTCAATTTGTGATACTTTGTTTTGATACTTTGATTACTTGTTAAAGTTAACCAAATTGTTATGTGGTTCAGTTTCATGTGGAGCGTTGACAACGAGTTATTAAATAGCCAATCATACAGAATAGTTTGATAAAGTTTAACAACGTGTATATATCAGTTGTTCAAAACGTAACCGTCCTAACACCAATAAATACTAAAATTTAAATTTGGCTCTAATGACTTAATAAACTGAAGCTTAACATGACGTATTATATTTATTAATATATAATATTTATTAGATTATATACTTCAAAAAGGTTAACGAATGTTTTATATGTTTTTTCCCGTATTTTCTCTCGTTTTAACAGTCCTTAACATGTAATAGACCAATTATTTCCAGGTAACATGGGCCACAAAAGTTGCGAATAAAAGTTATTAGTATATTATTAGCATACAATGAACAAGTTGTATTCGAAGAATTTTTTTGAAAAAACGAATGAATAAGGCACAAATCAATTAACAAATTTTGAAAACAAAACACAAGAATTTTTCTGACCGTGTGAAATATATTTGAAAAAATAAAATATATAATAATAATAATAATAATGGGGCTTAACCTCCGTTTTTGAGACACGACGGTCTATAACAGAGGCCACCCACATCATTATTTTTCAACTTTTATTAATTTTTACTTTACATTTTTATGATGTGAGTGGAGGATCAGGAATTCGTATGCAGGCAAGGAATTGTTAGGTGTGCGGGTGCAGCCGACTTTGATAGGAACTATGCCGATATTCATCTGGAGTTCGTGAAAGGAAACTGCCGAATTAATTTTTAATTGACAAACTGCCGGTGTCGGGATTCGAACCCATAACCTCCCAGTTCCAAGTAGAAACAACGCCTTAACAAGCGCGGCTACTTGGCTGGTAAAATATATATATATATATATATATATATATACCGTGTAACTGAGCAACCGGGTTTTTTAAAATTAAAATAATAGTTTTAAATAGTTTTAAAATAATAGACAGCTAATTTTTTTAATATATAGTTAAAAGAGTTTTATGTTACATTAAAAAAAAGTATTCTAAATTAAAAATCTTTTATTTAATTACAAATAAGCATTTTATTTAAATTGAAAGAATAAATATAATATAATTTAAAAATACTAAATTATTAAATAAAGACACGGTTGCTCAGTTAGTTACACGGTGTATAAATAGTGCGTGTAGTAATATAGCAATTTTTTGCAGCGGATTGTACATAACTATTATTCATTATGCACGTAACGCAATATATCTAGACAACACGAATTTTTCAGGATTGAATTTTTGATAATTTTATTAGAATTTCCTCAATTTAAAAAAAACTATGAACCTGAATGTGTATATTGTAATAAATTTGGTACGGAACAAATGTACTACACGCACTTATGTAGAGAAAATATGTGTGGGCCATTTTGATATTAGCAGTTAGAAAGCATAGTAGTTAAATGTGGCCAAACCGAATTAAATTCTCTAGTGTCTCTTTGCTCTGGTAAATAATAAATAAAATGGTTATTAAATACATAGTCCCCAAATGATAAAAAAAAAACCAACCTCAATAATATCATCGAAATTTTTTCCAATAATAATATAAACTGCATAAATTAATTCCATGATTTTTAATTGCATGACTATTTAAATTTTTCATTTAAAATAGCTTTTTAAACAGTTTTAAAGTATGTTACAAATATTTATTACTCTATAAATGTTGTTGCACAATTATTATGAATTAATTAATATTATTACGTGTTCGTTATTAATACACTCATGTTCATTCTCACCGTTTTTTATTTAAGTGTGCCTTTACTCGGTAATACTTAAGACTTTCCTAATTATTTCGTTGGTTACGCCGCTATTATATAAGTAGTACTTACTTAAGACATAGGTACTTAAGATACATCGGATTTAAAGAAACAAACTATAATTCAATTTTACTTCAATTCAATAGCTGACCATATTTTCTGTCTCTAACTGTAATATTTACAGAAATATTTGCAATTTAAATTTAATATATAAAATCTGGAATTTCTTTCTTAATATTAGTAAAATGAGGAAATTTTTTTAATAAGTAAAGTTGTAGTAAACAAATTTTACTACAATTCATAATCCGACCATATTTTCTGTAACTCTAATATTTCCAGAAATATTTGCAATTTAAATGCAATACCCATAATAATGAATAATACAATAATGTATCGCCGTGGTTACTTGATATTTTAATCTTAAATGAATTTTCTGGAAAGAAAAACGTTAATCAATGTAAGATTTTTTAAAATTCGGTATCAATTATTTATGCTTTCTTCTGCCAGTAAGCATTCCCTTCCCTTTCCCGTTGGTCGTATAAAGTATATAACATTTCAGGCATAAAGTTAATTAAGATATCTACATCCAAAATAGAAATGGTGTATTTATTCTGAGGAAATTCTCTAAGTTCACGTAGCTCTTGCTTAACGAATTTTTTAAATTTGTTGAAAATATATTATTATATTACCACCGGTTCTTAATACGCCTGCAAAATTTCAAATTGTTCAGACATCCGAAAGTGGGTGAAAACTCACTACAAAATTTCATTACATTCATGTATACAGATACAGGTCAAGCTAATAAAAGAAAATGTTAAAAAAAACAACAATACGTTTCACTTATGTAGTATGTTTTTGGATAAAAACTATAATATAAAATTTAACAAATGTTATTTATTGAAATTACGGCCTGAAATTATTTTTAGCGCATTTTCTCCAAAGGAAATCAGCTATTGTTTTTGTACCAATGTTGGAATTTCGTAAAAATTTCTTCAAATGTCCATCGATCCTACCAACTAGATGTAAAAATCACTATCGCTAAAATTTGATATTCGAAAGGTAAAGTTTGTTAATGGGTAAAATCGGACGAAGGAAAAGGGGGGTTTAAAGGGAGGAGGAAACAAAATTTGACATATCTCCAATTATATTTGAAAAATCGAAAAATTTATAAGTAGTAAAGTTGTAGGTACTTAGTTTTATTGTAATTTTGTTTCTTATCATTTTTCGGTTACACTAATATTTACAGAAATATATTTACAATTAAAGATTGAAAGTTAAAATTCTAAATATCTCTGTACACATTAGAGTTTGGAAAAAATGATAAGGTAATGAACTATAGCAAACTTGATTTTGTACTTTACTTGATTTTTAACTTACATTTATACATACATTTATATTACGTTATACATTTTTCGATTATTCTAATATTAAGAGAGATATTTTATATTTTGTGTTTTCTTCTATCTTCATGCCCCCCTTTCCCCTTGCGTATGCCATTCATTAATAAAATAGGCCTTGAAATACTAAAATGATATCAGATACGACATATCATTTTGATCAGATTTAAATTGTGACTAGAGAGTGATTTATGTATTCTAAGGAAATTGGCTAATTTGACGCAGCTCCTGCGTAACGTCTTTTTATTACTAAAGCCAGTCAGTATTCTTTATTAAACAATATTTGAAAACCAAGCAATTATTTCCATATATAGTATCAAGCGTCAATATAAAAA
Source organism: Nineta flava (assembly GCA_963920215.1). NCBI lineage: Eukaryota > Metazoa > Arthropoda > Insecta > Neuroptera > Chrysopidae > Nineta > Nineta flava. The sequence goes on along the minus strand of OY986041.1, from coordinate 68,067,841 downwards.
AACAACCTCTGACATCTTTGTCTTGTTCTTGTTCTTGTTCACCTCTTACATCTTGGATGTACGACCACTCATGTATAGTCCATTTATAAAATTCTTCAAAATCTTATATAGTAAGTACATTCATGAAATCGAATAATGTTAAACAGTTTAGTTGGTTAAAAATGTTTCCATCATTTCACAGTTTTCTACAACCTTTTACATTGTTTGTAAACATGACATGTTGCTTTCGTTCAAAACCAAACTGTTAAAGAAAAAAACATTATTTCTTTAATAGAACAAATTATGTATTCTGAAAAACAAAGAAGGAAAATTTGTATATCTGGTTGGTTGTAGGTAATGGAAATAAAATTATTCCTTTAAGTATATTGTGTTTTTCATTTATATAATTTATCATTTATAATAAATATAATGAGGCTTCCATAGGGACGCACAAGTTTAAAATATGAATACACATATTATATATGTAAAATATTAGTAATAAAAGTACATACATACTTAGTTGAGAGTAGTTAGTTTTATACAAGAATTGTTTGGTGTTGCAGACGAGTTTAGGTTTAAGAAGTTATTCTAGAAGGTGTGAGGTAAAAAACATCTCTAATGTATTTAACAGTGGCGTAAATAAGTGCTCTGACGAATGATACAATTTTAGTCATTTTATATACATTTAAAATAGTTGTTTGTTAAATATTATAGTCTCGTGCTATAGTATGACAACGAACAAGTTGTCACAATGTCACAAATTATTCAATGCAGGTGACACATAACCAATTATGCTTCCATAAGTGGATGCATTCTGTTTCTATGTACTTTTAAAATATCTTGAGTAGGTTATATACTTGTTTTTTGTTATTTCCACTGAAAGTATTATATGATATTATTATACATACTTCTCGGAACCAGAACTGGTCGTTTTGGTCACAACGCCTGGTGGCAAAAAAAGACAACCAAATTTAGTGTGCAATAGGAGATTTTTAAAATTCCAAACCGTTCCAAAATTATAGTTGTTTTCTGACCGTTCCGTTGAAAGTATAACCACCCCAGATCTCTAATATAGTTAATAGTTTCTATAGAAATATCTACATTAAATATTGGACATAAATTATGAATCTAGAGCACGGAAGTGCGCAAGGCCGAGTTTAAAGGACACATTTGGACTTCTCACTACAGTTAAAATATAAGTCAATAAATTTAAAATATAAAAAATTGACGGTTCAAACTATCAAAATTTAGAAAAACATAAATATTTGACATAAATTAAAACACACATAATGGATTACTCTTTCGGTTGCACACAATAATCATCCATGTTTTTTTAAGCCCCGCTATATATATATATATATATATATATATATATATATATATATATATATATATATATATATATATATATATATATCTATATATATATATATATATATATATATATATATATATATATATATATATATATACATATATGTACACATTTATTTATTTATATTTATACATACAAAATGTTCTGAAATTCATTCAAGAAAACTATACCACGGTGTACAACTGCAAAAAACAAACCAAAAAGTCTAAAGTTTTTCGATTTGACGCTTATTTTTTAAGACATAATTAATTAAACATCAATAAATTCAATCAATTAGTGGAGACAAACCTTTTAAAATTTGTATTTCTCAATCGCACATCACCATATTCGCCAGAGGCGTAATGTTAGCTTGCTGTGATTGGTTGAATTTATTAATGTTTAATTGATTATATCTCAAAGTTTTCCTCATACTCATACTCATAGTTTTCCTGAATGAACTTCAGAACATCCTGTTTATAGGTATAAAATAAAAATGTATATAATGTTTAAATGTAATATTTTCAATGGGTTATTCAATGTATTTATTTAAAAATAAAAACAAAGTTAAAACCCTCCGTCATTCATGTATTCATTTATTTGTTAACTAATAAAAGAGTTATAAAAGCTTTTTAATCATTTTTTACTACACGATAATTATTCTCTACAGATTTCTATGGCAAAAAATTATTGTTACTGTGTGAAAATTGCTTCTCTTTATGCCATGTGACGTACAAAGTGTTTCACTATACGTACATATGAAATAGTACGGATGGTCACAAAAGTTGCGCTCATTTTTCAAAAGTTTATAAATGATTCCTTATTAATTTGTTTTTCGAAACAATGCTTCGTATAAAAGTTGTTCATTATAAATATACTTTTATACTTTTAAACATTTTCCCATTAACCGAATGAAACAAATCATAAACACTTTTGGTCCCCATAAATAAACAGTTTTTATTATTTTTAAACATATACGCAATATTGTATGGAGTACTACCTTTGTTGTACTCTATACTTTAATTGATTGTGTGGACTTTAATTGATTGTGTGGAGTGGGAAAGTAGCGAATTTAATGGGTAGGCAGTTGCTACGGCGGCAAACTTTGGTCATTTACACTAGATATCACGTTAGTTGGGTGATCAAAAAAGAATATTTCATTTTAAAGTGTAAAATTTGCGCACAATATGCAGTGGTGAGAGGTCGTTTTCTTGTTTAAAGCGCAAAAAAAGGATAATTTATGCCAAAAAACATTATCCAAAATTTTAAAAAGTACAAACTGGCTACTCAATCTTGGGGTGTGTATATAGATATTGCGTGATCACCTCATATTTATTTTTAGCGAATTTCCTCCAGGAAATGCAGCTATTGTTTTTGCACCAATGTTGAAATTTTGTAAAAATTTCTTCAAATGTCCATCGATCCTACCTATTAGATGTTAAATTACTATCGCTAAAATTTGTATATATATATATATATATATATATATATATATATATATATATATATATATATATACATATATATGTACTTTTTTTAAATGTCTGTGGACTCTCTAGCGGTCGCAGTTTATTCCGATTGTAATGAAATTTGGTATTTGAGTCGCTTTTGGTATTCTAAACATCAAGTTCGTTAATGGGTAAAATCTGACGAGGGGAAAGAGGGTTTAAAGGGAGGGGGAAACACAAAATTTGACTATCTCCTTTAATATTTGAAAAATCGAAATATTTGAAAAATCGAAAAATTTATCAGAAGTTAAGTTGTAGGTACTAAGTTTTACTGTAATTTTGTTTCTGATCATTTTTCTGTTACACAAATATTTACAGAAATATTTAGAATTAAAGACTCCGAATACATTTTTCGACTATTCTAATATTAAGAGAGATATTTAATATATTGTATTTGTTTGACACGAATACATGAAATATATTTTATTGTAAAAATTTTTATTGTCGTTTCCATAGTAACTATAAACTATAACCGTTATACCGTTCTATTTTGGCTATTAATAAATTTAATTTTTGCAAATACTAACGTCATATCAGATATTATATTTCATTTTGATCACACTTAAATTATGACCGCTAGAGAGTGATTTATGTATTCTAAGGAAATTCACTAAGTTGACGCAGCTTCTGCGTAACGAATCAGCTGCAATAGCAATTCATTTAAATTTATATTTATATATAAATATATAATATATATATATATATATATATATATATATATATATATATATATATATATATATATATATATGAATAGTGAATTTCCTTAGAATACATAAATCACTCTCTAGCGGTCATAATTTAAGTGTGATCAAAATGAAATATAATATCTGATATGACTTTAGTATTTGCAAAAATTAAATTTATTAATAGCCAAAATAGAACGGTATAACGGTTATAGTTTATAGTTACTATGGAAACGACAATAAAAATTTAATATTTAATATTTTACATTTAAAAATAAAAATTTCAGATTGATGGTTTATAAAATGACCGGATATATACAATACATTTTTATAGTCAGTCGGAAATGTAGGAGTATAGAAGACATATCCGGCCAACTTCATATTAGTTTAGGATATTTGGTTCAGTAACACACAGATATACAAAATCACTATTTATTAAATTATAAAACTTTTTTTAAATATATTAATTTCCATTAATTTTAGTTGTTTCATTAATTCAATTTGTGATAAATTGTATTAATAAATAAACTGTTTGATGCTTATAATAAATGTATTAATATTAGTGCAGATCTGGGCTGTCCAACATTTTCGTAGTTGTGAACTACTTCTTTCTATAAAAAATCATCTACCAATATGCAGTGGGTGTGGTGTAGTTTGAACAATAATTTTTTTTTAAATGTTGACATATATAGATCATTTATTAAATATTTCGGGAAAAAATTATATCTTAAAATACCTATATATATAAATATATATATATATATATATATATATATATATATATATATATATATATATATATATATATCGGTGTTCTGAAATTCAATCAAGAAAACTATACCACGGTGTAGAGTTGCAAAAAAACAAACAAAAAAGTTTAATAAAGTTTTCCGTTTTAACCCTTATTTTTTAAGATATAATCAATTAAATACAATCAATTAAATATTGATAAATTCAACCAATCACAGAGCGTATAGAGACTCCACCCAGATTTGGGAATATTTTCCTAGTTTGATCTTCATCATACAAAGAATTCAATAATTGTCAACATTCGGTGTAATCATCATATTTCCACATACAATCTTTGGATTTTAAATGCATAGCCAAATGCGGAAAGTTCTCATCAATATTGTGGTCAGAATAGGCGTGATTTTAAATTCAAACTTAAAATAGTAACGAATGATAATTTTATTACCCTGAGAGCCTTAAAATTGAGGTGTGATTTTTACATATAGGCTTTTGTAATTAAAAATGTAACTCGTTATCTGACTTCGTTCGAAATTTATCGTGTAGACAGGCACTCAGGTGAACGGATGGACATGTGGAAATATACTGGAGATGGTTAGATAGGAATTTTATGAACACCTATACTAAAAGTAAACACCTGAATTATTTTTCTTTATAATTAGGCATGTACAAATATTTTGTATCACAGCCATTACAAATATACACAACAAAAATAATCATTATTGCCTTATCTCAATCGGCTATTGTATGCTATGAATGCATGAATGTATGTATCTATGTATGTATGTATGCAAGTATGTAATATAATAAAAATACAAAATTGTATTCCTCAATAACACATCCTATTACTACCGGATATTTATTCTGATATTCCTTATGAAATGTACACGTATATATAGATGTTAAACATCATCAAACAGGGTGATTCAATTATCTTTCATTGGTTTACTAATGTTTGACATCGTGTCCATATGAGTCCAAAGTGATTGGAATTTGACCCACTTCTAAAAGACATATCTATAAGTAAAAAGTATTTTGTAACGGCATTGAATCTGAAAAATATAATCATAACCAGCGCTGCTAAAGAATCATAATACTATTACAACAATTTCGATTTTATTATCACTATATTGGGTATGTTACGACTCTGGGCTTCATATCTTGACAACCGTTAATAGTATCGAATTTTAACCGTTGTTTTTGCAAGGTCCAAATTAGCTTAAATCAAAGTTTTAATCAAATTCAGATACAAACAAGTTTGCTCAAATTTTTGCGATTTCTTAGTAAAAAATGTTTTCAATTTAATAATAAGAATTTTCTAGGATAATTTTGGCCCAAACAGTAAAAAAATCAGGTTCATTTTAAATCCGGCAAACACATTTCAAAATTTTCGCTTCTCAATTCATGCAGTTTTCAATTTTAGCACCACGGGTTAGATATCATGAGAACCGTTAATCGTATCGTATTTTAACCAACGCCATCGGTTTTGCTAGGTCCAAATAAGCTTAACACGAAGTTTATATCAGAATCGGGGGCAAAAAATTTACCCCAACTTTTGCGGTTTTTTAAGGGACCCTTTGGAAAAAATGCGAAATAAGTGAAGAAAATTTTTGTTCTCGAATTTAATAATAATCATTTCTAGGGTAATTTTGATCCAAAGTGTACGAAAATCAGTTTTATTTTAACGTCCGACCAACACATTTAAGAATTTTCGTTTCTCAATTTATCCAGTTTTGAATTTTAGTCCGATTTAGTTTAGTCTGAAAATTTATTTTTTTTTTAAATAAAGAACTTTTGTATTAAACTTCTTTCCATAAATTCAGTATAAACCGGATATTTAAGCAATTAACTCTGTTAGATGTTATTTTCACTTGTTAATTCGTTGTTTCTATTGTTTGTACGAAACTCTAATGAATCACACTGTACTTATATGTATTTTATACGTACATATTTGTATATAAATAAATATTTTGTGCTTTGCATTCCTGATGAGTCTATTTGTCTATCAGACTATTTATTGTCATTTATGATAACAACATATTTTGTTAAATAGTATAAAGATGATTCTTTTAGTGATGCAAAGCTTTATACATAACATATCAAATTTTTGTAAGATTTGTCCTATAAATAAATAAATATATTTATATATATATATATATATATATATATATATATATAGCCAAAATAAAAAATGTAACAGGGAGCCCAGTTTTCGCATATACGCCACAAATACTAGTGTTATTTAATTGAGGACCAAATTAGAAGGCTGCAAATGGTTTGAAGAATAGTATCTAAGGAGGGATAAACCTAGTTCGGTATCACAATGAACAGTTGTTCTAGTGTGTCATATCCGGGACATCCGCTACAACCTAACCTGGCTTTACCTAACTGAGAGTTAAGTCATCGCAAGATTTTCGTTAGTAGCTATTTAATATTTAAATTGGCAAGTTCCCAGGTATGTTTACAGTGTACATTTCAAGTTGGCGAGTAAAATATAGGTACTATTTTTTAAACCATTTGGGGTCTTTCAAATTTGGCCCTCATTTATATACTATATAGACACTCAAGTCAAATCTATACAATTATAAAACTGTAAATGTCTGTTTGTTTATTCGAGCATCACGCAAAACCAACTAGACCGATTGTGATGACACTTAATGTGTTTAAACATTTCAAGTTGGCGAGTAAAATATAGGTACTATTTTTTAAACAATTTGGAGTCTTTCAAATTTGGCCCTCATTTATTTACTATATAGACACTCAAGTCAAATCTCTACAATTATAAAACTGTAAATGTCTGTTTGTTTGTTCGAGCATCACGCAAAACCTACTGGACCGATTGTGAAACTTTATGTGTTTAAACACGCTTATGATTATACATTTATTAACTGGTACATGCATTTGATCTCGTTATGATAAAAAAGTAAAACCGGAGATATGAGATTTCAATGCCCGCTAATATACTATATACTGCTAATATTTATAAATTTATAAATTGTTCATTATCTTATTTTATAAATAATATTAAAGAGAGCTCTAGGATTTTTCGAAATAAATTTTGATTTTTACCCCAATTTCCTAGATCAAAATTTTTTGTATTTTATAAATACGTATTTCGACTACAAAGTAGTCATCATCAGTATGAATTAGCTACCTCGCATACCGTCACCAAATTACCAACAAGTAACAACTCCTCGGAGAATAATTACAATTAGCTAATTCATACTGATAATGACTACTTTGTAGTCGAAATACGTATTTATAAAATACAAAAAATTTTGATCTAGGAAATTGGGGCAAAAATAGAAATTTATTTCATTATCTTATTTATTGTGATAATTTTTTAATATGTTGAATATTAAGAGTCTGTAACAACATGTCTTAGGGATAGACGTGCCAATGGGCATAATTATAGAATGTTCTAAATTTTTGCACACTTATTAAGGATATTATTATACACTCACACTGAAAATGTAAAATCGATTGACTGTCTCAAACTCGAGAAAAACTTAATTGAAGTTCGAATAATTAAAATGGGAAGTTAATGGAGACTGCCCATTTTAAGCAGTATTTCTACCAGTTTTTTTTTTATAAAAAAAAACGAGTCTTAAGAATCTTTTAAAAAAATAGCTATAAATTATTGGAATTGTTCTACGTGTTTAAAAAAAAACGAGAATTATTGATTGTCTCATTGTTTAGTTATAACAACGCAAGTGAAGTATTTTACAAATAAATGTACGTGTCGGCATGCTGACCAGATACAATTTGACACCATTGTAGTAGTATTTGTATATACGTAAAGACAACTATTGTATGTGTAACGTGTCTACCAGTATAGTCTTGGACTAAAATTATGGTTTATTATGCACGTTCCTTCACTCTTACTATACGCAGTCGCTTCACTTGATAATATTGTGTCACGAGAACTACCTTAAATAATGAATAAAAAAGTCTATAATGTTTACCTTACAGATTAGTTGGGCCAATTTACAAAACATGTCTTTCAATTTGAACAATCTCAAATTATCTTAATGGTAAACTGATTTCAGTTACTAATCGAGGAATTCGATTGTATTTTGATCAGTAATGACATGTTATTGTGCGATAAGTGGTGTATTGTGCATAACTAATATAATAATTGCTAGCATGTAGTAATAGTTGTAATAACATACTAGTTACTATTCAATGGTGTAAATTACCCATGTAAAGTACAAATACCTATTCTTGTAAATAGGTGCGAAGTATTGTATCCACATCGGTATATAGTATCAAAGGATACCAATCCATTTTCTTCTTAGTTCGCTAATGTTCCTCAGTCTTCTTACTAAAATTAAGGTAGTTAGTGTGTTTGAAGATAAGATATTATTATTTTATTTATTCTTTTTAATTTTACAGTTTGTTAAGATTTTGTCGATTCTGCTGAAGTTTTAGCAGATGGTCAATATCATTTTTGTAAAAATAAAATTGAAGGATTATTAGATTTTCAAGCTTCTTAAGTTAAATTTTTATTTAACTATTAAAGTCTTAAAATATTCCTCATTCGTCACTTAGAGCCATTCATTTGTTAGTATAAAAACAACTGAAAATAACAACTAACTGAGTTAATTGCTTAAATACCCGGTATATATTGAGTTTATGAAAAGAAAAATCGTAAGAATTGAACTAAATTTTTTTGTCCCCGATTTTGATATAAACTTCGGTAATCGATGGCGTTGATTAAAATACGATACGACTAACGGTTTTCAAGAGATCATACCCATCGTGCTAACATTCAAAACAGTATGAATTAAGAAGGGAAAATTTTGAAATGTGTTGGTCAGACATTAAAATGAACCTGATTTTCGTTCTGTTTGGGTCAAAATTACCCTAGAAAATGATTATTATTAAAAACGAGAACATAAATTTTCTTCACTTGCATTTTTTCCAAGGGGTACCTAAAAAAATCCCTTAAAAAAATCGCAAAACTTGAACAAATATTTTTTTGTCCCCGATTTTGATATACTTTGTTTTAAGCTAAATTTGACCTAGCGAAACCGATGGCGTTGGTTAAAATACGATACGTTAGTTAAAATAAATTCCCAATAGTGATAATAATCTCCAAATTGTTGTAATAAAATTATGATTTTCAGCGGTGGTTACGAATATATTTTTCTGATTCAATTCCGTTACAAAACACTTCTTACTTTTTTATCAAAAAAATTAAATTACTTATACTGTAATATACTTAATACTTAATACTTAATACTTAATACTTAATACTTAATACTTAATACTTAATACTTAATACTTAATACTTAATACTTAATACTTAATACTTAATACTTAATACTTAATACTTAATACTTAATACTTAATACTTAATACTTAATACTTAATACTTAATACTTAATACTTAATACTTAATACTTAATACTTAATACTTAATACTTAATACTTAATACTTAATACTTAATACTTAATACTTAATACTTAATACTTAATACTTAATACTTAATACTTAATACTTAATACTTAATACTTAATACTTAATACTTAATACTTAATACTTAATACTTAATACTTAATACTTAATACTTAATACTTAATACTTAATACTTAATACTTAATACTTAATACTTAATACTTAATACTTAATACTTAATACTTAATACTTAATACTTAATACTTAATACTTAATACTTAATACTTAATACTTAATACTTAATACTTAATACTTAATACTTAATACTTAATACTTAATACTTAATACTTAATACTTAATACTTAATACTTAATACTTAATACTTAATACTTAATACTTAATACTTAATACTTAATACTTAATACTTAATACTTAATACTTAATACTTAATACTTAATACTTAATACTTAATACTTAATACTTAATACTTAATACTTAATACTTAATACTTAATACTTAATACTTAATACTTAATACTTAATACTTAATACTTAATACTTAATACTTAATACTTAATACTTAATACTTAATACTTAATACTTAATACTTAATACTTAATACTTAATACTTAATACTTAATACTTAATACTTAATACTTAATACTTAATACTTAATACTTAATACTTAATACTTAATACTTAATACTTAATACTTAATACTTAATACTTAATACTTAATACTTAATACTTAATACTTAATACTTAATACTTAATACTTAATACTTAATACTTAATACTTAATACTTAATACTTAATACTTAATACTTAATACTTAATACTTAATACTTAATACTTAATACTTAATACTTAATACTTAATACTTAATACTTAATACTTAATACTTAATACTTAATACTTAATACTTAATACTTAATACTTAATACTTAATACTTAATACTTAATACTTAATACTTAATACTTAATACTTAATACTTAATACTTAATACTTAATACTTAATACTTAATACTTAATACTTAATACTTAATACTTAATACTTAATACTTAATACTTAATACTTAATACTTAATACTTAATACTTAATACTTAATACTTAATACTTAATACTTAATACTTAATACTTAATACTTAATACTTAATACTTAATACTTAATACTTAATACTTAATACTTAATACTTAATACTTAATACTTAATACTTAATACTTAATACTTAATACTTAATACTTAATACTTAATACTTAATACTTAATACTTAATACTTAATACTTAATACTTAATACTTAATACTTAATACTTAATACTTAATACTTAATACTTAATACTTAATACTTAATACTTAATACTTAATACTTAATACTTAATACTTAATACTTAATACTTAATACTTAATACTTAATACTTAATACTTAATACTTAATACTTAATACTTAATACTTAATACTTAATACTTAATACTTAATACTTAATACTTAATACTTAATACTTAATACTTAATACTTAATACTTAATACTTAATACTTAATACTTAATACTTAATACTTAATACTTAATACTTAATACTTAATACTTAATACTTAATACTTAATACTTAATACTTAATACTTAATACTTAATACTTAATACTTAATACTTAATACTTAATACTTAATACTTAATACTTAATACTTAATACTTAATACTTAATACTTAATACTTAATACTTAATACTTAATACTTAATACTTAATACTTAATACTTAATACTTAATACTTAATACTTAATACTTAATACTTAATACTTAATACTTAATACTTAATACTTAATACTTAATACTTAATACTTAATACTTAATACTTAATACTTAATACTTAATACTTAATACTTAATACTTAATACTTAATACTTAATACTTAATACTTAATACTTAATACTTAATACTTAATACTTAATACTTAATACTTAATACTTAATACTTAATACTTAATACTTAATACTTAATACTTAATACTTAATACTTAATACTTAATACTTAATACTTAATACTTAATACTTAATACTTAATACTTAATACTTAATACTTAATACTTAATACTTAATACTTAATACTTAATACTTAATACTTAATACTTAATACTTAATACTTAATACTTAATACTTAATACTTAATACTTAATACTTAATACTTAATACTTAATACTTAATACTTAATACTTAATACTTAATACTTAATACTTAATACTTAATACTTAATACTTAATACTTAATACTTAATACTTAATACTTAATACTTAATACTTAATACTTAATACTTAATACTTAATACTTAATACTTAATACTTAATACTTAATACTTAATACTTAATACTTAATACTTAATACTTAATACTTAATACTTAATACTTAATACTTAATACTTAATACTTAATACTTAATACTTAATACTTAATACTTAATACTTAATACTTAATACTTAATACTTAATACTTAATACTTAATACTTAATACTTAATACTTAATACTTAATACTTAATACTTAATACTTAATACTTAATACTTAATACTTAATACTTAATACTTAATACTTAATACTTAATACTTAATACTTAATACTTAATACTTAATACTTAATACTTAATACTTAATACTTAATACTTAATACTTAATACTTAATACTTAATACTTAATACTTAATACTTAATACTTAATACTTAATACTTAATACTTAATACTTAATACTTAATACTTAATACTTAATACTTAATACTTAATACTTAATACTTAATACTTAATACTTAATACTTAATACTTAATACTTAATACTTAATACTTAATACTTAATACTTAATACTTAATACTTAATACTTAATACTTAATACTTAATACTTAATACTTAATACTTAATACTTAATACTTAATACTTAATACTTAATACTTAATACTTAATACTTAATACTTAATACTTAATACTTAATACTTAATACTTAATACTTAATACTTAATACTTAATACTTAATACTTAATACTTAATACTTAATACTTAATACTTAATACTTAATACTTAATACTTAATACTTAATACTTAATACTTAATACTTAATACTTAATACTTAATACTTAATACTTAATACTTAATACTTAATACTTAATACTTAATACTTAATACTTAATACTTAATACTTAATACTTAATACTTAATACTTAATACTTAATACTTAATACTTAATACTTAATACTTAATACTTAATACTTAATACTTAATACTTAATACTTAATACTTAATACTTAATACTTAATACTTAATACTTAATACTTAATACTTAATACTTAATACTTAATACTTAATACTTAATACTTAATACTTAATACTTAATACTTAATACTTAATACTTAATACTTAATACTTAATACTTAATACTTAATACTTAATACTTAATACTTAATACTTAATACTTAATACTTAATACTTAATACTTAATACTTAATACTTAATACTTAATACTTAATACTTAATACTTAATACTTAATACTTAATACTTAATACTTAATACTTAATACTTAATACTTAATACTTAATACTTAATACTTAATACTTAATACTTAATACTTAATACTTAATACTTAATACTTAATACTTAATACTTAATACTTAATACTTAATACTTAATACTTAATACTTAATACTTAATACTTAATACTTAATACTTAATACTTAATACTTAATACTTAATACTTAATACTTAATACTTAATACTTAATACTTAATACTTAATACTTAATACTTAATACTTAATACTTAATACTTAATACTTAATACTTAATACTTAATACTTAATACTTAATACTTAATACTTAATACTTAATACTTAATACTTAATACTTAATACTTAATACTTAATACTTAATACTTAATACTTAATACTTAATACTTAATACTTAATACTTAATACTTAATACTTAATACTTAATACTTAATACTTAATACTTAATACTTAATACTTAATACTTAATACTTAATACTTAATACTTAATACTTAATACTTAATACTTAATACTTAATACTTAATACTTAATACTTAATACTTAATACTTAATACTTAATACTTAATACTTAATACTTAATACTTAATACTTAATACTTAATACTTAATACTTAATACTTAATACTTAATACTTAATACTTAATACTTAATACTTAATACTTAATACTTAATACTTAATACTTAATACTTAATACTTAATACTTAATACTTAATACTTAATACTTAATACTTAATACTTAATACTTAATACTTAATACTTAATACTTAATACTTAATACTTAATACTTAATACTTAATACTTAATACTTAATACTTAATACTTAATACTTAATACTTAATACTTAATACTTAATACTTAATACTTAATACTTAATACTTAATACTTAATACTTAATACTTAATACTTAATACTTAATACTTAATACTTAATACTTAATACTTAATACTTAATACTTAATACTTAATACTTAATACTTAATACTTAATACTTAATACTTAATACTTAATACTTAATACTTAATACTTAATACTTAATACTTAATACTTAATACTTAATACTTAATACTTAATACTTAATACTTAATACTTAATACTTAATACTTAATACTTAATACTTAATACTTAATACTTAATACTTAATACTTAATACTTAATACTTAATACTTAATACTTAATACTTAATACTTAATACTTAATACTTAATACTTAATACTTAATACTTAATACTTAATACTTAATACTTAATACTTAATACTTAATACTTAATACTTAATACTTAATACTTAATACTTAATACTTAATACTTAATACTGTAATGTCCAGTGAAGATCTCAAGCACAATGTTGAAGTTGTTGCGAACCCGACCACCGTACTTATATATCCTTTTTTTATACAACGCAGTTGTTATTAATTTAATAATGGTACATGCATTAGCTTTTAATTATGTAGGATAATTCTGCTTATTTTGAAATAATAACCCCTTGCGGCTCTAACACAAACGATATGTTCCTTCATGGATCAGATATTATAGAGATTAATTTTCGATCTCTTTAGTAAATAGATGCATTGAAGAATTTCAAAGATGGAAATTTTGATGAGAATATTGTTGTTGACCTGACTGTCTCTATAAGCAGACAAGCGCTCTCTTTTCTC